>WOFQ01000007.1:0-600000 GCA_012184525.1 Xenoacremonium recifei | reverse complement strand
ACGGGCGAACTGGAGCGCATGACAGACGAGGAATACGCAGCGCATGTGCGACAGAAGATGTGGGAGAAGACCCACGCAGGACTTCTGGAGGAACAAGAGCGACGGCAACGAGAGAAACAGCGGCGAGGTGAAGAAGAGCGCTACAACCGCCAAATACAGAAAGACATGGAAGACAGTCTGCGGCGAGGTGAAGAGCGTCGGAAGCTCCGGGCCATGAAAGCCCGCGGGGATGAGTACACCGTCGCGTGGAACAACTGGAATGGCACGGCTGAGACGATAGACTGGCCGGTATTGAGCGGCCAAAGGGGCGACATTGATGAGAAGAGCGTGCGACTATTCTACCTTCAGGGCCTGGGCTTGGGAACAGGGGCAATTGATGGGCCAGAGTCGCTCATGTCGAAGCTCAAAGACGAGCGCGTTCGATGGCATCCAGACAAGATGCAGCAGCGTCTCGGAGGCCAGGTCGATGAGGCCATGATGAGGGATGTCACCAAAGTGTTCCAGATTATCGACGCGTTCTGGACCGAGACGCGAGAAGAAGCTGCAGACAAGGCGAGCAAGACAAGTGGGCGAAAGGACGCGGCGACAAGGTCATGATATAGTGGTTGAATGCCCATCCAGGCGGGATAGTGAAACATGGCGTTTATGTTGGGACTTGCCAAGATGCCTGGAGAACGGGAGAGGCAGCATAGGTGGCCGTTGAAGAGTATGGCGGCTGCAGGACAAGCATGACTTCTACAAGCCACTCGCTGCAGGGCATTGCCATGGCAGAATGACTGCTGCTATTGAACATGATACCCCCTGCAATCCATTCAAGATGCCTCCTCTCAATCACCCATCTCCCAGTCGATACACCGCACCTATTAAACATCCTCCTCCCCTGTCTCAGCCCCCCTCATTCCGGCCCGTCGCCTAGAAATGAGCAATATCGCTGCCACACACCGCATACAGTACAGCACACACAGTGCCCTCTCCATTGGCCACGAGCATCACAGCGGCGCTAGCAAGGGTGCGGGGAGGATCTTCTGGGACTTAGCGGCGTGCCAGCGACGAGCATTTTCGCTTCCCTGTGCCTGGCACTGAACGGGCATGCGGGCACGCGAGCTGCGAGTCGCCGTCTGCCCTGGCTGCAAGGGTCTTATTTCGCTGCGGACTATTGTCTCCGTTGTTCATCTCACATCAGCGGCAACACGGAACTGTTTCAGAGCGGTGGGAATCAGGTCATTTTATCGTTTGCAGGGTTGAAATAGTAATCCTGTGTGTGAATTGAGTACATATGTGCACATGAAGACAGGAAACGTAAGCAGTTTTCCAAGACATATCCCTTTCATTAATCCGTACAATAACAGAGAGGTTGGCAGTTCCGAGTTAAAGAGACACAGCGCAATTCCCCGGCCGATCCGCCGGCGCGCTAGGAACGCACCGGGTGTGGGGAAGGCGCCCAGTGCAAGGTGCAATATCAAGAAGAGTATCTGGATGTACATGTACCGAGTACAGAGCCCCTGTCAGCCCGGAAACCGGCAGCGAGAGTTGCGTTGCGGTGCTAAAATCCCGTCCTGCGTATTAAGTCCCGACACATCATTCGTCCGCCCTCACCCATTCCCCCACAAATTCCCTATTTTTGGGGCCATGCAGGTCGCTTTACCGTATGCTGGTAGAAGTCCATTGGCCAGAATCATCCGTACAGGCGGGCGTGAGTTGAGCGTCTGCCGATGACGGTAGTAGCAGAAGGTGTTACAACTCTTACATGTTGACGACGAGAGCGGCACCACCCATGAGGGCACCCATGGCGACGGCGGCGGTCTGGTAGGCACCGGCCTGCGAGGAGGTACCGGTGGTCTTGACGGCACCGCTGGCGCTCTTGGCAGCAGAGCTGGCCGACTTGAGGGCGCTGGAGAGGGAGGCGGCAGCCGAGCCGGTGGCAGTGGCCAACTCAGAGCTGAGCGAGGCCTCGGCGGAGCTGGCGCTGGCGACAGCGGAGGTGTCGACGGAGGCCGAGGTCATGGTGCCCGAGCCGGTCATGGTGCCGCTGCCGGACATGGTGCTGGCCGCGGAGGCGGCGCTGCCACTGGCGGAGGTCAGGGCAGAGGCCGCAGAGCCAGAGGCCGAAGAGGCAGCGCCTGAGGCCGAGGCGACGGCAGAGGAGACGGCAGCGCTGGCAGAATCGATGGCGCTGGAGATGTCGCCGGCGATGGTGGAGGGTGTGTCGACGAGAGAGATAGACTGGGCCTGGAGGGAGTATGTCAGCCATACGATTCACATCCGGTTCTATATCAATGAATTGGATCTTACCTGAGCCACAGCGAGGAGGGAAAGGAGGGCGGCAGCAGAGTACTTCATGTTGACGGTAGTGTGTTGTGGGTGAGTATTAGCGGAAAGAGTGTTTGTGCCTGGGATGATGTATCAAACAACGACGAGAGTGACAGGAAATAGGAATCCTCTGTTTGTTTTCTTTACACACAGCTTGGAATGGGAAAGACAGAAGAAGGGACAAGCTGCATCGGGGCGGACATCGGGCACTTATATGCCCTGGAGGCGACTCGGGACGGGAAGCCTTTGGAACTGGGAGCGGGAGCTGGGCGAGCAGCCTAGCTGGAGCTGGACAAACAGCAAGCATATTCCCACGCCCCCTCCCTCGCTCGCTGGCCATCGATCGGTGCAACCAGACGAGGCCATCCATTCATCGACCTTGGCCAGAGACGGGTGTGGAGTCCTGGGCCCTTCTCCTGGCCCAGCATCCACGCCCTGCGCTCTGAGTCGCCGTGGTTAAAATCTGACACTGACATCAGGGCCTTCTTCCCGCGCCTTGCTGTGCTCCGCCAGGGGAAAGCTGCGGTCCTAGTGCCGGTCCAGTGCGAGAGACGTCGATGGCGATGGGAACGGACTGGAGAAACGGGATCTCCATCCTAGGTGGTCTCGGGGGCAACAGCAGGTACCGGGCTGCGTCCAGAGCTCTCCATGACGATGGCGGGCTCGACGTTGTCTCACCTCCCGCAGTTCAGTTTTGGAACAGCCGGAAATAAACTCCGCAGTGGACTGGATTCTGGCTTTCCGCCAGCATGCCTAGGCGCAAAGCTTGAGCCAAGCCAGGGGCAAAGAATCGTCGAGTTGTCCGTACTGTGGACTTACGGTACTGCTGCCACGGTGATGGGGGCTGGTGGCGGCGCCTCAATGCATACGAGCTCGCCTTGACCTGGACACTCCATTTTCTTCACAGGCAAAGCAATAGTGCAGAACAGGACAAAATAGCAACATATTCAGAATGGCTGTAGGACGCTCGCAACCCGCTATTGCGGCCCCTTCGGAACTCGACGTTGAGGTAATGCACTAGAGAGCTCGCTGGCCAGGTCAACGACATCTCAGACGACGTCGGTGAAAAAGAAGCAGGTACCAGGTACTCCGTGCCAATACCCCGGCTGCGCCACGGCTCCACCCGGGCGTCACAGCTGGCCGTGGCCGGGGTTGCCCAAAGTTGCACCCATCGCGTAATGGCTGCCGGACAGTTGCGTCACAGTGGGGATGGAGCCAGTTTGACTCTCTGGAAGCTGCCGGCGAGCTTCGCGCAGGTTCCTTCGGGCTCGTCGTTCCAAACCAAGGTTTTCGTGTTCTTTTCCGGAGAACGAGATCGATGCCATGCGAGATTTGTTGGGCGGAGAGTTCGGCAGGATCCTCAATTGGGTCCGGACAGCAGTGACTGTTTCGTGTATGGGTGAGCTGGGCAGGAACGGGAGAGCAGGTTGGCAGAGGAGGACCAGGAGCTGCAATCGGCGTTGCAGGTACAGTATTTGCGGCACAGTGCATATTGTGGCTTACCGTTGAGTGGACGAGCTGCGTGCGGGAAGGAAGGGAGGGTGCAAAGCTGTGCAAGCTCCTGCTTCTGCTATGGCTGGATGGATGGCAAGCTGTGGATGGGAAGGATGTTGCTCGACTTGCACTTGCCGTCTGTCCATCAAACACCACCACATCAAGAGCCGATCCAGTCATGGCTGAGCTTATGCACGGCCACATCTACTATTTATGCATCACCTCGTTATATGTACGGATTCATCCACTGCCTCGACAGATCTCCTCTCAACACGAACAACTGCTCGCTGTTGTTGACCGATGTGCACCGCTCGCTACCCGATTCAGCTCGTCGACTCCATTCCCACGCTCGGCAGCCTCCATTGGCCACCCCCAATCCCGCTAGCGCTCCTCCAGGGGGGAGAGCATCTCGATCACCATGACCTCGAGCCACTCAAAGCAGCAGCCCCCAAGGATGCCAGCGCCACCCCAGAATCTCACCTCACCATTGCCTCATTCATCGAGGAACGCGCGGCACTACGGCACAGGTTCCAGTCTAGCTTGGCCGAAAATCGCAGAGGGAATAGTGAGAAAGAGGAAAAAGCAGCGCTGCTTAATAGTCCTGCAGGTGAAAGGCAGGCTCTCTCCAGAGAAGACTGATAAAATATTCAGGACTCTTAGAGCGGCCGACTCTGCATGGTATGGCGGCAAGGCGGTACGGCGGTTAACATTCCCACCCGGCTTCCACATCCCCTGTCTCGCTGTTCCTGGCCCCTGAGGCTTGATGCTGGCAAGCTGGCTGGCACGCAGCCTTGCTTCTTCCCCAGCTCCGGCACCCAACACTCACCAATTCCGAGAACTTTGAGCAGGCAGGGAGCATTAAGCTTACCTGCCAGAGAACCCCTTCAATGCATCAAGCCAGCAGCATTCCTCAATACCGCTTTGATCCTGCGGCTCTGATCCCTTCTTGATCGATACAAGCACACCAACCATTCCCCCTCCCACTCACTCTCTGCTCTTGGACACATGCAGTCACATCCACGCCATTGCATGTTCCTTGAACGAGCCAATGCCCAGCTCTCTCCATGCCTCACGGAGTCACGCTTCATGCTACCCCCTTTCGTCCAAGTGTCGTTTCTGGCCATTCATGCCCCCCCTTTCCCCGCCTTAGCCCGCCCTGCCTTGCCAACTTGCCGCCCTGGCCCTGTTCTAGCTGCTTGTCTCCGCATTTCGGGAGTGCTGCCTTGGTTTCCCAGCCCAGAGTGAAGATCACCGATCGACCATGCCATCCAGCCAGCTCAGCCTCAATCCTACAGCAAACCCGCTGTTCTTGTTGAGTGATCTCGCACGCGAACAGATACTGGATCCGGGCAACCGAGACAGTGTCTCTAATTAGCATATACCTTGATTCTGTCAAACATCCGCGAACTTAAACGTCACTGTCAGGAACAGCCAAGAGCCCCTTCAGCACCGCACGTCCCTAGATCTGCAGTTCTGCCCCTGGTTTCAGTCTCAGAAAGAAACAACGCATCTTGGCTGGCGATCTTATTCTGCTGATGGCCGTGGCAAAGACCGTTCAACAAACCATCCACACTGATTGGTGTTGGGCATACTCCGTACCCGAAATCTAATTACCCAGAAACTTCATTATGACAACAAAGCAGAAAGCCCCCTGGCAATCAGTAAGCTGACTACCTACGGAGTTCAGCTTTCCGGTTGCACAATCAAGCGCGACAAACACAACATCACCTTGGTTCGATGCCTTCTTTTGATAGTTCTGTACAGTCCATACCGTAGATGCATACTGCATACATCCACTCACAGATTCTGAGCAATAGCATTTCGAAACCTAGGGCTAGCGTCATCCTCGCATCGAGACACTCCTGTCAGCCACCCGGAGAGAGCCCGTCCCGCCCAATCCGATCCAGTCTCCATCTCCGTCCCTTTCTAAGATGATTCATACTGTCTTTCTTTATGTCCGAGACTCCATCCGTGCCAGCGAAGGATCCTGAGCCACATTTCCAAGACGCAAGACAGAACCAAAAACACCATGGAAAGAAGAAGCTTAATGGTACAGTTAGCTACCCACCTCTCGGTACGGTGAGATCCCCTTCTTCAGCTCCGCCACAATTTCTGCCGCCTCGAGTGCGTTGCGCGCCTCAAAATCATACCGCTTGGGCTCAGAAGAGCCTCTATAGACCAGGAGCTATTTTCGGCAGTCAGATTCTGATCTCATTGAACCTCATCTTGGGGGCAATATTATCCACTATAGATGAGAATTCTTACTGACCTTGACATTGGTGGGATGCTTTCTAAGCACTTTGCACCCAACGACGTGGCTGAAGTGGACCACCGTCTTCTTCCCACTGCCTTCTTGGAGCACCCTGCCACCCGAGGCCGGTTCAATATGGATATACTCGCCGTCGATGGAGAGGAGGCGTTCACTGGAACCCACGATGCGCATGGCCTGCTTGCGCCACACGGTGTACTTCTTAGAGCCCGTGGTGGTGCTGAACCCATCCTGCTTCAACACCTCCTGGGCCAGTGGGTGGCTGCCCATCATCTGCATCTGCATCTTCCTGGCCCGCCGATGCAAGGCCGAGTCCGACGGCGGCAGCATCTTCGGCGAGGAGCTGCCCGGCGAGCCCGTGAGCGTCAACGGCCCGTCGGTCGCGAACCGCCGGCGGTGCAGCTCCAGATCACTCACGTTCCCGATGGACGATACCGGCCGGTCAATCATGACTACGGCTCCGGATCCGGGCAGCTTCAGGACGTGGTTTGCCTTGTCCAGCTGCCGCTTCCGGCAAACCATGTCTAGCACCTCAGCCAGATACGTGTCAGTCGTTACGTCAAGGGTGACCATTTGTCCCGGCGCGAGATCCGATGACATGATGTGGATCCGGAGGAGCTTCTGCTGGCCGCCACGCGTGTTGGGCGCTGTGGTCGGAGCCTGCGGCATATCTGCCAGGGGTGCGTTCCAGCGATAGGTTGTCGTTACGATGGGGTTCTGTCTGGGTCGTGCTGGTGCAAGGAACGAGTTGAGGTTCGCACCCGGTGTGTTCTTTGGCGTTGCATCTTCGTCTTCATGCGTAGCCTCTGGGATGGTCTCCTGTGATCCCGGAGGGTGCTCTTCTTCCTCTTCCTCTTGAGGTGTGAGACCCTTGTTCTCCTGATACTCGTCCTCGGAGGCAGCCACCAGGGCGAAGTCGTCATAGGCTGTCGAATTGGACCGCATTCGCCCGCCGCCTCGCATATTTGCATTGTTCACCGTGGTGAACGACGTAAGTGGTTTCGTTCGTTCAAATGGTGGAAAGTCGTCATCGACCTCGCCGCCCTCCTCGACCATGCGAAGCGTCCACCAGTTGACGTTGAGCTTTCCGGACGGCAGTGGAGGTTCTATCTTGTCTTCGTTGTAGCGGTACAGACTTAGGCCGATAAGATCGGCAACTGTAACCATCCTCTCGGCGCCCTGGCCGTCTTGTACACGCGGTCGAATCAGGACCTCGAAAGGCTTGCTTGGGTTCTTGGAGAAGGGTGCGTAGATCCGGACGGCGATGGAACCCTTGGTTCCCTGCCCGCTGAGTTGTGCGAACTTTTGGAACGGGATGGCTGGCTTATGCGACTTTGCCTTCAGTGCAGCCGACAGCAAACTCTTGGGTTGAACGACACTCATAGGCCGGATGGTACTCATTGGTCGCGGCGGAGGTAGGTCAATCATCATGTGCCGTTGTGGTGGTTGTGATTTTCGTATTGTGGATTGCCTCATGAAGTTCTTCGGTGGTGTCCCAACGACTGGATGCGTCGGAGAAGCGTTGAGGGCGTTGTCGACACCATCAAGGATGGACGCAGAGTCGATACTCTCGACGTAGTCTTCTGACATGTCTGATGCTTCATCCGAATCTTCCTCTTCCTCTGGCAGTAATGAAGTGTCCGCTCGGCGGATTCCAGGTGTTGGCTCCTCCATGATCCTAGCCTGCAGTTTTCCTGCCCTCGCGGCCGCCCTGGCTGCTTCTCGATGTCGCTGGGCTGCCGGCACATCGAATTCGTTCTCTGATGATATCTCGCTGCTGGTGACTGTATCGCGGCGCGCACGTTCCTTAACCGTCTCGAGCGCCGACTGCGAGCCTCTACGCGGCGCTCGTGGCGAGGTGGTAACGCCCTGACGCAGGGCTGTGTTCTGTAGCGGCGATGAGCCCGCGCGATGCCTCACGGGCATCTTGGCAAATTTTATTTGCTGAGCGGCCCGCTGGTCATCATCGTCACTCTCATCGCTCAAATCGCTACTGTCCTCTTCCTCCATCATCTGCTCGCGACGGCGGCGTCGCTGTTTGGTGTGGATGCCGGGGCCGACGGTGTCTGCGCCGCCACCCGTAAGCATACCACCATCGTCGTCGCCATCCTCAAGGGTGAGCCCGGCCTGCCGGGGCGCCTGGAAGTATTCAGAAGCGATTGCCGTGGGAATGGGCGGCGAGTGCGTGCGCTTGTTGTGCGAGGAGGTTGGGCGCCAGCCTGCGGCCTTGAAGGGCGCCGAGTTGAGGAAGCTGTCGTTGACGGTGAGGAGGCGCTCGCCTACGCCATCTGCGATCTCGTTGAGGTAGCTAGTGCGGAGTTGGTAGGCGACGAGACTGGAGAGACCATAGGTTAGCAGAGCAGAGCGGAGGACCGTAAGCTGGTCTAAGCATGAGAACCCATGAGGGAGGCTTATCAGGACGTACTCTTCAAGCTGGATCACCGACATTGCGGCGGCGGCGTGTTCAGCCGGAGAAGATGGCGCATGAAAAGGGATTGTATACGCAATGCCAGACGCGATGTCTGTCTACATTGCTGAGTAGGTCGTGGCAGGGGAGAGATGTGTTGGGAGGAAGTTGTTCAGGCCAGATTCGAGACCTGGGCAGGTCCTCGGCCATCCATCGTGGGGTAAAGGCTACGCTACCTGGGCTAAAGCCTCAGCCTCGTGCTAAATGGACCCGGCTGGCCCCTGCACATGAGGCGCATGAGACAGCGCACGGGCCATCTAGCTAAGCTGCGCTGCCTAACCTTCAACATTCAACGGGCGATCTTCAATCGACAACTTCCTTGATTTTTCCAACCGCGCACATATCATCACCCTACAAAATGGGCCTTGTCGACTATTCCGACTCCGAGGGCTCAGGCTCCGAGGCCGAGGCCCCTCCCAAACCAACCCCCAAGTCTTCGTCGACATCGTCCAAGAAGCCATTCCAGAAAGTCGTCGATCGCTCGAATCCTGGCAAAATCATCGTCAACTTGCCGTCTCTCGCCTCCGACGCCGCGAAACCCAACGGCGACGAACCACCCACGAAACGAGTCCGAACAGGCGGAGGGGGCCGTTTTGCGGGATTCAACTCCTTTCTGCCACCGCCAAAGAACGCCAACAAGCCGAAGCCTACTTCCAGTGGTAGTGCGAGTCGCCCCGTCCCGGCTGTGAGCTTGAAGACGAGCGCTGCACCGGGTTTCAGCAGAGATGTTGATGGAAGCGAGGACGGAGCTCTTGAGGGATCTTCTGGAGGCTTAAATCTGCCGCCACCAAAGGCGCCATCAATTCCCGAGGGGCAGAAGCCGGAGGGCGAGGTTAAGCTCGTGGGCAAGCCATTGATGTTCAAGCCTCTGTCTGTGTCGCGAGGCAAGAAGAAGACGCCCAAGACTTTCCCAGTCGCGAAGGCTAGCTTAGGAGCAACCAAACCAGAGGCGGAGAAGAGCACGAACGGGAGTGAAGCGGGCAGCGCATCCGCTGCACCGGCGCCGGCGCCTGCACCTAAGATCTCATTGTTTTCGATGTACACAGAAGAAGCCTCTGAGCCGACCAAGTCCACCGGAGCCTACGAGCCTCTCTTTGCCACAGAATCCAGCCTAGGAGATTATGGGGGAGACGCCTACGACGACTACGCCCAGTACGCCAGCACAGCACAAAGTGGTCCTTCAGCCACAACTGCCCCCGGCACCGACTCTTTAGACACCATAGCAGACGACCTCAACCTTTCCGCCGCGGCAAGGAGAGAACTTTTTGGTCGGGACGGCTCTGGCAACCAGGGAGCAAAGAGAGTTGTCAACTTCAATATGGACAAGGAGTACCAGCACAACGAGCAACTCCGCGCTGCCGGCGAGCAGCAGACACATAACCCTGTCCGTGCTATCCAGGGCGGGAAGCACTCACTCCGGCAGCTGGTTCAGAACGTCCAGAATCAACGCGAGGCTCTGGAAGACAGCTTCGCCAAGGGGAAGAGCAACCGTCGGGAGGCATCCAGCAGATATGGCTGGTAATCAGCATGGCATATTGAAAGCAATTTCAGCGCTGCAGGCGTAATGAATAATTTTCTTTTTCTGATAGGGATACCATAGGGGGATATCAATCCGACTCCGCCGCGAAAGGGCCAACGCTCTAAATACCCAGGATATATACGGATCATGATAATCATACAAGAATGTATCAGCCAAAAGGAATCTCTTCAACGGGAAGAGACGACGAAAGGGATAAAATGTGACGATGAAAGAAAGGAAGAAGAGGAAGAATAATCCAAGAAGAGAAAAGAAGGGTAAAAAGTCATTCATCATCAACCCATCATCAACCAATGCGGGTCCTCTCACCAATTCTCAATGGCCACGGTCCGCCCCTTGAAACCACCCTTGAACATCAGGAACCCCCATTCGCCCTGCGTCGCCGGCGACAAATCGTCATGTCCGTTCGGCGTCATCGGGCCAAGTCTCTGCGAGAGTCGCTGCGATTCCCGAGCCAGGGGCGTCAGCACATCCGGGCTGAGCGGGCTGAGCACTTGGTCGATGGTCGAGATACCCTGCCACCCGCGCACGGCGTATGGGTTCCGCTCTGTCGGTCGAGCCGTGTCATCATCCTCGTCTTCTTCTTCTCCCCCTGACTTTGGAACGCGGTCTTTCGGCTTCGAGTCGAAACTCGTCTGGAGTTTGAGCAGCGGTTGTAGGGCCGCCTTTGTTGGTGGTGTCGGCGTGGTGTCGGTTTGCCTCGATGAGATCGCGAGGCCAATCTCCTGCACCATCTGAATCTGCACTTCCTCTTGCTCCTGTTGACTCTCGCCCTCGCCTGCGTTCTCGCTCTCCTCTTCAAATGCACTTTGTTCTCTGATGACGGGCTCTGCAAAGTGTGGCATGCCTTGAATCCCGCCACGCTGGTCCGGTCCACCATACGCTCGTCGATACATTCGGTCCAGGTCATTCAGCGCCGAGTTGGACACGTTGAGCCAGTCGTACGATCGCAGGAGGTCAGCTTTGGGCACCTTCTCGCCATTATTCGCTAAGATGGTCCGCCGCAGCTCATCTACGGCATCTTCCAGCCGTAGATATGACCTCGACTTGCAATAACTCGACAACGCGCTCTTGAGGCAATATAACCGATCGAGGGAGAGCAGTGTTAGACCTTCGCCAGAGAACAGAACTTCGTTTTGGACGATTGAGGTGTTGATGAGTTGGTTCGTTAGGCCGCATTCGGAGGGGCTGACTGAGGGCGCGAGCCATTCGGTGCTATAAGAAATGAATTTCTGCTTCTCATCCATCCATACCAATTTCATCACTTACCCGACCTGAAACCTCCTCTCGGCCCTCTCTAGCGTTGTTTTGAGAACCTTCTCCCGCTTCTCTGGCAGCATACTTGCATGGATTAACCGCATCCCAAACGAAGAATCCGACATGGCGGAGCTCATCGAGTCAGTGGTGTAAGTCGACGAGGCAGACGGCGTCATGGGGGGCGGTGACAGGGGTGTCGTAGGAGTCATGGGCCATCGCACCCGGAGGCTCGGACTTGGGCTCGGGAGGTCGATGCCAAGGGGCGGCGAGATCATGCCGGTGCGGATCGACGCGGGCTTGGACGACGACGACGACGACGACGACGACCGAACGAGCTGCTTCAGGGCCGAGACGGGGTTGCTGGGGAAGCTGAACCGAGGCGACAGAGGAGTGGTTGGGGCGGAGATGCCAGGCGAGCCCAGGCCAGGGGTCGTCGGGGCGCGAGGGGTAGTGAGCTTGGGGAGCTGGTAGTCTCGACGGGCTACGACGAGCGTGACGTGGATCGACTTCTTCGCCAAACGGTTCGACACATACTCGAGGGCGGGTGTGAGCTGCGGCGGCAGGTAGTGGGCGTCGAGGATGGACGGGCCGGCTTCGAGCGGCGAGGAGATTCTCTCCTTGAGGACCATGATGAAGGATTGTCGGGGGGTGAAGCCGTTGAAGGAACGAGGGCAAATGATAAAGACGGACAACCGCAGCAAGGAGGGTGCAAATAGCGGGGGGAACAGGGAACGAAAATGGTCCTTCTCAACCGTCGAAGCCAGACAAAGGCTGCCGTGCCCTTCACCTCTCAACAACGACAGCAGGAACAACAACTCCTTTCGACGAGGTCGCAACCCGTTGAAGAAGTGTCGAAGTGTTTTGGTGTCGAGAGGAAGTCTGTTCCTGGAACGAAACAAAACGACGCAAATGCAAGTTTCGAGCGAAACAGCGGAGACTATAAACAACAAACAACCCCGACGACGATCTGGGGGAATCTCACAACGCTAAGGTTTCGAACCTCTTCTGAAACCCCGCCGCAGGGTTATTTTAAACCTCAGCGCTTCACGCCCGACGATGAAACGCAACGCACGCGAAACCAGGGGTTGCCCCCGGTTTGCGCAGAGGCCCGGGCCTGCAACTGACGGGCGGCCGGCGAACCAGGAGCGTCGGCAAGAGCGCAAATGCTGGGTCGTCGCGAAGCTACTGCGGGCATCATCACAGCCCCCCCGTTGAAGGGTCCTCGTCCGGGCGGCTATCGCGCATTAGCGTGTGCTGCTATTTCAGGTGCGTGGGGCGCGGGGCACGCTGGAAAGCGCGGCGATTGGCCATCACGGCCAAGAAGGTTATTTTTAACCACAGCTGCGAGTCTCATTGGTCCGCGGCTGTGATGTGACTGCGCTAGACCGCAACGAGCATCGCAGTTGTGATTGGCAGCCGCCCAGCCCTACAGACGCCTGCGACTCTGGGCGTCCTCGCGTGGCAGCTTCTGCTTCGGCATGGGGCTAGCGCAGGCCCGTTCCTGAGGCCCCGTCACATTGACAGCGGCGGGCGGGGGACCGTGGTTCGCGGACGCGGTAGACTTATAATTAGCCTTGTAGTCGTCGGGCAGATGTGATATTGGTGAAAGGGTGTGATAGAGGGAGTTAGTTGCGCTGGATGTGACTTGGAGAGCAAATATAGCATCTTGAACAGGAGTGTTCGAGGTCTCGACTGAGCGATGACGAGGCTATCGATTTGGTGAAACTATTAAATGGCCTGATGTAATGTGCTGAGTTTGAGTCATTTACATACAGTAGGGTTGCACACAGACGCACGCATAGGGAGTCATGAAAGCCTCAGCCATTGAGGAAATGAGTTAAGAAATTCAAGAGTCCAAGGAGTTCATGTAATCATATGAGATAGGAATATAGGCCAGGGGGGCTAGTCATGATAATCCAGGCCAGACTGGGACCACGCGAGACTAGACGGTGCCCCTCCTCCTGACTTGATGCATGGCTGTCATCCCATGCCTCTATTTACCCAAACTGGGTCGGGTTTAAGCATAGGAGGAGCCGCGAAAACAGGGCATAGCTCGGATTCTCCGGAGTGAGGCATAGAAAGTCAGAAGGCATTATACGAAAACCAATTTGCTTCATTACCCGGCTTAATTTATGCTTCCTGAGGAGGGTTCTTTGCTCCTCTCTATCCGTAATATCTACATAGCTTCATAGTCCATAGAAGCCCATAAGAGCCTTGAATGAGTCGTCCTGTAGCAACTGCGTGGCGGTTGGGCGATGCTCGGGTCTGTATGAGAGTCCCCATCGCAGTATCCGCATAACAAGTGTCCGTTCTGCCATACTGATATCCGGACGAAGCCGTGATATCTTAGCCTCGAGTGCCATTGTTGGTTCCGGCTTCCGCTGGGGGTCATACCAGGTATCCTTACTCCAGGCATCGTTGAAATAGAAACCTTTCCAAGATGCAGGGAGAGGCCCGAGGGTATTGACTATAAAAGACATAACTGAGGCAGCGCCAGAGCCGGCGAAGAGCGGACATCCCTCGTAAAGCTCTGCGAATATGCACATGAAGCTCCACATGTCGGAGGCGAAACTCGGGTCCATGCCGTGCATGCGCTCTGGGGCACAATACTTCACGGGTGACTGTACCTTCTGGACCACCGGAGTGTCAGGCCGGATAGCGAGGCCCAGATCGGCGAGGACAATATCGTCCCCTACGAGTGTCGCCTGAGGACTCATCGGCATGACAAGTTCACCTTCCTTCCACAGCCCAGGCAACAGAGGCATCTTTTGAGGGCGGCCGATATACCGATACTTTGTGGTGTTGTCGCAATCCCCTAGAGCTTGGAGGCTGAAGATCACATTCGCGGTATTCAGGTCTATTCAGCTTATTAGCCCCAGGGCTTGTAGCACCGGTTCAACGTCTAAAGATTGGTCTCGTGCAGGGTAGGGTGACGTACCGCGATGTATGATGCCACCAGCGTGGAGCTGGCTTAGAGCCTGTAGCAGTTGTCTGGCAACGATCATGCGAGCAGTCACTGTCTTCTTCCGAGCATAGTCTCTGAGGTTCGGGCCGTACAGGGGGAAGACGAGAACTCGATGAGGACCATGAGGGCTAGGGAGGAGGAAGGTATCTTGAAACAATAGAAGTCGGGAAGCATCTCGGATCGTCCTGGTGACCTCCCTCTGCATAGAATACTCATGCTCTGCGTGGTGACCGGGCACCATGATTTTGAGCCCAACATCCCTCTTATCAAACATGTCTCGTGCCATCCAAACGACCGAGAACCCTCCATGACCCAACTTGTGGTCGATGCGATACCTATCGGCGAGTACTTCCCCGATACAGAGGGGATAATAGAGACCCTTCTCGTAACCTAGAGGGTCTTCCGCATTTTCCTCGATCTCGCATTCGTCATCTGAATCCACGAAATCGCCTCGATCAAAGGCAGGGTCATTAATGAGGGCCATTTTGAACTATTATCGGTTGCCGTGTCTCCTCTGATGGGTGGTTGAGCATCTAGAGCACTATCTACGAATTCAGGGCAACGGGTTGAAGTCTGAGATGTAAGATCAAAGGATTCGAAAGACAGCAGCAAGCCAGTACTCAATTAACCTGCGAACCTAAGTGGGTACAGGGGGCTCAGCTAGCCTCTCTAGCTTGAATGTGACTCATTTGACCGACGAGATAGCATTAAGCCATGTACCTAGAGCCAACAGAATCTCTATAAATATAAACTTCCAGAGGAGGTGAGGTAGGGGTCTTAGTGGGTTTCGCCAATCAGCAATATAGCATCAGAAGCATTCCCCAACAGCCTGTTGGTTCTTGGCCAACAATACCAAGGCGTAACACGCATCTGGCTACAGCTTGAAGGCCATCTCCTGGGACTTTCTGAATAGTAGCTTTGGTATAACTTCGAGACCCGTGCCCACAGTAGATCGTTTCATATTCTGCAGCCCAAGACCGTACAGTTAACGCTTGTAGATTAAGGCCATACCTGTGAAGCTCGCCTGTATAATGTGACCGTGGACAGGCAGGCCAAGCGAGGCAGGTAGTTATTTTTACATTGGAGCAATGTAGAGGAAGATATAAGAAGGCACTGGAAGCAAGTATAAAGCCAAGTCTAGTACCCATCTCTTTACTACTAAACTCTAGACCTTTATCCAGACCAGCTGTCATACATGAAAGATAGCTATACCTATTCTATCATACCTACCTACCTTGACCACCTTCATCATGTCCTATCCTTACTGTCTTCCAGCAGATACCTATGATGGTACTGTTAATGGTATTGCGATCCGATGGGCCCCCACTGCGATGGCAAGACTTCCAAGTGATGCTGCGGCCCTAGGTGTATCTGTCTATCAAATGAAAGCACTTACCGAAGTAGTATCAAAGCGGAGAGCTAATAGTCTATATAACTACTCCGTAGAGGCGCACCCCATGAAATAACAACTAATAGCAGTACTAACATAACGCAGGCAGATGATCTGCATGTTAGTGTCGAACTATCTGGTCTAAGTGGAGTTGGACGGAGGAAAGTTCATATATACCTCGGCGGAGTCGGGGAAGGAACTACGGCGTACGACAATATCAGCGTCACGGGGGAGAGCGTGATGGTAAAAACGGGCAAGAGATATTTCTTGGATGCAGCCAATCCTATCGGAAGCTATTCGGCTCTGTCGGGAGCGAGCACAAGCCAGGCAGCTAGAGCGAACCAGGCAGCGGTATACTCGGAATGGCAGTGGGACTCACAGGCAGGGAGGTATAAGCGTTATAACCATACAGCCGGTTGGTGGGAGTGGCAGTCGTAATAGCGTCTGTATGGTTTTATAGGGATTTCTCCCTACGGAGTACTGGATTGTGAGGCGAGATGGGCACATTACTCGACTCGCTGAAGGGACTCGTACGCAGGACCACCTGAAGGCTATACGTCCACGTGATAGGGTCCGCCAGAGGGTTACCAGGGAGGGCGGCAAAGCTGAGACGCGAGCAGCAGCCGCCCCCGAGCCGACATTTGGGGGTATGCAAAGCTGGCTTACTAAGTTGACAATGAAGCGATGCGTGAGTATGGGAACTCACCCTATACCAAAGAATGAAAAAGGATCCACGAGTTAACAAGGTTAACAGCATGATAATTATTAATTAGTGCACCAGAATCAGGGTTTGAAACTAGCTATTAATCATGCCTCCCAAACTCCCAAATTACTCCCCTATGTTGAGCACTAGTCTCCCCAACTCCTATTACTGTGCCTTGCCGCCACGCCTACCTTCTCAACTCCCCACGATCTCTCCCCGACCAGCACCAACCACACCAAACACCCTATTACTGTGCAACGCGACCACGACTCTCCAGTCCCCTGTTTTAGACATGAACTCATATCATTTCGTAAACTCGTGGAATCTAATTTTCCTGTCCCGGGTCCTTCCAAGGACCATTAAAGACTGCGCACTCTGGACGACAAGAATCTTCACACACTTGGCCTTGACTCTCATGAGTTCTGGCTTTTCCCTCTTGCGCCATCACGCCAGTGCTCTAAATCCATACCAAGCACCTCAGCTGTGCCCCGGAGTTGGTCCTCCGTGGCCATCCTTTTACGGCATCCTGCTGCCAAAACCAGCGCATCATTGCTTCCGTTCATTCCTTTGTTTCCGTACAAACATCCGTAACGCCTTCGTCCATTCCGATTGATTGCAAACACGCTTGCTTCCTTTACTTCCATAGTCGGTGTTTTAAGTACTGATGCTGTTGTCGACGGCTCGAACCCATGTCGTTGCGAAAATCCTAGGTCATATCCATGTCGCTCAATTCGTTAACGCCAGACGCGCCCATATCGACAATATCGTCAAGCGGCTCAGACGTGCCACCTGATTCTTCCCAATCTGCAATCTTATAGTTAGTCATCCGACTGCAGTGATGGAACCTCAAAAGGAATAGGGTCTAAGAGCTTACCGGATTGATCATCATCCATATCGGCCACAGTAGTCCTTCGAATAGCCCCAAGCACAGCTACGCCATAGTTAGTTTCCCATTCATCTGAAGAAGCGTCTCTCAGAAATGTCAAGTTACTTACTTGGTCGCATGGTCACAAAATCTTGCCTGTGAATGTCGTCCTGTGGTCCGTCATTCTCTTCGAAAGCCCTGCGGCATTCCTCGACCACTCGTTCCATCCGCTCCGCTGCATCTTGCCCAAGGCCGCGTCTCTTGTGGATGTAATTCTCCTGCAGGTGCACCAGGCACTCGACGCCGAGGAGTTTGATCACACTGCGAAGGATGACTAATTGTACCTGGGCCTCATCGCTCTCCATGAGCGTTTGGTACGCCGGCTGAAACACCTCTACTTCCACAAACTCCTCGGTACGGGCTCGGATGGTCGCGTCGCCCTCCGTTAGAAGCGTTGGAACCCATCTGGGGACCAGGTTGATGCTCTCGTCCCACAAGGACAATTTCTCCTCGCGGGTGAGATGCAGGGCCGCCTTGTAGAAGGCAATGAAGTCGTCGCCCTCAGTGCCGCGCAACTGCTTGACTTGAGTGCATATGTGCCGAATCAGTCCCCTGGCGTTGTCCACGTCGTGGGTGCAGTCGAGGTAAATTGCTGCGGCCTTGAGATACGGCTCCATAGCCGTTTTCGCCAACTCCGAAGTCAGACACTGCTCCAGAGTGTGGTACACCTTAAGATCCATTTTGGCGCTTGCCTTGATAAGAAATCGAAAGACTTCTATCGTGTCTTCGGGGTTCTGGTCAATTGCTAGGAGTTTCTCCACGAAATGGGAACGACTGTCGTCTATCACCAAGTCGTGATGCATGTCGCCGATTTCCGCCGCCCACCAGGCGAAGGGAGGACTGCGGTCTGCTCGCTCCCACGCATCGTCAACGATCGTAGTAGGGAGGAACTCAGGTTCCATCTGGAGCATCAGGTATCGTAGCAGTGCAATTATAGCCACATACGATACTGGGCGCATGGCCTGGCGTCTGGAGACATTGGTCCACATTCGAGCATAGTTTGGCGACATCTCCAGTTCACTATCTGCAGAGATTATCCGGATTAGCCTGAGAAGGTAGCCATCAGCCAGGAGATACGAAGTCTCGCGGTGCCCGAGCTGCGCGAAGTTCAACAGCATATTGAAGTGCTCATCCCAGGATTTGACGTGGACATGGAAATGTCGCCATGCAAAGTGAAAGATGCGCATTGCACCGTCAAGGACATGCGGGTGAGACTGCAAGCTCTCGTCGAGACCTGGATCGCTGTCGTCATCGTCCGATGCCGAGATGGAACGCTGTGATGCGTCCGTTGAGTACAACGACGGAAGCCGTCGCCTTATGACCTTTAGCACAGCGGGAAACAGCCGACTGATCCAACCCCTGACCTTTGGGTCGGGAATTCGCTGTAGCAACACGCGCATGACGCCAGGTCGTGAGTTGAAGTACGAGAAGAACGCGAACGCCCATCCCGGGCTGGAAATTGCCGTATCTTCAATCATTTTCGAATACAGATTGTATGCAGGCATGTCCTTAGCCCGTGTCACGATCTGGTCTAGATGGCTGAGAGCAGTCCGCATTGTCAGGCACTTCAGGTGAACGTCGCGTATTTTCGCGTTATGGGGCTTTCCACTCGGCGGCGAGTCATCCGAAGATAGCGTACTGGGATCACCATCGTCCTCAATGCAGAGGTCCTTAGCTCTCTCAAAAAGACGAGAGACCAACTTGTCGTGGCTCCGGTCGAATAAGCAATGCCGTCGTAGCAGCACCGTATTCTCGTTGAAAAGAAATTCCCGAAGCTCCGCCGGAAGCTCGACAGAGATTGGCGTAGGGACCTTGAGCCCTTCCTGATCGGCTCTCAAGGAGGATGCACGTTGGTAAAAGAGCATATAAGCACTATACGCCTTCTCCACAGCAACGGTCGGAACATTTCCATCGTAAGACGGCCGGTGATCAACGCCACCAAAGGTTGCACCCTGCATGCCGTTGGAATCCCAAGTGGTAACAGTGTCGTCATTAAACTCCAACCAATTCTCAGTGCCGTTCGAAGTTGGGCGCTCGCGAATGAATGAGTAGTAGTGGCCAGATTCCGCTGTTCCGGAATGCACAAGGATACCAACAAGTTCGAAAATGTCCGGCTCCGTGGAGCTGGTTGGATCGCTGATATGCTCAATCGTGTACGGTCGCATGTCTATCTCTCTGGGAAACGAGAAGTAGTCATTGATCTTGCTTCGCTGTTGAGTGCGCAAATTGAAGTCGAATCGCTTTAGATGGAAGATGAGATTGTCAGGGACATCTCTGAGACAGGCCCTATTCAAATGTGTAAGCAACTTGTCATACTTACAGGGAAACAGCGCAATTACCTCTTGACCGCGTCTACGTGGCGGTCGCACGTCGAACACTTGTATTTGTTGTCTGGATTCACAAATTCAGTCACCGAATCCTTATTGAAAGTAGAGAGATGGGGTAATCTTACCGCCTTCCATGACTTCTCCGTCCACATACGCTTGAAGACTCTCGACGAGCGAGGTTTTGCCCTTGATGTCGCACTGGATGGTAGCAAATGGTTCGAGACGCTCTGAGATATGCTGACACTCTTTTGATTTGACCTGCTGCACGAGCTGGCCACCATAAAAAGAGCGGAGCATTCTCTTTTCTTCATCCAATGCAAGCTGTCCCTCCCAGCGATCTTGGAGCAAGTTGTAGCCCTCTTCCGCATCCATTTGAACAGAAACATCAATAGGCGTGTCATCGTATGTCTTGATCGACGACACGAAATTGGTGGGATCGGCATATCGGCGGTAGCTATCCTGCATGTAGCCAAATAGAGTCTGCGTCTGGAAGATGAGGTTTTGGGTGTCCTCGGAATCATATACCCTCGCTTTCATCATGAATTGTCGAAACTTGTAATTGCTGAAAAGCTGCGTGAGTAGTGCATTCAAATAGCAAGTGTTTGAAAGGTTCAACAAGCCGACGTAGCCGCACGGTGCTCGTGTCATTTTCGAATTGTCGAATTGATAGGGAAGTTCATAAAGGTATGGCTCTACTGTGTAATTATTAGTACATCGTATCACTCGCTGTATTAACAACCTGACTAACCTTCTTCCTGGTCTGATGAGAAGTACGGCACAAGAGAGTTCAACAGATCTAGGGTCTTTGCAACTCTGCTCCTGTCTTCCGCAACCAGGCCAAATATGACGTCGCTGAGAATCTGCCGCGTCATGGAATTGAGAACGATGGGCTGAATCGGTTGATTGGGCTGCCGATTCATCGGATACATGTGTTTCGTCAATAGTAATTCAGACAGATTACTGGTAGGTTAGTTATTGCACGCTGCAAGATCTGGTATGAATATACATACTGAGGGAGAAGACTGGATCTAGGCACCGAATCATCCAATTTCAGACACTTCTGCAAAAGGGAAGCAAACCCTCTGGCAACAGGATCGACAATCGAATCTTGACCAACAACCTGAGGGAGGTAATTAATCATAAGTGGCTTTCCAAAGAGTAGATCGATACTTACTTCGTTTGTAGTGTGTCCAAGGAACGTCTCGGCAAGGCTAGCAGCGACGCCCGAGATATTCACACGGTCAGGGAACTCGGTCCCCATCTTGTCAAGGAGAAAGAGGGCAAGACCAAAGACTTGTTCGCACTTGTCCAGGTCATCTGAGCAATGTGGAAGAATATCCAACACGAGAGACCAGTAGTGTGGGGTCAGGTATGTCGCTGCCGGAAGAGAACCACTCTGTTCGTTTTTGTACTTTATCTCCTGGCTGACAAAGTTCTGTATCTGTCCTGCAATCATATCCCTCATCTCCTTCAGCTCATTCGAGAGGAGAAGCTGATGGGTGAGAGCTGCAAATGTGTTGCTTTGGATCAGCTCTGGGGCAAAATGTTCATCAAGAAGTGTCAATTGCAGAATGACACCATGGACACTGGATACCACAGAGGCTGCAGCTTCTTCTCGCTTATTTGCCGCACCATGAAGGATCGTAAGGAGTTGAGCTGGTCTTGGTGTATCTATGCCACCCCGTTCCAAGCCGCCTCGGGGAAGCTTCATTTCTGTTACCACGTTAGTCCGTTTTTGACAATCTCTCTGCAGCGATAGAACTTACTATGCAGAAAATGCATGAATCCGCACGTCAATCCATACATGAGGTCGAGGCCAATGGTTGGTGAGGCCGTTTCTGTAACCTCGGGATGCAGACATGCCTGGATGATGAGAGAGATTGGCCTCCTGGCGGCCCGGATGGAAGGTGATGGCTGATCTGAACCACTCGGCGATTCCGTCAGGACTTGCCTAGAAAAGAGGCCGTTTGCATACTCGCGGATAACGTAGAGGGCATAAAGAGACTTGAAAGGTTGCCGGGGTGGGAAAATGTCCTGAAAGGTGTTGGCTGGGTCGTTGATAAAGTCCAGCACCTGACCGTTGGGTGGCAATTTCACAAGGAATGAGTATATCTGGATTGTTTTAGCTGAAGTTCCATAATGCCCTTTGGTCAAAGAAGCCCTTACCTCGCCCGCAAGCTTTTCCTCCATGCTGAGATACTCCCACAGCTCAGAGAAATGAGCCGAGACCTCGATCTCCAGAGACGATGCGCCTGGTCTGATGTGGGTAACTTCGGCAGGACCTCCATCATCGCGCCTGACCAAGATCAGGCCGTCTTGGAATCGCAGGTCTTCCAATGATTTGCAGATGTCTCGCTCGGATGGAAGAAACTCCTGACCTCGGTAGTACATGCGATAGTTGCTGAAGCCAGTCTCCTTGCGAATACTCGCCAGGAGGGAACCACCAGTGTTGAGCTTGCCAATGTTGAGAGGCTTTATGTCAGTCTGCTGATCGCCATCGAAGGATTGGTATTTGAGATCCGCGGAGTCTCCTTCGACTTGGTACGAGCCACTTGGGATCAACGGTCTCAAGTCGGCGATAGCAAGATGGGGCCTGGTTTTGTGCTCTTGCAAGAAGCGATTGAGAGTCATTAAAGATCTGGTGAAGATCATGTTCTGGGCTTCCAAGTCTTCCATCTCGACATCGGTCATGTTCTCAGCATGCGTTGCCCTGATCTTGCCTGCCGCTTCTCTGAGCTGCCGCAGGCAGCGGTCTATCAGTCCTAGATGGATGCGTCGATTTACAAGGCGCGTGTTCTTCTTAATCTGATCACTATCAGCGTAGATCTCCTCAACGAGCACCCCGATAGATCGGTCGATCAGGCTCGCATTCTTGGCCTCGAGAATTAGCCGCCACAACTGTTCAATGCCGCTTTCCCCAACGGTGGTTTCGTCGTTGAGAGAAATGTCGCCTCGGTTAACCGGTAGCAGCACTTCTTCCCGTACGAATTGCAGCATACCATCGCAGAAGAGAGAAGGCGGCAGCGTAGGTAGGTACTGCGATAGGCAGACTTGTAGAAACGGGTTCTCCGGTGGCTGGCTCCTGAGAAGATCGTTGAGAATCTTCCAGCCGCCGGTCCTGTCCTCAAGACACAACGACTCCGTCCCTACAAGGGAATTCCACAGCTTCTTGCCCAGTTCCGCGTCAATCATCAAGGGTTCAAGGCCAATGACAAGCCCAATAAAGTCCTTCCGGGGCTGATTGATAAGGCCACTCAGGACAGTCGGGACACCAGACTCTCTGGCCTCCCGTGTAGCACGGACGAACTCTTCCACAATGAGTCTGGGAAGATCGTGCGTGTGAGAGAGTGATCGGATCTCCGCATTTGAGTTCGAACCGAGCGATAGGCTCAATCCCCAGAGGCTCCCCAGGCTGGTGGATGACTCACGCTTGATATCTTCGATGCAGTTCAGGCGTACATACTCAGAAATTTCGCCTCTTGGACCCCAGTCTTGGAGCTCTTGAAGTCTCTGCACGGCGGCGAGGCGAATGCTGTCATTTGCGTTGCCCATAGCGAGAGCGTAAGTGCAGGAATCTCGAATCAACCGCAGGCACAAGTCGGCGGGCACATAGCTCATGACTCTCGCGTCCTTCTTCGTGATGCTACGAATGACGTGATCCCACAAAAGGCGGATGCACGGGGTATAGCCTTCGAAGGGGATTTGCCCCAGCTTGTCGCAAAATACTAGTAAAGTACCGTAATCGAAAAGATGGACGATTCCCGTGATCATGCGTGTCAGCGCCTCGACTATCCGAGGATCCTGGCCAGAGGTGAGCGTTTGCAGTAAAAGATCCGAATCTTCCTGACGATATGTCTGGGTGACAGCCAAGAAGCCGACAATATTAGCAGTGTCGTTGATGATTTCTGGATGGCAATTGGGACCGAGAATGTACTCGATCAGCTGTGACCGCAATAAATACTTGGCAAGGTGGATGAGATATGGCGTGGGCTCATTTCCAGGTTGGTTGTGTGATGAGTAGCTCCCGAGAAGATCGTTACACATAGTCGCCGTTGCGGTGACGCGTAGCTGCATTTGACTTGACCGAATTAGTCTTGCCAAAATGTCGAAACGCTCTTCCCAGACGAGGGCATCAATGGTAAGCTCGGGTGGGATGTCCGGGTAAGACGCCTGGTGTAGTCGGCGTAATTCGACTGCGCGCGCGTGGGTACCTCGAAGGGCCCTTTGCAAGAGCATTGCCAGGGCGTCTATACAAGGGGAAACGGTATCGCCACTCAGAGACGTGACCTGCCTTTCGATCATGGCATTCAATGTGGCGTGAAGATGATCATGGAGAACGTGGCCCGTTTCCAACCTCAGCTGCTTTTGTAAGGCGACCTCTTCGTTCGGGGCAGTGGTGGAATCGGGTAGGAAGTCTCTGACCAAGTGACAGGTGATAGCAGCGCCGTCAAGGAGCTTCGGAAAGCTTCGTGCAAGGTCAATGAGGCCCCTGGCGAGTTCTGTGATAGATTCTAGGCTGGAGCCGGTTTGTGAGAAGAACGACCTCTTAGGGTAAGCTACCTCTCCGGGCTGAAGCGGATAAACATCATCGTTGCTGGTCAATCGGGGATGCGTGATGAGAAGATACCGTCTTATGAATAGCGGTGCAAGTACAACGGGACGTTCTTGTGGGTTGGGTGGTAGTCCTCTAAGGGTGCCTAAGTCGTAAGTGATCATGTACGCGACAATCCTACTAAAGCTCGCAAATAAGTCGAGAATCGTTGGTCTTAGATGCTGGTGCTCGAGGTTGAGGAGAGATGGTCTGCAGTCCTGGTTAGCGTCCGACAAACGAGGTCGGGGCATGCATGCCCATATATGCTCGAGATTACCGACCTTCGCTCAAAGACTGCTGAAATGATCTCGGGATATAGAGACCAGAAATCGGAGTGGCGGCGGACTGAAAGATGGGCGGTTTCTATGTCAACATGTAGTAGATAGTTCACAACCTCTCTCTGCCATTGGTGAAAGGCAGACAAGACCGTTATGTCTATGTGCGCTATGGTAGGGCTCAGCATTTCATTGCGGCGGTTGTGGCGGCGGCGACGCTCACGGTTGTGAATATAATTGAGCAAGCGATTCAGAACCTCGGTCACGGTCTCTGAAGCATCTCTATAAGGAAGCCTAACAATCGGATCCTGGTCGGGTTCGATGATTGCGGGCTGCTCTATGCTCATTTCATCGTCGGACTGCACGGGAATGATCTCGATGGGTAGGCTCCCGGGAGAGGTTGAGGATGACTGCGGGGTACGGACGGAGCGTGCACGAGGCTGTATTTCCACCTCGGGATCCTCGACGCTGGTCTTGATCTCGGCGGGCGGCGACGGCGATATGGAGGGCGACGATGACGGCGATGGCGGGCTCGGGTCACCGGATTCGAGCTGCACCGTGGGCGACTCGGGATCGGACTCGGGTGTATCGCTCGACATGGCGTTGCGGAGGTTAATGGTGACTTTGCTGGACGAGGCCGTGGTGTCGGGAAGAGCCGTCTCGTTTTCGGGGCTGAGCTGCTCAGGCGTCTTGGGAGTCGCAGGCTTCTCGTCGGTCTCGTCGGCAGCAGTGGCCTCGGATTCTTCTGCAGTCGCGGACTCGGGTTCGAGGGTGCTGGACCTGGGTGAATCACGGCCGGGGTCCATGGCGTTGACGGACAGGGTCGGGGAGCCAGACGGGGATGTGCGGCGCCGCTTGCGAGAGCTGGCGTCGGTGTCGTCAAAGGGGTTGGGCCGTGTCGAGGCAGCTTCAGAGGAGGCCTCGCGATTCCGGGAGTCCAGCGAGCTCGAGTCTGTCTCCATCGGGATGATGCAAGGAGCGGCAGCGGTGCGGGCTCGAAGCGTGAGGGTGCAAAGACGTCACACCGTCGCGAGAGACGCCCCGACGGCAGCTGCTCGAAATTAACATGTGGGTTGAAGAAAGGAATAGACGCTCGCCTGGGGGGCGAAAGAATCGAGGGGAGGGGTGAATGGGCAGAAAGCGGGAGGCAGACGAGGGCGATGATGGGGATGAAGAACAAAAAAGAAACCACCACAGGCGTCCAGGCTTCCGTGCTGGAGGATACAATGGTTTGGGGAGAGGAGGTTCGAGGTGGGATAAGATACCGTGCCGTAGGTAGCGTATAGTGAGCTACCTCAGGTAAGTAAGGCCTGCTTGCTAGGCAGGGATTGGCGGATTGACGGATTGGCAGGGCGCGTTAACGGGTCAAGTGCTTGTGTGGAACCCCGCCCGCCTGAGCTTCTGGCGCGCGGGGCGATGGAGAGCTGTCGTGGATGGAGGGGTGAGGCGAGTAAGGCAAGGAAAAGTAAGCCAACTTACTGTGTACGTGTGAAGACCTATAGAAGGTGTCTAATAAGCGATGTGGCAAGGCGGCGGGAAGCCTGTAAGTCGATTCGCTGGCTTATCGGTAGAGCCTGGATGTCTTGCTTGCGTCGGCTGTCGACGTGATGAAAGCCTTGGTGCCTGGGTGCTGTGCTTCCTCGCTGTGCTGCGCTGCGCTGTGCTGTTGATCTGGTGCGAGGCTGGCAGCAAATATGAGATATGATGGGAGGCTAATAGACGGTAAGGCGGCAAAGGCCCCTGCACAACGGCAGCGGGAAAGCGACGATTGACAGAGAGTCGGCCTTCTTTCTGCGTTCGTGAGGTGGTGGTGGATGGATGAGGAAGAGAGTAGAGGGCAGGTTGGTAAAATGGGGCGGGTGCCTCAGGTAGGGCTGCAGTGATTTATGAACCCCACGCAAGGTAGGTACTTAAGAGAGGGCGCCGGGCGTGCTTCTTTATGCCCTTTTGCTGCTTTCCTGACATATATGCTTACCTAAGTGTCCCAAATTCGTTGAGAAGGGGCTGGCCGACCCTGGTGACTCCTTCCAAAACTTAATAGAGGTTCACTGTGCTGTCATAACGCAATCAATGACCGCCATGAGAGTAGGCAGACACTTGGGAACCCCCAAGCTCAAGAAGTTGGCAAATTGAATTCGACGAGCCACCACACCCGACGAATGACTTAAATTCGGACGATCCTATGGATGACCATGGCCGGTGATTGTTCGGGGTCGGGAGCTTAATGTCATGGACACCCTGAAGGCTGGGTTAATTGATTCTGGTGAGGAGGCATCCATCTTATCCGTCATGGGTCCTTCCTCAACATCATCCTCTGGATTCCTTAGACAGAGGTCCTTTACTTGGGATTTGTCTCTTACCATGCGCCAGTGAGCTCCACGCATCTATAAACCTTCCCTCTCCTCGACCCGTTTCTGTGGAAAGCTCGAGATCAGCTGGCGAGCTAAAGGTAAACTCCGACCTCTTGTATTGTTAGCGCAAGGTTCCGGCAACGGCCCGCCCTCACCGGGATGGAAGTCCAGCGGTGGAGCAAGCATGAGTGTTAGCCCTGGGTTTTCGAGGTTCCATGATTGGTTAGGCAGCCTGGCCCGGAGAAGAACTTCGCCTCACTCTACTCCACATGCATAAAAGTCATCCCGACGAAACATCATTTCAGGACGCCGGGAGCTTCGAAACCATAGACGACCTCATGACATCATCCGCAATAGTCACTTTATCGTCATTTCATCAAGGGTGCTGCCATATGTTCTCTTGCGATCCATTCATTCCTTTCCTCTTCCGTTTGCGTGGAGCAGCGAAGTGAAGGACGTCACCATCACCATGTCCACACAGGCGCAAACACAGACGCAGCAGACCGGCCGCAAAAGGCTCGTCCACCAGCTAGATACGCCTTTTTCAACGATTTCGTGGTACGAACGGGTTCTCTTCGCGCTTGATATCCCGCATTCACTGACTTCCGAAGGCCCGAAATCTCATTGGAGGATCAAGATACCATCCTAGAACTTCTCTGCTAGTATGTTCCCACAGTCTAGAGTTTCCCTCAACAGCGAGTCAACCAGGACACTAACTGAAACAGCCTTCTGGAACCCATCGGCAAGCACCGCCAAAACCATATCAAGCCGTCAAAAGGCAAGCGGGCAGCGAAGAGGGCAAAGGAGTCGGGACAAGACCCTGAGCCCTCCGAGCCACCAGCGAAGCCTGCGGTGGCTGACAACCTGGATGTCGGCTTCAATTCTATCACCAGAGCTCTTCAGTCACAATCTACTGCGAGTGAAAGCAAAGATTGTCTACACTCCATGATATTTGTCGCAAGAGGGAACCAAACCTCGTCATTCAATAACCATTTTCCACAAATGGTGGCTGTGGCCTCTCAAGGTGTTCCTCATGACATGAAGCCTCGTTTAGTCGGGTTCTCCAAACCATGTGCAGAAAGATTGAGCGAAGCTCTGGGGATAGCACGTGTTTCAGCCATCGCAGTCCGAGGAAATGCTCCAGGTGCGAGTGGCTTGCTCGATTTTGTCCGAGAAAAGGTTGCCCCAATGGATGCATCTTGGTTATCTGAGAAAGCAGAAATAAATTACCTGCCCACCAAGATCAACTCTCTGGAGACTACTGTCGGCAGCAAACGGGCTAAGATGGGATGAGTGTTCATGAGATCTTAGTTTCATGAAAGTCATGGGTTCTGAAATCCTCCAACAAAACATGACCACAAGCATCTGCTCACCTTTCCGCGGTTAATTTTGAAGAACTCGGAGCTCTTCGCATGTACAATATCAAAGATACCTAGGAAAACACACACACTCATATGATGCAGCTAGTTGCAGATGGGCAGCCTTCTGGTGTTAGTCTACTGATGAGTAAATCCAATTGCATACCTTAAGCGAAACCGAATCGTATTGCTTATATTTGTATGGTTTCTATATCTGACAACACTGGCTTGGTCTTCTCTGATCTTGGTCTACAAAGCTCATCAAACACCCTCTTCCCATACTTCTTGAAGGCTTCTGTCAACCCCCCAGCTGCGATAAGCTGCTTCTGCATACCACTCAACTGGAAACCAAAACTCTTGCCACAACACCGAACCTCATTCCTGCCTATGTCCACCTCGATTGCTTCCCCAGCTTGAGCGAGGTCAAAGAAATCGCCGTCCTCAATAGTGATGCCCAGAAGGCCAATGTTGGGTTGATTCCGCGCATAGATGAAAGCAAACGACTTTGCAATTACGCACTTGACGCCTGCACCTAGGAGCGAGTTGACAGCCATCTCTCGAGAGGAACCACAACCGAAGCCATTGCCGGCGACAATGATGTTCTGGCCGGCCTTGACCTGGTCTCGGAACTTAGGCATAAAGAACTCCATACAGTGTGACCCAAACTCCTCGTCAGTTTTGCAGGCTGCTAGGAACTTGGAGGGAGCGATCTGGAATCCCATTAGGTTCAGTCCTGTCTTCAAGCTCCCGGTATGCCGCGTGAGGAGTGCGTCACTTACAGCATCGGTATCGATGAAGTCCCCAAGCCGCATCACAAGGCCCCTAATGGTTTCTCTTGAGTCTCCGACTCGGCCTTCGGGTAGCCCGGCGCTTGTGCCCTCTGTCTCGGTCGCTTTGGTGGGTAGTTCAAATTTTCCTGTAGTTTCCCCCTGGTCTCTATCTGCCCCAAATGGCTCACTGTAATATAAATCCTCTTGTATGTTCAGATTTTCGTCCCCTTGAAATGGCTGATAGCCTAAGTACTCCTGCAGCTTGTCGGGGTCGATATTATCGAGCAGTTTTCGGGGATCTGTGAATACCATGTCAAACGACGATGCTGCAACTGTGGCAGCTGAAGCTAGATTGGCAATCGATCCTGTCAGAGAGTTAACAAGAAATCCATCAAGCTGATTTGAAGGCATCACCTGGTCCCATTCGATTCTTAAAGTTGCGGTTCTGGCTCGAGAGCCACTTCTCCCCTGACGCAGCTTGATCTACTCCCTGACCAACACACATGCTACAACCCGGAACACCGATCTTAAAACCGGCACGGCGGTAGATATCTAGTAGTCCTAGCTCCTCCATTTTGTAACGAATGGGTTTTGAGCCTGGCACCACGATCCTTCTACCTTTGGAGATCGGCCGTTTCCCTTGTTCTAGACCGGCGCCTAGCACCATCGCCCCGAGGATCAGATCTTCCTCTGCAGTCGTGCAGGCCCCGATAAAGGTTCCATCTAATTTAGTCCCAGCAACTTCACTGACCGACACGACGTTATCCGGAGATGGGAATAGAGCGACGAAGGACTCGACTTTGCTTAGGTCAATCTCGAACGATTCGGCGTATTGAGCGTCGGGATCTGCCTTAAAGTAGATAGCGGCTTCCTTGTGTTTTCTCACCCGCCTTCTATTGATGAAGTCTAAGGTTCGATGGTCAGACTCGAATATGCCGCTCACGGCGCCGAATTCCTGGATCATGATCAGCTCCTACATATAGGAGACCTTATGACTGACCCTCGGGAAACGTACTGTACACATGTTGGCGATAGCAAATCGCGCATCACAAGAAAGATGAGCAATTCCTGGACCCGTGAACTCGGCAACGCGATCAGCAGCAACTGTGTTGCGCTTGAACTGCCCAAGGAGATAGAGGATCGTGTCTTTACCGCCAACACCCCACGGCGGCTTTCCCACAAGTCGAAACTGCACGGTCTCCGGGACCGCGAACCATGTCTGGCCTGTGACCAGCGGAATACAAACATCAGCACCGCCCATACCGACTGATAGGCATGAAACCGCCCCCGCGGAGCATGAGTGACTGTCTGCACCGATACAGAGCATGCCAGGCTGTGCCCTAGAGCGGACGAATTCAGTGTGTAAGATAGTGTACTGTTGCGTCGGGTAAGCACATAGTGGTCGCTGAGGCTTGAGACGGGTGTACACTCACGTTGAAACCCTGAAACTCGGTCATCTTAAACTCATCCCGTGCACGGGTGCTTGTGTTCATCAAAGAACGCACAAGTGGCTGATTGTAGAGCTCGGGTTCGACACGATGGTCCCCGGCGAGCCAGAAGCGATCATTTCGAAAGACGCCCGGCCGGCCAATCCCATCATAGACCTTTTCCATCCCCTATGTCACTTGTTAGTTTTATTTCACTGGCACTGTAGAGAGGCTCTGTCGACACCCACAGCCCAGCTCAATTCGCTCGCTATCACCCAATCTATGTCGACTTGAACAACCTCGCCAGGCCGTACCCAGCCTTTGTGCTGGACATCATGCATAGCTAAGATCTTCTCGGTCATTGTCATTCCTCTGCGCCCAACGGGCCGGTAAGTCATGGGCTTCGGAGCTAGCTTTGCACGCTCTGCGCAGTCCATGGCTTCCAGATATGCAGACAAAAGAAAAAGGACGTTGGACTCGTCATCCTGCGTGAGGATCGTGTCGCTACTACTGAGGCCATAGCCGCCAAAGTCCGGATGTGAGGTAGCTTGCTGGACGGTTTCTGCGATCGCATGAGCGGGGTTCTGTTCACCTATTTCACCTAGTAAAACACTGAGGCTCCCCAAAAAGTGAAGCAAATTTTGGAGTTGCTGTTCTGAAGTGTCTTGGTTCCCATCCTGGCTCTTATTGACCTTGAAGTCAATGTTACGTCTTTCAGTGATCAAGGACAGAGCTTTGTGCGCTGAGTCTGAAAGAGTCGAGTAGTACACTGGAAGGGAAACAGTTTTCATTTTTGTGGCCATTCTGCTGTTGGTTACGCTTTCATTCGGGACAAACGAACTTCCAAGTTCCATGAGCCACCCAGAGACATCACACGTTTAATTATGAGTGAGCATATGCGAATTGAGAAGTAGTAATTAGTAATGGGAAATGGTCAATTTACTTCTGCTTTTAGTACATCATCCAATCCTGTGCGTCGAGGGATGATGTATGTGCCGGCCCGAGAAAGGGCGTCGGGCCGGTCGCGGCAGGTCGCGGGAATGGCCCGCTGGTGTTGAAGCAGTTCCATGGACGCACCGAGAACCGAAAGATCATGACACCCCGATTGCTAGTGATCCCTGAATTTAGCTTGGAGTCCGAAATTGCCGTCTCTTCCGGTTAATTGATACGTAAAGTTGCTTCATCGCCACGCTATATCTGATCATTGATCATCATTCTGACTACTTGGTCGCTTGTGCTGCTAATCAGCATCTCTTGTAAACAAGAACCAACAGAGTAACAAGATACTTGAACAAAATGATCTCTAACAATCATCTCAATATCACTGACGGAACCTGCTCGGTCCCTCCCATCAGAGCCTCGACAAAACTTCGTCAAATGCTGCAAGACCCCGGTGCACTGCCATTGGCCTGTCCAGGTGTCTTCGACGGTCTCACTACTCGGCTGGCTCTATGCCAAGGCTTCAAGGCTCTTTATATGACGGGTGCAGGAGTTTCGGTCAGCCGCACTGGTATGGCTGATCTCGGTCTTACCACCATGACTGAAATGGCCGAGACGGCAGCCATGATTGCACAGCTTGACCCTACCGTCCCAGTCATTGCAGATGCTGACACGGGGTACGGCGGTACATTGAACATATCCCGTACTACCAAGGAATACATCCGTGCGGGCATCGCGGGTTTTCATTTGGAGGACCAGGTGGTCAACAAGCGATGTGGTCACCTGGCTGGCAAGCAGATCGTGGATGTGAAAGAGTACGTGAGCCGTATCTGTACAGCTGTCAACACCAGGAAGCAGCTGGGTTCCGATATTGTCATCATAGCACGGACGGACGCCCTCGCCGTCACTGGCTTCGACGATGCTGTAGCGAGGCTGAAGGCTGCCATCGATGCTGGTGCTGATGTCGTCTTCCTCGAGGCAATCCATACCAAAGAAGAAGCGAAAAAGGTCTGTGAAATATTCAATCCGATGGGCGTGCCTGTCATGTACGGTATGGTCCAGGGTTCGAGTGCGCCACGGTTGAGCATTAGAGAGGCGCAGGAGATTGGCTTCAGCATTATCGTATATGCGGCTATATGCCTTGGGCCTATTGTTCGATCGGTTCGGTTGGGACTGCGAACGTTGAAGGAGCAGGGTGATTGCGAAAATCTAGCAGAAGGGGCTGAAAGAGTCACACCAGCAGAAATATTTGAAATATGCGGTCTAAGTACTCTTTCTAGGTTTGATGAGCAAGTCAGAAAGGACATCAACAAGACCTTCCGGGAGACTGACAACTAGTTAGACTATGGGTGCTACAATTGAACAATCCTTTAAATTTCACGGCACTAATCTTGTGAGATTTGCTTCGATAAATGATGACAAGTGAAACGGCGAGTGCAGGGCCGAGAACCATCAAAATAAAACCGTCCCCTTCCAAGTCCATTGAGGAAATTAGTTCGGGACTCATTTCAGCAGTGCCGAATTGGTTAGGACATGATCATTAGACCAAAAATACAGCTATTCAACTCTCCAACTTTCACTTTAGAGGACACCATAGCAGAGTTTTATCCGAGAAGAAGGGTTTCAAGTGAAGGCCATTAAGTAGTGTGTGATTTTACGTGTCATTCTAGTCCTATACTATTTAGGGTTTCTCGTTGGGTTCCTCGGCGGAAACGCATTGACTATAGGATATATCTAAAGGTGACATGATCATCACAAGTCTCCTCCAACGTCTTTTCCAAATCTGGGTGTTGCATACCTCTTTGACGGTAGTCTTCAAGTTCAACATCCCGCTTTCGATTTGCCCGACCCATATACCACTGTGCACAAACAGTCATAATCATCGCCCAGGCAACCAAACCAAGTAATGTACCATGACCTTTGAAGAAGCGTGGTGGGGTGGTGTAGATCTGTGAGCCCAACATGCTGAATCCTTGTCCGAAGATCATAGCTATACCCCAGGAGACAGCTCGTTTCGTATAGCCCGCGAAGCTAATAGCGATCCAAGCTATCTGAAGCACTGAGGCTGGATATGCACCGCCGGCGAGAAGAGTGGCGCCCACCATGCCGGCATATTTACTCGAGGTCGAGATCAAGACAATGAGTCCAACCAGTACAAACGTGAGAGCTCCCAAGATGAAGAAGCCCTTGTTGCGATACCGATCCGATAAGATGCCAACGACAATCGTAGATACAAAGGCGACAGAGTATGGGATAATAGAAAATAGCTGAGCTTGGACGTGAGAAAACCCAAAAGAGCTGACAACGGTCGGTAAAAATGCTCCTATTGAAGCAAGAAGAGTGGAGTTGGTAGCAGCGAGGAAAGCGAGGAAGTAAGTTTTGGGGTCGAGGAGGCTTCGCCGGACTTGCCATAGCTTGACAGAATTACTGTCCTTGAGAGCTTGAGCGGACCCAATGTTAACGGAAAATTGTGAGTCTAGTCTCTTCGGGGTTCTGAGAAGCATCACTTACCACTACTCTTGCTTGTAGCGTGTTTGATCTCCTCCTGAGTGAAAATCCAGGACTTTTGAAGCTTGTTCGGGAAGTTTGGTAATAGGGCTACCATGCAGAGACCTAGAGCAATTGCGAAGCATCCTTCGATGATATAGAGCCATTGCCATGCTGGACGCTTGCCAGGAATTTCAAGGTTCTCTTGGATTCCGTAGGCCATAAGTCCGGAGAAAACACCTGATAATGTGGCCGCGGAGTAGAATATGGCTAATATCAAAGTCAGACCAATGTCCTCTTGGATAGAAATTGAAACTTGAAATATTGAAAGAGATCAAACTTTTGTCGAAACTCACCAATTCGTTTCCCAAACTCATGTCTGGAGTACCAGTACACGCCGTAGATAGGGGTTGCCTGAAGGAGTGCTTCACAAGCTCCAATGCCGAATCGAAGCCCAACCACGTCTGCATATCCCCGAGCAGCACACATGCAGCAAACAAACAGCCCAAAGAGGGCGACACAAGAGCCCAGTTGGATTTGAGGTCCAAGCCGATAGATTAATAGGTTGGCAGGGAAAACAAGGGCCAGGTAGCCAGCGTCTATCGACTCGTCGGCACTCACTCATTTTGGAGCTGGGAAGGATAGGGATTTCACTAACAATAGACCATAACAGCATTATAGTATTTCTGAGCAGACAGGCCCAGATCTTGTTTGAAATTCATCAAAGCGGCATTGGCGATGTTATTCCGGTCCTAATCAGGCCATGAGAAGTTGGGTATTGGGAAGCAAACGACGAAAGGTTCACATACCATGTACGCCGCCAAATATGCGAGTGCAAGTAGGGGCAGGAAAATCAAGTCTAGTTTGAAGATGAGTTTCTTCCTCAACCTGATTTCCTCTGGACTGGAGGGTTCCGCCTCATGATCCAGAGGAAGAGCAACACCAGCGTTCTCCTCATGAGCAGACACTGCTGCTGAGGAGAGCCGTTTCTCAACTTCTGGATCCATGTCAATTATCAGATCGCAGATAAAAAGTCTTGTCGAATGAAATAGAGTGGGAGGAGTTTGACAAGAATAGAGGAATGGCATGATGTGAAGATCCAGAGACATCAAGAAGGCTTTAAATAGATTCAGATTCGTAAATAGATGATTGGAAGCAAGCATCAACACCCCATGGGGATCTCATCCTGATGCTAGACCCCATGGGGAGGAATACGGCGGGGTTTGGACGTGAATTCGTGGATAGCGTTGCCGTGGTCGATCTCTCCGGGCCGAAAGCGCTTATGCTCCGCGCCGGCAGCTGTGAAAGCCGTGTTCTTACCGAACCACATGCAGTGGCGAGCATTTGAAAAGGCTGAGTAGACGAATAAACGCTTGAGCTTTACTAATCATCGTCTGCCTCAAATCGGACGGCCCCAGAGACGTTTAGGTGTGTCGTGTTCACCGGGCCGCGCAAGGGCCGAGTACATGGAACCACGGAGCGTCTCAATTAGTCCGAATGCTTCCATGGTGGACCTGGGGGCAAGCCTTTCATATTAAGGTATCACCAACTCGTAGATAGTCAGTTTAGCATGTCGGCATCTGGTAGTAAACTTCCTTTCAAGCCACAAGAACATCAGTACAAGAAACCCTTTGAATCTCCGGATCCCACAAAATGCCTGCCCAATACCGCACGGAGAAGATATACGATGTCGTCGTCGTCGGTGCAGGGAATGCTGCCCTCTGTGCTGCACTGTCCGCGCACCAGAACGGCGCCCGTGTTATCATCATCGAAGCAGCGTCGAAGCACAACCGCAGCGGAAATAGCCGGTTCGCCGGCTGCATCTTCCGTGTACCGCATGGTGGAATGGAAGACGTGAAGACTGTACTATGTGCCGAAGCTCTAGAGGATACAAAGCTCTGCGCAATAGACGCTTACACTCCGGAAGACTTCCGTAGGGACTTGGAAGACACCTCGGAAGGCAGGGCTAACAAGAGCCATGTCGATGTCATAGTAGACCAGGCGTGGGATACGATTAAGTGGATGAAGGATCAAGGCGTCCGCTGGGAGCTGATTTTGCGGAAGTATTACAAGCTCAAGGGACGTAATGAAATTATCCATCTTCCTCCAGCATCTCCAATCAAAGCAGTCAAGGACGGTGTCGGCTTGACAGACGATCTTTGGGCCGCAGTTGAAAGCCGCAATATTGCCGTGCGGTACAATTCACCCGCCTCCGATCTCTTGGTCTCAGGAGACACCGTGTATGGAGTTAGGATCCGTCAGCGAGATTCGTTCTTGGACATTCACGGACAAGTGATCCTCGCGTGTGGCGGCTTCTCGGCTAATCCGGCCATGAGGAGGCAGTACCTTGGGCAAGGTTGGGATCTTGTCACCGTACGAGGCACAAAATACAATACGGGCACAATGCTCCAGCGCGCTCTTGATGCCGGAGCCAGACCAGTTGGGAATTGGGGCGCGGCGCACGCTTCTCCTCAAGACTTTCACGCGCCGCTAATCGGCGAGATAGACAAGACTCCCCTTATCCCGCGATACTCCTACCCTTACGGCATCAGCGTCAACGTCGAGGGTCATCGCTTCTTCGACGAGGGCGAGAATACTTGGGGTATGACCTATGCTAAGATAGGTAAAAAGATAGCTGAGCAACCGCAGGCCAAAGTCTACCAGATCTTTGACCAAAAGACGCTTCATCTCCTCCAGCCTCGATATGCAACGGCACAGGCGATTGAGGCAGATTCAGTGGCTGAATTGGCTCAGAAGCTGACAATACCTCAAGGAACCTTAGAAGAAACAGTAATGGAGTATAACAAGGCGTGCCATGAAACCGCCGCATTGTTCGACCCCCAACATCTCGACGGCCTGAATGCCCAGCCGGCCTCGCAGCCGCCCAAGTCCAACTGGGCATTACCGATTGACAAGCCACCCTATATCGCCTACGCTGTGACATGTGGCATCACATTTACATACGGCGGACTCGATTCAGACACCGAGGCAAGAGTGTTGAATAATGAGGGAAACATGATGCCAGGTTTGTGGTGCACGGGAGAAATTGCGGGAGGGTTGTTTTACCACAATTATCCTGGAGGAGCTGGGCTCGTTAAAGGGGCGGTGTTTGGGAGAATTGCGGGACGAGATGCTGCAGAACGAGCCCGGAAATTGGACTATCAAGGCAGGAAAACGAAGGATACATATGACAAGTTTGATGTAATGATCCAGTCCGGTACCTATTGATGGAGGTGAAGACGCACAGTGCGCGCCTTCATAAATACTACAGTATATAGTCGCTCCCCTCAAGGCTGGATCCATCTCACTAGACCACCAACAAGTCTTCTCTTGCACATCCCACCCTCCACATAATCGGTCATTCGCACCTTGCACCAGATGCCGATCAAACTACAATTTCATCCTTTCCAAAAAAGCCAATAAGTATCTCGACTCACCAATGCCTGCCAGCCCCCGCGCAAGCCGCAGGGCCAGAGAGCGGGGGAGCATCGCTTGTCAGAGATGCCGGCAAGCCAAAGTGCGTTGTGGTATGTCGGGATCGCCGCCCTGCCGGCGCTGTGAGAAACACGGCTTCAATTGCTTTTTTGATCCCTCGTACAGACGCATAAACAACAGCGACCGCTTTGAGCAGCTCGAGTCCCGCCTGAGCAGCATCGCCGCCAACAAGTCCGGCTCACCGGCTGCGCCTGCTGTTGGCGAAGGCTTGACCCAAAGTCCGTTGCCAGTAACCGCTTCACGGACTTCTCCTTTATCGGGAGGGGATACGGTTTCTTACTCTATTGGCTCGGTCAATCTCTCGCTAATCCAAGCCCGTACTCTCTTCTCAATGTATGCGGTCACCGTCGTAAAGATCACACTCACTCCTGACCTGACGTTCTCACCAGATTCTTCGAGCATTATCATCCCCTGCTACCTTTTTTGGAGGCGTCTAGGACTCTGGAACATTACTACAGCCTCTCCCCTGCACTCTTCTGGTCCATTGTAGCCGTTGCTTCGAGACAATACAAGGGCAATCTCGAACTCTTGACCCGCCTGTCTCCATTGCTCGGACAGCTCATATGGACCGATGTTGCAGTAAAGCCAATGTCACTGGCACATGTACAGGTGCTGTTACTCATGTCCTGTTGGCCGTTACCAGATTTTCACTTGTGGACCGACAGGTCTCTTGCTTTGATAAGCACGGCTCTGGTCGCTGCTATGCACATAGGACTTCATCGTCCAGGCCGGGAGGCTGAATACTCAAAAATGAGGCTTCACATCAGCGAGGCTGCCCGTCTCGAGAGAACGAGAACCTGGCTTGCTTGCGTAGCCGAGTCTCAAAAGTATTGTATAATGTCGGAACAATCCTTGTTGTGAACTAACCACCTCTCCTAGGCTGTCAATGGTTTTTGGCCACTTGCCTCTAGCTTACATGAACGACTGCACAATCCACCAAGCGTGCCAGGATAATTCGAGACTCAAAGTACCAGCCGCATTAAGATCTAACCTCATTATTCAGAGATGCTGTCATTACAACTTGCAGAAATTGACGTCCAACTATGACAACCCCTTCGGCTTACCTGATCAGCAAGAGATGCCCTCCGTCATCGATGGAATTACTCAGGAGTTTATTTTGCTTGAGACCTCCCTATCTTCCGACGTCTCATACATCGATGTTCTTCAGCTCTACTGGGGTAAACTCTTCTTCCAGTGTACCTATTTTCTCTACGACGACATATCCACAGAACGTATGAACGGCGTTCTGAACGCATTTTCTACCGCTTCCTCGCTCTTGACAAAACTCATATCTCATCCGGACTCGCACAGTGTTCTCAACTTCGCACCTGCAAAAGTGAATCACGTCATATTCATGGCATCAATGATCGTTCTGCGCGTTCTCAATTCCTCTTATGCGACTTTGGCCAATCTCGACCGCACCGCCGGCCACGTCCTATACTCTGCGGCAACAATTTCGGTGCGCCAGTCGTCAGTACAATACAAAGAAGATGATCTTGCTATCCGCATGGCTGAGATCATGACGAACCTGTGGCGCTGGGCCGAAGAGGATAATGTGCTGCGAGATAAGCCGCCTAAACTTCTGGTCAAAAGCCGCATCGGCAGCAGCATCATGTATGACTGCCTCATCATCTTTCGCCGCTACCAACTGCGCCGCAATCCAGATCTAGGCGAGCTGCAAACTGGGGAAAATCAGGATGCGGACCAACTCGATGACCAACGACGCGGGCGACTGTTCACGATGGGATCTGGGACATCAGACTTAGCCGTGGGCGTGGACGATTTATCTGCGGACGGTTCCCAGCTCTACCCTGCTTTAGATGTAGGTGAGGTCTGGGATTTGTCGAACATGGCGTGGGTAGACAATTTTGAAAACCCCAGTCTATTTGACGTCGCGTCTCTTTGACGCTCTGTCTTTATACACAGATGTCTTCACGTTAGATCTGTTTAATAGACAGTGCTCAAGTGCGGGGAGACCTGTGGCAAGCGGTCTACTGATAGCCAAATTCAATTCTCACCAGTGAACCACGTTGTGTGAACTTTCATAGTTTTGATATTTGGCAGTACTGACTTGGTTCTCACCAATCCCCGTACAAAACTCATCAGAAACCCGCATCCCAGTCTTCTCAAGGGCTTCTGTCAACCCTTGAGCCACAATAAGCTGCCTCTGCATGCCGCTTAACTGGAACCTAAAACTCTTGCTACAACACCTGATCCTATTCATTGATAGTTTTAATCATATTGGGCTAGGAACTCCTCAGCGCCAGCCAATTCTCGCTTGATTGCTGCAATGTGTGCCTCGCTTCGAGGCTTGATCATGACCTTGTACGGCAACGGACAAACTAGATTGGCAGATGTATAGGCATCAGGATCGAGGGGCTGCACATCGCCGGTCCTTGGATTGATGGGTTCAGAGAACTCAAACGCCCAAAGAAGCTTGGCTGTGATCCGCCACATACTTCGCTCTGCTAGGTGAATTCCTGGGCAGATTCTTCGACCAGCTCCATAGCCATAGTGATGTAAAGTCATGATCCATGTTAGACAAAGTGACCAAAGGAATAATGCTGGGCTGAAGGGCTACTTATCTCGGTTGTCGTAGTCAGGACCAACGGCATAGTCATTGGCGAGCTTTGGATGTTGCAAGTATCGATCTGGGTTGAATACCTCATGATCGTCATAATGGTCTTTGTCATGGTGCATAGCCCAAACACCGACGAAGATTGTGCTACCCTTTGGAATGAGCATACCCTCGTATACATCATCTGGATTGTTCTTATGTTAGAAACAGGGAGAGATATCATCCTTATCTGGAGTTTGCAAGACTTACCCTTTGTAACAGTATGAGGGAGACCAAGATCGGAACTATCGTGGCGTTACTAATTGATCCTGAGAAATAAGAGTAAGTACTTACGTCGGTCGCCATCTGAGCCCTTCTTTTACTATAGCATTGACATAAGGCATTTCTGCAAAGTCGGAGAAGAGAGGAGAGCGTTCCGTCCCACAAACAAGATCAATCTCTTTCCGAGCCTTCTCCTGGTACTCTGGCCATTTAGCCAATGCCAGGATCAGAGTAAGGACTTGATTAGCAGTGGTATCGGCACCAGCTTCCATCAGTTCCCCAAAGAGATTATTGAAGGCATGCTGTGACATCGGCCAACCATTCTTGCCGTACTCATCCAGCTTGGCATCGATCATACATTCACGCTTGTCGCCTCTAGCTCGCCTTTCATCAACCATTGCTCGTGCGCGACCCCAAATATTATCCATGTAGTCTCGCATCATGTAGGCCCGCGACTTCCACTTTCCGGGTATATACCACAACCAGGGAATGAGGTCAACTGGCGGATTAGCACCAGGCTCGATTGCTTGAAGCCACTAATGAACCAGTTTAGCAAATGCATCAAGTCAGACTAGAGCGGGTGTCCCAAACCTTTTCGATCATCCTAGAAACATCCTTAAACCAGAAGCAATCAAGGCTGTTAGCGCGGAATCCCCAGGCAAGGACAGCCGCAACGGAGGAGGCGTAGAGCCTCGAGTATGAATAGAAATTGTCTGGATCATCCAAAAGGCGATTCATGAGAATCGTAGCTCTTGTGACACTGTTAGTGCAAGCACGAAGGGCATCACGAATATCAATGGTGACCTACTCAGCCTCCTGTACCCGGTAATGCTTTTCATCTAAAGACTTGGGATTCAGATTTCGGGTTACCACAGTTCGCTTTTCCCGCCAAGAAGGGCCTTGAACCTCCATGGTCATATGGTCTCCACGGGTTATGAACAATGGGACAATATTGGGGGGCCGGTCCGAATAGATGCTCCCCTTCTTGTCCAGCATTTCATGGACTGCCTTGCGGTCACATATAACGATGATATTGCCAGACCCAATCTTGAGCGAGTAGATCTTGCCGTACTGCTTGGACCACTCCATAAATCTATGATTCTTAGCGTAAGCAACAGGCCTTTTGTACACCAAAGATTCATGATCTCACTTTTTCCCCAGACCAGTCGTCGGAATCATGTGCATATTGCCCAGGATTGGAACGGTTGGAGGCCCGGGGGGCATGCGTGGATCTCGCTTTCCAACCTGCAAGAGCCTGTATATCGCGTATACCAGAATAACCCCTATCACGGCCCAAACTTGGCCGGAGAGACGGAACATCTTGAGCCGCCGGTAATCTGAGAATCGACTGAGTGTCCGGACGGTATAGATGACTGCTTATTTAATGTGAAAATGGCGTCCTTAACCAGGAGACAGAGCAAAAATAAATATCGAGGTCGACTTATCCAGACAGAGAGAGCCCATTGCTGCTTACCGGTTGGCGTACAAGCTTTTGATTGTAAGCCCGAAATTGAAGCGAAGTTTGACGACTTTTAACCCGAAAGCGAGATTATTCTTAGCTTCGGCGGCCTCCACAGGAGCTAATCAGGAACACCCTCCCAGAGCCTATGCGGGGTAATGGCTGTCATTGAAAGGCCCTGGGGGCGCACCTAGAATATTTAGGGGGGTTTCTTGTCGTAAATTTGAAAGCGTCTCACCTCTGTCTACAGCGGCTTCGCTGGAGTTGCTACGCTGGTATTGATCGTAGAGAAAAAATGTTACAGATACTGAGATTTGGGTTCATAAGATCACCGACTTATTGATAAACAGTAACGGAAGCGCCATCTCGAACACAACATGAAATGAAGCATAGCATTTGGCTTGAAATAGGTGAACAAAAACAATAATCTGAACATTCGGCCCTCTCAGTCCCATTTCGCTAGTTCCTGCAGGCTTTGCTGAACTCCTGCCCTGATTACATCGATGTGTGCCTGGCTTCGTGGCTTCAATACAACTTTGAATGGCTTAGGTCCATGAGCGATACCCTCCTTAAATGCTTCCGGGTCCGGAATGATCTTTTGACCAGTGGTGGGATCTACGGCAAGCTCAATGTCAAATGCCCAGAGAATTTTGGCGATCGCGCGCCATTGAGTCCGCTCAGCCAGGTGCATGCCAGGGCAAATACGACGGCCGGCCCCGTAGCTGTAATGATGTGAGCACGAATCAAGGTCAGCAGTAGTTTTATTCATGCCTGGCAGGGAGGACTTATCTCGGTTATTAAAATCTGGGCTACCAGCGTAGTCACTCGCGAGGCGAGGATGATTTAAATAGCGTGCAGGGTTGAATGTACTGCCATCATCATAGTTCCACAGCTCGGAACGGTGGATGGCATAGGACGGGATAATGACGGTGGCATCTTTGGGTATGAGCATGCCATTGTACCAGTCGTCCTGCGCGACTCGATGTGGGACACCAAGAGGCAGCCTATTTCACGTGAGAGGTGCCGCATACCATACAAACAGTTTGGCTACTTACACAGGATGCCATCTCAGACCTTCTTTGACAATGCAGTTGACATACGGAAGGCTTTTAAAATCGGTCCACTCAGGCATTCTGCAGCACCATTTAGGAACCTAGGTACGCTCATGAGCTGGGGGTCATACCGTTTTGAACCACAGATCTCGTCAATTTCTTTCTGAGCCCGACGTTGGTGTTCGGGATGTCTTGCGAGGCAGTGGATCATGGTCAAGATGGAGGATGAAGTAGTGTCTGCTCCTCCCTCGACCAAGACACCTAAGAAGTGGTTGATCTGAAGATCCGACATTTTGCCTACCTGTTTGGGATCATCCAGAACCTTATCAGCGATGCAGGGGCGATGGTCACCCCTGGCGCGTCTTGCATCGAGATACTCCCTGGCTTTGGCCCAAGTCTTATCCATTGCTTCATAAGACCGCTGGGCACGCTTTCGCCAAGAACTCATGAACTCGGGCAGATACTTCAAGAACGGAAACTCGTCAACTGGCGGGTTTGCTCCCGGTTCAAGCGATTCGCTGTACTACATAGAAATTCACCATTAGTTTCGCCACCGGTTGGTTGGTCGTTGTTAAAGCGTACCGATTCCATAGCATCATAAACACACTTGGTAAGGTTAGCATGACGACACACCATCATATGACATCGAAAACATACGCGACCGAAAAATGAATCGTACGTGGCTCCACGATGGCCCCAAACCATTGCACAAGCAACTGAACAAGTCGTACGCATGACATGTCGATAAAAGTTTTCGGGGTCGTCAAGTAGGTCGTTCAGCAGAACCACAATTCTGTTCCGTCCATTAGCAAATGCTACCTCTTGATGTTGGTAACTCGTCTTACTCTGCATCTTGAATGTGGCCGACCTGTTCGTCTAACACGCGAGGCTACACGATGTGGTAAGCTTAGGCTCTCTGCATAAGCAAGGCAGGGAAAGGACAAACAGAGAGATTATGTGAAGCAAGTTTGCGTTGCTCACGGTACAATGGGGTGTTGTTCATGAACGCAAAGCTGTCCCCGTGTGTGACGATGTCTGCGACATGGTTCACTGGGCGCTCGGAATAAATGACGCCCTTTTTATCGACAAGATCATGGACAGCTTTTCGGTCGAATAACACCACCATGGTGCTAGATCCAATCTTCAGGGAAAATACGCCACCATATTTCTCTCCCCATTCAAGAAATCTAGAAGAAAATATCAGAGCCTGACAATGAAAAAATGAAAGTAGCTAATAGGGAAATGGAAACAAACTTAGCGTGAAGTCCAGTGATCGGGATTTGATGGATATTTCCAAGGATAGGAAGAGTTTTTGGGCCTGGAGGAAGGTTCTTTTCCCGTCTTCCCATCAAAATCAACTTCAAAAAGACGTAGAACAATGCCACGCCCGTCAAGGCAAGGGCCACATTGTGCCTGTTTGCATCTGGCAGTAATATTTTGGATGGGTAGGCCATTTCAAAAGATGAGAAGGATCTGTATGTTCTCCAGTGTCGAGGAAGTAAACGTCGATGAACAGAGAGAAAACGGAGGTTCAGGCTCGGTATTCAAAGGACCACGGAGCTAGCTCTCCCCTAAAGTGATATGAGCCACCATCCTTTATGACGGACCTGTACTAGCTTAATCACGATGGAGGAATTTCGGCAGATTATCTCACAAGTATTTTATACCGCGGGATTGGCTTTCTGATCGTATTTTCGGGTTGCAATTACAATCCTTAAGTTGCTCCAGGCACTGATAATCCAGAAGCTGCCGTATCTACATAGCCATGGGCTCATCTATATCACGATGGAAGAGTGTTAATGAACTGAGAAAATGGGTATTATTTTTTTATTACATATATATTGCACAGAGGATTGCCAGAACTGAGACCAGGTAGACAGCGGGACTGGCAGATGGTACCAGGTGTTCAAAGAAGCGTGAGGGGGAGGGGGGCATTGAATGCAATGCAGGCAAAGGTAGAAAAGCGAAAACACTTTGTAAACAACTTCGGTCGATTCTTAGTCGACGATATTAGGTCCATTGTTTCGAAGATCCATTTTCAACCTTTCTTTCTAAAACGCGGAGCAAAGGCGCTTTTCGGACCATTTTCGGTACATCAGAATCACAACCAAGGGCTTGAACACAGTGTGGTCGACGGGGCCACATTGATGAGAAATAATAGTAATGCAGTATTAGATATCCAGTTGCTCTTGAAATAGGATTCCAGATCCGAGGTAAAAACTCCCTATTGCCGCTATAACTTGAAAGCGGACACCTCAGCTGGAATTATATGATTAGCCGGTTTCGTTGCTCGCAGGCCGCTTTCAAACTCGAGGACATCTCCAATCGTAACCACGAACTCTCTCAATGGCACCGCACAGCACCCCAGATCTGATTTCGTTCAGTGGAGAACAGTATACAGACAGTCGGCAGAGTCATACGGTTGGTGAGGTCGAAAACCATGTTGTTGAGACAGAGTTTCTCATTGTAGGCTGTGGGCCAGCCGGGGCATCTTTGGCCTGTTTCCTGGCTTCATACGGTTCGTAGCCTTGCGACAGTACGGATAAGTTTAGCTAAATCTGTCCAGGTTTAACAGGAATCATGCTCGGTGCTGCTCCGGGAACTGCGAACACTCCCCGAGCCCATATCACTAATATGGCAGCCCTGGGTTTGTCTCCCTTTGTCGAAATTGAGAAATGCGCTAACTTGTCAAGAGTGTTTACGTGATATTGATCTAGAACGAGATGTCAAACAAGTGTCGTCAAATGGCCATTGTATGATTCACACGCGATGGTGCGAAAGTATGGCTGGAGACGAATTTGCACGCATATATTCCTGGGGGAATGATCCAAAGCGAAAGGTACGTTGGAACACAATTACTTGATAACTTGTACTCCTACTAAATGATGTATTCGTTAGGGCGACTACGAAACTGCCAGTCCTTGTGAACCCGCGGATGTACCCCAGACCCTCCTCGAGCCGATCCTAATCCGATACGCTACCAAGCATGGGTTCCAAGTCAGGTTCAATACAGTACTCGAATCCTTCGTCGAGAATAAGAAAACAGGCCGCATTACAACAAGCATTAGAGACAAGATATCCGGCCTCGAGTATAAGATACAAACCAAGTATCTCTTTGGCGCCGACGGCGCACAGAGCCAAGTGGTCAAGCAGCTTGATCTACCGTTAATCCGCAAACCTGGCCAAGGCCTTGCAATTAACGTTCTGGTCAAGGCTGATCTATCGCACCTCGTCGACTCACGCAAAGGGAATCTCCATTGGGTTATGCAACCCAGTCGCGAACATCCCGAGTTTGGGTGGCTGGGGATTGTAAGAATGGTAAGGCCCTGGGATGAGTGGATGTTCATTCTCTTTCCAAATCGTGACTGCGATGTAAACATACAGCCTTCTGAAGAGGACTACTTGCAACGTGTGCGCGAATTCATTGGGGATGAAACTCCTGCGGAGATCTTGAACGTCTCTAAATGGTTCATCAACGAGATCGTGGCAGAAGAATATTCTCGAGGCAACATGTATGTCTTCTTCCACCCATCGCTGTTAGTGAATTCAGTAGGGCATACGATAGACTGACTATATATTCTCCAACGAGCAGCCACTGTCTTGGAGACGCCGTGCATAGACATCCACCTATGAACGGCCTAGGCTCCAATACTTGCATTCAAGATGCCTTCAATCTCGCCTGGAAGATTGTTTACGTGCATCGAGGCCTTGCGGATCCTTCTCTCCTCGATACATACAGTCTTGAAAGACAGCCTGTTGGTCAATCCATCATCACCCGCGCCAACAACGCCTTCCGCGATCACTCTGGAATCTTCGAGGCTTTGGGCGCACTCCCCAAAGACGTAGTTACACGAAGCGCAATTCTAGAAGAGCTCAAAGCACCCACCGCCGAAGGTGAAGAGCGACGAAGGAAGTTCCGAGATGCCATTCTTCAAACCTCCCATGAGTTCCATGGTTTAGGAGTCGAGATGGGCCAACTTTACAACGGCCCTGGTATTTATACAGCAGACGAACTAGAGCCATATGTGCCTACTGGCGACTCTGCAACGGATCCTATTTTATACTACGACCGCAGCACATATCCTGGACGCCGGCTACCTCACGTCTGGCTCAATACGAGAGTTCCTTCAAACCCAATTTCAACCATTGACCTTGCCGGCCACGGGAAGTTCCTCCTAATTACGGGAACTGGGGGGGATTCATGGAAGGCTGCTGCTGAGCAAGTACAAAGCGATCTCAGAATACCCATGAAAGTGTGCTCCATTGGCTTCCGACAAGAATGGGAAGATTTCTACTTTGACTGGGAACAGGTACGCGGTGTGGAAGACTCTGGAGCCGTGCTCGTGCGACCTGATCGCTTTGTGGCCTGGCGAGCGAAGCGAGTTCTCGAGGATTCCGCTGCCTGTTCAGAGAAGCTTGTTAAAGTGATGAAATCGATCGTGGGACTCCCTGACACCGGGCGATCAGGGGCTGATGAAGCTGTCTCAACCAATGGAATAAGTAAATGCCATTAATGTGCCAGGGACTTGGGGTTGTTTGGTTCACTATAGATTCCAGTTTGATCATATACAAATCGCGATTTGACTACATGAGAATAGATTCAAACAGAAGAGTCAATATTATCACACGGTATAGCGCGCAATCTGTCAATGATATGAACTAATGCCATATTTGGGGTCTGAAAGCAGAATCATGGTCTTATTGCCACGTAATCTCATTGAACACGCTACTAGTCTTTCCGTCGTGCCGCGGTTTCAAGGCAACACCTCGAATCCCACTTCAGTATGTAGAGAAGCCAGACAACAAGTCATGAATATCACTAGACAGCTCAAAATTCTTCCATAGGAAATTAGCAGAACTAGACGCATCCATTGTCATCGTATCATCGTCCATGTTATCTGCAATCGTTGTGAAATCGAGTATTGGCATGTCCACCATTCCGTCCTCGTGGAAGGTAGTGTCAGAACACTGTTGGAGAGATGACTCCGCGTGAGTTGATCCACCAACCGCCACTGTCTGCATAGCCTTTGGTAAGTGCTCGATCTGGCTTGGAATAGGCTCAATTCTGGCGTTGTTTCCGATCTCACTGGCTGGCGGAGACCTGGGAAGCAGGCCGACTGGCACGACAGAACTTCCCAGAGGCGGCACCTCTGTTGGCATTTGGCGATTGGTTGGATCACCTGTAATTTCACATCTATCAGCCATATTCCTTGTTTCGTGGTTATGGTATCCAAAAGACCTACTCTCGTTATTTTTATTTGGGTTGCTGTGCTTCTCTGGCCAGTTGATGTCTGTTGTGCCTGGAAACTGTGGTGGGTTTCGAGAAGTTTGCCAGCGTTCCGTATTGGGCATTCCAGAAGTATTGTGAGGCTTCTGATGTGCAGGGCTGTGACCTTCCAGCTGAACTTCTATGGCCTCGAGATTCTGCTGCATTGCAGTCTGCATGTCCCAGAAGCCGACACATTGCTTGTAGGTGAGAAATAGCACGTCAAATCGTGATTTGATGAGCGCAACCTTTGTTGAAGGCCCTGCAAATTGCTCCTGGACCAATTGTACCGCAGCAGCAAGCCAAATGGTGCTGGAGAGAAATGGGTTGATGTACTGAATATGATTTTCACAGCTGTTATTAATGATTGCGAGAATATTATCCGCTGCTTCAAAATACTGTCGCAAGGCCGGACTACCCTTATCGTTCAAAGGAGTGAGGTTTCGTCTCCCGAGAAGTCCTGAGGTCCCAGATTGGGAAGATTGCATTTGGGTGCCGAAAACATCGTATCTGTAGATCATGAGCCGCGCGAGTTGAGTCATGACATAAATGTTGTATATAGAGCAGTGCAATTGGCGAGGAGACTCGATTTGACCCGGGTTCCGTGGATTGAAGCTGAGGTACTGATGGCGATAACGCAGGGATTCTGGCATGGTCCGCACAAAGCAGTGAACCGAGTTCGCTAGAATTTCGAGTTTTTGCCGTGCCTCCTTGATATCCTCGTGATAATATTCCCGTCCGTCTTCTTTCTTGCTACCCGAAGGTTGATGTTGATCATTGGTGTTGATAGATGGTACACCGCGGGGACAAGAAATGATCTGGGCATCTTTCATCAAGGAATTGATGACAATGAACCAAGCCTTAGCGGATGTGTTCCCGCTTTCCTGAAGAGCCCGCCAACGTTGAGCAGGATCTCCTTCGAAGAAACAGCTCTTAACGGGCCGACCATGATACCAAGCCGTGTCGGGCACTGGCAAAAACACCTCCATCTGGGACCAGTTGATAGCCGTAGGAGTTCGCCGGATCGTGCTGGCAAAGACATCCATTTCCCAGATTGCCCACCATGCACGGCGCTTTTCTTCGTCTTCGCACCAGTGACCCGTATTATTGGCATCTTTGTTGACCCGATATCGGGAATCCATCAAATGAAAATTGAGCTCATACGCCAAACGCACACACAGCCCCAGAGATCTCCAAGCTTTGCCGCGAACGCCCTGTGTCAGCTGGCAGTGCGTTGCGACTATTACAGCCTGAAGGATACACAATGGTGGGGGTTCATCGTTGCATTCGGACAATGCTTGGTCTATGCATTGTAGTGCCAGGTTCAAAAACGACTTCGGGGTTCCGTGTTCTGGCTGCGCAATCCTTAACTCTTCCTCCACGTCGTTGGCCTTTTCGCAAGGCAGGAAGCGGGTCGCATAAGCCGCCATAGATGCCAGTAAAGCTGACAACTGAACGATGGAAGAGATCTTTTGGATTCTCTCGTGAAAGGTTGGCTCGTGGAATAGGTTGATTGCCACCATATTCTCGAAGTATATCTTGATGCTGTCTCGCCACATATTTGAGCGTATGTCCAATATGCCTTTTCAGAAGGAAAACATACATTTTATCCATGGTGTTCGTCGGAATGCTCAAGGTATAGCAAGCCCTCTGGTAGAGGTTTCCGTGGACTAAAACCTCATCATCGGCCCCGGTTTCGTTTTGCTCTTTATCTGGCGTGGAAGCTTCATGAGAGGGGTGAAGAATGAAAGACAAGTCGTTGATATTCAACTGCGAAGCTCGTCGACAGGTTGCTTGTTGCCCTTTTCTGGACGCCGTCGACCGCTGAGAAAGGACTTTGCTTTGATGGCTAGAATTTGATGCCCGCTCGAGGTCACTGCCCTTTTCAGGACCACCAAGGTCGTCGTCGCAATCTTCTAGGGATGGTGATGTAACAGCGATACTGCTAGATTGCCGCTCCCCGGCTTTGGAATGAGCTGGATCCTTGTACCGCCTTCTCTGGCGATGATTGGACCCTAGAAAACATCAATCGCTACTCCATCTTGCAGGTCATCCATGTGACAGCAACTTACCGATCTTCGGTCCCGGCTTCATCGCACGTGCAGGATATTCGCATTCTTGACCTGTGTCGACACATACACGACAATATGGTATTTCGCGGTCACTGGAATTACACGATCGTTAAGAAACTTGCCCGGATGGCTGTACATATGTGAGCTTACCACTTCACTTTGCGGCTAGAGACTGTTAGTCAGGATTTCCCACGTAAGACGTCATAAGAGTGTACCAATGGACATACCGTCGACAAGAATGACAGGTGATGCTCGACTTGCGTTTGGATTGTGCGTCTGACCCTGAGTTAGACGATAGAACAGACGAAACAGGAAGAATATACGGGTTGGGGGAGGAGAATTGGGAATGCGCTCTTACCCATTGTTTCTCCGAGTCCCCGGTGCAACTAGGATTCATGGCTTTTCTCTGCACTGTTTTGAAATGGGCAACTTCCCTGTTGACCGAGAAGGGAGGGTCATTCATGTTATGGTTGCAACAACCCCGCCTTCTTCCCCGGATCCCACCCCGCACCCCAGATCCCGGGTTCGGCTACAAAATAGTGTTGATGCTATTGGTTCGTCGCTTTGACCTTACTGGGGCTGTGCTAGATGAGTAGCTGGCTCTTTTTGTCCTACGGTTATCTCTCGCCTCTCGCCTCTCCCCCATTTGGAAACGTTCTCGACAATCCTAACACCAAAGACGCCTAGGCGAGAACAAGGTTTCATACAAGTGGCCCTGGGACTTGGCTATCTCATCACGGGCGGGGACTAGATAGTCATATGCCACGCTAGTTAGGAATATCGGACAGATTTCGGTAGAAAATGGGGTGGCAGAAGCTATCTTCGGCTCAATTTTGAGGATGTACCGCGGGCATGGATACGTGTCCCCTCGGCCGCAAACGTCACAAACAAGACGTAAGATTGGTAGTTTGATGATGTCCCCTCGGCTTGCCATAATGGTCACACTGAGTAACCGCTAGTTCACTATTGGCTGCATTGGCTTACCTACGGTTCGGCAGAGAGAGACCCTGGAGACGCCGAAAGGAGAAGCCTCCGCACGTGTCTATTACTGGGTACTCCGTAGATATCCTAAAGTGCAATTCTTTGCCATTGAGGAGTACATTCTGTAGCGAGTCTGGTCCTGACGGTACACCATCTAGAAGATGTCTAAATCCAGCGCAGGCTAGAATTACATATCAGCTGCCTGGACCAGGATTGGTAAACATTAAATGATATGGCAAAATGCAAGGAGGACCTAGTCTCTATTCGTAGAGATCAAAGAACCAGTACTTGAGAAATAAAATACGTATCAAGAAGGCCTGTTTAACTAAGTAGAGATAGTCAAATGTTGTATATTTTCTGGCTTATCTTATATGGTCTATGCTACCAGGCCATAGCGATAGTCCATAATCCTTTATTTTATACACAGAAATATTAAAACTGCAAAGGTGATACAGGGTTTACCGGTCCTGTGAACCCTTCTCCCGTTGCTGCTGTAGTCTTTCCACTATCTGCTAAGATGATTTGGCCATTAATAGCAAGTGACAAGTCCGATGCGAGAAAACAAGCGAGGTTGGCAATTTCGGAGGGCTCTGCAGCGCGATTATAAAACTTTTCCTTCTGCTCGAAGAGTCCACCGCGCTCAAAGAATTTGCTGTGTGTTGCTTCCATCTCCTCTTTGCTTGCCTCAGTGCTGTACGCCTGTCCGGACTCGGCCAGCTTGGAACTCGTCAATATGCTCGACTTGGTGCAGCCAGGTGCAATACCATTGACTCGAATATTGCTAGACGCGAGCTGCACCGAGCCGCTCTCAACCAGACCGTTGCAGGCTTTCTTTACCGCAGTGTAAGCTATATCTGCGTATGCGCCCGCAAATGCAGCACAAGAAGAGGTGATTATGATGTTTCCCTTGGCTCGAGGTTTCTCCGGGGAAGTTACACTCATCGCTTGTGATCCGTACTTCAAGGCCAAGAATGGGCCTTTCTGCATGACCTCAACCGCACGGGAGAAATGGGATTCTTCCAGTTCTTGCAATGGTCTAGGATCAGGGTTAGGATATTGTCTTGACGGGCCTCAAGGAGGCGCAAGCTGATGTAAATTACTCACCTATAGAGCGCATACCCTGCATTAGCGAAAAAGAAGTCGAGACGGCCATGCTCCTTCAATATTTCTTTCAATAAATCCACTGTCTCTTTCGCGCTTGACACGTCCAGGAATCTTCCTTCTATGAGAGAATTGCTTCTCTTAGATCTCGCTTCGCTCTTCAATTCGTCAATGGAGCTGATATTTAGGTCGCATGCATAAATTGCTTTTGCTCCGGCGGCAGCTGCGGCAAGCACCATAGAACGTCCAATTCCGTATGGAGAACCAGCACCCGTAACGATGCCGACCTGTCCGGCGAGCGAGATATCGAGCATTTTGATCTTTGACAGATAAACTTTTCTTTTCTGACTGTAGCTTTTCTTTAGTTTTCTCCAACTCCCTTAAGAGATAAAGCTAGATTTTCTAGAGACCAGATTAACTCTTATGGGTTCAGGAATACGAAGGGCACAGATAGAGTCGTATTGATTTCGCTCGGACTATTTTCGTACAATTTATAGGGAGACCTACATACTCTGAAACCTAATTTCATAACTTCATTCTAATCTTGTCGTGGTCATATAGCGATATCGATATAACTTTTTTAAAATAGAGGTTGACATTATGGCGGGTTCAAATCACATACTTAACTTGCTAACCTGCACAGGGTGCAGATTCCTTTCACATAATGTAACAGTAGGAGGTTTCCTTTAAACATTCATCCTTATCTTTACTCCCACTACATTTCACCTTTAGCTTAGAAATTAAGTATACAGTATTTCAAATCTCGATATACCGACTGTGTCACGTAAGGTCTTTGTGAAATCTCTCAAGCAACCTCCTTCGTCCCGCTAACATCTTCAATATGTAATTTTCCAAGGGGGTCTTCCTTGGTCTCCTCCTTTTTATAGACCATTCGTGCAACCTCATCTGTCAAATAGTGGTCGAAGTCACGGAGACATGCTGCTGCAATGAAACAGATCCCGCCCAAGGCGGCAGCCGTGTAGTATACGTATGCATAGGAATGTCCGTATGCGTCCGCAACTTTGGCATTGATGATCTTCAAGATTTCCGGGGTCACACCAGGAATTGCCTGCAGAGCTGCTTGGCTGGCACTGGGTGCTGCCTTAAGAACCAGAGGGATAGAGCTCTCTGGAAGCGACGTGTCCTCCAGAGCCGGCACCACGATCGAATTCATATAGCCAGGCAATTTGTTCGTGTAGATTGCAACGAAGATGGCCGAAAAGATGGAGCCCATAATTGTTCTGACAGAAGAGACAATAGCTGTAAAATTGACTTGTCAGCCGCGTCCTTTGTATAGAATAGAGTATAGCACCAAAGTGCTTGTCCACATTACTTACCGAATCCCACACCCAAGTCGTGCACTGGAACAATATACTGGACCATCAACATGGTCATAACCTCACCCCAGCCAATTGGAAAGGTACTGAGGAAGGCGAAGGCAACTGCTGCCGATTTGTTGCGATAGGTGATGGTTGACATTGCGCCCAGAAAAGCTGTCATCCATGCAGACCCAACCACAAGTTGCAGGCGTAGGTGCTTGACAACATGGAACAGAGGACCGACAATGATGATGCCCGCCCATGCTCCAAAGTTGACCACGCTTGACATCCAAGCTGTATCTTCCCACGAGCTAGCGGTACTTCCAAATATGTAGTTGACTTGAGATGGCCACAAGATGAATGCAGCTGTTTGGAGACACCCCGTGATGGCAGAAATGATGACAACACAGCAATAGCCCCGCATATCTTTGAAGAAATGCATTGGGATGATGGGGTGCTTCGGGTTTCCAAGGCATTCGTAGAGAATGAAAGTAATGGAGATCACAGCGCCGGGGATAAGCAAGCCAAGAACGCGTCCCGACTTCCAAGGGTATGGTTGTCCGCCCCACGAGATTCCAAGGAGAAAGAGGACGAGACCAGATATGAGAAGGAAAGTTCCTATCCAATCAGATTCTGCAAGGATGCGCATTCTGCGAGGAGCAACGCCATGGAGTTGAACAAAAGATGGGGGGTGATAGAAGAAGTACCACAGAGCCGTGCCGCAAACTATATTGACGAGTCGATTATTAGAAAAATGGGGCTTTAGACATAAACACAGCTGATAAATCTTCAACTTACCCATGAGGATGATATAGATGTAGAATATCCATCTCCAACTCGCAAGAGTGGCTAGACGAAGTCCGAGATAGGGACCAAACCCCGTAGCAATGATATTTGGCACCACCACCAAAATCGTTCCAAGGAACTTGGTTTTATTCGTCATGAGCTCGCCCGTAAGCAGAGGGTATGATCCCGGAATACCAGAGGCGAGTCCCAGCAAGACATTGGCTGCGATAAGTTGGTCAATCGTCTGAGACGTACAGGCAACAATGCCTCCAATGATGCCCAAGACGTTTGACCCAAGAGCCAAATTCCGACGACCGAATGTATCGGATAGTCTACCAAACAAAAGCATCGATATGGGCTGAGAGACCGTCCACACGATTGAAAAGAGGTAGTAGTTGTCGCTAGGGCCAATGTCGGCATTGATCAAGATTAGAGCTCCTGCGCCAGCCTGGAAAGCAAAGTATGTTGCAGCGAGACAAAAGGCAATACCCCCAAAAGTTCCAATGAACCTTCGGCTCAAGAAGTAACCTTCTGGGAGTGTAGACTTGTCTGCGGTGAGAACTTGAGATCGTAATTCGTCCTCATTTTGCACTGGGTGCTCGGGACCTACAACTCCGCTTGGGGGAGTTTGGGAGCTTGTTGGTGTTTCAAGAGTCATCTTGTTGATAGAAAGATAGGCATAAGTGATAAAGCAAGGGAAGTCATCTAGACAAACTTTTACCTGGATCTGGTGGATCTTGGTCCTGCAATATATGAATTGAGGCTTGCGGAGAGAATCTGGGGAAGGTCCGGCAGTTGCTTCGAATTCCCCATACTTGGAATTCTGTGAGTGTAAATTAGAAGTTCCGTTGATCTCACTCCGAAATCCTACCGATGTTATCTTGCACTACTCACCGACGATATTTGCCCCGAAGTTGTCCTCCATCATTCTCACGCTAGTATGGCCAAACTATCACAGATTGATACCTAGAGCAAACCCCGAATATTTCATTTCCCATCCAATTTCACGTAGTCACGCCGGCCTTACCGCCTTTTCATGACAATCTGATTTATACCAGTGATTTTTAAGCCACAACGGGAACACTAGCGAAGATCCTATCCATTTGACATCTCCTCACAATTCGATATGGACAAATCCACTATGCGAGCATACAAACTCGTCAATTGGGGACAGCCTGGCGAATTTGTCACGGTCCCCAAACCTACTGTAGGCCCTAATGATGTGCTTTTACGCGTTAAGGCGGTCGGATTATGCCGTTCAGACTTGGATATGATGGACAGCCAGCCTGGAAGCGATCCATATGCTTCCGCCATAGATGCCGGCTACATTCTTGGCCATGAGACAACCGGTGTGGTTGAGGAGCTTGGAGAACTTATCACTGATCTCACTAAGGGCGAAGCTGTTGCGGTTCATCATATGAGACACTGTGGTTTTTGCGAATTTTGCGCTGCTGGCATCGAACAACATTGCGACACCTTCAGGAGAGGAGCCATCGGCATGACTAGAGGGTGTGGGATTGATGGAGGTCTTGCCGAGTACCTTGCATTGCCACGCAGCGAAGTCATCTCACTTGGAAGAGTTGATCCAGTCCTTTACGCGCCGCTAACAGACGCTGGAGTTACTGCATATGCTGGATGCAAGGATATGTTCCAGCACGTTCGCCCAGGCGCCTTTGCTGTAGTCATTGGCATCGGTGGACTAGGAGCATATGCAGTCCAATTCCTTCGGACATTGACAGCTGGTCGCATCATTGCGGTGGACAACTCCCCTGAACGGCTCGAACTCGCCAAAAGCTTAGGAGTGACTGCCACAGTCATATCTGACTCCAACGCAAAGGCCGAGATTCATCGCATTACGAGCGGAAAGCTGGCAAGCGGGGTGATTGACCTCGTCGGGAGCGACACGACTTTGCGGCTGGCGGCTGATGTGATACGCCCCCGAGGAATTATTTCAGTTGTGGGAATGCAAGGAGGCTCTGTTCAACTCGGCTGGAATTTGATAGCGACTGGTGCTCGGTTTGCATTGTCGCTAGGAAGCACACGGCAAGACCTGGAAGAGGTCTGTCAGTTGGCTACAGATGGGAGGCTGAGAATCGACATTGATCGTTTCAGCTTTGACCAGATCCCAGAAGCTTACAGTCGCTTGCGGGAGGGCCGGTTGACTGGCCGTGCAGTGATTGTCATGGATTGATCTTGCTGTTCAATATCAATCATATCATTTTCAGTCTTACCTATATGAATGGTGTTGCAAACAACTATTTTTGTTTTGAGTGGCCCTTCAAACCAACTCTCAACTAAGTAAAATAATATGAGACAAGGAATGGTTGCTTTGTTACGACATGACTTGCCTTTTTTAGCATATATGTATTTGAATCGCCCATCAACAGTATGTCTTATTACACGAGTTTCGACCAGGACAGAGCACCTTAAACGGCAACAAACAACAATCTGTAATTTTGGGAATGGGTGGAATATAACCCGCATGTATGGCATAGATGAATTTTGCAGAAGACATCGGGAGCACTTCTATGAAATAACATATTCAATGTTTCAATGTATTCGATGCGAATCTGTATCGCGGTGCATCTTCCGCTGAGATTAGCTATAAACTAAGATTTATCCGAAAACTCTCTCCGTATCCTCATTCTGTGCCCAGATCTTCTTGAGCTGCATCCTAGTAATTCTCCAGCCGTCTGATGTCCTTTTGAAATTGAACTTATATGGCCCACCAAAGGCATGATGCTCGTGAGGCTTGTTCGTATCCATTGTTGCTGAGAACCATAGATAGCAAGTCCCCTCCGCGGTGTCGCCGTCGATCGTGAATTGCATGTTGGTCATGGAATGTTGCAGACCTTGAAAACGGTCCTCGGCATTGCGAGCAATCGCTGCAATCTTCTCTACCCCGACCACGTCGCCCCAGCTTTCAAATCCCAAGACACCATCAGGGACAAAGCAAAGGCCAAATTTGTCCCATTCGTGATCGTCTGCAGTCTTGCAGTACCTGTTTAGAAGTGTTGCCAAAGCTTCTTTATCCTCCAGAAGTTGGAGTCTTTTATGGAGTGCTTCTAGTGTCTTTAGATCTGCCATAATCGATACAGTACTAAGTGAATGGCGGAATGTGTCTGCAGATGTCGCGTTCTGCATTCGTGTCTGGTCTTCATGTTACGCCTAGTGATCAAATATCCATCATTCTTCCACGCTAGTTGCCTGCGGCTTGATTTCGGTTACGAGCCGGGGCAGTTTCGGCAAACTGCTAATTATTTGCAATGTTCACTTACGAACCCGAGATTCCAGAACTAAGACGAGGGGAACATGGCAATTGCGGGGTGTTTCGCGCCAGGTTCGGCGTGACATCGGTCGTTGTGGCTCTCCGCTAATAAGGTACCTAATCATGGCGCCAACTGGCAGGACGAGGGGATGTTACCAACCCTCTCCGAGAAACCCTCTCCGAGATGACTACGAAGCGTCAGTCACTAAGGTTGATCATGACGACCCCGAATCTCTCAATGCATCAAGTAGAGGTATAGTCGCTCTATATTGAAAGCGTCCGAATTGGACTTTATATTATGCACCAGGTAGAAGCTTGATGGGGGTGTTGAAGACATCCACAGTGCTGTAACAAACCATGTCGCGATGTAAATACAAAGTGAGAGGTAATCTAACTAGACTTTGGTACAATTCCTAGCTCTATATCTGGTACCTCCAATCCCGAGGCCAGGCGTACTCCATACTTGACATGATCCAACGTGTTAGCCGGGATATAGACATCATTCGCTTGGCCCATCACCTTATCCCAGTTGGCCAAAAACCCTTCGGGAGTTGATTCATGGACGTGGCCAGGGAATGTTGCGAATGTGACTCGAGCAGCTCGTCCAGCTCCGGTGGCAATGCATTCTCCGGAGACAGGGCATTCCTCTGCGCATAGTGCAACAACCAAAGGCGCACATTTACTAGCCTCGAAGTACGTGCGAGTTATCATTTTTGACGCATCAGAAAGGTCACCCATTCGAGATGTGCCAGATGGTAGGACCGCATTGATCTTAATGCCCGAAGATGGCGAAAAACGTCCCAGGTCGTGTGTGATGGCAAAGATAGCGCCTTTCGAGCCCGCGTAAGCGCAGTCCCCTCCTGCACCGAACCCGATGACTGCATCAGACGAGACGTTCACGATACGTCCGTAGTTTTGCTTCTCCATGGTATTCCAAACTGCGCTGGTCATCAATTGCGACCCTAAGACACCAATTTCCATGACCCTCATGAACGCCTTGCCGTCAAGGTCTGCGTGTGAGCTGGGCTTGCCCGAGATACCGGCATTATTAACGAGTATGTCAATCCGACCAAAAGCTGCAAGCGTGTCCTGGACAATTTGTAAGGTGTCGGACTGGATAGACACGTCATGTCCGTCTGCTATGGCAGTACCACCGATGGATCTGATTTCATCGACAACGGATTGAGCTCGAGCTATTGTACCAGCCTCGCCGTCCAGACTACCGCCGTAATCGTTCACTACTACCTTGGCTCCGAGTCTCCCTAGTAACAGGGCATACTCTCGTCCCAGGCCTCCGCCAGCACCGGTAACAATAGCGACGCGGTCTCGGACGGACATTTGGGCTTTGGAAGTAGAGGCAGGAGAAGGAATTGGGAAAGTAAATATCCGGCGCACCGATGATTGCATCAACGGATTATTTCACCGCCGATTAGAATTTATCAATTTATAATGACTGCGATAGCATCTCTAGTTCTCTTTAACCTAACGTACTGTTTACCAGCGTAGTGTCGCAAGAACGGAATCACACCGATTATACCCCGAAGATCGCCTAGCCTGAACCTGTTTTAGTAAGAAAGCAAGCACTGTGATTTACGGAACTTATCTCAACAACCTACTCACGGAACCCGCCCACGAACAGGTTTATGCATAGCAGACATTGTAATTCTCTATTAGCCATCACTCCTTCGAACGTTATGTCTGGTATTGCTGGTCGAGTATATGCCGTTACTGGCGCTGCGTCGGGGATCGGCAGAGCGGTTGCTATCCGACTCACAGAACTAAACGCTGGCGGTATTGCTATATGTGACCTGAATGTGGCTGGATTGGAGGATACTAAGAGGGCCTGTGAGTTTGTTTCTGGACCCTAACTCCGCGAGTGCGATTAATAACATCCGAAGGTGCTTCTATAAATACAAATACGAAGGTAGAGGTAGCGAAAGTGGATGTCAGAAGCTGTAGCGAAGTAGTGTCATGGACTGAAAGCATTATCAAAGAGTTTGGACGGCTGGACGGCGCGGCAAATGTTGCTGGAATTGCCGGAGGAGAGGGAGACACTACCTGCGAGACGATAGTAAGTTTACCAAAGGATCTATATCTATTTAGCACTAATCTCTACCATTACGTATAGAAGGAAGAGGACTGGGATCTCATGCTCAATGTGAATCTCAAAGGAGTTATGTGGTGCATGCGTGCTCAGCTCCCTCATCTCCCACGCCCGGGAGGGGCTATCGTTAACATCTCAAGCACCTCTGGTCTCCGAGGCCTCCCCCATAATGCCGCGTATGCGACTAGCAAATTTGGTGTCATTGGACTTACTGAGTCTGCAGCGGGTGAATTTGGGCGCCAAGGCATTCGCATCAATGCTCTTCTACCGTGATTAGACATGCTGAATATTACTACCGTACTCGCGCTAATACGAAGCAGTGGACCTATCAACACTGAGATGTTCCAGGCTGGAGAAGCAAAGGGACTCTTCAACTCAAAGCTCACAAGCGAAGCTACCTGTCTGGGCCGTATGGGACTAGCTCACGAGGTAGCCAAAGTGCTGTGCTTCTTACTCAGTGACGATGCATCTTATGTCACCGGAGGTCAGTACTCTCTATAGTACGGTGAAAAGACTGCTAACGTCTGCTCGTAGCTCATTGGACAGTTGATGGAGGATATTCGGCATGCTAAAGAGTGATTGGGGTATCTCCGGTTGTTATATCTTGAAGTGAGAAAAGAGAGCCAAGCTCACCTGAAACTACTAGATGATTACATGTTAAAACTTACACATGCAGAAATCGGCTTTCTTCTTAAGTCAGATGATTTTGGTGTATTTGCTACCTATTTGTATGTACCCTGGTGCCTAGTCGTACTAATGCCTTCAGGTACCGTTACTGGTGGAGGTGAAATGTAGAAACACTGCTAGGCCCTTGGCTACAACTCGTCTTTCTTGATATCCACGATATGCCATGGAACTACGAATTCCTTATAGTAGTCTTTCAACGCATCTATGCATTCCCTAAACCCTGGCCGCTTCTCGAACTGTTCGTGATGTGCCTAATGTTTATTAAACGTTAGGATATCCGAGCTTGGAATAAACGTCGCATGATTAATTCGATTGGAGGGCACTCACATCCACAGACTTCCAGTTTATCAGCAGGAGCTGATCCTCCGGATTCTCTATGAGAGGACTGATGAAAAAACCATCACATCCGGGTTCTTCTGCTAGAACGCGTGTAACTACCTTGTTAAATTGAGAATAATATCCCGAAACACCACCTTCCACGACTTTTGTGAGTGCAACTTCAATCGCTGGCGAAACGAGGGTTTCTGCAAGGTGGCCATAGTTGCTCAAGGCTGAGTGGTCGAGAAGCGCATGAGAAGTCCAGGCCACTTTACGACCATTCAGTGCCGGCTGTATGACCCTGTGGAATTCTTCATATTTGGGACTTGTAAAAAACCCGTGTGAGGCCTCTACGTTTTCCCAAAGAGCGAGGATGACCTTTGTATAGCGATCTTCAAACTTTCTTCCTCTCCAGATAGCGTCAAGTCCGGACGCCCTGTAAAGCAATTTACGTTATTTATCGTAGACCTGGTAAGAGAAACAAAGAAACACGTACCCCTTCAGAAGTGAAAGCGCAGGAGCTAAATCCCTCTCAATCTCATCCTCGGCCGCCGGTCGATGAGGGATCACGATTAACTGAATAGTTTTGTTCGTAGGCATTATGCTAGAACTTTCGTTTCCTGAAGTTACTTATTCCTTGTATTATTTCCTTATATTACTTCAAGACGAAAGTTTATAAGGACAAGTTTTCCTGTGCAGCACCGCCGAGGTCTGTGCGAAAAGAGTATACACACTGTACGAAAACAGTCCGTCCGATAACATTCCGTTTCGCTGAACTTGTTGTGGTTAACAACGAAACCTCCTATGACCAGTTAGTCAGTCATCTGGTTCTTGAATCTCCAGGGACACATAATTATATGTGATCAAGAATGTGAAGGAATTCTAGTCTCTTTGGATACATGTTTGGCAACATTTTCAGAACGTTTCAATACTTGAGTCGCGTAAACTATTCCACCATGACGACTTTGCTTCATCCCGATGGGTATGTCTCGATCAAGGATAGCGATAATAATTGCTCAGGCTAAAGCGGCGTGTTATCGCCATAGTATCGCATTCGTCACCGGCGCTGGCGGGTCTGTAGGCAGAGCTACAATCCTTCAATTTGCCCGCGACGGTGTCTCTAGATTTGCTGCAATAGACATCTCAACCCAAGCGCTCTCAGAGACGGAGAAAATAGCCAAAGAGCAGTTTCCTTCTGTCTCAATTCTATGCTTGACCGTCGATATTACCAAAATTGACCAAGTTCAACATGCCGTCGAGCAGTGTGTTGCGCAATTCGGCCGCATTGATTATGCGGTGAACAATGCCGGCATTGGGCAGACTCTTGTTCCAACTGATGTGATCAATCCTTCCGAATACGACAAAGTCTTGGATGTTAATCTAAAAGGATTATGGCATTGCGAGAAGTTTGAACTTCAACAAATGTTAAAACAGACACTGTTAACATCACACACAGACTCGCAAGTGACTACCACCATTAGATAGTTGAAACCTAATTGCTGACACCAACCAGGGTAGGCCGGCCACCCTGTCGAGGGTCGATTGTGAATACGGACTCGGTCTTGGGGCTTTTGGCGATGCCTAACCTCAACCTTTACATGATGAGCAAGCACGGTATGTTAAGGGCCTTGTTTGGGACATTCCTTTCCCTAAATAGGGCAATAGGTGTTTTAGGCCTCACGAGAGCCGACGCTTTAGACTATGCTAAACATGGGATCCGTGTCAATGCTATTTGCCCGGGGTAAGCAAAACAGCTACAAATCTTGTTTTATATAACTAATGTCTCATCTGGTAGATTCATCGATACTCCGCTTCTGTCCGAGGAAAATCGGAAGTCTGTATGCATAAACTTCAATGACTATGGGTCTAAGGATACTTCTTCTTGTGGACTAACGAGGCAACTTAGCTCGCGCCATCCATTAACAAAACACCTATGAGGCGTCTCGCCAATCCTCAAGAGGTGGCTGATGCTATTTCCTTTCTTTCCAGCGAGCGTTCCAGTTATATAACCGGCGAAAGCATGAAGGCGGGTCGAAACTTTGGCCCATATCCAGGTAGATTTTGAAGCTAACCGCCCTGAAGGTAGATGGAGGGTACTGCTTACATTGAGTGAACGGCATTCGATGGTTCAACGTGTAGTAAGTCAACGCTGCAACAACTGTATTTACCCTCTGACATATTACAAAAATTAGAGAGGGATCTTTGGGCTGAACAGCTTCCCCGAACAACTCCCTGAGCAAGCTTATATTGTTTTTCCTCACGCTGCGTTGATTCGCTAGTCTTTTACTTTCGTATCACCAAATTTTGAGGAAGAAGAAGATTCCTCCTGTAGGAAACTCCCTAATGTTGCTTTTTATATACAAGAGGGATGAGAAGGTTAGTGCAATGAACAGCTTCAATAGATTCGGTTGATGTAGTCAGCCTTCCGAGGAAATTTTGGAAGCGTCCAGGGATAACTATCAGAATCCCCCTAGAAGCTACAAGTTTTCACTAGTCCTATACTCATATTATTTCTACCGAGAATTATAACGAAATTGTGCCGAGCTAGACAACAGAGATTTTGTAACAGTAGCGAATATCCATTTACTTACACGGTTCCTAGTCTTACCATAGATTTGCTATTTCAAGGTGGCTAATCTTTCCACTAGTTCTAGTATGTTATTAAACATATTCTTAACAGACCAAATGGTCCTTTCTGCTATTGCCTTCGGATAGATTTCGCACGTATAACGGTCGACGAGTGACAAATTACCGAGGTGATCTGAACATCCTTTGATTGAGTCGCATATTTGTGGAAATATCTCTTGTCAACTCCTTCCATAGTTCGGCTAGCTTGTAACAAATTCTTTCTTGTTTCCTTCTCTTGACAGCTCTTCTTACCGTTTTATCCGCCATGACCAAAATACTCTCGTTTACCGACGTTGCCAGACACAACACCAAAGACAATCTCTATGTGATAATTAATGGTCAAATTTATGATTGTACGAGATTTTTGGAAGAGCACCCGTAAGATGTCCCTTTCATGATATATAGTAGCGTACAGGCCATGTCTTGGAACATGACGCTTACGGGTCTGGGGTCAGGGGTGGTGAAGAAGTCTTACTAGACGTCGCCGGGCAAGATGCCACAGAGGAATTCGAAGAGGTCGGCCACAGTGAGCAAGCTCTTGAAATTCTAGACACAATTCACATTGGTTCTCTTCAAGACTATAAAAAACAGGTAAATTCCTCAGAACTTGGTCTCATAGCGTGAGGCAAAACTAACCTTCCTCACGTGTAGCCTTACAGACGGACTATTCAGAGTTACGGCACGGTAGTTCAACATAGCAACTCGACAAAAATCACAATTTTTGTCACAGTCCTCGTTGCCGGTGCAATCCTTTTGTTATGTTTGGGATATTTATAGGGGGATTTAGCCTTAATTGAGACTTCAGCAACCATCAATGATCATTGGAGTTTGGTTTGACGAAAGACCATGCAGCATCTCGTCCCGTGACACAGGTCGTCGCAAATTCGTCCAGGCCTTGGCTCAGCATTCAATATCACATTATATGATTCCCTTTACGGCTTCTGGCTTATCTGCGCTGTAGATAAATGTCGTGTTATTAACGTTAAATCATGTGTTGCCATTCAATGTTTCCAATCGTATCGCTCCATTTGCCTTATAATTATTTCCTCCCGTACCCACGTAACAGACGTCAGCAAAAATCACTACAGCAAAGGCTAACCATAGAATGGATTATCCTGCACACAAACATTTATTCACAGTTTTGTCACCAGGGTTCGATAGCATACCCATCGTAAATTTGAAAGAGGGCACCCGCAATTCTTAAAGGCAAAGATTAAACTCTTAGCAGGAAGCCCTCCACTGCTAACAGCAGTACGTAGCAATAAAGTGCGTTTGGCCAGTCTCCTCCGAGCGTGTGGCTCCAGGAGCTTTCTCGTCCCGTTTTTCAATTTGGAATCTGTTTGTTGCGATACAATATATAACATTATAACTAGAATTGATCCTACTCGAGAAATTGAGGGGGCAAGTCCGGTCCTTTGAGATGTAATCAGGTCAGTCATCTTGAGATTTGGCTGTAGCCTAGTAGTAACCGAGGAGAAGTCTGCGATACGTACCCCAAACGTGAAGGTTGTCTGCCGCTGCCTTGCTCCTGTTGACAGGATTGTTGGAGTTTACGAGATCCCCATCTACATAATGCTCCAAGATGAATCGTGAGGGGTCGAACCTAACAGCCGCTGATTAGTCGAGACTGGCGGCAAATTTTAGGAGACTATACATACCAGTAGTCAAATATCTGACTACCCATTATATGCCTACCCACTCCCCAGCAGCTCTCATACCCTTTTCCGCGAAGATAGTCGTGTCCAAGAAGCTGTGAATCGAAGTCGTACGTCTCATAAGATGTATGATGGACGTGTGATACCGGACCTTCAAAGAAAAAGAAACAGTGATGATCTACCAGTTCTAGTCCTCGATCTAGATGCAGGAACGCAGTAATATCGTCGCCTTTGTCGTTATATACTAACTAGACACAGTTTTAACAGGTGGTCCGCTGACTATCACCAGTAGACTCACATCACTTGGCTTGAAATTGAATCGGCTCGTGTAGAATTCGAAAGCCTTGGCAAAGTTCGTAACACACATACCAAAATGACCAAGCTTATGAACCGGAGCTGGGCCTACATGGATTTGTCAGTCTATCTATCAGCTGTGTGTAGTTGAAGTATTCTAAAGCCTGACCTTTATCAAACCGTTGAAACTGGTTTCCAGGTCTCGTCTTCTCATCCGGCTGGCCGTCACAGGGTTGTTCAGCATCAAATTACAGCGATGAGGGTAGAAAGCTATTTCTACTTACGAAATTGAACTTGAGTTTCTCGTGCCCTTTTGGCTGAGCCTCAACAGCATGCTGTCCATAGACGAGATGAAATGGGAATCCATCCACCGGATCTGTGAAAGTCAAGCGGTATCCGCCACCTGGCTCGTCATGAAGCTCCTCAATAGGTGTGGCATTGGGGATTGTCTTCGATGCGTGTTCTAGATCACTGATGCTTTCGACGACAAAGGCAGCCCCGCCAAACCTATCCTCGTCGCCTTCTATCGCGCAATACACAAATGGCTCCGACCCAGTCCCGCGATAGTAAGTCTTAGGCCCACTGCGAAAGGTCTCCTGGAAACCGAAATCTTCTAGAAACTGATGGGCTTTAGAAATATTTTTGTGCGTGTAATACACGTGTGCAATGCGCAAGAGATTAATCTTTCGCAATGGTGGATTTGTTTCAACAGCCATAGTTACTGATCTCAACAAGCCAATAGTGTCTTATATGGTTTTGGCAGCACTGCCCAATTTGGCGTCCTTGTTGGGTGATAAATAGACTTGCAGGCCGATGCTCCTTTTGAGAAAGCGGGACATTGAAAAAACGGATGCTTTGGCTCTACACAATGTGATCATTCCTTTCGGTCATTACCTCGTTGAAGTTAGTCCGAGCAAGGAAAGACGTTTTTTGGCATTGGATTTGCATATTGGCGGTAGTAATGCCTTGCAATTTGTAGTAGGCTTCTGTCCGGCACGTTCTGCCATATCGTCAGCGGCCTTCCGGACAGTTTTCGGCATAACTTCGCAGCCATCTCAACGGGAGCGAATTCTCCAACTAAGAAGCCTCCACTACTTGAACCACGGCAAAAGAACCGTGATTACACATGTTGGCAGGGTTAGGACGGTGAGCACGGTACCACAAGAAAAGACGTTCCTCGAAGCGACAGCAAGGGGCATATCGGCAACTCTTACGATCGCGTATACTGGGACATCCCAACATTATAGACGAGCACCACAGACCGACTTCACTCATCCAACCTCAAGATTCAGTCGAACCTAATTTAACCTTTTGCCATGACTGCACCTTTGTTCTTCGTGGTTGCTCGTGTTGTTTCGAGGGATGGGGCGCTCGAGAAAGTACGTCTTTATGGCTCCCTACTCCCGCCATTTCAAACAGCAGCTGTGATCTCCCGTAAGTTCGCTAACCTCTAATTTGTCCCTTTTAGTGGAAAGAGAGACTAGTTGGCCTTTGTAAAGTGTCCAAGACGGAACCATATTCCAATTCCTACTATTGGGGACACGACTTAGATGGTGAACCAGATACACTTTGGGGACTTGAGGGATACTACCACCCAGTAGGGTTCTTCATGAACCACGTCTCTTCAGACACTTTCAAGGAAGAAATGAGGAAGGTCGATGAAGACAAGCTACTTCGCACCACACAAGGCCTCGGCAGTCCTGATTATGACCTACACCATTATGACCTATTTGCAGGCTTCGTGACACGGAGTGACGACGCCAACGCCGACCTCGAAGACAGTTACGTTGTAGTCATTCACTTTTGGGCCGAAAGTGGTAAGCGGAAACGATTACTAGGGACGCTTGCAGATTATGCGGACCAGATAAAGGCGGCCGAGAAGACTCCTTCAGTCAAGATTCAAAGCTTTGCCGTATTGAAAGAAATTAATGATCGAGATATGGTTAGCTTGTATATCAGGCAAGTCTATGGTGTTTCCCGCTCGATATCTGACTGCCCCTGACAAGTATGCAGGTCTAGATCCAAGCAAGTGTGGGAGAACTTCGAATCCTCCGGATTATACAGGGAATTGCAGCAAGATATTAGCACTTTCATTAAGAAACAAAGCATTCATCGATCTCAAGCATTCATCGGCCATATTGGACAAGAGGCGCCAGTAGGCAATCCATAGAAACTTATGTAGCGGACAATATTAATAGTGCCTGGACTACACCATCACTGTCATCGGACTAGACCATATGTCATGTAGAAGGAGTGGATGTGACGCGTAAACCATGTTTGTGATGTGAAGGTCGTACGTCATTGTGATTGACAGTACTCCTGGAGACCTCGAGGTACAGGAGTGGGTGCACCATAGAAGTTCTCTATGGAAGACTGCGGTTAAAAGTATTCAAGGTACTATACGCTCCATTCCTCTGAAGCTTTCTGCTATTCATAATAAACCTCATTTATAAGTGTCCCAATCTTGTCGATAGATACCCGCATATCATCCCCATGGCGAAGAACAATTCTAGGCTTCTTGGCCATGCCAATACCCGGCCCAGTGCCGGTCAGAATGATGGAGCCTCTCTCTAAAGTTGTGCCCTGCGACAGAAAAGCGATTGTTTGGGAGATATTAAAGATCATTTCCCTGTGACCTAGATCAGAATCATCACATCACCAGATTCGAAGGAGGAGCTACCTTGTATTGGAATCCTGAACAACCTTGGAATTATAAATCCCCTTGATGTCTAGGCCATGAGGATCCGGAATGGCCTCCGGCGAGACCAAAACTGGTCCAATTGGGGCAGAGCCGTCCAAGCCTGGGGCGTAACGTCAGTCTCTCTGTGTTTGTGATAGAAGCTGAGATGACATACCCTTTCCAAAGCACCATTGGCTATTCTTGAGTTGCTGATTTCTTGCGCTTACATCATTTGCAGCTGTATAGCCTAGCACATAATCATACGCCTCTGATTCGGGGATATCGCGACCATCCTTGGCGATGATGACAGCCAATTCAGCCTCGTAGTCAGCTGAATCGTCCTGAGCGATGGTTGGGATATTTATTTTTGCCGGGTACGGCCCATTAAGTGCTGTCCTGGGCTTAACGAAAAGAACCGGGACATCTGGGATGGGCATATTGGCCTCCCGTGCGTGATCCATATAATTGAGCCCAAGACATCGAATGATTGAGGACTGTTCTATCGCCAGAGGTGACAATAACTAAACAAGAAAAATCAGTGAGTATTTTAAACATGGCCAGATACAAACAAACTACTCACATGCGCAACACGGAGCTTCTGATCGGTAACAATACCGTCAAAAATCGAACCAGATATCACTTTGACCTCAACCTCCTCCCCTTGGAAGGTAGCTAAACCTACATCCGGATACTTCTGAGTGTCAACTTGACCAAGATGAATCCGGCCATCCTCCTTCGCAATAAATCGAACGAGGTGAGTCCAGCGAGCTCTAGCAGCCATTTTTACTATGATACTATTGATTGGAGTCTAGCGAGCAGGTTTGTTTCAGTACCGCGTTTCTTTGGACCCAGGAGAGGTTGATAAGAACAAGTAAAGCAGTGGATATCTACTTCACAACCTCGGTACACAGAGCTATCCACGAATGACAAGACAAGGATTCCGTTCTTTTAAAGGCATGAACTGAGTGCTTATGCTATCCCAAAGTCGCATCGCGGCCCATGTGCTTCTGGCGTTCTCCAGGACCCGCCCCTTATCCCCGCTCTTGTCGGACAGTCTTCGTACGAATTCTGCACGAAGTTATCGCGAACATATTAGGTCACTGTAAAGATTCAACAGAAGCGGGTTAAAGCCGGCCGATAGCTAGGCCACTGCGGGGATAGCATCATGAGATGGCTGTTGCTATCCATGCAAGTCTTCTCAGCACTGTATGCCCTAATGTCACTACCCTAATGTATGTCTCTATCCTGATGCCTCTACCCTTGCATCTCTATCCTAATGTCTCTACCCATTTATTCCTCGGTCGGCCGCTCCAATGTAATACTATTTCGGATACCCTCTATGAGTTGGTCCTTGTAGTCCCATCAGAGTCATCGCCAATGTGGTACCATTCAATCTGACCTTGCATCCCACTCAAAAAGATTCCAACATCGGGTCACTGCCACCTACAATGGCCTCATCTCAATCCTTACTCTTCACAGAAGAGGGCCGATATCATGATGCCTCAAACATTCTCGGCTATACGGTTCTTACCTTTGGCTTACTAATTACGCTGTCATACTTGGGGATCTCTCTTCAGCCAGCATTCTTAAACTTGAACGGCAAAACCCCAACATTCACAAACAAAACCAACATCGAGTCAGACGAACTGCGCAGAAGATGTATAGTAAAGCACATGAATGAGGCGAATAAGAACTTGGTTATCTTTTTCGGCTCACAGACTGGCAACGCTCAAGACTTTGCAGAGAAGCTCGCTAAAGAGGGAGCCGCTCGATTCGGTCTGGGTACCATCGTCGCAGACCTCGAGGACTATGATTATGAGACTCTGTCCAAATTCACCGAGGATAAGATAGCAATTTTTGTCTTATCCTCCTACGGAGAGGGGGAGCCCACCGACAACGCGGTCAGGTTCTATGAGTTTATCACGGAACAGAGTCCCCTGTTTTCAGCGGATGCAGATGTGCAGGCTCCGCTACGCGGTTTGACCTATGCGGCTTTCGGTCTCGGTAACAGCACGTACGAGCATTACAATGCGGTGGTCCGAAGGGTGAGCGCAGCACTTCAGGAACATGGCGCCCATCTGGTAGGACAAGTGGGTGAAGGCGACGATGCTCAGGGCACGACAGAAGATTCATTCATCACTTGGAAGGAGTCCTTGTGGGAAGTCCTCATACAAAAAATGCAACTGGAGGAGCGAGAATCAAAATTCAAGCCGAGCTTCACTGTCGTTGAGTTACAGTCTCCAGAAAGCCGGGTTTACCTTGGAGAAAGGAGCAATGGCGAACTACACGGGATGAACCAATTCAGAGAGGGCTCAAAGGGATACAGCAACCCACCCATTGTAAAGCTATTACGGAGTGAAGAGCTCTTCCAGAGCCAGGACCGAAACTGCCTACATCTCGAATTCGACCTTGAGAACACAGGTCTCACATATCACACAGGCGACCACGCATCCATCTGGCCTATTAACCCAGACGCCGAGGTTGATAGGTTTCTCCGCGTATTTGGGCTGTTGGAAAAGCGGCATACTTCATTCTCTATCTTGCCCACTGAGTCAACCATACACGTCCCCCTCCCCAGTCCAACGACTTACGATGCTGCTGCGAGATATTATTTGGAAATTGCAGGTCCAGTATCGCGACAGTCGCTTGCCATTCTAGCAGAATTTGGCAGAGATGACCAACAGAAGAAGGCACTCTTAAGGCTGGCTAAAGACCAAAACCACTTTCAAAAAGTCGTGAGCAGCCAGTTACTTAACCTAGCCGAATTAATAGAGTTTATCAGTCCGAGCAACACGACTTACCCGGTCCCCTTTTCTGTCCTCCTGGAATGCACAAGAGCCCTTCAGCCTCGACAATACTCTATCTCATCTTCCTCGATGGTCCAGAAGTCTTCTCTCTCTTGCACTATTGTGGTGGACTCTGTCAGGTTCGAAAAGCGAGACTTTAAAGGTATCGCGTCAAACTACCTCTTGGCCCTCAAGAATCATCAAAATCATAAGGCTGCCGGGGATTACAACTCAACTCATGCGCTTTCTGGGCCCCGCGAGAAGTATCAGCTCAGCCTGGCAATGCAAATACGCCACTCAACCTTCAGGCTTCCGACCGACACCACACAGCCAATCGTCATGATTGGTCCTGGGACCGGAGTGGCACCGTTCCGAGCATTCGTTCATGAACGGGCTGCGCAATTTAAGCTTGGTCACTCTGTTGGCCCATCGCTTCTTTTCTTCGGTTGCCGAAGAGCATCGGAGGACTTTATCTACCGCAATGAATGGGAGGTACGCTTGACCATCGCTGAAGTATCACCAGAAATGCTTTATACTAATTGTTAAATTGAAGGACCTAAGTAAGGTCCTGAGTGATTCTTTCAAGATGTATACGGCCTTCTCTCGAGAAACAGATACAAAAGTCTATGTTCAGCATGTGCTTGTGCAGCACGCAGCAGAGGTCTACTCTTTATTGGTCAAGCAAAACGGCCACCTGTATATCTGCGGTGATGCTCGAATGGCTCGTGATGTCCATCAGACATTGCGTAGCTTACTGTCTCAGCAATCGCAGATTTCATTGCCCGATGTTGATATAATATTGAAGTCCATGAGAAGTAGTGGACGTTTACAGGTATGTGTTCCCAGCCATTCACCCATACCATTTCCTGTATCAATCTCGATATCCTTATGAACACGTCATCTGATGGTTAGCTTAGGAGGATGTTTGGTAAGGGGAGGGAGTATTAGTGTCCAAGAATAATATAAAATCAGGATATATTGTGATCTAAAATAAAGGATCAGCTAGCGGACCATTCGTTAACGAATTCTAGATAGAGCTGCTCCAAGCGAAGATATAGGAGAGATCCTAGCATTTTCCTCTGATATCCATAATTGACTCGCACAACAATAAGCTTCCTTTCCAAATTATGATGCCAGAAGAACAGTGCATCCTATGTTACGTTTCTTGTCACCCATGTTCTGAAATGCAACTCACATCCCCAAGATCGTGAGACCGAGCCAGACGACTTCAATCAACAGCCTCTCTTCCCCGATGAGGCAAGACTCGCATTCAGATCGGTACTTTCTCCAGGAACCTCCCTCTCTCCGCAGATAAGACCATGAAACGCAAGCGGGGCGAATCCATGGAAAATAAGAGATATCGACTGGTAGGGGCACCAGCTTTCATCTCGCCGCTGCTCTTATATGGAGAAATGTTCATTCGGTACAGATGGGTTGATGTGAAGGGTCAGATGGTGAACTAGAAGTTTATTAGACTCGCCGACAGAATAACCTTTGGAAGTGATAGGCGAAGCATGCTCGCGGTACGACTTAATAGAGATAAATTTAAAACTTCAACCTTCTCCTAGCCCACACTCTCGCTTATTGGCGCATTTTTAAACGGGCGATGAAGTCTATGGAAGAACGGCGAGGCGGCTCATATATGCACGGGTGCCCGTGTAAATAAGATAATGTAACTTTTACACAGTACCTGATGTAAGATTATATTATATAAGCAGAATAATCCCCTATCTTATAGGGAGCTGCAGGCCTAAGTGCCCTGAACTTATAGACTTGAGTGCCCTAAAGCTACAGCCCTAAATATCCTAAATAGCCTCCCCTAGGTTCCCTAAACAGCTTTCCCTGGGTGCCCTTAATATCCTCCTCTAGGTGCCTTGGGGAGGCTATTTAGAGTATTTAAGCCTGTAGCTCCAGGGCACTTAGGCAGGTTCAGGGCACTTAAGCCCATAGGTTTAGGGCACTTAGGCCTATAGGTTTAAGGCATTTAGCACAGGTACCCGTGTGGGATATCATGTTATCTTATTTGCACGGGTACCCGTGCATATATGACTCGCCGAACGGCGATACCCGATTATTAATCCGGAAGATCGTGCTGACGGCTTTGTCGAGCTGGAGCTGTGCAAGCACGTTGCTAGCACGATGAGAGAGTATCTAGATAGAGCTATCTCAACTGGAGTTATTGGCGATATTCTGTCATTTTCCCCCTGATCTATATTTTACTCGCACAACATGAAGCTGCCTTTACACATTACGAGGCCAGAAGACCGATGCATCCTATACTACGCTTCACCTGGCAGCTTAGTAGCACTAAGTCGTGTTCCTGATGGCCCGTAGACTAACGTGGCCTGCAGTATAAATTTCAAGGTTGGTTCAGTAATAGCAAGGTTTAAACCAGTTCAGGCTCTGGAGAGCAAGATAAGGAGTTGTAGATAAAGTAAACTCATAACTCAGCACTGGCTTCGGACAGGACGTAGGAAAGACAATTGGATATTCCAGGTTCGTCTTAAATATTAAGCTTAGACAGTCTATACCTTAGATCCAATAATTCTTCACGCAAAAAAAACCATGCCATGCTTTTCCTCTTATCCCGTCATCTCCTTCTCCAACATCTTCACACCCTCCCGCACCTTCGGCGAGTAATGCTTACGCAACAACTCGCCCTCCCACACCGTAGCCGCGAACGGATTGCTACCCTCCACACTATCACTCACGGCGATGAACCGGCCGTCACCCTTGCGCTCCTCCGTATTCCACAGACTGCTAACCTTCTTGGCGTGCGTATGCGCGATGTCGTTGAGAAGCACGAGCACCGCTTGGCACGACTTCTCTGGCATCTGCAACGTCGTCGTCATGAGTTGTTTGACGAAGGCGGCAAGCCGCAACGGTGGTACTGAGCGGATGTTCCAAGGAGGAAGGAGGATGCCTGTGAGGGAGCGGAGGAGCAGCACGGTGGTGGTTTGGACGTTGATCTTGGAGGTGGTGGAGGTGCTCCCCGTAGGACGGGTGAGCTCGAGGTCGGGGTTGGTGGATAAGGCGAGGAGCGATTTGTAGAGATGAGTTGTGAAGAATGACAGGTCGAGGTGAAGGTCGGATCGGGAGTTGTGGGCGTCTTGGCCCGCGAGAAGGGCATAAGCAGTGACTGTGCAAAGAAGGGCCTCGCGCGTCAGGTTGCGGACAGGAACATCGTCCTCCTCATCATCTTGGTCCTCTTTCTCTTCGTCGGCCTCGGGGTCTACCTCGGCATCCTCCTCACTATGTCGGATCAAATCCTTCAGAGCTTCGAGGAGATCACCAAAGAAGTCTTGATTGATCAAGTGCGCATACTTAGCCAGTCCCTCCAGGACGGCACCCATAAGATGAGGGATTCTCAGTTTCAGGATGCGAAAGTAAGTTGCGAAAACGAGCTTCAAGGTCTCAGACTGCATGCGCTCCAACTCCTCGTGGCTTACGAGAGCATCGGCGTTTGCCATGTCCTTCTCAAGCGACTTCTGCTCCTTGATGGCCTTTCGTTCGCGCTTCGTTCGGAACTCTTTCTTTTTCTTCATCTTCTGGCCGTTGGCCTGCTCCACATGATCCTGTGAAGCCTTGCCAGAGAACTCGGAGAGGAGGCGTAAACTGAGGAAGAGATTGATGACAGACTCATCGACCTGGAAGTCACGAGCCTTCATCATCTTGGCGAGAAGAGAGACAGCTTCGAGGGACGGCCGGCCTTCTTCGTCGTCGCGGAATAGAGTCTCCAGGGCATCTCTGCACTTGATGCTGTCGGCATCTATCCTTCGCCGGCTAAGCTTTGTCACTAGGATCTTGAGTAGGTCGGCTCGGAAGTTGAAGTGAGGCACCGACGTCACCAAGGTGCAAGCACAAGTGATGGCGATATTTGTCAAGGTCTGTCCGCCTCGGTTCGCCCTCGTGTTCAGCTTGGCGCATCGAGCGAGTTCCTTCACGTAGTTCTGATAGCCTGAAACCAAAGCCTGTTCGTACTGCCTCAACGTTCGAACCTCTTTGGAGAGCTTCTCTTTTGGCCCATCCTCGGTTTGTGGCCGTATCCGGTATCCAGGAATGACATCTTTGTAGACAGTCATCTGTGTCATGAGCGCGAGCATCTGAATGGCGAGGATCTTCGACTGTCCGATCTTCGCCAATGCTTTGAATGCACCAACGTGGTCCTCTGGGTTCTCGTTGACGGCCATAGCAATCTTTGCCAGCTCCTCTTGGGCTTCTCGGATCTGCTGGGGTTCAGGAACCGAAGGCGTCTCGTCCTCGACTGGCGCTTCATCTTCAGACTCGACCTCATCTTCCCGGCCTTCCAGCCACTCCGTGTCGCTCTCAACAGATGCGATATCATCGTCTGCGCCATTTTGATGCTCTATCCGACCATCTGCCGTCTTGATGGGCAAGCGATTGCTCTCCTTCTGTGCCTTCTTTCCTTTGCGTGGTCGAGACTCATAATCTTGCTCGAGATTCCAATTTGAGGCGTTCTTGAAGAAGGCCTTCTGCACCTTCTTGGCGGATTTAGGCGCAGACTCGTCGCCTGAGGAGTCATGCTCCAGCTTTCTTCGTTTCGGCCCATTCGGAGCCATCCTGTTGTCTTTCTTTCTGTCGACTTTGGCTGACTGATCTTGATCAAAAGTTTTGTCGCATTCTGCCCATGTCCTAAGAACTGGAAGTTTTTGGTGGAGCCTTATCACCCATACAGCCAATCATGACCTCCCTCCCACCCTCACCGCCAAAATTTTTGGAATTTTCTGCCGCTTCCCGCCCCTCCACTACCAAAAATCCAGTCGCTAAATCCCAGCACGAGACCCAGCCAACTAACAATCTCCAACAACGACAACCACCAAGATCAATCGCCATGGGCTTCACGAAACCCCCCGTCCAGGCGCTCAAGTCCGCCAACAAGCTCAAGCGAAGAGAATTGTTCGTTCAGCACAAGAAACACAGGGACAAGGAGCGCCACGAAGAACGCCATCGCCGAAAGAAGGAAGAGGATCGCGACCCAGAACTCAGGGCTGCCCGACTGGCCAAGAACAAGACCAAGACTCTGGACCAGAAGCGAGTATGGGACGACATTGACGACGACAGCTTAGGCGCCGTAGTAGACCTAGAGAAGCTGAAGAGGCGGCGGATTGAAGAAGCCGAGGCTGAGGAACAAGCGGCGCTTGAAGCCCAGAACCATGATGACGTCGACGACGAAGATGACGATGTGGACAGCATGCTAGGATCTGACGATGAAGACGACGAGGCACGGGAAGCAAGGCTAGAGAAACAGCGCGCGAAACGAGCACGGAGAGACAACAGTATCGCCCCCTCAACAACGAGCACCAACCTCGACCTCACGCCGTCATCACTCGCCCTCAAGTTTCCGACTCTCTTCAGCGACGTCCCGCCTCCAGTGCCCAAGATCCTCGTCACCACCTCGCTCAACTCGACTCTCCACGAGGAGGCGAACCTCCTCTGCACACTCTTCCCCAATAGCAGCTATATCCCCCGCTCCGCCCACCGATACGGCCACAAGTACTCCCTCCGCGAGATCTGCAAGTACGCCAACAACAGAGAGTATACCGCTGTCGTGCTACTTAAAGAGGATTCTAAGAAGCCCACCGCCCTCTCCGTCGTCCACCTCCCCTCGGGCCCGACGTTCCATTTCTCCATCTCCAACTGGATCGAGGGCAAGAAGCTCCCCGGCCACGGAAACCCGACCAACCACTACCCCGAGCTACTACTCAACAACTTCAAAACACCGCTGGGTCTGCTCACGGCCAAGCTGTTCATGACTCTCTTTCCACCACAACCCGAGTTCCAAGGCCGACAAGTCGTCACGCTGCACAACCAGCGAGACTACATCTTTGTTCGACGCCATCGTTACGTCTTTCGGGATAAGCGAGCGACGGAAAAGAGCATCATCGGCGCCGATGGTAAAGAGGTGAAGGGCGTGGAAGACATCCGTGCTGGACTCCAGGAGCTTGGTCCACGGTTTACGCTAAAGTTAAGACGCGTGGATAAGGGTATTGGACGAGCTGGCAGTGACGGAGATGATGCGATGCAATGGGAGTGGAAGGCGAAGATGGAAAAAGACCGAAAACGGTTCAATCTATAGATGGATTTTCTGGTTAATGAACTTCTTCTTCAACAGCGACGGTACAAAAATATCTCGAGCAACTAATTACAACGTGTCTCGCTGACGCACACATTCAAACTAGCATGTCTTCCCTCTGGCCAGTGACAAATTCCAAGTCCTTCGCAATTGAATATCTCATGAGATTCGCATACTAAGAATTTCATCATGACTCCAGTCATCTCAATGACTCATTCCAAGTTCTCAATTTGACAGTGGACTCCAGCTCCAGCTCCAGCTCCAGCTCCAGCTCCAGCAGCAAAGCGTCGTTTTTTTTCCTTCGACTTTTTGCTGCGAGTCTTACTGTTTGTCTCCTCCTTTCTTCGTGTTATGCTCGAGCATAATCACGGAGTATCTGGCGCTCAGTTAATTGACATCCCTGAGAGCAGCAAAGGGGTCTTACGCAATGATTCCTCCAATAGCAACAAATACACCGACTATCTCTTTGTCACTCACTAGTCTTCCAGACATTACCCAGCCCAATGCCACAATAGTACAGGTCTTGACATGACCAACGACTGTACTTGAAACCGGACCAGTCTGTGCAACAATAAAGAACTGTGAGATGTTGATCAACGACGCAAAGACGCCGGACTAGCCCCAAGTCAATCATCTGTGTCAGTCTTTCAATCGCCTCTTGAACTTACTATAACAATCATGAGCCATCGATTTGTAGGCACGGTCTTCTAATCCGGAAACACATCGATGAAAGGGATCGCGTAGAGCAGTAGGAATGCTGCAAGAGGAGCCTGATTATGAAGGAGCTGCATGCTACTCATCTGCAGCTTTTTGTGGTAGCTTGCAATCCAAACTGTGTAGAATGAAGAGGCGGAAATGCCGAGGAGAGCAAAGATGACTCCCAGTGGCGATGTCGTCTTGATGTTCGCGTCAGAAACGGGCAGCGAATCATAGTAGGATACCATCCCAACTCCCGCACATGCTGGAACGAGAGCAATAATAGCATCCGTTGGAAGTGCAGCTCCATATGAGAAGAAGTTTATGACCGCAACCGTCGGTGTGAGAAGGATCCGGGCGATCTGATAGAATGTGACCGAGGAGAAAGCGAGACAAACATTGGGCAGGATAACATTGAGGCACATAGTAAGAGCCAGAGGTGCCAGTCGTTTCAAGGACGCTCGTCGGGGGGTAAAGTAAGCGAAGCGAGGCCGTGAGAGGATATGGAGAGTAAACCATGTGACCGCGAAATGAAACGAGGCAAACGTGAGCTGGCAGAGCCTCCACGATGGATCAGAGAAGATAGCTTTGTTAGTAAAGACCTTGTCTATGTCAGAGAAAGAGCAGAACGAGAGCTTCTAGGTTCATTCCAGCGTACTATACCAACCGTGGCCAATGTGTTGACCACCATCCAAGCGAGCCCCTGGAGGAACCCCGTTGATGGAGCTCGTTGCACATTGTCACTGCTGAGTAGACCCTGCGAGGTCTGGTTATTTGCTTCGAGGTCTAAGAGACAGTCCGCATCGGTCTCGGGGCAGGAGGAATCGGAGGACGTGTCCGTGTTACCCGACTCCGAAGTCAGGAGCGCGACTTCTTCGGATTGTTTATCCTCAACCGCCATTGTCACTGGTGTCTGAATTGAAATTTAACGACAAAAGAGGAACACGTCATACGGTATCAAGATGGAGGTTTTGGAGGATCTGCCTCTTCTCAACTGGCTGCCTGATGGAGGTTTGACGGAGACGGTGTTCGTCATCGTTCCTTCCCCCAACGGTCGGGCGATAAGAACCAATTCAGAGGAAAGAGCTACCAACGTACATTTGCCTTTGCTTATATGTAAGGAAGTCCATCATTTAATGACCACTCAAAAGCGGTTGTTCGGCTCAATTTACTCAACAGCTAAAGCGAAGCTGGCATCGCCACATTCAGACTTTTGTTGGGAGTCGTACTTCGCGACAGGATGGGAAAAGCCGGTCTCACGAGGAGTTTTACGAGGAAATAAGATACTTACCCAGTTTTCACATCATCTTTATGGTACTCCACGCTGGGTGTAGATTTGGCTTTACAGAGCAGACATGTTCAAAATGCCTTGATTTGCTCAATATGGCTTTTCGTTGAGCGATGTGAAATTCTCGCTATCCGCCGGACTATCAATCGCAAACTCCAGGCCGCCACATAAAGACGGGGAGAAAATTGTAGTATCAAGAATACGAAAAACTCGGTCAGCTTACAGGCTTTGGACGAGTGGCGAAAGCGCGCACAAGCCGTGCTTGATTGGCCGATGCTCAGTTCCTGAATCGCAAAATCTCCCGCCATCATGAGCCCCTGGATCCATATCCAGTGCCTGAACGCCCCCATCAGAAAATGCTCCAGCGGCCGTCACTGGTGCGGCTCCACGGGAAATAACCTCATTGCCTCACTGGCGTCCACATAAGCAATCAGCATCACCAAACTTCTCACGCCATGAGATCGCACCCAAAGCGCCGCTCGCTCTGATGGCGTCCTCAAGAAGCAATCTGCCTTCCGTCTCATGAGCCCGATGCGTCTTCTTGCCTGAGAAGTCCTTCTGTCTATCTACCCTGCTTGAAGCAAGACCTGGGGGCGCTCCTGCCCCTCCTTCATGCACATTGACCCCCCCGTCATGACGCAGCGCCTTCCCACGATCAGACATTGCCGCTGTCCTTCGTTGAGTCGCCTTCTACTTGTTCCACGGCAATCTTTTCATTCCCTCTCAACACTCCCTCCGCGACTCTCCTCGACTGGCAACGACAAGATGACGGGCTTGAGTCGCGTTCCCAACGGTAAGCGCGCGTCCCTCTCGGCGATAAAGCAAATGCCGGATGCATTTTTATGACATACGCACGGGTACTGACTATGCCCCCTGTCGACCCAGGCAAAGCCAATGGCCACCGCAGATACCTGCAGGACGTCGATGTCTGGAAAGAGGCGCCTGTCCTAACGGGGACCACGAAGTTCGAGCCGCGGCCCGATGTCAAAAACATCATGGTCACCGGCGGAGCAGGCTTCATGTGAGTCGCAGATGAATCCCGAAGGCCACGTCCCTGGAAGCCCTGCAGTGGCCTTTTGACACATGCTGACGGCATCTCTGAAGTGCTTGCTGGCTGGTCCGGCACCTCACACTCACATACCCCCATGCATACAACATAGTCTCGTTTGACAAGCTGGACTACTGCTCCTCTCTGAACAATACGCGGGTTCTGAACGATAAGCGGAACTTTACCTTCTACCATGGGGACGTCACACACCCGACCGAGGTCGTGGACTGCATGGAGCGGTACAATATTGATACCGTCCTTCACTTTGCCGCCCAGTCTCACGTTGACCTGAGTTTTGGTAACTCGTATGGTTTCACCCATACCAATGTCTATGGAACCCATGTTCTACTGGAGAGCGCGAAAAAGGTTGGCATCAAGCGGTTCATCCACATCTCGACGGATGAAGTGTACGGCGAAGTTAAGAACGACGACGACGAGCTGCTTGAGTCCAGCATCCTCGCCCCCACCAACCCTTACGCAGCCAGCAAAGCGGCCGCCGAGATGCTGGTACAATCCTACCAGCACAGTTTCAAGCTTCCGGTCATCATCGTGCGGAGCAATAACGTCTACGGTCCGCATCAGTATCCAGAGAGTGAGTTCCACCGTCGCACAGGAGGTGGATGTGAGCGACTGCAGAGCTAACGCGGGCAGAAATTATTCCCAAATTCACTTGCCTCCTAAACCGTGGCCGCCCGGTTGTGCTTCATGGTGACGGCAGTCCAACACGTAGATATTTGTTTGCAGGGGACGCCGCAGACGCCTTTGACACCATTCTTCACAAGGGTCAACTCGGTCAGATCTATAACGTCGGCTCATACGACGAAATTTCCAATATTGATCTCTGCAAAAAGCTCCTCGCTTTAATGAAGATCCCAACAGAGGATTCTCGCAGGTGGATCAAGTACACGCACGACCGACCCTTCAACGACCGTCGATATGCTGTTGATGCAACCAAGCTGCGTGAGCTTGGTTGGGATCAGAAGACCTCCTTTGAGGAGGGGCTCAAAATCACAGTCGATTGGTACACAAAGTTCGGGGAGTCATGGTGGGGAGACATTAGCCATGTCTTGACACCGTTCCCCGTCGTAAGCGAAGGGGAGGTGATGCCCGACGACGAGCATTTGATGCGGGACGAACCGCTTCGGCCGGGGGAAACGTGGGGCCAGGACGGCGAAGAGAAGAGGGAAGACGGCCACGCGAATGGAGAAAAGAAGCGTCACACATGCGACGGAGTCAACGGTGATGATGCGGACGGAGGCGAGCGACGAACATCCAACGGTGGATACCGAGAGATTATCGTCTGAGGAGTTCATGATGATTTTTTTTTGCTGCAAATTAGACCTTGCTTTGCTCGGGAATTCGAAGGACCCCGACAGGACCCGAGAGATACCATTATTTTTAGGGATGGAAGAAGAAGGGGGAACAGGAGTAGACGCGTGGAGAAGAAACTTTCACCGGTCAAGGTGGACACAGAGGGCCCTTGGCGATCAGGGAACAGGTTTGAAACGAAAGGCAGGACGGTGACGGCTAGACAGCTGCGGAAGTCATGGAGTCCGCGACCCTCACGAAAGACGAAGACGAAGGATTTCGCAAGATAGATTTTAATGAGCTCATGAGAAGATATGATTGATCGATAAGCAGAGCGGACTTCATAACGGGGAGGTTCGGAATGACTTATAAACAATGCAAATGGGGAGGAAACAAAGCAAAGTGCATGCGGATCAAGCCGTACAACATGCCAGGTACGGGGTATACCTTGCTGAGGCTGAGTTGGGAAGTGATAGATCACAGTGCGGACGGCTGTCAGTGCCACGCCCAACGTCAATGTCGGTGTTTGTATCTGACATGTATGTTCTCGCAGTACGTATCAGGGGCTGGGGTTCGAGTGTGACTTGTGCAACTCGGTTTGCGAGAGCGGCATGCGTGGAATGTCTGGAAACGGGGCCGGAAGGGCCTGGGCCGCCAGTTGGAAATGGGAATGCGGCCTCCTGCATAATGCATGGCAGCCAGGCCGAGTCAGGAGAGCGACCCGAAGGATGGCATATGCCAACCCAGCGGGCCGGGAGACGTGACGGTGATACAAAACCGTGGCATTGGGACTGGATGGGGGGCAAACGGTGGTCGAGTGGTGGTGGTGACAGCAGAACGGTCAGGTCAGCAAGCGAGAGCGCCAGCAGAGACGAACCAGAGGAGAACGTCACAGTAGACGTTGCAGCAACTACCGCGCTGGGCTCGGGAGCTGGCGATGAAAGCAGCAAAGATTGTCGTGACGGGCAGGGCTCCGGCCGGACCAGAGCCCGCAACGGGGAGGCCAGCTGGCTGACAGGAATGGAGAAGCAGGACGGGGAAGGGAATTAGGGCTGTTGAAGGCATATCGGAAGACGGAGGGACCGTCCGAGAGCACACGAGGCGGCGGAGCGACGGCGGATGAGAGGTGAGAAGTGATGGATCATCTCCTCCCCCATCCTACAGAAGTCCGCGCGCAGGAGGATGGACCCAGCAAACCAGTCCAGGGGAGGCTTCGAACAGTGCGCCAGCGGGAATCCAGGAGACTGTGAACCGCTTGGAGAACCGGTAGCGGGGACGAGGCGAACAGACGATGCTGCTGTCAGGGACTGTCCGGTCTCCGTGCTGCACTGATAGGCCTTGTTGGATGGAAGAGATCCGGTTGCTCGGCGGAGGGACTGACTGACTTGGTTTGATATTAACCCCAATGTCTAAGATAAGGAGGCACGGAGGCCATGTGCATGCTACCTTAGTCTCTCGTGGCTCTTGCGCAAGGGGACTGGGCGAGACGATGTCGATCACCGTTGGTTCAGGTCGGGTTCGGGCAGACAGGCTGTCACTTACATCCCACGAGTGTCCCCCTTGCCTGAATCCTGCCTCAGCCGTCATCATCACCAATAGGCATAACGGCTGGAGCAAGTGAGGCATCGTGAGCTCATACGGTGTGCTTCCCACGGCGCCGGAGGACTGGACAGGGGCAGCGGAGCTTTGCTGCATACATAGGGTCCCAAATCCCAAGCAATCCAAGACATGGCAGCACCGCTACCCTGGTCAGCTCCCCCCTGGTCGCCTTCGGGATCAGGCCCCAGGCCGTCGACTAGGGAGCGGGCTCCTCGGTTCTCAGTGGGGATTCCGAGCTTCTTGGGAGGGGAGGAGGAAGAGATGGTGGAGCGGCTCCTGATGGGAAGACAAGCATCGACGAAGTCGTTACCGTTTCCTGACGGGCTGCCCTGCGTGCAACCACCCGACTAGCGAACGCAAGCCCTAAGAAACTCGATGGGACCGGGCTGCCGTGACGGGCCAGGGATAGAGCAGGATGCCAGAGCTGGAAGTCGGTCGGCCAATCCGTGGCTGCAGCTCTCATGCCGGGCTGGCAAAAGCTGGTAGCAAACATGCAGTAGCTCGCGCGCCCCAAGCCGCTGGGAGAGGCACTTGCGACGGATTCGATGGGATCATCGGGTTGCCCTGAGAGTCCAGATGTGCACTCATGCACAAGGAGTCCAGACCCTGCACAGCTGCGTAGCCGGAGCCGGAGAGCCAGCATTGCGTCCTGCACATAATGTGATTCCCCAGCTGTGTGGTCTGGTCTGGTCTGGTCTGGTAGCGAGGAGGCAGCGGACGGAGCATCTGTTCCATCCCCTACCTGGCCTCGCATCGCCTCACGGACGCACTGGAACGGACGAGTCACGGCGGTCACGGGAGATGGATTGGATGAGAGAGTCCAGTCCGATGCGACGTCAGAGGGCGTACGTACTCCCTGCGGAATAGCCTGCAGGTATTATATCATACTCCCGGCGGCGCAATTCCAGAAACGAGGTGGAAGAGAGACGAGAGAGCACAAGCCCAAACCCTAATCCTCCGAGGAATGGATCTGTTTGCAGGCGATGCTCATGGATGCTGATCCGCTGGTTGATAATGCATCCATCAATCCACCTGATTAATACAACACAACATGGCATGGCATGGCACCTGGGGTATGCACGGAGGATGCCAGGCGAGATAGGTGCGGTACAGTGTTAGGTACTAAGACGTAGGTCCCTTAATACGGGTGGAAGGTACCGAGGCATGTTGTACTGAGGTAATCATGAGTGATCAGTGCCCTGTCTTTGTTGGAGATGGGTGCTCGGCCGCTCCTGCCTCGATCTCCCGGCCTTCTAGTCCAGAGTATATCTTTATACACCTGCACACTGCATCGTCATTCTCTTCCCCTCATCATCAACCTTCTTTCCCGGCCTGACCTCACTAATCCGTAAACTCCAGCTGCTCGCCCACCGTCTCCGGCACCGTTCCCAGCCAGCATATCCCTTGTCTCATAAATGGAGACGCCGTCGTCCCTTGTCAACAGCTAGCGTCGCTGTGGCCCAGGCCAGCCTTGCCTAAACCGTCCAAGACTACCAGCGTGGATGGACCCCCCGGCATCGTCGCCTGTTTGCTTAGGATGCGCTCCGCAGTCCGCTGCTGCACCTCGCTGGCCGCCCGGCTCGAGCCTCGACGCAGCTATCCGCATAGGCTTTCCCGGGGCCAAGGGGAGGGGAGCGAGGGAGGGGAGGGGGCGGTCCCAGAGTCTGGTCTGCTGGCGCCAGCTCGACTCGACTCTTCCCTCCTCGCCGCTAGCCTCGAGTCTGGTCTCTGGAGCCGCCTCTAGCTTTTGGGTCGGTGGTGGAGCTTGGGACTGGACCATGGCCATGGGCGAAGTCTTACCCCGGCCCCGAACGCTGTCGGTCCTGTCTCTCGGGCTGGCTGGGCTCTTCTGGTTCTGGTTCTCTGGAGTCTTGTCCAAAGTAAAGACAGCCAAGGCCCACGTCGCTCTTCGCTCTTGTCCCTCGTTTGCCTGGCTCTGGCTTGTCTGTCTCGATCCATCATTGACGAACCTCGTCTTGCTTCTTTTGCTCAGCTTCTAGGCGACTCCCCTCGAGAGCGTTGCCAGACGCCGCCGCCGCTGGTGCTGCTGCTGCTGCTAGCTAGCTAGCTCTGCTGTGACTGCTCACATTCGCCCACCCTCCTCGACGAAGCTTCGCAACAACCTCCCATCGCCAGCGCCACCTTCTCCTCCCCTCAAGACGCCACTTCCAAGCGGCCACGACGCCCTCAGCCTCCCCTCCTCTACACAGAGACTCGCATTCCGAATCATGTCGCCTGCCATTGTCGTCTCTTCTCGATTTCGATAGGTCGGCCGATCGGTTGTCTCATGGCCAAGAAGCGACGGACCAAGCGACGCAAGGGATCGCGACTGCGGCCCCCCAACTCACAAACCAGCACTATGTCCTCGGAGGATTCTTACGCATTGCAGAGCGGACGCCAATCCAGCGACGGAACCATGAGTGAACATGCGACGAGCGAAGGCGCCCAAACCGCCATGACCAGCATCATGGACACGGACGAGGAGGAGATGGTTGACGAGCTCGAGGTCGACGAGGATGAAGATGACATGATCTCCATATATCCCATGAGCCACTATCCGGGCAAGAACCACTATGGAGCCGGTCAACGGGTATTTTCCAGCGCAGAGTCGAGGATTGACGAGGATGTGTGAGTTTGCTCTGTTTGCGACCCTTCTGTGGTGTTTCGCAGGACTAACGTGATTTCAGTGCGGCATCGACTCGCTCATTATGGGACCAAGACCTGGACTACCGAGAGATACACGGTCGCCGCTACTGCAGAGAATATTTCATGCCAACCGACGACCTCGAGCAGACTCGCCTGACATTACAGCACCAAGTCTTCATCCACGTTCTCCATGGCGAGCTCACCCTTGCCCCAATTCAAGATCCTACACACATCCTCGACGTTGGGACAGGGACAGGCGACTGGGCCATCAAAATGGCCGAAATATATCCTGACTGCGACGTTGTGGGCACCGACATTGCAGCTATCGCGGAGACCCAGAGTGTTCCGGTCAACGTGTTCTTCGAAATTGAAGATGCTGAGGACTGGGATCGCCCACCGGAAAAGTACGATTTGATTCATTTCCGTTTAATGGAAGGCGCATTCCAGAATTGGCAGTTCATTTACGATAACGTGTTCTATTCGTTGAAGCCTGGTGGTTGGGTTGAGATCCAGGATTATGACAGCGCCGAGGGCTTTCAGGCGTTTCTAAATATGTTTCCTCCAGAGGCCGCACTTCACGCCATTACGAGAGATCTCGCGGCTGCTGCCGCCAAGTCAGGCCGGCCTCGCGGAACCGCTCACTTAGATCCAACCCTACTGATGGACGCCGGGTTCGTGGATGTACGGACAACGGAGTACGTTATCCCCATCACGGTTGCTGAGCAGTCAGCTGGGAAGATCTGGCTAGTCTCGTGTCTAGATGCGATGGAGGCCAATTGTTTGCGGCTGCTCACGACCTATGAGGGTTGGGATCCAGAGACGTGCAAGGAAAAGTGTGAGCAGGCAGCTAGGGAATTGGCTGGCTTAGCCAAGAACCCCGAGAAGGCCAAAGGACTCTCGATTAAGTTGCGAGTGGTCACTGCAAGAAAGCCTGATGGTAATTCCGACTCAGGCCTGTCCTCCGCTGTCGAAAAAGCGATGACACCAAATTCAAAGCCCGCGGCGGATGCGGATGATGAAGAGAGCCCGGACCCAACGCTGCACGCCGTCACCGACGGAGTTCTTGAGTCTCACGAGGCCATGGATACCTCCCCTGATGAAGCGCCAGTATCAGCTGAAGCGCCATCGGGAGACGGGAAAGCATGAGAGTGACGGAGCTTGGCATGGGTTTCGGCGCAGAATTGGGGCTTGGCGTTGTTATGTCTGGATTACGACAAAATTTGCTGCATTTGTATATATCTTTGACGAGTCGTGCCTCGGCAGCCTTTCTTGCACGGAGGGGGCCTCGGAGTCATCTATCGTGTGTTTCTCTTGGATACGCGGGCTCCTCATTTGGGCGGTACAGTGGACGAAAAAGGTTGAGCTGCTTTTAGTGTTGGTTTTGCTTGAGGTCTCCTTTCTCCGGAAAGACACCCTTGGGGTTCCTCGGGGGCTTGCGGTTAGACTGAGGCGGTGGTGTTGGGCTTGAGCAAATACCTTATTTAGATAACGATTTACGCCATCGTCATACTATGCATTGGACCATTCAATATATGGGTGGCTATGCAGGCTTTCGGGAGAATTCTGGCGAGGCTTGTTAGATGTCTGTTCAATAAAGAAAAGAAAAGAAGTCATGAAGCAACATTGGATAAGGCGGTGATGTAATGCTCTACTACCTAAGGCAGGTACCTCGGTGGAGTGGGGAGCTCACCTCAGGTCCAGCCAGTACTCTCTCGCTGCTCCATCCCAACATCCCGTGTCCAAACACCTCCAACTCCAGCCACCGCTCCGGCCGAATCCCCGACGCATCGCTCGAGGCGCTCCTCGATCTCCTCGACCTCCGAATATGGTCTGCTGAGGCCCGTCGCCATGTCTCTCGATCCCTCAAACGGCTTTGTCACGGCCGCCGACGGCGTCCCGGAACTCGAGGAGCCCATCTTCACGGTTGAGAGCGTCCAACTACAGTTCTCCATCGCGGCCGACTTTGTAGCTGCTCAGGTTGCAAACAATGTCATCATCCTAGCTCTCTCCAACGGGCGCATCCTGCGGATTGACCTGGAGCGGCCAGAGGACATCGATGGTGAGTCGGAATGGCAGCGCGCGTCGACAGCGCATCAACACCGCAGCGGGAAGCTGACCCTTGTCTAGACATCGACCTGCCTAGGAAACCGTCCGAAGTCGGGGTCATCCAGCGCATGTTCCTCGACCCGACCGCGTCGCACTTGATAATATGCACCGCGCTGGGCGAGAACTATTACCTCCATTCGCAATCGAAGCAGCCCCGACAGCTGGGCCGATTACGCGGTGTGTCGATTGAGAGCGTGGCCTGGAATCCGTCGCTGCCTACGGCGTCAACACGGGAGATCCTGATTGGCGCATCGGACGGGAACATCTACGAGGCCTTTATCGAGACATCGAAGGAGTTCTATAAGAAGGAAGTGAAGCACTTGAAGAACTTGCACAAGCTCCCCGATGGGCCTATCACGGGTCTATGGGTGGACAACCTGAATGGCAAGTCGGATCTACGAAGGGTGGTCATTGGTACGCAGAGCCGGCTATTCCATCTAGTTGGCAGGATTGGTCTCGGTCATGATGGCAGTGGCTCGGTCTACACCAGGTTGTTTGAGTCAGAGCAGCCAGCTATCCACGAGATAGGAAGGACATCTCCCGGGGCCTCCTCGAGTCTTGTGGTCTCTCCCGATCCGCCAGATGCCAGCCCCTACGATGAGGACATAGCCGACAGAGCATACGCATGGCTTACATCACAGGGAGTATACCACGGCCGCTTGTCTTCGATTCCCCCGGATAGCAGTCTAGGGGCCAAGGTTTTTGCGGAGTCAGAGATGCTACCAAGGTCGCAGATTGTGAGTTCCGACTCAGCCAACAAGCGAAAAACGACGTCGGCTATGATTGACGCAATTCTTCTCACTCAATGGCACATTGTCAATCTCGTCGGAGATCGTGTGGTTACCACCAATCGACTAACAGGCAAGATTATTTCTGAGCATGAGGTCCTGAGCCATGGCCAGAAGCCGCTTGGCTTCTCTGTTGACATGCAGAAGAACACATTCTGGCTGTTCACATCGAATGAGATCTTCGAGATTGTGGTGCGCGATGAAGCGCGGAACATCTGGGAGATTATGATGAAGATGCAACAGTTTGAGCCCGCTCTGCAACATGCCCGCACACAGACGCAGAAGGAGACTGTCGCCGCAGCATATGGTGACCATCTAGCCAGCAAAGGCCACTGGATAGAGGCTGCCACCATCTATGGTCGAAGCAACAAGCCATTTGAAGATATTGCGCTGAGCATCATCGACAACAACCAGTCCGACGCCCTAAGGAAGTTCTTACTCACCAAGTTGGCGGCAACCAAGAAGTCGTCGATCATGCAACGAATGATGATCGCTGGATGGTTGGTCGAAGTCTTCATGGCCAAGCTGAACACTCTGGACGACACAATCATCACGCAAGCAGAGCTCTCTGAACATATGAACTCGGTTGAATCACAAAAGGCTCTCGAATCTATGAAGAAAGAGTACCGAGACTTTGTCGAAAAGTACAAAAACGATTTGGACCATAAAATGGTCTACGACGTGATCAGCAGCCATGGCCGTGAAGGGGAGCTTCTCTACTTTGCCAACGCGATCAACGATTATAACTACGTCCTATCGTATTGGGTCCAGCGCGAGAGATGGACTGAGGTGCTCAACGTTCTGAAGAAGCAGACCGACCCAGAAGTGTTCTATCGCTACAGCAGCGTGCTTATGACGCACGTTCCGGCAGAATTGGTCGAGATCCTTATGCGACACTCTGATCTCAATGCTCGAAAGCTCATTCCGGCCTTCTTAGAGTACAACCGTACGTTTAAGAGTGGCGCGAACACGCAGAACCAGGCGATAAGATACCTCAACTACGTTGTGTACTCGCTCAACTCAAAAGACGCAGCCGTTCACAACACCCTCGTCTCTATTTATGCGTCCCATTCCTCCAAGGACGAGTCCGGGCTGTTGTCATACTTGCAGGCTCAGGGAGATGAGCCCCGGTACGACATGGATTTCGCATTGCGGCTCTGCATCCAGCATCACCGTACATTGTCCTGCGTCCATATTTACACGAGCATGGGTCAGTATCTCCAAGCTGTAGATCTCGCACTATCACATGACGAGGTCGAGCTTGCAGCAGTCATTGCGGACAGGCCCATGTCGAATCCTCAACTGCGTAAAAAGCTCTGGCTAGCGGTAGCCCGGAAGGTCATCCTGCAGTCAAACGGAATCAAGACCGCCATTGAGTTCTTGAAGCGGTGCGATCTTTTAAAGATCGAAGATTTGATCCCCTTCTTCCCGGATTTTGTCGTCATTGACGATTTCAAGGAGGAGATATGTGCCGCCCTAGAGGACTACAGCAGGAACATTGATAACCTAAAGAAAGAGATGGACGAGTCATCGCAGACGGCATCGAATATCAAGGTGGACATTGCTGCACTGGATCATCGGTATGCGGTTGTGGAGCCCGGTGAGAAGTGCTACGTCTGTGGCCTGCCGCTCTTGAGCCGGCAATTCTTCGTCTTCCCTTGTCAGCACTCGTTCCATTCAGACTGCCTCGGTCGAAGAGTGCTGGAGCAAGCAGGGGTTGGAAAGGCTACGAGGGTCAAGGAGCTTCAGATGATGATACACAAGGGTCTCGTCAATGGCGTCAAGCGTGAGGCAGTAGTCGCAGAGCTAGATTCACTCGTTGCATCTGCCTGGTAAGTTGTTCGCTCTGGTGTATTCTGACATAGACTAACGACGCATAGTATTCTCTGCAGCGACTTGGCGATTAAGAGGATTGACGAGCCTTTTATCACTCAGAATGACGATGTCGATGAATGGGCATTGTAAGATGACGAGCAGAGACCATTGAGCGAGCTGGAAGGCTCTGTACAACTCCTTGTGCGGTAATTCTAGAACACAGATACCCTTATTTATAATTACATGGCGTGTCCAGGGAACGGCTAATCAGATGACCACCATGGTGCCCAACATGGTACATTCCGAGCATCTCCCGCGGCTTTGCCTTGCAGATGGTTTCATCCTTGCGAGGTTTCAGTACTTACAGACGGTCTCTGCGCTGGCGGATCGGGTGAGCATCAAGATAGAGACGACGACACCATACAGGCCCAAGACCTCGGAAAAGATGAGGATGAGGACCATGCCGACATATAAGCGCGGCTGCTGCGAGCTTGCGCGGACTGGAATCAAGTCAACCTTTATTCCTCATCTATAAGCCCTATTTCAGCATCGTACGCACCTCCCGCATCGCCCACGATGCCGATGGCAAAGCCGGCCGCCATGCCGCAAAGTCCCACTGCTAGGCCGGCGCCGAATTGCATGAAGCCCGTGAAGATGGGCATCTTCTCGCGGACGCTATTGGCGATGATGACGCTGGTGACAACTCCGTAGATGGAGAGAATCTGGGCCATGATGGCGCAAAGTCTGAAGGCGCGTCTCATCAGCCTCTGATTCTTCATGGAAAAACTCAAGGCAGGGGGTGCTCTACGTATTCTGCATCATGCGGTCAGGGCGCAAAATGCCTGAGGAGAAGATGGCGCCGGCCGACTTGGCGGTGCCGTAGGCTGCGCCGAAGGTCGTGAAGACGATAGAGATGGCGCATCCCAGAGCTCCGAAGAAGGACTGGTGGCGTTAATGGCTGTGAGATTTGAAGCTGTTATGTGCGGATGGCTTACGGCGTAGCTCGGGCTGGGAGTGGGTGTTAGCAGTGTAGTGGGGGAAGAGGAGTTGAGGGCATACCATCGGTCGAGATTAGCGAGAAGTGCGGGATCCATGGTGTTTGTGGTATGGTGTTAGATATCCCTAGATTCGGGTTTCTTTACGATTTGGGGAAGAAGAATAGATGGAGTCAAGTCCATGGGACCTCAGCTACGGTATATATCTCCTCGTGCGTTGTCACATTGTGCATTCATGGCTTTCAGCTGGATGGCCTCAGCCAGTCGGGTTGAGTTGTGCTTACGGCTTGGCGAGAGGGGGAGGTTGCGCGGCGATGGGCTTTGTTGGTAGGCAGAAGGATATGGAGGGAGGTTATTGGATGGTGGGATGTGTGGCTGGTGATAGGATGTTGGATGAAAGGAATTAGATTGGCAAAGGTGATGGATGCCTAAGGTGAGATATCTGTCTTAGGCAGAAGGTTAGATCCTCTCAAGGATAGATGAAAGGCGGGATGCTGGGTTGGGAGGGATTCGAGATGCTCTGGGCAATTGTGGTCGTTGCTGCAGGGTAGACAGACATCATACGGAATCGTCTCTGATCTATAAGATAGAATGATCATGGAAAAGGAAAGGGAAATTCTCCGAAGGCTTGCGGCACTGTTGCAGCGTTGATGGACCCCTGTTCTTCAACGTTGTGCTACATCGGCCATCCAATTACATCGACCAAGGCACAAGATCAACCAGGAACGACAACGGTCCATTGATGGAGAAATTTACATCTGACCTGGGAAGAAGAGATCTCCTGCGAAGAGACCCAAGATGAGATTTAGCGGGAAAAAATGACCCGAATCCATGTCGCATTAGGCATGAAGCAGATGAGACGAGACGAAAAGCCGATGAAACAGCGTCGCCATCCAGTCATGTCGGAGTGTTCGGTCACAGCCACAACGCCCGGCCACGTTGAGCCGAGTATTCGAATACGAATTCCCGGGAAAGCCTCCCTCACTGAAGCCATCAACGGTTTACAGTTTGGGCAATGACGGAGGTGGAGGCGGGACTTTGCCTGGCAGTTCGCGGCCTCCCGCCACTAGAGGGAGCTAAACTTGGCCTCGTCATCATCATCATCATCATCACTTGACCCGGCACTGTCGGGCGGGACGGTGGCCGACCGCCGACTGTTCTTGTAAATCGATAATTTCGATGCTGACGGCAGCCGCTGCGGAGCTGTGATGGGGATTGGTTGATTGATTTTGTTGGCCTGTCAGCGCGCGAGGGATCCTGTCGGCCGCTGCTGTGAGGCGCAGCACCAACAACAGCCTCAACAGCAACAGAAGGATTCCAAAGAATGAAGTGTCCGGGCGTCTGGGACCGCGTCTCGGGACGGGAAATCGATGGAACCAACCGCCACCCGGGCCATCACGAAGACCCTGTGGACAGACTTTTTGGTCTAGAGCAAAGCTTGTTGGTGAGAGAGTGAGACTCGATGAGGCTCGGACCCCAACTGATGATCCATGTCATGTCTGGCCTAACCCTGGCCCAGGGACGTTTGACGTTTGGGCCGCGCGTCAACCCTCGCGTGTGTCATGTCCGTTTCGATGCTGCTGCTCTCTAGTGTCTATTTTCGGGACGGGCCTCGTGATTCCTCAGAGACAGAGACAGAGACGACACCGCCATGCCACACCGGAGGTCTGGAGCTCCGAGGGCAGCGATGAGGCGGCTTGAGTTCTCGTCGTCATGAGTTCTAACTTCTGTCTGTGTCTGTCGGCTTCGCGGCACTTTCGGACCGGCTCTTGGGGGGATCTGGCTGAGTGACTGACGCCTTGCCCTGCCCTGAGCCTCCTCTCAGCCCCCTTGAGAGTCTCCAGTCTCAGTCTCCAGCCCCAACTCCCAACTCGACCCTCCCGATCGGATACTCGGCGCCGGCGACGTCTGGCGGTTACGCATCCCCGGATCCACTGTCGGTTTTGACGGCTGTGCCCAGCCCTCTCATCCATCGCCGCCATATAACACCTGAGACTCTGCCCTTCCCCGGACGGAGGGGCAGGATCTGGTGTCTGGCTTTTGAGCATCGAGTTGAGATCTATTCGTTTCTTTGTCTAGTTTGCGGCGGGTTTCTTGGATTTCGACATACATACACAGCGCTACTTGCACATACACACACACACTTACACCGACTACGCTCACACCTACCGATACGAACATACAAATCCCTGCATACCTTCACAGCATAATGAAGTCGACTTTATTGTTACTGGCCTCGGTGGCCTGGTCGCTGGCTCCGACCACTGGCGCCATATCGCTGCGAGAACACAGGAGGGGCATCGAGCCGCGGGTTGTCGACATGAAGATACAGCGCAACGCCATCCGTAACCCTGTCGCCAACGACAAGCGACGTCTTGCCCGCCGCAGTGGCCACCTCGAGGTTGGCATAGACAACCTGGTGAGTCTCATCACAACCAAATCCGAATTCAAACTAGTTACTAACGGAACCCCAAGGAAACCCTTTACTTCCTCAACGCCTCTTTAGGAACCCCCGAACAGTCCTTCCGCCTGCATCTCGACACTGGTAGCAGCGATCTCTGGGTCAATACGCCTAACTCGACGCTGTGCAAGGAAGCCGATGACCCCTGTTCCACTTCCGGTACTTACAACGCCGACGACTCCTCCACCTACAAGTTCGTCAACAGCGACTTCAACATCTCCTATGTCGATGGGTCTGGTGCCGCGGGCGACTACGCCACCGATGTTTTCACTATTGGCGGTACCAAAGTCACTACCATGCAGTTCGGTATCGGCTATGAGAGTACGTCGGATCAGTCTATCTTGGGCATCGGGTATGCCGCGGACGAAGTAGCTGCTGGCGAGAACGAGGCCTACAACAACTTGCCGCTAAAACTTGTCGCCGACGGTGTCATCGCCTCTAACGCTTACAGCCTGTATCTCGACGACCTGGAGGCCAGCACGGGTAGCATCCTCTTCGGTGGTGTCGACCAGGAGCAGTATACCGGCGAGTTGGTGACGGTGCCAATCCAGAAAATCGACGGCGAATTTGCCGAGTTCTTCATCACTCTCACAGGTCTGAGTTTCGGGAACACCACGCTCGCCAGTGATGCTTCGCTCGCCGTGCTTCTAGACTCAGGATCCTCGCTCACGTACCTACCCGACACTGTCGTCGAGGACATTTTCAACACGGTCGACGCCGTCTATGACGAGGAAGAGGGCGCCGCCTTCGTTGCCTGTTCGCTCGCCGACGACGACATCAACGTGGTGTTCAACTTCAGCAGCCCGGCCACCGTCACCGTGCCGATCAGCGAGCTAGTGCTGGACTTCATGGAGATCACGGGCCGACGCGTGTCGTTTGGCAACGGCGAGGAGGCGTGCATGTTCGGCATTGCGCCTGCGGGCTCGTCGAGCAATGTGCTCGGCGACACGTTCCTGCGTAGTGCGTATGTGGTATTTGATCTGGCGAACAACGAGATCTCGCTGGCGCAGAGCAAATTCAACGCGACCGAGACTAAGATCGTGGAGATTGGCACCGGCTCGGATGCCGTGCCGTCGACGACGGATTCAAAGGCCATCTCGGCCTCGTCAGGACTTCCTGACTCGACATCCAACGACGAGGAGAATGCTGCCGCGGTGATGTCTTCCCGGTTCAGCACCTTGATGGTTGCTGCTGCGGGGCTGGCCATCGGCTTCAATGTGCTCCTGGGTTGAGAAACAAAGACTTGCTGTCTTTTCTGCATTGGCGTTCTTGTGGGAAAACATGGATTGGGCGTTTAGCTTGGGCGTGCATTTAATGGTGTTGATACCAGCTTGGTTGCATAAGTTAGTGGCTTGGGTAAGGTTCTCTGGATGGAGCTTTTTCACAGATGCATCGCCTTGGTTTTACGATTGGATTTATGATGGGATGACATCTGAGCGTTGGCGTTATTCGTTGCGATACACTATGGTATACCAGTCGTTATAGATATATATGCTCATATGCAAGAGCACAGCTTCGCAATGTACACAATCTCGATAAACTATCTATTTTCATTTATCGGAAAAGAAATTAAGAGACATTATCATGAAATTAGACACATCATGACGTGAGCCCTCCCTGATGCTATGATGGCTGATATCAGACGCTCTGCCGAATCGGTACCGAGTTAACCCCGTTACTGCCGGAGTATAGCTTTTCGACCAACGAGAGCACCATCAGCAGCAAACGATCGGCGCAAGTGCCGGATTTAGTGACGGCATCGTACGGCTACGGCTTATAAGAAAAGGTAATTATGCTGTTTTCTTAAAAGCCTATCTCTCCGCGGAGAATTGAAGCGTCAGCAGCATATATATATACACGGGAAGGCAGATCAAGCCCAGCGCCGGGCGAATCCTCCTCTCCACATCGCACTTAGACTCACGCCTACCCTAGACAAAACCATGGCGGATCGACCGCAGCAGCAGAAGACAGGTCTGTTGGTGTCGTGCCTTGAGTGCACGGTATCATGGATTTTCAAGAACGCCAAGGGCCGTGACGCGAAGCTCATCAGCACGCATGCCGCGTTCAAGGACCATCCGGAACCCACGATCAAGGTCACCAGCCCGGAGTGCGGTGCCGATGGAGTGACGCTGAGCAAGCGGTACATGGTCGGCGAGGGACGCTTTCCGGGATTGGAGTGGGAGACGGTGGAGGGCGTGAAGCAGTGGGTTGTGTATTCGGAGGATCCGGATGCGCCGCTGTCGGTGCCGATTTGTCATGGGTGAGTGATGCTGGCGAGCTGTTGAGAGAGAGAGTGTGTGTGCTGACGAGATGGGGTAGCATCTATCTCGGGATTCCGCCGGAGAAGACGACTCTGGCTAATGACGACCTGGAGCGTGCCGACACGACGTCCAGCAAGCTCAAGAGCGGGCTGTTCTTTGGCCAGAGCCGCAACGGTTCTGTGTACATCCCGCCACGGCCCCTGATGAACCACGGCATCCATCGCTGTAAGTTGATGTCACGCATAGCCTATGAGTGCTGTAACTGACTTGACGCGCAGACATCTATGAGGTCATTGCGCTCAAGCAGCCCCTGGAGGCTGACTTCATTGCCTCTCGCCCGGATCGCGATGCCGTGGCCGAGAAGATGCAGGACAAGATCCTGGCTTGGGGCGTGTGGACGGCGCAGTGTGAGAGGAAGTGGGGAGACTGAGTGAGACGGGGAGGACTTGGGAGAGTGAGATACCAGTTGATATACCCTGCGAACAAGAATGAGGATTGCTTTTGAGAATCTGTTGTACAGTGAGAGCTCTAGTATTATCGAATCCGCCCAAAGCTCCAGATGTTCAGCCCAATCTTTTCGCCCTCTTCCACGGGCAGTCCAGCATGCCAGGTCTCCTCATACCCCCTCCCATCCGGCGCAAAGTTCTCCCAATACACGGCATTCCCCGGCACGACCTTAAACGTCACCCCCCTTTTCACCTCCCCCTCCCTCTCCTCCTCCTGATCCCCCTTCCCCCCACACTCAACAAAGCGACACCACGCACTCCCCTCCTCCACGGCCTCCAACAGCGGAAACTCCGTCCCGCCGCCCACGATGCCCTCGCCGCCCACCCACGCCATCATGCTGCTCACGCGGCCCCAGCCGCCGGCGTTGGCGCTCCAGTCGAAGTGGTGGCTGTAGTGGCCGCCGGGGGCGTAGCGTTGCGTGCGGAGACGCTCGATGAAGAGGTCGGAGGTGTGGAAGCCTTGCAGGGCGCGGGCGCGGGCTTCGATGCAGCGGACTGGGTCGGTGCGCGGGATCACGGCGACGTGGGAGTCGCGGATTGTGGTGTCGCGGTGCGTGGAGGTGCCGCCGTTGTGGGTGATTTTGGAGGGTTGGAAGAGGGGGGAGCTGGGAGGTGTTAGAGATATATACATATTATGGAGTATAAGAGTTGAGGTTGAGTGAGATGTGTCTTGATTCTCACTTGAGAACATCATCTCACTTAAGGCGGCTCTCACTTGAGCTCACACGTATGCTTCACCAACTCACCTAATCTCTAACAAGTGCGCCCGCTCCTCCTCACTCAAGAACCCCTCCAGATACATCACCAACGGCTCCCGACTCAAGATCCTCACCCCATACGCGTCCGGCGCGCACTCCGGCGCCGTGGCATTGGGCGCGTCAATGGCCAGCAGCGACTCATTGAGCGCGGGCCGTGGAGCTACTCTATTGAGTCGGCTCTGCTGCGGGTAGAAGTATTCACTGATGGGGTTGGCCGCGAAGAGCAGCAGCGCTAGGAAGCCGACGATGTACGAGAGCATCGTTGTTGAGGTGGCAAGGGATGGAAAGGGTGGAGTTGAGATCGTCAGTGCACTAGTAGCGGACAGGTAGGTATGCCTGTCTGCATTACACAGGAGTTGTCAACTCAAAAGGGAAATAGTCTTCGAGGCAGGCTATGCCATCGTGTCAAGGCGAGAAAACTTGATGCCTCCGTCGTGGACTCGTGTCCCGGGTCAAACGGCATCTGGAGACGGGAATGGGTCTGAAACCGACCGTCCTGAATGGCTCGTGCCCCGGGTAGACGCGTCACTGGTCCGCAATTGATTGCCCGTGATTGACTATTTGCTCTCCCTTCAATCGCCAAGTCGTTTTGAGTCAAAGGAGTTGTGTCTCTTCAGGGTCGAAACCCGGGTATATCTAACGTATCGTACAAGTCGCCCAAATGCCTCCATGTTGCCTGCCTGCTGATTTATCCAACCCTTCATCACTCGTTTCCAAGAAATCCAATATCCCGAACACCATCACGATGCGTATCATTCATCTTTCTTCTTTCTCTTGTGCGACATATCTGTAGTCTCAGGGCCCTACTGGTCCTGCCGGCACCTCGATATCCCAGTTTATGTCGGCGTTTAGGATGCCCCAGGCATCCTCATTCGACATTGAATTGACAATCATCGTGTCATTGATCTGCGCCATGAACGTGTCCTCTGTGCTCTGCCAAATCGGCGTTGAGATACGGTCCTGGAATGCTCGCAGGTCAACTCGGTTCTCCTCAGCCGTGTTTCCCAGTCCTATGCCAGGAGATGTGTGGCTGCTTCCCGACCCGGCCTCTGTTCCTGTGCCAGTCCCCGACCCCTGGTTAGCTGGAGACGATGCTGACGAGGGAGTTGTGCGGTCTGGGAGCATCATGTTGCCGCCTTGGAACATTGGGTGGAATGGCCTTCCAGAGTTCCAGAATCTCATAGGAGGTGGCACCGTTGGCTCAGGCTGGACGTCTGGCCCCGGGCTCTGAGAGGCACGTTTCCGTTTGTGGGTGGAATTCTCTGGCTCCTTGTCCTCTCTGATATTGCGGGTCACCGCGCCGAGAATCGCAGAGAAGCAAATCTGGTTTGTGGCTTCTCCCATCATTTGTTCGACTTCTTCTGGTAATCTTCCTACCCATTTATTTGCCCTGAGGTGACTGGGCCGAATGGAGCCTTTAGGATTCCCGAGGGGAAGCCGTCCAGGGAGAACGGGAGGCACCTCTGAATGTTGCGACACAGAACTTCTTAAGAGGAGTGGAATATCCGAAGTGTTCCCAAAGTAGTTGCGATACTTGAACAGAGTAGGCATGCGTATGACTCTGTCGAGACCATTATTTTCGACGTCGGCACAAACTTGTTGTAAGAATGCTCGTGTGATGTCGTGATTTCGGGCGATAGCTTCCATAGACTGAATCACCATACCGAGGTTGGAGACATCGATCGCGTTCAGTCCTACTGTTGGGTTCTGTTTTGCTATGTATATGTACACGGTAGCCGCGGAGTAGAGCGACACCGCGCAGAGTGGGCTTCTCTGTGTTCCAGTCAGTCGCTGTTTTCCTAGGAAAATGCTCAAGAAACATACGAAATGTGACGTTGCGTGAGATGTCATCTTCATAATGTGCACAACTTCTTCCGCAGCAGCTCGCAACCTCAGGATGCTCGTCTGTTTGATGGTATCGGGCAAGTTATACTTGTCAACCTTTTCGATGGCGGCATGATGTAGGCAGATTATGGAAGCATGTAGGTTGAGATTTGTATGGGCAGCCGTGGGATCCCGAATATTCTCGGGCAACCGCAATTTCTCAGGCAGAAACATGAAAAGGCTCGATAGCTTATTGTCGAGGTCACGATGCCGATTCCAAAACTCGCCGTGCATGACATCCTCGGAGTGGTCCCTAGGCTTGGTGCGATGGACGTGTTTCAAGATCATTTTGAAAACCTGGCAAATGACAATTGTACCAGAGAAACCCGAATACATAGCACCGTCAAATATCTCTTCCAAGAAAGGTGCCTCTTCTTTGCGATCATTAATGAACGCCGCTTCGGAAGCAGGCAATCGAGTTTCGATCTACGCTCAGTCAGTCTTCGTATCTCCAATAAAGGCAGAAATCTTGACGTACATCTTCTGTCTGGATGAGATTGGGCCAACCCGTTGCTATGCTGGCATGAGCGTCAATGGTAAAAGTGCCCCAGAAAACTCTTCTGCGTTCTTCAAGTTCTGCCCAAGATACAGGAGGAGCCAAAGTGGGAGGGAGAGGGTTGTCGCTACCATCAAGGCGGTCTAGTCCCATCATTTGCGCAAGTCTGATAGCTTTGGAGGAACTGGTAGCAGCGCGAGTGAATAGCATGCACTTGGCCTCGTAGCTGGAGATGAGAACCCAGGTTTGTGCGTGGCTAATTGTGATGAAATGTTCTCCAGTCCCCTATGAAGACGGCAAGTTAGTATGGTACGCTGTCAACCTCGGAATTGAATCTGGGATAGCCACCTTCATCTCATCTGCATTGGCATATTGCCGAGCTCTCTGGTAAAACACCTCATGGTGTCGATCATATTTCGCATTTCCCATAGCTGCTAAGGCCCAGATCATATATTGAAGACACATTGGAGGTTTTCGAAGCGGCCCTGAAGCGTAAAAAGCCTGCAGATAGCGTCGGGGGTGTACGACAGGGATGAAGTAATATTGTGTTTGAAAGAAGAGCGTGTTGCTGTCCAAGTCAGCAGCCATATCATTTTCTATGGGAAGGGGGAGTCACACAGTTCCTCCAGGACCTCAAAAGGAGGGAGGGCCTCGGTCTGGCCCAAGTCCATGAGGCGGGTGTCATGAGGGGCAGAGTCTTCTTGACAGTCATTAATGGTGGCGGTGGGTATATCGAATGTGGCATGTGAGGGATCTGAGTCTCTCCGAGAACCATGACTACTTTCAGGTAGACCGGTGTCAAAGTTGAAGTCGGTGAACTGGATATCAACGTGATCCGGCTGGATAGGGCTGACATTCTCAGCCTTGTCCTCGGAGGGCTTGTTGACCTCCTTCAAATAGTCTTCTACTTGGGCTAAGGGAACATATAAGCGAATGGCAAGAAGAGAAATTGTCAAGATGTTGTAATTTACCAAGCCGAGCCTCTAGCTCCTTGACATTACGTCGTTTGAAGGTGGGCTTCCTCCGCGACTCGGGATAGACACATTCGTTGGAGACTTTGACACACCGGCTACAAGCCGGCTTTGTCCGGTCACACTTGAGCTTCCTGGCCCTGCACGAGACACAGGCCAGCGGCTCTGTGTCCAGCGCGGCTGATCCGGAGGGATCGCTCAGCGCGTTGTCTGTCGGCATGGCGATGGCAAGAGAGCCTCATGTGGCTGACAAAGGACGGTTGAGAGAGGATGAAAAGCAGGCGCCGGGTCTCGAGGGCCAATGCCTGCTTGGTCATCACATCGAGGACCGAAGGATCTGATAAAGAGACGCAGCAAATTCAATATGACGGAGGTACGTCAGCCCTACAAGAAGCATCGCTGTCCTCTCGCGACTGGGGAACGCGAGATCACGTTTTTGCTGCGATCTCTTACGGTGCTGTGCTCCTGCCTTACTAAACGTGAGGCACCAAGGCATCTTACTGATCCCCGGATGGATTCTGGTCCGAAGTCCGAGACGCTTAACTTCCAAAAAGTCCGAGCATGATGAGTCACCCATTCATTCGACTAGCAAACCGTGAATTATTCGTCCTTTCAAGCAGCAAAAAATGAACACGGCTACATCTGTTGGAGTTGAGCAGCGTAACGGTACCAGCCGGCAATCTGCGTGGAGTTGCGCGCTTCTTGCTGTCACGACCCCGGCGACCGTGAAAGTGTAGGGCAAATGGAGGCAATTGGCCTGGCTGGATCACCCCCGGAGCCAGGACGGACTACAGCCCAAGAGACCCCTGGCGCGCTTCGCCCAGGAACGGGATGATGGAGGATTGAGGTCTTCTGTTAGGCGATGCACCTGGCCTGGGCCTTGTCTTGTTGGGCGGCTGATCTGACTGACTGCATGTCTAATTATGCGGTATCCCCTGCGGACGAGGCTCGCGACACACGCACGATAGACTATTACTACGCTGCTATGGAAGCGCGCCCCGAGCGAGATATTTCCCAGGACAAGGGTCGCTTGCTGTTGGGTCTGGATCTCGAACGGCGTCACAGGCTTGAGGCCGCATCAGCTCATTCTCCAGCATAGCAACAACTAGCTGGTATGATAGCTCGGCCGCGCCCCTCTCCAGCACCACGCTTAACAGGACGTCCATCTCGTTTGTGCCTGAAAGCAAAGCAAAAGCAAAGCAAGCTCGGGAGCTTGTTCGAGCCTGAGCCTGAGCCCGATCCCAAGCCCGACGCGCCTCCTGGAGCTCCCGAGACAGAGCTTGTGGTGGTGGCCGGTAAGCTGGTCTCTCCCCGGAGCTTCTTCCCCCTTCCCCCGCTTCTATTCTGCTTCCAATGGTCGAGACCGTCAGCAAGTTTGGGACGCCGATGAGCTTGCTCGAGAATGAGGTATGAGCCCGCCATCGACATTCCCGCCGCGGGCCTGACCAACGGCGTGCCATCTGTCTCCCTCGACATCCAGATCTCGGGAGACTCAAAAGGCAGGGCGAGGCGAGACTGTTCTCGTACCAGGCTGACGTCGCTAGACGCGTCTACCTTGGGTTAGAGTTCGCCCGGGTTGACGGGCTTGTGTCAGTGCGTGTAAGTCCAGCATCATGGCCAACGCCCGGGGGACCAGCCTCTGCGCCTCCGAGGAACCGCTCAGCAGCCGCTTCAGTAGCCGCTCACCATCCGTCGTCATGGCAGAGGGGAGACGGCCATTGTCACCGTTGACCCCCCGCCAGCTAGAGAGGAGGAGGCCCCCGAACAGGGCCTGCTGAACAGACTATCAGCGCTTGAAACTGGCCTGGCGTTTCTAGGACGGTGCCAGGGCCGTCCGCTGACCGGGACAACCAAAACGGAACAGCACTAGACTGGAATGGCGGATAGGATGCCACGAGGGGGGCAGCCCTGGGGGGTTTGGGGGTCTCGCTGACAATCCGCCAGGCCGAGCTAGAACCTTTGACAGGGCTTCGACTTCGAGAGGGCCACAGGCTCCCCGCTTGCCAGCTTCTACTCTACGGAGTATGGCGCTCAGCCGTCTGCGACTGGTGCTGACGATTGACGGCTGGGTCGCCGCGCTATCGTCCACTGGCCCTGTGACGCCGGCCGATCTAGGATCGACATTGGGCCTAGTGCCTCTCAAAGATGAGACCGTCCAAGGCCTGGGGGCTCGTATCCCGTAGGGCCAACAGTTGCACTGGATGTCGTCCCTGGGGGGGCGTGAAACGCTGGATATCGCCTGTGGCTTGCAGGATGGCATACCGGTGGAGCGGTCAGTCCTGTCACGCATAATCTGCGAGGACATGCATAGTGTTTCCAACCTGTTTCTCTGTTTGGGAAACCCTGCCCAGGTAGGCAAATAGAAGGTTGGCTGTGTGGATGGATGGATGGATGACAGCCCTGGCACACACACCTATGGGTTCCTCCAGGACCGGGTTTCCAGAACAAGGCCTCATCTCACCAAAGCATGTCACTGTGTGCCGGCACCTCCTGAAACCGCGGCCAACATCAGCCGCCATGCTGATCGGATAGGCTTAGGGACTCAGCCCGTCGGGGTCGACTGCCGCGCGAGAGGCGTCTTGCTGCTAATGCTACTGACATGCTTATTGCCTAGAGGATCATTAGGATGGGATGCGCACGAGCCCAGTGTCAATTTACCTTGCCGGGCTAAACTTAGCATCGGGCCATCACTGGGCTGGGCTGGGCTGGGCTATCCACGGATCCCCTTTACGGAGCGCTGCAGGACGGATGATCATCACGACTCAAGCACCGCCAGGACTCGAGTAGAATGGCACTTGTGGCCAGCAATGTCATCCAGATCCTCGCCGCTACAACCGACTACACACGGAGTCTACGGCACGCTCTCCACGCCTCCCCACTTTCAAGGCGACTTCAGAGAACTCGTACGGCATGATAGACTCACAGCTTTACGGAGTGCCTCATCGAGAGAAGGCCCCAAGTGAGGCCTCATATGTCTGGACAGCTACAAGTAGTGGTCTGCTCACAGTGAGACCATGCCCCATGTCTCTGCCCTGTCGTTGACGCCTTGGCCAACCTCATTGTCCTCAGAACTTCAGCGGGAGACACAGTGTCTCAGTATGGGCGACTAACGAAGTCTTGGCTCTGTCGATGGCTGAGTCGACGTCCAACTAATGAACCTCGTCGATGGGTTTCATGCCGCTAACCGTGCTCGACCCCCCCTCCCGCCTTTCACCGGGAATGGGCTATTCTATTCCATGGATCCTCGGGTTTCACCAGAGTTGACAGACGGCGGCAACAAGATGAAGAGATGGGGACCAAGGCGAGTTGAAGTGAGACCTGCAGCCACATGAGACAGGCGGTCTGGAGCGTGCGGCCTCATCACGCGGGCGTGGTAGGGCAGGGCCTGGATATTCGATTTCAGCCTTCTATTTTTCATTCGGTGTTGGCCTTCACAACTTGTGCAGTAGCGTGCTCGCTGGGCATGGCCACATCGAGATCCGTCACCACCACCACGTTGCTGCTGCGGCCTGTCAAGTTGGATGAGCCAATGGGATCTTCATCGATCGGTCTCTTCTTCGGTTCCACATGCCCTCCTGACATTGACAGGCTTGTACAAACATACGCCTCTCAGCCGCCTGGAGGAGCGAGCAATGCAGCAAGATTAAGGCCAGCGGTATCAAGCACATGTTGCTTTCTTTTGCTGCTCGGCCCGAACCAAGTCATCCTGGATCCAGGCACATGGAATGACAACGGCCGTGGATGAACTGACAGACTAACAGCCACCAGGGACGGGCTCTGGGTTGCATTTGCTGATATAGGCTTTCTCCCTGGTATAGGGCATCAACCGTGCAAGTGCTACAGTATCCCGTCACAACGCCACACAACTAACTCTTAGGCTCGGAATCTTTCCAATGCACAGGTCATCTCCCACGTCTTCTCGGACCCGAAGGAGCCGTTGCAGCAGCCTTGCCCCTTTTTGCATCTGCCGTCGCCTCGCCGCATGGGATGATGCTTGTTCAACCCCGTGCTAGGACGCTCCTCAGCACGCAGCTATCCCACGCTGCGCAGGGCCGGATTGGACTTGTGCTTGCTTTTGCAGTGCATTGCTTTGCCTGCCGGGACAGCAGTTCCCTCCCCTCCTCCCCTCTGACGGACCCTCACCGGTGACGGCTTCTGCGGTCATCACCCACGCCCCCTTCGACCAGCCAGCACTGCCCAGTTGGTCAACGCCGCCTGGCCACGCTTCACGCCGTCGCCCCCGAACGTTACTTACTGTTGGATGGATGGGACGCACATCGTGGCCCAGCCCAGCCCCTCTCTCGCCCGCCCTGTCAGGACAAGTGCTGCTGGGAGCGAAACAACCGACCCAAGATCCATATGGCCCGGGACGTGACAAGCACAGCGATCTGCAACGGCCGCCCTTGCCTAGGGCTCTGGTGGCATGGCATCTTTCTTCGCTCGTGGCAGAGCGGGCGGCGAGAGGGCTAGACCATGCCCACCCCCATCCCATCGTCTGCTTTGAACCAGCGCTTGCTTCCTGCTGCCTCTTGTCTCTTCCTCTCTTACACGCACATCACCACCAGGACCCCCTTCTTCCCCTCAGCCACATGCCTCTTCTCGGCCAGCTGCATCCCGTAGCGTCCCACCGTGCCATCGTGAAGTCATGGATATCCGCGATCGCAGCACTGCAATCTGCGCCGCGCTAGACACTGTCTCTCGCGCGGGCGCCCCCCCGTCAGACGCCACTGTCTAGTGTTCACATGCTCCCTGTGCCGTGCCGCCTGGGCTGGGGGCGCACGCGCGGGCGGGTTGGGCTTGAGGGGGGGTCACTTCAGGGCGTGCAGGGGGGCCGGGCATCATGGATAGAACCTCGACTAGGGACCCGCGTGCGAGGACATCGTTGGGTTGGGGAGACCGACTATCACAGGGGGCGGTGGATCGTCTGCTGGGTCTTCGTGGGAGACGCCGCTGTTGTTGAGAAGTGATGAGGATACGCAGAGTCGAGAAGAGACAACAGGGGCAGCAAGCATAATGTCGTCTTCAATAACACATTTCGATCAGCGAACTGCTTCGTTTGGTTTCATTTTTCATTTGTTTTGATATATTTATGTCATGTTTTTGTTTTCTTCCTCCTCTTCCCCTTACACAAGACGTATGTTTGTCGCCTTGTACCTTTCATATCCACTGTCCTTTTGCCCCCTACTTCTTCCTCCGATAAAAAACCATGGTTGCCTTGTGAGCTGTGTGCTATAGCTAGCTGTAACTGGTATCTAGATATTCCCCGTTTCTTTGCAGACCGGTATTCCCAAACGCTGTTTCCGTGTATATTGCGCCGGTATCATGTGCCAAATTCGCTTTGTTCCGTGAAATGAATAAATAAAACCCCAAGATGAAGGATAAAAGAGACATAAAAAGGAGAGCATAAAATCGAGTAAACTCGTTAGCGTACTCTTGTCCGAGTGATGTGTGCCGTGTATGTTGGATAAGCCATGAAATCCAAATCTTCTCGCCTCCCCACAAATACATAGTTGGAGAACATAAACATAAACATAATGGTGGTAGTGCCGTTCGTTGTGTACAGATAAAGTAGAAGCAAAAATAGAGGGGAGGTTGTTTCGCCCAAGGAAATAGTAGGGCGAGAGGTCTCCAAGGCCGTTGGTTCGTCGTCCGCTAAAATGCCCGCTAATCCCGAAAGTCGAGTAGTGCCAGTCGCAGGCTCAGACACTGCCCCTGCTCATATTGGTTGTCCGCCGGTGATGCTGGAGGCTCTCGAGGTCCTCGTCGTAGCTGGCGCCCTCACCGTCGCTCAGGGGCCCGGCCGCGTCCCGTTGACCATGGTGCTGGTGCTGGTGCTGGTGCGGGTTTGAGTGCTGTAGCGAGTGCGGGTGCGGGCGGTGCTGGTGGTGGTGCTGATGCTGGTGCTGGTGGTGGTCAAAGTCGCCTCGCTCAGTGGTGGCGAGGATCTTGAGCTCACCGCCGCTGCGGGCGCTTGTCATGGCGTCAGACTCGGCGCGAGCATTGTTAATCATGGTGGGCAGCTGGCGGCGCCGGGCGTTGATGAACCAGTTGGAGATTTGATCTAGAAGATGGGTTAGTCCACGACCTTAAACACTGTCACTGAACGGGCCCTAAACGTACTCATCTGGAGGCCCGTCTGCCGCATGAGCTCCTGCTTCTCGTCCTCCGTAGGGTACGGGTGCTGCAGATGTGCCACAAACCACGCTCGTAGCTTGTCTGTCGTCTCCTTGGGCAAGTTCCCTCGGCGCTTGCGCTGCTTGTTGTCTCCCCCTAGGCCACCAGGGCCCATATCGCCATAACGCACAAAGTCCTGGTACGGGGTGCCGTAGCTGCCAGACGTAAAGGGGGCTCGTTCAAAAGAGTTCGTAGAGCTCGTGGACACAGACTGGTATCGGTTGGGGTGATGGTAGGGGTAAGGGTAGCTGGGTTCTCGGTAATTGGGTGGGGGAGCCTCGAGAGTTCCTGCTCTTGAAGGCGGTAGAGGTGCTCGGGAGCTCTGGTAGGCATCGTTGGCTACAGGGAGGTGATGGTTTGGAGCGGGCTCCCGCTCAAGAGGTCGTGGTGGAGGAAGACTCGGGTAAGAGGTCCTAGTATCCAACCTCTCGACAGGTGCCAAAGGAGGAGCAACGCCGTTCGGCAGATAACCCTGGCTTTCTTGCCCTGGCCTCATGGGATCGCTTGGTGACATGTTTCGTGACGGAGGTGCCTTCTCCGGGCTGTAGTAGAGTCGAGGAACTTGGCGAGCCCTTTCCATCTCTTGCTCGTCCTCGATCGATAACCTCCGCCTCTTGCTTTCGTTTGGAGAATGCACATATTCTGGAGACGTTATCCCTGGGTTGGGTGTACCTGTAGGAGTGCCTGTGGATGGTGGTTTCGGGTATTGGTCCCGATTCTGAAGCTGGAGATGGAGCTCAGGAAAGGCCTACAAGAGTCAGTTTTGCACAATGCTCCAACTCCCAGCTCCGCTTACCTGTCGAATCGAAGGCAGAGCCACTTTATCATTCTCTGGTCGTGGTCGTGGAGAAGAGTAGTCGGGGTATCGTGCCCTGTCCCACGGACTCTGGGAGAAAGCCGAGTGGGAAGTGGGCGTGGCCATGGCGAGCATAGACATGTTGGAGGGCCTGGATGTTGATTCTCGTGAAGATCGGTCTGAGTGGATAGGCCGTGAAGGGCTATCTTCCATAACAAACCGGCCAATCAAGGCAGAGGGCACCGCACAGCGGTCGACGTCTGAACCTGTGAGTGTTCAAAAGGAGTCCCTCGAGAGTTGAAAGGAGGCGTGAGTCAGTTGAGTCCGAAAGGGTCGATATCGTCTCCAAGAAATCATGAGAGGAAGGAAGGAGGAGGAGGAGGGGGTCGTGAGGTCGTGATGATAGTATTGCTGTTCATGTATAGAGCCGGATGGAGGTCAACAACACCAGGGGATGATGGTCGTACGTCGTAATGTCGAAGTGTTACTCAGAAGTAGGCGTGGTTCCGAGACCAAAGTAGTCCAACGGGATGGAAACGGTTCCCAGCTGGTGGGTTGCTCAAGTCTTATGTATCACGGGTGCTAGGGCCACTGGATGGTCTCGAAGATTCAAGCACCAAGGAGTGGAGTGCTCGACTTGATGGGCAACGCACAGATGTGGAAGCTAGGATAGGTAATGCCAGAGACAGGATGTCCTTGCAGGCGGGGAATTTCTTAGAGGGTCAAGGTTGGGCTGGAGACGTGATTAGTGAAACCAAGCCACCGACGAATGTCTTGAGAGAGAGAACATGGGAATGGGACGGCAAGGGCTTTTAAGAAGGCGACTCCAGGAAGAGAGGTCTTTGCCTCACGATGTGGAGGCGGAGACGATTTGACGGAACAGCACTAAGCCATAAGGAACCCAGGCATGCGAAGCATGGGCAGGGAACACGGAGCGATCAGGGAACCAGGGTGGTGAAGAAACAAAATGGAGGAGGACAGGACAGGACCAGTCCAGCAACATGTACGTCCAGTACCACGTACCTAGCGTGCGAGTGAGTGCCCCCCCTTTGGTCTCTGACTGAGAGCCGGCCGGATGCCAGAAATGACAGCAGCAACGGTACGAAAAAGAGTCCAGCAGCGGATGGAGGATGGCGCCGCCCAGCTCGTGGTGGTACGTGCTGGGATATGGAAACAGAGACGATATTGGCCAGGGAGTGGCCTTCGGACATGGATAGGGGTCCAACGAACGGCCAAGGGCATCCACGCCTGGGATGCTGTACGGAGTAGCTGGGACCTCGATTCAGAAGACGACCTAGATGGAGGACGACTAGATGATAGCCGATACACCATGGTGTGGGAGTCAGTGGGTGTGGAGTGGTGTTAGTGTGCGCCCTCAAACGCCCCCTCGCCCGTCTTGTGGCTGGGCCTTGCCTGGATCCCCTCAGCCCCAGTTGGGATGGTTGTGATGTGAACTTCTGGTGAATAGGATTGTCCTACAGGAGGACCAGACCGGGCCCTAGGGTGGTATTGCATATGCAAGCTGCACCGGAGCACGCATCGAGCAGCAGAGAATGTCGTCGAGGAGACATCGGGGCAGGCCATCAGCGGGCAGGGCCCTCAGCGGCCGGACAATTCGTAGCCTTATGCGCAGGCAAGCAAGGTACATAATCCGTACGTATTAGCTGGGGGGGCTGTCTGGCAGTCCAGTCCAGCCCAGAGCTGCCGCGCGCGCACCAGTCGATTCCCGTCAGATCTCCCTCCCGATTGCCTCTCTCTGACATGCCTCGGCCGTGGCAGTGCTGGAGGTTATGGGTGAGGTGTAGAAAGCATGAAGCCACGAACCACCGATTGCAGCAAATCATTGAAGCCGGAGCAAACCCAGAAAACGAGCCTGAGCTAGATATGAATGGGGACGCCCTGACCCAGCCCGATGGGTTTCGGGGTGTGGCCCTTTAGAGTTTGGGTCCATGACAGACGTTGAGAGAGGGTGTCACGTCGACGACTCTGTGTGGGTGGAACGGGCTGGCAGAAGACGGTCAAACGGCATGTCTCTGGCCGTCTCTGATGGTCTTTGACGGGCTGTCATGGGCACCGTCTCTGCGGCTAGGGTTGGCGCTAGGCGGCTCTGGCACCCGCCACCGACGATGGCATCTGCGCCATGGCAGCCATGATTCACACGAGGGTTCGTTCGTCTCGCCTGGACTGGGCCTCGAGGGAAATAATCGACATGGTGAACCAGGAAGCCCCCAGGCGCAGGAACGCTCAAGTCGGAGCCGCAATCGGTCTGTGCGTGCGAGTGGTCGCGTCATTTGTGAGTCCAGATGTTGGCCGGCGTCTGGCTTGCTGTAGGGCGACATGTCACGATAGACGTCTGGATGTTGCAGACGGGCGTTCGAGCTAGACGCCGAGAACCTAGAGCTCCTCCCACACAAAGACAAAGGCCCTGCGGACGGCCTCGAGTGGGGTTGATGACCAGAAAAGCGTCTGTGCCGTCAGTTTGCCTCTTTGTCCGAAGAGTGTGTGTGCTCGTGTGCGTTGAGGAGTGTGGGGAGACGGCGCCATTATGAACCAGGACTGTAATACCACATAGTGTCGTCCGTTCTGGCAATTGAGTGTCATGCTTGACACCGGTATTTCATGCTCGGGGCCTTGGACTGGTTCGAGCCTGGACGCCACAGGGCGAACGAGTCAGCTTCGGCACCCACCTGTCCAGAAGCGAACTGAAGCGAAAGAGTCCAGCGCCTTGGGCGGATGGTGCAGCGGGAGGGCCGTGGCGTTCGGACGGACAATCCAGGCCCAAGTCGTTGGGTCTATGAGATGAGGGCGGGCGGGCGCTTCGAACTCTTCAGATCCAACCTGGCGGTCGAAGCAAAGCAAAGCAAAGCGCCCTGAAACAGTCAGCCTCAGCATCCGGCGGCATCCGGGCCTCGTGAGGGGTTCAGTCCTCGGCGGCCAACGAGTGATAATCCGGGGGAAACGGCTGGCCTGCCAGTGCGTTACCGTCAAAAAGCGTTGAGTTGACTGTCACCGGTGCGCGCTCCCGGTGGGTTTGTCAGTCGAGGGCCGAGTTGCGATTGGTTTACCAGGTTGCACGATCGTCGCGGCGATCCCAGGCCGCCAGGGCGGGATCGGGGCCAGAAGCAAGGCATGGGCATTCTACCGCGCCGCTATTGGCTGCTGGCAAGCCGTCAAGGAGATCCCGGTGGGAAAGGCCGTGGTTCGATGCGAATTTGCTAAGCCGCCGTGGGCGAACGTCGAAATCCCTTCCAGGCGCGGTAGTTGGGCCTCGCTCGGCACTGCCCTCGCCTCGTCTTGCCACCCATCGTGTCATCCTGCTTCGGGAACTGGTTTGAGCCTGTTGGCGCCTCTCGGGTCACCGGGGGTAAACTCTCGTTGAAAGCGGTCGATCATCGCTGGCGGCCGTGGAAGCATCTGGTGGAAGCTTGTACCTGGTCGCAAAAGCTTGGCATCTAACCGACACGCCGTCGAAGCTCGGTGTGGAAAGCTTGTCCTCCTGTAATTACGGTCTTTCGGATGGTCTTTTGTCGTCTACGGCTTGATGGTTGACCATGACTGGCGTTTCGGACGGCAGGTGAGTGTCGATCTTTTCGGGAAGCGGAGAAAAGCAGAGCCGACGCCGGAACCTGGTGCCTCCCACCTTCCGCACGAACGGGAGTCAATTTGGACCTCCTCCAAGAGCTAAAGGACAGCGGCGTCTTCTCTTTGTCTGCATCACAACCATCATCATAGAATCGTAACGGTTGCCAAGACATCGCCTCCTGATTGGACGCACGATTTCAGTCATCAAAGCTTCATCCCTCGATCTCACCGTCTGAAATCTTAGTCGGAACCTCCGTCCCACGGCCGTAAACCTTCGACCCAAACTTCGGTAGCCGTTTGGGGCCATTCCGAGGTGATCAGTAATCGCCTGCGGGCTGGCACGTTCCACCCCTTGCAGCACCGCAACACCCTGGTCCTCCCTTGACACGAACCGCTGTTTATTATTGAGGCGGTGCTATAATAAACGTCAAGGCTCGGTCATGCACCAAATCTCTTTCTCCCAAGGGCCCGACAAATAGAGTCTTCAGGATCGACCCTCCTGGCACCAAGCTCCGGACACCCGTTATGGGCCTGGGCGGCGAGGCGAGCTGACATCTGTCCATCTAAATGTCATCCCGTTCCTTTGGGAGGCCAATGGCAGACGTGCCGCTCGATCTGGAACACGCCCATCATAAAGGTCATCAGAGAGAAGCGCGGGATGGGAAGATGTTCTCCGGACGGGCGTCGCTTAGTGCCAAAAGGTTAAACCTGGTGGAAGCGACGCCAGAAAATGGAAAACAGCCCTAGCTCAAGCCATTGCCATGCACGGAGTATCACGGGGAATCGTGGCGCTGTGCCTCTCAATCACAGGTTTCGGGTTGTTTCTTGGCTGGGTCACCAAACATCGGCAGACATATCTTGTTCGACCTAAGCCCTAGCGGTGCTTCGTATGCGCCGGACGCATGCAGCACCTCGTCCGCCAGTAATGTGCGGTCCCTGCGATCATGGCACTGTCCGACATGCCACCGATACCAGTGGATATGCACGCGTGGAAGACTCGCTGAGCTGCAGAAGCATGTTATGCCTCGCAGAAATATCCACAAACTGACATGACCATCAGGTGCACGGCGTCTCCTTTTCTGTCTTACCCGTCTCCTAATTCTAGCCTGCTTCGAAACCCACATGGTTCAAGCTGGCCTTCAAAGGTGCCAGGACAGGCGCTTGACGAAGTCCCATCCCCGTTGGAGCAGGTCAGAAAGATGGTCGCAACCAAACTCTTACGCTCTCGGTAGAGGTCCTCAACTCTGTTTTCTTCTTCGGCGTCTCTTTTGTCGTATGTTCCCCACCGCGGCCTGCCAGCACAGCCCAACCCCTGACTGGGTTATGGGGCAGTCATCGAAACTATTCACAAATCGGCGACAGCTGAAAACGCAAAGCAGATGAAGCATCGCAGCCTTCCATCTTCGGTTGACCGCATTTCCTTTTCGGCGTGGCTGGCTCGTATGTGTGTGTGTGCTCCATAGCAACGGAATGAGATGCATGCCGGCAATCGGCTCAATCTGACTCTAATCACGGTGAAGATGATTCGCTCCAGGGGCTGCATACAGCATGCATCGTTGCCTCGGGACAAGATCACGTCGGACTCTTCCTACGGCTGTTGTGCGTGCCCAAACAATGTGCCGCGGTCAAGTCTGCACAAGTTGATGCACTAGTGTCAGCCCTTCTGCCAGATGCGTGCTCCATGCGAACTTTGACACGACACCATTCCGTTGATGTCGCAGCCCCGCATGATTGATCTCGACAAGGCATCTGGGGTTTGGTTCTAGCACATCTGGATCCCTGCCGCTCGTTGGCGACAATTTGTGCATCTCGATGTTGAGACTGTCACCCCTATCGTCTCGCGCTGTCGGACGAAACACGACTGCCATGCAGATAGCAGGGATCCAACTCGCAAGCTCGACTCTACTGGGCCTAGGACTATAGGCTATTTGGGCCCTTGCCGTGAAGCGCTACGGAGAATGCGACCTCACCCGGCGGCAGAACCCGTTAGTTGGGAGAAGCGTCCAGGGGGCCCTGGCTCTGACATCCAACTCCCAGGTCTCAGTGGACCCAAGGAACATCTGGCGTCGAGTCGATCTGGCTTTTGACACATTTTGCGGGACACTGCCTCTTCACGGCTGTACGACCGTCCTCTGTGGCTACTTACAATCTCCTCGGGTCTGCAAGATTGAGAGGGCACGCCACGGGGCACTGCCGAGTGTCGCGGGTATTGTTGCGGACGTCTTGCGAGGATTCACCGCCTCGCAGGTGTTCATCGGTCTCGCCATACCAGATCTGAGTCGTGTCTCCGGTGTTCGACCAGTGCCAAGCAGTCCAGTACGTGGGGGGCCTGGACCAGGGGCCAGCGACTCCTTCTGGAGTAGACTCCTGAGTCCTGACAGACAAAAGGCAAGGATCATGGAGGGTTGGAGTAAAAAGCAACGTGAGCTAACGTCGCCCCCCAGTTGTCAGAAATCAAGATCGTAAGTTATCAACGCGAATGTGCCCAACCGATTGGGCGCTGTGCAAACTGCAGCGTCGCTAATCTTGCACATTGCCCCGACGGACCTCCTGCATCTGCCGGCGGCTTTATGCACATTGACTACATGTATGATGGCAACGGCTCCCTGCATCGACGATGGCGTTCTAGAGGTCGACAGCGCGCGGCCGATACGGGTGACACTCAATATCAGCGGATACAGGCCCGCTCACAGCATGTACAACATTGGAGCCTCACTCACTCATCGGTGCACTTACATGTACAGGCCTCCACTGCACAGCACATGCGTGTCACCCCAAATAGAGATCATCTTGACGATCTGACTTTGTCCCCGATGTTGCACATTGCGTCTCCGCGTGGCGTGGGCTTGGACAAGAACGTGATGAAGTGAGTGCGAGCTGTTTCCACGAGGACGTCGACCCGACAATGCCCCTCAAGCACCTGGTCAAAGCGACAACCTTCTTGCCTAAACCAGACCCCGAGGGTTCCTTTGCTTTATTCGGCATGTAAGCTCGGTCGCCAAATCGTCATCTCGGCGAGCTGGTTTGACTACCATCGTCCTCAAGGGATGGTTCCTGCAGGTGAGTCGGGGCCACGGCAGGAAATCGATTCACATGAAAGGTTCTTGAGACGATGGAGGCGTGCCCGTCATCCGAATACGGTCCTGTTCAACTGCTACACCAGGAATAGCGGTGACAGATGCAGCGAACCTTTCATCCGGCTCGAGCGAGACTTTTCACAAACGAGCACCTGGCGTCGTCTGACGCCGTCATAGTTCTCCAAGCAGTTTCGTCTAGTGCTAGGTGTTATGCATATCTCAGATAACGTTCACTTTGCGAGAAGCTCTCTCATCCAGCGGTTGTTATACTGGCACGCGAGGAGGGGCGTAATACTCCGAGAGAGCCTGTCATACCCGTTGATGCTCTGGGTGACACTGACATTCAAGGCACACAGCTGTTGCGTACAACGCTGACGATCAAATGTCACGAATATTGAAGCCAGACCCGCCAGCGCATCTCCAGTTGATAGACTTCCGCGGCTAGGTATGGATCTGAGCAAAAAGTCCGATGCCTAATACAACACTTGCCCCAAGGATTCGGCGTTTCGCTTAAGTGCGGACATAATCCCGCCGTGATGGTCAACTACCCCGGTTCGCACGCCGGCAAAAGCGCTCAATGCTCGACTGCCTGACTTGCCTCTTCCAGCACCCAAAAACTACGGACGGACCCAGATGATGGTCCAAGTTCAGTTCAGGGGAACGGCAAACGCTCTGCCAGTGTCTGTTCGAGGGAAACATGCCGCCGCACAGTGCATTACTCACCGGAACAGGGATATCCCTGGCGCCAGGCTGCACACTCTGCGCCTGTCCAGATGGGTGACTACCGCATTGGATCCCCTGCATTGGCCTCTCGGGTGATAGTGAGGTAACACTGCCATGAAGAAATCAGTCGGCAGGTGTCATCTTCTGAGCGCTTGAGCGGTTTTTGCGAGGAGTCTTAACAGGCCTGGTATAAGCGAGTTTGCCAACCTCTGCTCATCGAGGTCCCACACACGAGGGAGCAGCCCGAGGTCTCATTGCAAGGCCCAGCATCACACGCAAGATGTCCTGTTTAAGCAACATGCCCGGAGCGGGCCAGGCCGCCTTTCGGATCGAACGACTTGGTCTGGGCCTCCACGTTCGGCAGAGCCAGGAGGAAGCCTCTAGGAGGGGATGGGGGGGCCGCCCCATGTCTGTTCCTTTTCCGAGAGCGAGATGCTTTGCGGGCTAGACTCTCCGCGGGGGGAGGGGGAGCAGGTGGCATTCTCCAGAGCCACGAGCTGCCTGTCTTGCCCTCCTCATCGAGTCATTCTTCAACGATGGGATGCCCGGATGAAGAAGGCGGCCGGCGTTATGGCCGATCTCACATCTGTCATATGGTGACATGCTTGGCAGCAGCTTGGGTAGTAGATCCCCATCACTAGCCCTCGGATGTGGGCTGCTCCGTGGTGGCTCTGGAGGCGACCAGCGGCACAAACTCCAAGCGAGAGTCAACAAAAGGACTCTTCTTGACGGACCCGTCTCGACGAAAACGAAATGCCTCGTACGGAGTTACATGCACGCGGTCTACATCCATGACACCATCCATGGTGCTATGCTGTTGGCTCGATGTGAGACTTCCAGCGGCCGGCAAGCAAACAAGCAATACCTATCTTACTACTCCGTAGAGTATCCAGGACTATCCAGGCTTAGGCGCCCCCGGAGCTTTGAAACACAGACGGCTGGCGCTAGGAAGGTTACTAGCGGCCTTGGCATTTGACTGAGCCGCCTGTCAAGTTTGACAGGTGTGCCCTTGGATTCGTATTGGTCCGCAGGTGAAGACGAAGAGAAACACAGACGGTCAGCGTACTACAAGGGCCTTGAGAACGAAGCCATTCATAACGAAGCCCCGGAAACGCACATTTGACCAGTCCTAATTCGGTAATTTCCAGAGGAAGATCACAACCAAACCACGGCTCTCATATCGTCAAGATGTATCCCAATGAACCGAACCATAACCATAATCCGTATCCTTACCAACCCTGAACTCTAACCCCCCTATTTGGAATACCTGCCCACCTCAGCCTGAACGCTGGCCAGAGGGCTTGGGCTACCATCTCTAAAGTAGGTTTATTGGGGAATGTACGTGTTCGAGGCAAGCATGTGCGAGGATTCACAACTAGAGGGCCTCACGTCTTCTTCCAAGAGGCCAGGGGCTGCATTTGTTCTTCACATTAGTGCGGTGGCTTACCCTTTCAAAAGGTCCATGGATGGCCGATTGCAACTCTCCTCACTATCACGTCACTACTACAGACTGCGGCCGAGCCTAGACTCGGTAGGAATCCGTCATGGTCAGCTGGATGCCCGAGCGGCGGCACAGAGGACAACACGGACGGCACACATGAATGACTATGGATGGCCCTGGCCTGGCTGGCTGCCCCGGCCTGACGATCGGAACGCAACCCAAGAGCCACCAGCATCCTGAAACTCGCGACTGACAGGGCAGTCCTCACCGGATGGCCGAAAGAAAATCCCCGGTTCGTCAGAGCCCGGACCAGGCCCCTGGGTCATTGCATTGGGCTCTCCGCTCCCGTCACTGCCTCTCGGCTCCCCCATCAGGTCCCCGGCCGTCTCTCAGCTGGCCTGGCCTCCCCTCCGCCGTCACCTGTCGTTGTGTTGTTGTCCCCGGCAAACCTTCACCTGGCCAAGAGGATGACACGATGCTTACCCCATCGAATCACCTCCGGGCCCCAGCCTGCGTGCGGCATAGCCTGGCAGGGGCCTAGATCCGACCTCAGGCCTCATCCCTCATCCCAGCTCAAACGTCCTGTCAAGACGGGACTTCTAACCGAGCTGCTCGCGGATCACCGACGACGACACGCACGCGCGCACGCACTGCCATTCCCTCCGCAGCGGGAACAGTACCCCTCGCTCACGCCCGCAGCCGCCGTCGCCGCCGTTAAACCCCCCCGGCTAGGCGTCGTTTCGTTTCTGTGAGCCTCGAACGGAACCGTCGTCCCCCTGGCCCATCTTGCGATGCCGGCACATGGTTGTCAAAGAAATCAGAACATGTCCTTTGTGGGGCGTTACATCTGACGTTTGGAGTTCCCCCGACGCACGCCGCCAGAGTTACCTTGTTGGCCCTTGGGAGCATGGCTGATATCCTTGGTTCCTACCTATACGAAGTTCCTTCAGCAGCCAAACCCTTCCCGTTCACCCCGGACAAAGGTCCTCTGGCCGGGACGGGCAAGAACGGGTTCCCTCCATCATGCACAACCGAACATCTCGACCCCTCACGCCCCGTTCAGGCTCCCCCCCTGGATAGGGTAGCTTTGAGTTTCTTCCTCCTTGTCCCCGTTCGGTCAGCCTGGCCCTATCTTCCCATCGTCGTTCCCTTGTACATGTGCCACGCGCTCTTCCCACGCTCTTCTCACCGTTGCACGCCGTCGCACCAGGGGCCCGTGGCTGGGAATCGCGACCAAGGCCCGTTCTGGGTCTGGCCTCTTCGGGTGACGAGACAAGACGGACGTGCTGCTGCTGCTGTCTTCCTGCGCCGGGCCCTTACACGGCTGCGCTTACTGCGGTATCTAGGCTCATGTACCTGGTCCGCCTAGATGTCATGGGTAAGGGGGCAGCCCCCGCTGCTGCTGTGACATGATGCCTCGCAGCTCCTGCGGGAGGTCATGTGAGGACGGATGACATGGGTAGGTAGGTACCCGAAGTTGTCAGCGTTGGTGTGTGGTTCGACGACATACACGATGCATAGCCGGACCCTGGCTATCATGTTGCCATGGATGTGTGCCGAAGCTCACCTTTCCCACCAGCGGGGTGTATAGGCGACGATGCAGTCATGTAGAAAGTCATAACGTGAAATTCGCTGTCATATGCAGAGTTCTTGTATCCATTACCCGATCGTCCCTGTAGCTCTTTTCCAAAAGACAAATGACCTTGCGTCTAAACACCCAAATGCCTTGGTATATCCCTTAATGCTCGCTGAATCCATTCCCGTTCCCATATCTGCCAAATCTCCTCCATTCCCAAATCATGCTCTCCTGAACACCTTCGTCAAAATCCCCCCGCGCCCCCTCCGCGGCGTCTCCTCCGACGGCGACGACAGCGCCCTCGTCTCCTTGCCCTTGCCCCCGGCGCCGCCCTGGAAGCCCGCATCACCAGGGCCCTGCTCCTCAACCCTGCCCACATCCACGAAGTCATCGCTTTGGTCCGGGGCGTACGCGCGGTCAAAGTATCCCTCGTCCGCAAGCTTTGAGTGGCCCGGCTCGTATGTGGTCGCGGGAGCGGATGCTGGCGGCGACTGCGCTGTGGCATCTCGTAGCTTTGTGAGTCCGCGGTCGAGGTACTCGACCATCTGGGCCTTCGTGACGAAGCTGTCGGCGTCATCAATGTGGCTGCCGTGTACCTCCTGGGCCTTATTGTAGAGGTCGGCGTGGCGAGACTGAAACTCGCCTTCCAGCTCTCGCTCTTGGTCGATCATTGCGGCGATGCGCTCCTCCGTCTGGCTTGGTGATGTGCCTAGCTTCTGCAGGTAGTCTTCCTTCTCCAAGCGGGCGAGGAAATCCGCGTAATCTTGTTCATTGGAAGTATGCTCTGATGGCGTTGACGCAGTCGTCGTGTCCTTGGTCTCTTCCGACTCTTCACTAATGCGAGATGCTCCGGAAGATCTCCAGATGTGCTTGCTAAAGGTGTCGGCAAATTCACGATAGTGGCCTTTCAGCACGAAGCACTGGCCCGTCCACCCAGCGGACCACAGTTTCTCGAGTAAGATCTCTGCTGCAGGGCATTCCGCAGGAGACTCAAGGCCCCTTGCGTACATGACTATGCACCAGGCGTTCTTCCAGTTTGAAAACGCACTGCGATCCTGCTCGCTAGGGAATACTCGCTCGACCATATCTAATGTGGCAGGGCGGAGGAAAGACTGCGGTGCTCGTAAGTGAAGTGCACCGTCAACATGAGATCTTTGATATTCCGTCTGAGACCGGAGATCAAAAAGCATAACCTGCCCAGGACGTGAAATGTTAAGAAGTTCGTCAAGGTTCCAGGGTAGGATCATCCGAGGTCCTCCGCTAGGATGCTGTTGTTTTCCTTCCTCTATCCTTAGAGAGGCAAAGCGCTGAGCGAAAGCATCCCTCTCGCGGCGATGGTGGAACCAAACCTCGATATGCCACGGCTCCACGCCCAGATTGGAAGCGAAGAACGCTTTCTGGCCATCATTAGGAAGTGGCTCTTGTTGATAATATTCCTCGAGTCGTCTCTCGACATGAGGGGAGAATTTCTTCGGCTCAGGCACGTTATCCCCAAACGTAGTCCGCCGCATGGACTGTTGCTGATTGAGAATCATCTGTCGTGTTACATGGCTCGAAGCACCAGCCATTGACGACGATGATTGTAGAGATGTGCTAGAGAGCATGGGTCTGAGAAGCCGCGAACTGGTCGACTGGCCAGGCGGTGACGACGGTTGAGATGCGGCATAGCTCGGAGATCGCTGCAAGTTCGAATATGTGCTCCTTGAAGAGCTAGGAACAACAGCTGCACTCCTCCCGTACGACGGATTTTGGAATCCCCTGAAACCTGTGAAGTTCTCCGTAGGTGCGAACGTCGTTCCCGAAACACCAGAGAAGAACGACGCTGAATCGGCAGTCATCGACTCGAACTGCTGCGAATGAGCAGGAACGAAGACAGGTACGGATGGCGACCGAGGCTTCGGCACCATCAAGTTGTTCGATCTGATGAATGCGACGAACGACGTGGCATGGTCTTCAGGAAGCATATCCCAAACTGTGACCGGCATAGAAACAAGAAGCAGCGTAGAGTGGCTCTTGAAGATACCCTGTACCTTGACGTATTTCGCCATAGCGGGAAAGGCGCTGATCCACTGTTCCCAGGCGTTGATGTCAAGCCTCTGGTCATCCTCGAGAGCAAGAGAAATCATGACATGAGGAGTGTCTTCATTTGGTTCTGTAAAGAGGTGGTCGTTTTTAGCAACCGAACCAGAATCAGGGGCTCGGCCCGTCTCTTGACGCGCTGCTTCGGCTTGAATGGGTGATGACGGTTCCTGAGGAGACGGAGGTAGTTGGTCTTCAGATATCGTTCGGCATACTTCTATGCTGGGGGCTTTGTGGTTCGAGGTCATCATGAAATGGACAGGAGTCGATCGAGCCTCGAAATGTTTGCCGTTGATCGTGATCGGTCGAGGATGCTTTAATCGAGCGAGAACCTCTGCATGAAGCATAGCGGCAGAAAAGGTTCGTAGCCTCCACTCTTGAAGGACTTCGATGAGAGCATTGGTAAAGGAGTAGCGGCCCGGATCAGGTGCAATTGCGTCCCAACTTGAAGCTGATATTGTTTCAGTGATACTGGTTCCGCTGGGGAATGTGGCACTCGCAGCGCCGGCGCAGCAATCCAGGAGAATTAGAACGTCTGATTTTGACCTCTCCAGCAAGGTCTGGATAGCGGACCATCTGTGGAGATGTCAGTGCTGTGTATAGTGTGAACCGGATGAAAGAACCTACTGCAACCATGGTGAATCACCCTCACGTGTTCTACCCAAAATGTTAAGATCTGCTTTTCAGGGTTTAGAATTAGAGGTATACTCACGCGCACCAAGTGCTTTGCCGGGACTCGTCTATCCGGGCATGTCCACCGTAGTAGATGAGGAATAGTGTGTCGGTGGATTCATGGTCTTTGATGAGTTGGCCTACCCTCAGCATCAATTCAAGATGTGAGTTCTCTGAGGGGATGCCGAAAATGTCGGTGTCGAATGAGTAATCTTCTCGAAAACATTTTTCCAAGTCCTCCAGCTCTGGGATCACGAAGAGGTCGTCTGAGTTCCAGTGTAGCAGCAATACTTGGACCTTCTTATATCTTTGTGATGCCCGTCCACGGTTCGGAAAGGCTCGAGCAGCAGACTAGCGGTGGTGTTAGATATTGCAAACGTATGGGGATCGTGTCGGGACATACATCTTCGAGTCTTTTCGCAAACTGGCTGATGTGCTTGACGTGGAAACTTGTTCGGCTAATGTCGTGGGTGGCAGACCTAGCATAGAAGTCTCCCGTGCCCTGAACGGCCTGCGTGGTGACGCCGTGTAAGTCGAGGTACGGCATTGTGAGGCAGAAAGACTGCAAACGAAGAACATACCATGGACTCGCCGCTCCTCGCTCCCGGCCCCGCGGGCTGTCGAGACCGGATGGTTACATATGGTTGCGAGTTGGCCATTGCTGCAAGCCGGCGTTGTTGTGTGGATTGGCGAAGAAATATCTGACTGTCCACCGGACCCAGAAGAAAACACTCGGGCTATCAGAGTTATCAGAGTCGTCGTCGCAAGTCCGGCTGGCTCGGTGGGATTTCGGGACGCAGTCAGGTCAGTGCCAGCAGGGTTATCGTGTCATCGTTGCCGCTTTGCGAGCGAGCGTCAGGGCGGTAGGGGCCGGATCGTATATGGCTGGGCGTGCCTGCGAGAGAAAAGCGGTCGCCTGAGCATCGTTGAGGCGGACGAGAATGGGACAAGCAGGATGGACGGAGGATATTCGCAGGCGTGAGGCGGCACACGCTGTTGAGTCGAGGTTCGGTCCCGAAAGAGGCTTAGCGCCGCGTGCTGAGCCGGTGATCGAAGAGGGCAATTGCAGGCAAACGGATTCCCGGCCGCAGGTAGCCCGGTACCAGCGAAAACGTGCCAAATCGTGTGGTTCGCAGAGGTATTTCCCCGCTGCCGGGTACGGGGCGGCCACCCATGAGGTGGGATCCACCTATGCCAGGGCCAGCGGGAGCGGGCAGGCGCTACCAGACCCGACCCTGTAACGTCACTCGGTGCCTTCCATTCCACTTGGCTGGCAGGCAGAGCACCTAACAAATCTGTCCACTCTCCAGCTCCCTGCCACTCCCGCTGCCACCTCCAAAACCGATCACCGACGCCTTGGGGCTGGGCCTTGTCGCGATACATCAGCCTCTCCTATATCAGCTTCGGTCATTGCCCCCCGTCACCGAGTCTGCTGTGCTGACGCGCACTTACTTGTTTGGGAGACCGTCCATCGCCGTTCTCTTACCGAGGACACGCGACCTGCTACCACTCTCACTTGATACACGCGCTATCATGAAGGAGAGAATCACATTCGTCCACCCCCCGGGCGGTGGCGTCGATCCAGAGGATCTCGAGATTCAGGAGGAGGGTCTTCTCGGCCCTGAGATTGAGTCGGCTCGCCAGGACCGTCTCACGGTGCTCCTCGACGAGCTTCCCCCCGAGCTAGCCCAAGTTCTCCGCGATTTCGAATCGGTCCACCTGCGCTGGGCCAGTCCCTGGGAACATGAGACCATAGACCCCTTTGCTTCGAGGATATCGCCCGGCCTCCATCTATCTTACACGCCTAGACCGAATGGTTCCCGTGATCCGTGTGTTTCCCCAACCTTGCCCACATCTACTAATACATATTTGACTAAACTCCATGACAGCTCCAAACTCTGCACAGCGTTGCAGCGCCTGGGGTTAACAGAGTCTATAAACCCCAAGGTAATTAAATATCCACTACCAAGAAACATTCATATCCGCGTCAATGCTCATTCCGGAGACAGGCCTTCACCGAGGTGAGAGCGGAAGGATCTTCTAGTCCCTCATTCTACCTCTACCATGAGTTGGAGACCCTCCACAACTTCATCCAAACCAGTATGCAAAACTATTGCGCAAAAGATGACGCTCTGTGCTTGGCCTCGATACGTAGCTTGTACATTGCTTCCAGCTTTGATATCTCATTCGACATCGGCTCCGATCTGGTCCAGCTCACGGCTTTCTGGCCTCTTCGACATCAGTATCTCGCCATCCCTGCCCATAAGAGCCGGCGGACAGAAGTTGGCATCTTCGTCGAGCATGTACCACCCAAACTGCAATCTCACGAACTTGGCGTCTCGGGCATCCTCGCTGTGCTCGGTGAGCAGAAGAAGCCGTCGCCGACTCTCTTCACTTTCCCGTCACGCCACAGACGGAGCGATTCCAGCTTCACATCCAAGTTCCTCGCCCCTACTGGGCTCCATCCTACTATGCAGTTGACCCTAAGCTCCAGCCAGGCTCTAGCGCAGGATGACAGCTGTGCTCCATATGCATATTTGACTCTGCCGAAGACTATTTTCGCAGATCGCTACCAATTAGCGGATGAGCTGTTCCTCGCCTCTAAGAATCTCACTGCTTCCCGCTACACTACTTTACCAGTCGACCTCGAGGCTCCGGCTTACACGACCGCAGTCTGGGGATCAAACGTTCTGTTAGAGTTAGCACCACCGACGTCCTCTTCAGATGCCCCATGGACAGCTGAGATTCCCCTACATCTCAGATACCTAAAGCCCTCCGAGTCGGGTTATGTGCAGGCTGAGATCCCGTATCCTACTGTTTTCTGGGCTTGCTCATCTGGAGAGGAGTTGCAGAAGAACCCTTTTGATCGTCTCAGCCTAGGCTATGACAGCCTTTTCGAGCCTGATACCGTCTTTTGGCATGTAAATCCCAAAGCGCATAATGGAACCCGCCTTATGAACCCCGTTACTGTTCCCGTGCTCAAGGAGCAGGGAGCATCATGGATCGGATTTGGTACTACGCTGGTCGTCGGCCTGGGCTTTGCTTGGGTATTGTGGAAGCTGGCAGCTGCAGTTATACCTAAGAAGAGGGAGAGCGCGGTCCCAGCAAAGAAGGATTAACACTAGACTGAAGGCCATGTTGACGAGGCTGACCCTAAGCACTGGCGTGTTTGACGAAGGAATTGGTTGCTGATCACCACGAAGCTCTGGCCATAAGTCACGACACAAATTGGATACCCTATAGCATATTTAAAATATTTTATATAAAATATGTGTTATAACTTCTTACTGACTTCATTGATGAAGTGGGAGGTGACGCTTTCTTGTGGTGTCTAGTTGTGGCACGTGACGTCAATGGCGGACTTATCGGCCATAATGGTAGGAATGGAGACCCGGCACCGTATCCGTGTCCGTACGGTGTATCCTGATCACCATCATTACCTGATCCAATCCGCCTCAAAAACGCATAATATAAGCGTTTCACGCGTATCCACGAACCCGGTCAACGCTGCGGCAACTGCAGCCGTGAGGGAATGCTCTGACGACGCACCGTTCCTGGGCGGCAATGAGACACAATGGCGCCAACGCCACCGTCGGGGGACTCTCCCGGGTCAGCTTCAGGACGACAACATGAAGACAGAATCCGGCGAAACGTGGCTTGTATAAGTTGTCGAGACTCAAAAGTGAGAATAGCCAAGCAAAACTTACATTTTCTGGGAATGGAGGTTCTAATGCGCTTCATAGGTCCGTTGTAGAGCAAACCCAACTCCTGGGAAACCATGCCAGAGATGTGATAAATTGGGAATGGCTTGTGTCTACGACAAGTCACACAAGAGAATCACGAGAAGAAGGTGAGAATTGATCAAACTGTATCTTGAACGGAGTCCTTCCTGAACAGGAGTCTATGGGTTCATAAAGGAGACCCATGATAACCCTTGAACGGCTTCTTGGCGGTCAACTCGCTTACCCTAGACCAATACGCTGACTTGCTTGTGATAGTAAACTCGAGCTGCTTGAACAAGAACTTCGAACTATTAAGCAGGTTGTAAATCCTCATCCCCTTGGAGAGACTGCCTGGAGTCCACCAACTCCTCGCCCGAACAATGCCGTCTTCCCACAGCAGAATACGCCAGGCCAAGCTGCCCCTCCCTTTGCCCCTCCTGCAATCCCCATGAGTCTTCACAAGATCAAGATCCCTGAGCTGGCACCCCGGATACCTCCAGCAGTCTTTGAGAAGACTGGCCCTACTAAATCGCGTATGCTTGGGACTAGGACAGTCTCAGGGGAAGACATTGATTACTACTTCGACAAGTAAGCACCCCCCTCAATAGCTAGCAAGATATGCGCAGGTCTGAACATAAATCTAGGTTTCTGACATATTACCACCCATTTGTCCCGGTCTTGAGGAAGAAAGACCCAGATGAATGCTATCAAGCAAACAAAGTTCTCTTTTGGACGATAATATACGTCGCCCTCAGACGCCATGCCCGAGATGACGACTGGCTGTTCCCCTTCCTCGTTGACCAGCTCGGCCGCGACATCTACACTTTGCCCGCCACGCCCAACGTGGACATGGAGTCGATCCATGCAATTTTATTCTTTTGTGCCTGGCCGTTACCAACAGTGAGATTCGTCACAGACCCCTCCGCGACACTCATATCCATAGCAATGACATCGGCCATGCAGCTCGGCCTACATCATGGCCGAGGATGTCATCCTGAGTTTTGCGTGGGTGGGAGGGCGAACATTTTCTCAACAGACCTGGAGGCTGCCACTACTTGGATCGCCTGCTGCTGTCTGGCGCAGAGGTATGTTTGGGGTTTGCAGTGAAGAAGCATTTTGGCTAACACCCTGAAGAATAGCTACATATACTGGCATCTCGTCGCCATTCCTCCAACACGCGGATACCAACTGCAAAAAAATCGTAGAGGATACGTTGCCACCCGAGTTCATGACCTTCTTTGAACTCCAGAAGTTCGCAAACAAGATGCACACTGCCATGGAAGCCCAAGTCATGACCCACGGCGGCATCTTCGAAAGCACAGCCCAATCCTGGGAAGACGAATTCAACAGCATCCGCTCCGTCGTCACCCGCGTCGACTCCGGTATGCCCTCTCCCATCTCCCCCCTGAACCTCTACTAACACCCTCCCCAGACTGCTCCCGCTTCTTCCTCCTCAGCACCCAGCTCGAAGTCCAGTCCTACTTCTACCTCACACCCCCCACCGCCACCGACCCTTTACCTCTCCACGTCCTCAAGACCTACACCACGGCCCGCGCCCTCATCGCCACGGCCTACGCCCTCGAGACATCCACCAAGTTCCTCACGCACGCGCCCCTGTGGGCGTACCGCTCGTGCGTCGACGCCGCATGCATCGCCGTCTCCGCGCTGCACTCCATGCAGGCGCCCGTGACGCTGTCCGCCGAGGAGTCGCAGGTTCTGGCGCATCAGATCCATACTATCATGCTGAGCTGTTCGGTGCGCGAGGGCGACCTCGCTAGCCGTGGCGCTGCGATCATGGATACCTTCTGGTCTGTTCGGAACCTGCTGCCCAAGTTTGGCGGTAGCCGGCGTGTCTGGCCTGGTCGTCTTGGCGCGGCTGTGACGTTTTGGTGTCTGCAGCAGTTCCGCGAGTCGCTGAATCGCGCGAAGAAGAAGAACGTCCGCGTTGAGCGCGGGCTCGCAGCATATGGTAAGCCGTCACCTCGTCTTGAGTTGATTATCTTGATGTGAAATTGTACTGACCCCTTTACAGAACGACAAGCTGCGTTGGGAGCGCCCAATCGCACCGAGAAAGAGCAGGAAGAGCCTCTCCCAGAAGAACCTCCTCCGGAAGAACCAATGGCGTCCACCCAGGATCCTTTCCAGGATGTCGACTGGTCTGCGCTCATGGACGACTTTGGTTGGCTCGACGAAGGGCCTGTGTTCCTTGGACCACCGCAGTGCTAAGTTAGTCTTCAGGCTCGACTTGAGTTGAGAAAAATTTACGTCTATTATGTCCAGGGGAGTTCGTAAGGGTCGGTGGGAGGTAGCATATCACATAGAATTTAATATCATGCATTATTTCATTTCACCTAAGACGGGCATTTCAATGTAAAGGAAACCATTTTTATATAGTAACTTTTTCTCGGGTTTTATTAACCTCGAGAGCATTTATCTACATGAGGTTGTATCCATACTATGCTTTGCCAGTAACAAGAGCCAAATCCATTCCATATAGTATGTCCTAAACGCCGTCATCTAATCGTCAAAGTCATTCCATGCCATAATTCCTTGCTCAGAACATTCGCTTTTCACGCCTTTCCACTTCTTCAATTTGTTTAATCATAGATGTCCTGATCCATATCCTCAATGATCTCATCCACAGCATCCTCCTCGTCCATCATATCCTCATCATCATCAAGTTCGCTGTCGTCGTGGTTCGGCAGCACAGCAATCTTGCCATCGATGAGCTCGACGCGCGCATACTCGCCATCGCGGATGTTGTTGCGTAGGATCAGGATAGCGAGCTTGTTAAGCACCTCCTTTTCGATGAGGCGCGATAGTGGACGCGCGCCATAGACGGGCGAGTAGCCTGAGTTGCCGAGGTAGTCTTTGGCTTCGTCGGATACATCGATGAAGACCTTGCGCCCGTTGTCCTCGAGCCGTTTTTGGATCTCGATGAGGCGCAGGTCGACGATCTTGCGGATCTCCTTGCGCGTAAGACGGTTGAAGATGACGACTGAGTTGATACGGTTCAGGAACTCAGGCAGGAAGTAGTTGCGAAGAGCGTTCATCACGAGCTCCTTGGTGCCCGAGTCAACTCGGCCCTCCTTGGCACCGGGACGAGTCAGGTACTCAGCGCCCAGGTTAGAGGTCATGACAACAATGCAGTTCTTCGCATCGACAACTCTGCCTTGGCCATCAGTGATACGGCCATCGTCCATGAGCTGGAGGAGGACTGTCAACACCTCCTTGGCAGCCTTCTCAACCTCATCAAACAACAAGATCGAGAACGGCTTGCGTCGAAGGGCTTCAGTCAGCTGGCCGCCAGCATCGTGGCCGACATATCCAGGGGGAGCACCGATCATTCGGCTTAGGGCATGGCGCTCCTGGTACTCGGACATATCGAATCGGATCATGGCCTTGGCGTCGTCGAACAGGAACTCAGCAAGCGCCTTGGTGAGCAGCGTCTTACCAGTACCCGAAGGGCCGCAAAAGAGGAAGCTTGGCGGCTGGTTCGGGTTGCTAAGACCCGATCGCTGCAGCCGGATGGCGTTGGCGACAGACTGGACTGCCTCCTTCTGGCCAACAACGATGCGTCCTAGAGCCTTCTCCATGTGGATGAGCTTCTCCTTCTCTGAGGTGCGCAGCCGAGTGACAGGGATACCAGTCCATCGAGCTACGATTTCGTTGATGTGATCGGCCGTGACAATGTCCGTAACCATGGCACCGCCGGTGTCCGCGCCGGTGGCGTTCAGAGCGGCATCGGCGGCGGCCTTGCGGACCTCGAGCTCCTTGATGACGGCCTCTTGCTCGGGGATGGCACCGTACTTGAGATCGGCAGCCTTGGCGTGCTCCGAGTTGTTCATGGCATCCTCAAGTCGCTTCTCGAGGTCGTCGAGCTTGAGCTTGGCCTGGTGAATTTCCTCGCTGCGCTTGATCTCGGCCTTGTACTTTTCGCGGAGAGGCTCAAGCTCCTCCTCCACGTTCTTGGCGTCCTTTCGGGCCTGCTGCAAACGTGTCCGGGAAGCTTCGTCGTGCTCCTTTTCCAGAGCCGCAATCTCAATCATGAGCTGTCGATGCTTGCGCTCGAGAGAATCGATGATTTCGGGTTGGGATTCGCGAGCCACCCGGACCGCGGCAGCAGCCTCATCCACCAGATCGATGGCGGAATCGGGCATTCGTCGAGAGGTGAGGTATCGTGCCGCAAGGTTGGCGGCAGCCACCAAAGCACTGTCGAGGATTGTGACTCTGTGGTGTCGATCGTATCGCTCCTTCAGGCCTCGAAGGATTGAGATAGTCTCGGGGATCGAAGGCTCCTTGACAATGACTTGCTGGAATCGTCGTTCAAAGGCGGCATCCTTCTCGACGTACTTCCTATATTCGGCGAGAGTGGTGGCACCGATACAGTGCAGCTGACCTCGGGCCAGCATGGGCTTGAGAAGATTGGCGGCGTCCATACCGCCCTCACCAGATGATCCCGCACCCATGAGAAGATGGATCTCGTCGACGAACAGGACGATCGTGTCCTTGGACTCCTGGATCTCCTTCAACACTCCCTTCATTCGCTCTTCAAACTCTCCTCGGTACTTGCTGCCCGCAACGAGAGCACCGACATCCAGGGAGAGCAGCTTGCAGTGCTTGAGGTTGTCCGGCACATCTCGGTTGACGATTCGCTGCGCCAGACCCTCGACGACGGTCGTCTTTCCAACACCGGGCTCACCGATGAGGACCGGGTTGTTCTTGGTTCGTCGCGACAGGATTCGGACGACTCGGCGGATCTCCTCTTCTCGTCCGATAACGGGGTCGATCTTCTTGTCGCGGGCCATCTCCGTCATGTCGATGGTGAACTTGGCCAGGTTCTCGTTCTCCTCCTCGGTATCAGCCGTCTTGCTGTCGACCCGCTTCGTCCCTCGAATGGCCTGTACGGCATCCTGCACCAGCTTCGACTTGGGGATGTTGGCTTCCCGCAGCGCCGTCTGGATGCTTGGTTCCTCGGCCAGCGCCACGATGAGGTGGTCGACGCCGATGTATGTGTCTTTCTGGACCTTTTGCAGCTCCATGGCCTTCCGCAGGACGTTGTGGAATTGGGGGGCGAGCGAGACATGCTCTGGCGGAGGATCTTGGCTGGGCAGTCGGACGAGCGTCTTCTTGAGGGCACGATCGAAGAGTTGCGGATCGCCGTGGGCTCGTTCGACGACTTGCCGGAACAGCGTGCTAGTTGTGCCCGCGGCCGGCGCGTTCTGTTGGTCTTTGGACTGGTCTGCGGGAGGATCGAGCAGCGAGACTGCCAGATGCACCGGGACGAGCTGGGCATGGGCGTACTGCTCGGCCAGGGCCATGGCGTCCTCAACGGCCTTCTGGGCCCTGTCTGTAAAGTCCATGCGTGAATTCATAGTGACGATAGTTCAAAACGAAAACGACAGAGCAATGAATCGAAGTTGTAGAAAAAACGAGGGATTATTATGTGCTTGCTTGAGGGGGGCGTATTATCCTTGTAAGCGTTGAGATTGGGTATCGTTTTTGGCGCCCTACAGTGTGGGGTTTGGGTATAGTTGGTATGCGAAGGAAGAGAGAATCAGCAGTCGTGGCGCCGCAGCAGTCGAATTTATCTCTTGATGGAGTGGAGCGGGCGATGGGATCATGGAAGATGCCAGTGGAGGCGAATGGCCTGAGGATTGAAGCGCCTGAAAGCTTCCAGCAAGCTCGCGCAGGCTCAGGCTGGTTCGCGGATGCAGTAGAAGTCTCTAGGAACCTGCCGGAAACTTGCAGATGCTTCTCTGCGTGATGTCACTCGCGCCCAATTGCCGCGGTGGGGAGCGAGCTGTGTGATTGGCCATCCAGATCTTATCATCACCTGATAGTCCCGTCATGCTCATGTCACCGCCCATTGGTTGGCGTCCACTCGCGACCACGTGACTGCGCGAGCTTGGGATTGCTGGGCCGAATCTGGGGCAAGTTTTTACGCTGGACGATCTCGTGGTAGCCCAACAGACCACCACACCCAGCGCCGACGATGAACGTGGCACCTCAATCGCGCCTGAGGCTGGGCCAATTGCCCTCCTTCTTGAGGATATGCGTCCGACAGGTACACGGCGGCCGTCGGAAGCGGCCTGCGAAGCCCTGGGAAGGCCCCGAGGGCCACGGCGAGAACATCTGGGTGTTTAGCCATCGACGATCAGACCAAGTTGTCTACAGCTTTGAGCCTAAGCTTGATGTGAGTCGCTCTGAATTATAATCCGTCTTCAGCACCAGCTCATCAATCTCTCACAGGGCTTCCACGACCTCAAGCAGCTCCCCTTCAACGGCAAGAAGACCAAGCCCGCGAAGCTCCGAAAGGACTACTGGTCCCCCTTTGCGCAAATATCTTTCCCCGTTGGACAGGGCACCGTCGGCCGCTCTGTCTTCCAGAAGCTGCGCGAGCTGAAGCACTTGCACGAGGTCGCCTGGGACGACGAGATGCGCTACAAGCGCCCCGAGGAGTTCACCGCCGCCGACAAGAAGAAGATTGAGGAGGAGGAAAAGAAGGGCAAGACGTACCGCCCCGTGCGCAGCAAGCAGGAGCGCGGCATCGCCCTGAACCGCCAGAAGCACAACTCAATAGCGGATATGGCTGCTGTGCTAAGCGGCCTTGGCCGGGGGAACAGGATTGTCACAAGCGAGGTCGAAGGCAGCAAGCAGCTGATGGACGTCACCGTCAGCTGGGCGAACGACTTGGACAAGGAGTATGCACAGGAATGGTCAGGCAATGTCAACCACGCGCTGTTCGAGACGCCATCATATGTCTCGGAACAAGCTGCCGAAGAAGCTGCTCAAGAGACTGCTTAAACGTTCAAGTCAGTTGAGTAATACGCTGGTCATAGAAGGGCGAAATGAAGGGGATGCAGGAGGTGCCACCCCTCTTTCAAACAAGCGAAGTCTTTCGGAGAATTCATGTTTTGCTGTAAAAGCATCACGATGACTAGATCCGGAACTTGAGGGGAAGAGTTGGAGGGTCATGATGGTATAGGTTCTTGACCTGCATGTGTATTTATAAAGTGGCGTAGGGCCGCACGTTGTTGTATATCTAGTGTACCAACAATCTTAGAGAACGACCGACATAAAACGGATAACCCGACAAAAGGACCGTTAATTCCTCCCATGAATGCTTTCTTGCAAAATTCAAACATGTAAAAATAGAGACGTTAGAGCTCATTAGAGGCGGATATCATGTGGTAGCTGGAACTTTAGATCTCAAGGGCAAACTGCTTGAGATATTCGTAGTAGCGGACGTTGTCCTCGACGGTTTGGCGGATGACCTTCTGCGCTTCCGGGCCGTACTTTGCCGTCCATTCCTTATCCTCAGACTCGGTCGTCGAGGTCTTCTTTGTTAGCAAGATCAGTCAGAAAGATGCAAAATCAACAATGCAATAGGGGGCTCTTTTTCCAACATACTTGAGCGTGGGTACGCGGCTTCAACGAGCTACTCTTGATAGCATCGTTGTGGAAGCCGTTCCACTTCTCAAAGGCAACGCTCGCGTGGCTCTTGTCATCATCATTCCACTCAAGCATCTCTGGCTTGAAGTCGATGCCCGTCTTTTCACAGTACAGGCGGATCGTCTTCTCCGGATTGTCGAGCATGTCGTCCGCATCCACAACGACTAGCTGGTCCTTGGTCACAATGCCCTGTTCGAGCAGGTAATCAAAGAGGCGCACCAACTCCACGTACCCAGCCTCGCTGGGCATGAAGTGGTAGAAGCCCGTTATTTCGTCCAGGGGCGGCACCGTACAGCGGTAGTACGAAGGGATGGCGCGGCGGGGATGGCGAATGAGGAACGTGAATTGGAACTGCTTCAGGACCTCGAGCGGCAACACGGTGGGGTTGCCAGGCTCTTGATGCGCATCTCCGCCAAGGGACGGGGCGATGCTGGTGGGCTTTTCATCAGGGCTCATAATGTAATAAGCCATGTCCTTGATGAAAATCCGCTTGCCCTAGAGAAGCGTAAGCATCAGTTCTTCACGACGAAGAACGTCATCAGTCCAGGGGTGGTTTCTGCGGCGGGGATCCAGATTGAGTGAGGCTTTCGCCAATCTTCACCACCAAGACAGCCATCAGTCTTATTTCTTCCATCTCCTCAGACATCTGACTTCAGTCATGTCTCACTCCGTAATTTATGGAGCATGGGCGGTTTTCCCATTGTCCATTTTTAGCTGACGAGGAAGAGGAGCGAAGGGGGGGGGTTGAAAACCGGACACTGCGAGTGGACACGCAATGACACAACAAACCCCACTTGGAGTTTGGAGAACCGGGGGGGCATCGTGATGGATGGACGGAGAGAACAGTAAGAGGGCCTCGCATTGTTGCGGTTGTTTCTCCCCGTCTTGAGTGCTTTTCTCAAGGAATTCCAAATGGGAGAGAGGAAGGTCGAACCTCTTTGCCTGCCTCTGTGATCGAGTCGAGGATGTTCTTGTACGTGGTCTTGGAGAAGCCGCTGCTCTCGCGGCCCTCCTCATCGTCCTTGTATCGTTCGCTCAGGAACTCTGGGCCATAGTAGAACGCATCGCCAAAGGGTTCGTGAATGCTCTTGAGAGTGTCGCGACGAGTCATGAAGACCTGGTAAACACCTCGCAGTCAGTAAAACAGGCACGCTTGATCTGGCTTCATTTTTTTTTGCTGCCAGTTGGGAAGAGAGCGGCGTTCATACCCTCTCGAAGGCCGTAGAGCAGGCACGTGGGTGCGTTGCTGTGAAGATCGGGCGGAGCGCCATTTTGGAATGAAGAACCAGGAGGAAAAGGGAGAAATAGCAATCAAGTGAGATCGACTCAACATGAAGTTGATGTTTGAGAGAGAATTGAGGATGAGAGAGGCAAGCTCCAGGAGCTACTGGGGAGTTTTTAAAGCGACGGGAAAAGCTGAGCTGAGCTGGGCTGGGCGGCGCCTTCCAAGGGCCGGGATGACGGTTACTATTAAGGGCAGGCACGAACGATGAGGCTTGAGCGCAAGTGCAGGCGCAGACTCAGACTCAGAGTTTTGCTCCGACGGGCCGTCGCCCAAAACACTAGACTCGCGCGTCCAGGTATTTAACTTCCAGCGATGGTCCGTAACCTCTCCACCTCGGGTCTAGATTAAACTGGGGAGGACGAGTCCGTCGTCCGCGAAGATCCTGGTTCTTTGCCGCCCGGAGTGGTAACGCATGTGGCGTCGACGTCATGGGCCTCTCATGATGGCCGAACACTGCCCTCCAAACCCGCCCATCTCCATGCTCCCGCAGCCATCACTGGCCGGCCCTGGTAAGTCGTTCCATGACCCCACGCCGGGATACCGTTCCTATGCGGATGCGTCTCTAATCAACCCCCCCCGATTATGCCTCGCCGCGCTGCGCTGCACTACTCACCTCATGAGGGAGGGGGTCTGGCTGGGGTTGGGGCGGCGAGGCGATATCATCGCGTAAGCCGGCGCCTGCCAATAGGTTGATGCGAATATCCTCCCTGACCGGCAGGTGGGATGCCAAATGGGGGACGATACAGCTCAGCGCCCGCTCGGCAGCTGCCCGCGGATACCAATTGGGTCGGAAGCGCGCCTCATGCTGTCCTCCCTGGGCCGGCAACGTGATGGTTGGAGTGGGCAGCGTTCTGTGTGTGCCATGGGATGGGACCCTCTGACCCTCCATGGAGGAGGGGTTTCGGGGCGATCACCGTTCTCGAGGCGATGGGGAACCAGGCTGGCGAGTGCCTGTCGATCTTTTTTTGTCCTCCCCAACGCTCACAAGCTCAATGGCGAGCCGCGAGGTGTGATATGCGTGTGATATTGAGCCCTCCAAGATCACTTCAAGCCTAGTTGTAGTATGTTAGGAAGAGCACGCAATAGTGACGCCCCACTGGGTTGCCGGGAAGGCTGCCAATCTGCCAATGTCGCCGAAGCTATTGGAAAAGTGTTACTGGCTGGGAAGAGGGGGGGCGACTTTCTGCCCACGCTGGCTTGTCCTGGCCTGGCCTGGCCGGCATCGCCATCGTGGGTATGCGGACTCGGCGACTGGAGTGGACTTTTTGCTGGGGGACCGATACAGTAAAATGCCTCGATGCGATGCGATGTGGTGCGGTGCGGCACGATGCCGTGCAGGAGAGTGGGCTGCTATTTTATCTGTATCGCTTCCAGCTACCTAGCCACCTCCAGCTCTCTGCGACGCGACTGATCTTGTCCAATGCCCCCTTGACACGTCCGTCGGGGTCATCATGCTTGTGGCCCTCAAACTCGACGAAGAAGATGTACTGGAAGGGCTGGACTAGACTGGGTCGGCTGTTAATGCTTGTGAGGTTGAGGTCAAAGGCCCTAAAGCAGCTCAGCACATCCGCCAGCGCACCTGGCGAGGTATGTGGCACAGTGAAGGACACCAGTGACTTGCTTCCCGACTTGGCGATGGTCTCTTTGACGAGCTCCCAGTCGTCAGGGATTGACGGGTTCGTGCCAATAATGAGAAATCGAGTGGTGTTGTCCTCGCGATCCTCGATGGACTTGCCGAGGAAATCGAGCCCATGAAGCTCGGCGGCCAGCTCACTGGAAATGGCCGCCCACGTACCCGTCGTATCTTTGCTCACGATTTCAGCTGCTTTGCTCGTCGAGCTGACCTCGAAGATCTCGACCCCCTTGAGGTAGGTGGAGATGAAGGCCGTACATTGGCCAAAGGCCTGCGGATGTGAGTAAAGCCGCTGAATGTGCTTGAGACTGCTCAAGGGTCTAGACCTGGGCTTTGACGGCGACGGATCGCTTGCAGTCGGCGTACATGTTCCAGAGCCCTCGGCGGCGTCTTCCAGGACCGGCGCAGGATTTTTATGACCAACGAGACAGTGATGGACATCCACGTAAATTTCGCCATCGACGGTGATGTCCGAATACCGACTGGCCCTGTCGGCGAGAAGGTCAAATGTGAAAACTACGGATCCATTGGTTGAGTTTTCAAAGGGAACCACGCCGGCTGTGGCGAGTCCGTCCTGGACTTGGTCGAACACATCTATGATGGGATGAGCAATAGGGATTACGGTGGTCCATCAGGGCATACCGTCGATGGTGACCACGGGCTGGAGCTCCCAGGCAGAGTCTGGAAAAACTTGACGAGTGGCCTTGAACACACAGCGAGTTAGTGTCTCTGTTCTGCTGCGAGCTGCGAAGAGCACGGTGGGGTTTCGCCAACCTGGTGGGAGTAGGACGCTTTGGGACCGAGAAAGGCCACGACGGGTTTGCCTTGGGGCGCCATGATGGGCGCTGAAGGTGATTGATGATTAGGGCAAGGAAGTCGGCGGTCGACGACAAGCTCTGACAAGTTTGGGAGATGGTTGTGAAACTGTCAATGGGCGTACATGCAGCACAATCGACGGTGGTGAGTAGGACGGGACGGAGACGGGTCCTCAGCCTGGGCCGGGATTGAATGGGTTTGGGCGACACTGGCTTTCGTATCGAAGGGTATCAGCGTCTGGCGACGCAGCGGGCGGGTGTGGCAGGGTTGGGCTAGAGGACCAGCGTCGCACACCGGAAAAGGGCGTCGGCGAAATGGTGCAATCGCGGGGTGGATGATGATTTTCTGGAGTTGTGGGATTGAGTCACGTTGACGATGGATGGATTGACGTTGAAGTACGGCACTAACAGGCGGCGAGCGGCTGTCGGAGCGGATAGCGATAGTGGACTACCGGTGGCCGGAGCACCTGGGAAATCGCGGGGTGGCACATGAGGGCTTCTATTTGACAGCTGCAAGTGCAAGTGCCGTCACTTGACAGCCGTTCCATCACAGCGGGAGGGCTTCTAGCGGTCGATCTGGGAGGCTGATTCTGTGATGCGAACTGCATTGGCGGCGGCGTCTGTTAGGGCCTGGCTGACGGTGGCTTGACGGTAGGACGAGAATGACCGGCGATGGATCAGGTATGTAAGCTTCAGTTCGTGTGTCCCGTCCTGATGATGGTGGAGTTGAAGGTGACCTCGAGTCGGCGACCTGCTTCTTTGAGGAGACTGCAGTATAACTGGGGGGATGTATGCAGTGTGCCGGTGCTGTTGTGCGTAGGTCAGGCAGGTGGTTGATATGAAGGTCCATGTCACTCTCCAAGAACCCTGGGCTGGAATTCATACATTCCAGTTCTCAACCTAACCACGTGGCTAGCCGTACTTCTGGGGGGAACCCAGGCTGCCCAGCATCTTGCACGATATCATCTCGATGCACCCGATATTAGGGCTCAGTTGGGTAAGCAGGCTGAGGTCTATCGTCGGCATGGCCGGATCTAGTGGCTGCCGTCACAGCTAGGCCGCTGAACCAGAGGCCTACCCAGAAACGGGACCCTGATCTGCGCGTTATTAGCGATCCAGCACTCTTCAAAGGCCCCTGGGTGGCGGTCTGCGGGTGGAACTCGTCGGCAGCGTTTCATGTCTGCAGTGGGCGGCTCTGCCATCCAATGTGCAAGGAGCCAATCCTGAAACGCGCCCTAGGAGAGTTGCACAGCTTTTCAGGAATCATCGTCGCCATCATCGTCATCACCAGTCTTCTCGGAAGGGATGCGCCAGGCTGCGAGCGGCTGTGAGGCGGCGAATCTCAGCGCCTCCTGTCTTGTCTCTCTTTCTTGACTCCTTGCCTGGACCGCAGGGCGCGAGAGGGGAGAGGAAGCCCCTGGCGGGCTGCGCATTGAGCTCTGCTGAGTTGGCAGTGCTTGCTGACTGAACTGACAGCCCACGGCCACTTACAGGATTAATGCTTTCTGAGGTTCTGTCCATTCCAGACGAATGCCCAAAGCCCAACGGCGATGCTCCGAGGCGAGTCGGGCCAGCTCTCCTCCGTCAGTGTCCATCGGTCGGAAGAACTTTCCGTCTGGCGTCGAAGACAAAGCCCTCAATTCTCGCTGTTGATCCCGTGAATCCGTGAACGCATACGAATCCAATCCCCGAGCGTCAGAGCGCCCTGGTCGAAACACGGACGGTTTCATCCTGGTCCAGCGCTTAGCCTATCACTCGTCGAGCCGCCCGATCATGGACAGGGGGGGAGGCGTTGCGCTACCGAATCAGCAACCGCCAGCCCGTTTGGGAGGGGGACATCTCACGGATGATTTGGCCAGAATCTGCTCGGACGTCTGGCGATGGGAGGACGAATTCTCCGTCAGAGCGGTCGTGACGATTCGGCAAGACAGGACCATCTGGTGATGGGGGCAGATGTGATAGTAGGTGACGGGCGAAAGCTGAAACCTGCTTCAGCCCTGGGGGAACCCGAATATCAGGCTCACCCGAGACAGATTGACAGCCGGCGACACGCTCGACAGGGCGCGACGACGATCCAGCTAAGGGCAACCAGGCAAGATGAGCAGCGCATGGGATCGCTTATCGTTGGCAGCAGCCAGAGTCTCCAACGCTTGACGTGAGGATCGGCAGCTGCGTCCTCCACTGTGATATAATTTCACACGGCGGGTAATCTTGCAACACGCACCAGGGCGCATTGTAATTATAGCTACCTTATAGCTGGGAGCGAACTATACAGCATTCCCTGCTCACATCACCTGCACTCATTCATGCCCTGCCTTTGACAGCAACCCGGCGCTGCAGCTCATCTCGCAGCAGCGAATCGCGGCCAGCCAGCACTTGCGGCAGCAAACAATTATTACCCCTCTCGCCTCTTTGTTTCAACTTGCGAAGAGGAGTCGCTCAAGCGCCGGGACTGAGGCGTCGTCGTCGTCCATCGCTGGCCACCGCCGTCCACTAAGATTGCAGCGCAGGGGCCAAGCACGCCTACCTGAACCTAATAAGGGTACCACTAAGGGTGGCTCGCCGGGGGCACGCTCACTGGCGCTCAAGCGACTTGAACACCTTGACACCCACCGTCGCTGTGCTGCCACGCCCGGGCTGCTGCAACGCTGGGCTCGGGTGGACAACCTAGCCTAAGGAAAACCCCCTGTCTGGCCCTCTAGTGCCCTGCCCTGTCCCGTCTGCAGCGCAATAGCGGGCGGGCAGCCTGTCCCTCCCCTCCCCTCGTGGATCGTCCCCTTGCCCTTGTCCCTGAGCTCCTGCCAAAACATCCCATCCTCCTCTAGTCTCTCCTCTCCCGCTCCGTGTGCATCATCACCACCTTTTGTTCTTTTTCTTCTTTCTTCTCTCTTTTAATACACCCCCAAGGACGGCCTCGTTGGGCGTTGAACGCTCTTTGCATTTCCAAGCCAGTCGGCTCCTCGACCGCATACGAACGAACCTTCCTGCAGTGATCGACACTGCTGAGATCCCGACCCCCGATCTCCTGCTGGGCTGTCTCGGGCACTGGCTTTCTTTGACGACGCGGCCCCACGGGAACGCGCTCACCAGAGACACTCATACCTCCTAATCCAGAGCACGGCTTCGTTCGTGATTCCGAAATGGCGATGCTGGCTTCCAAAGCATCGTTTCCCACCGCCCTGAGCGGCTCGACCATCATCCCCAGCGCCTCGCAGTCCGCCATGCCGCCCCCACGAAGAGCTCCCGCCATGCCCAGCCAAAGTCAAAGCTTCGCCAGCCCGACCGAGTCTGAGTTCTCCGACATCGACGGCCCCGACTCTGTTAAGAACTGGGACGAGGACCAGGTCTGCGACTATCTGCGAAGCGTCAAGTGCGGCGAGTACGAGAAGCTCTTCCGAAAGAACCACATCAATGGCGAGAACCTGCTCGAGATGGACAAGGAGGTCCTGAAGGAGATGGGCATCGACAAGGTCGGCGACCGAGTTCGCCTCTTCCTCGGTATCAAGAAATTGAGGACAAAGGCATATGCAAATCAGAAGAAGCGGAATCGGGTATGTTGTGGGAATGTGCACTCTCGGTGGCTAGCAGCTGACAAACCGTTTTCAGGACTCCTTTGGTGGACTTGATATCCAAGTTTTGCCCCCCCAAGGCGGTTCCCCGAGACCTCACAACGTTTCTCGATCCATGACCGCGCCTTCAGTTGTCAACAAGCGGTTCTCGAGACAAATTGACCTTTCCGGCGGCCTGGATCTTAGCATGGGATCCTCGAGACCCAACTCCCCCCTTCCCGGCAGTGACGTGCGAGCTGTTCGACAGCCACGTTACCCCCAGGGAGGTCCTTATATGAGCAATGCTCAGTCAGTCTCAACACCCAGACTCCCTGGATCCTCATCAGATATACCGACCAGCCGAATGGTAACTACCCATACCAGGAATAATTCCAGTATGGATGGTTCACTGATGGCTGCGTTACCACAGGGTCAAGAGGTTATTCGTGTGATTTCTACCGGCGGTGTGACTAAAGTGGTCAAGATTGCCGATTGTAATACATGCGAAGAGGTGATGCGTGTGACCCTACGGAAATTTGCTCTTCGCGAAGACCATGAGCGGAACTACTGCTTTTGGGTCCTGGCGGGCATCGATCCGGACCCTAGCCAAACTCGACGGCTGGGCGACACTGAGCTCTGGCGCATCATCAAAGACCAGCGACGGCCAGAGCGGAATCGTCTCATATTGAGAAGAGTCCCCGCTGGAGAGCCAGGCGATGCTGAGCTTCAACGAGCAGCTGCCATCGCCATGGAGGAGGAACAGCAAAAGCACGCTCGTGCTCTCGAGACTGTGGATAAGCGCAGTCAACTGAAGGTCCAGAAGATGCTGGGCGAGAACTGGAACGAACAGCTTCAGTCCCCACTATCCCCTATTTCCTATCAAGACCGCGAGCGCAACCTGCACAATGCCGCCAAGGATCTTGAGCGACCAGCTTCTCCCGAAACAACCCTAAGACCGCAGCGAAGAAAGACGAGCCTCCGCCAGTTTGGTGGTCTCCGTCCGCCTAGTGAGCTCATCGCTTCCGATCTTACCTCATACTTCCCGGATCACCCGAGAGAAGATATCGATCGAACGGCCCGGCTTTCTATGAGAAGGTCGACTCGGCTGAGCAAGGTTAACAGCCGCCTGAGCGTTGCGAGCAACTTCAGCTTCGCGTCCAGTATCCAAGATGCCCCGCCGATCCCCACCATCGCCGACTCCTGGCTGAATGCCACCAACTCTCAGATGGCCAAGGGCCGGCCACGAGACTCTCATATGAGGATACCCCATGGTTACCGTGATTCGGTTGCTTCTTCAATGCTGGATACTCTCCAGGAGGAGTCGCCTATTGAACCGAACCGCAAGTCTTACGTCTCATTTGCGGAGAGCAGCTCGGACTCTGCTACCCTCAGTGTCACTGACCCGGAGGGCAACACTACTACTGCTACTAGCTACTTCGACGGCGACACCTCAACTGGGTCTGGATCTGGATCTTTCCAGGAACTTCAACAGGTCTTGACCGAGGATGGAGAGGATGCAGATGAGGAGCTGCAAAGCTTCCTCGCTGGAGAGTCCTGGGACGACAACAAGTGGATGAAGGGTGCCCTGATTGGCCAAGGTTCCTTTGGTTGTGTGTACCTGGCACTGCATGCCGTCACTGGAGAGCTGCTTGCTGTGAAGCAGGTCGAGACTCCATCAGGTGCGAACACGCAGAACGATAACCGGAAGAAGAGCATGATCGAGGCTCTCAAGAGGGAAATCAGCCTACTCCGAGACCTTCGACATCCCAACATTGTGCAGTACCTCGGCTGCAGCTCCTCGTCGGATTACCTAAACATTTTCCTCGAATACGTTCCTGGTGGATCCGTCCAGACGATGCTCAACTCGTACGGAGCGCTTCCAGAGCCTCTGGTGCGAAGCTTCGTCCGGCAAATTATTACGGGTTTGTCGTACCTCCACAACCGGGATATCATTCACCGAGACATCAAGGGTGCGAACATTCTCGTCGACAACAAGGGCACCATTAAGATTTCAGATTTCGGTATCTCGAAGAAGCTAGAGGCCTCGAACATCCTCAGCGGCGCCAATAATAACAAGAACCGACCCTCGCTGCAGGGTTCAGTCTTCTGGATGGCACCCGAAGTGGTCAAGCAGACCTCATACACTCGCAAAGCCGACATCTGGTCCCTAGGCTGCCTTGTGGTTGAGATGATGACGGGCAGCCATCCTTTCCCCGACTGCAGTCAGCTCCAGGCCATCTTCAAGATTGGTGGTGGAAAGGCGTCTCCAACAATCCCAGAGCATGCAAGCGAGGAGGCAAAGGAGTTCCTCAACCAAACATTCGAGATTGACCACAACCTTCGTCCAAGCGCGGATGAGCTAATGCTCAGCCCTTTCTTGACACCCATCACCTAAATATACCCAAGAGATGGTTTCCATTGAAATGTCTCGAGGAGTAAGTAGGGGAGTGAAACAAAATTGGGGAGGAGCGGCGGCAGTTGATGGAGAGGCAAACAGACAAGAGGCGCAAGCTGAGAGAGTAGTTGCTTTGAGGCGGTTTGCTCAGACTGCAAGTGCTTATACCTGTTGATGGGTGGATTAGCGGCCGCTGGAAGGACTCGACTATCACCGCATGTTTTTACGGGGAGGGAATGATGATGCAGCGCCAGAGTTGCAGGCGTCAACGAAAGCGATCTAATACTGGAAAGATTTATGACCATGGAAGGAAGGGTGTATAATACCGGGGAGGTGATGCCAGGTCACGTTCGTTTTACAGCTTGCAGCATTTTTTGACATGCGAGGAGCAAGCAAGGGCATCAGGCGCAGGGGACTATTTGCATCTTTGATAATTTACACACTAGCTAGACGGCGGAGGAGGCACAGCCCAGACAGCAAACTACTAGTTAGCCTGTGCGTTCTACATTGCAGGGGAAAATCTAGGTCAAAGTGACGATCCAAAGACTATTCCGCGTTTGTCTGGCGGGAGGCCACATGTTTGCTGACGGTGTTGAGGCTGAGTTCAGTTTGGGCACTAAACAAAGAAACATTCATGGAGTTGGGAGCAAGTGAGACGAGAGGCCGCCTTGTAGAAAAGTCCTTGCTGCCTGCGGCCCACGAGAGGCCGGTTTGCAGGCCTCCCTCCCGCCTTGTTGCTGCGAATTAGTACCGTTCTGCCTCCGTTCATCACAAGAACGCAGCTTTTCACTCTGCAACTCAGTCAGCCTCGGAGAAATTATCACGGACGCTCATCCTCAGGCGTCATTTTCGCCGAGAAAGACCTGAGGCCCCAAACGACGAAAACCGACGCAGATCGCCAACACGCAACCCCACCAGCCTCCATCCATCATGAGCTCGCAGGGCGACAGTCAGCCCTCGCAGGGCAGCACGATGACGCTGATGCAGGAGAACCGCCACGAGGTGCTGTACTTTGCGTACGGCTCGAACCTGTCGACGGAGCAGATGCGGCAGCGGTGCCCGTACTCGACGCCTGTGGGATTGGGATATCTGGAGGGCTGGAAGTGGTTCATCAACGAGCGCGGGTACGCCAACATAGCGCAGGTCGAGGAAGCCACCGACGACGACAAAGGAAAAGCAGCCGAGAAGGACAGCAGCGGCGGCGTGTACGGGCTGCTATACCTGCTGCCGCCGCGCGACGAGGAGCTGCTGGATGGATATGAGGGCGTGCCGTGGGCATACCAGAAGTTCCAGGTGGAGGTTGAGTGGGTGCGCGATGCGGGCGGCGAGGCCGTGGGAGAGACGCTGAGGGCGCTGATCTACGTGGATGGCGAGCGCGTGGGCGAGGATGAGCCGCGGACCGAGTATGTTGGGCGCATGGAGAGGGGGATCAAGGATGCGGTTGAGAACTGGGGGATGGATGAGGGGTATGCGGATCGGGTGATGAGGCGGTTTTGGAAGAAGTAGAGGGAGGGGAGTTCACGATCTTGACGAGACATGGGTATGATCTGATGAAGCTGGGAGGTGTTTATGGTGTTGAATGGTGCGAGGTGATATCAGGATCAAGTTGAGTTATCCCCGGTAAAGGTGGTGCAGAAGGATCAGGGCAGCAATGACGGGGACAAACATGTCACAACTCACTCTCTTTCTTATCTTTATCATCTATCAACTATTGTCACAACTCACTACATACGCCGCGCTCCTCCAGCCCACCCCGGTGAGCCCTTGACCTGCAGACGGACGGCACGGATACTCCCTAACTTGCATGCGCTGGACCTTGTTTTGAGTCTTGTTTTGACCCTCTGTTGTGCATTGGAAAGCGGGCAGGCTGATGGAGAGGGAAGGTTGCATGCATGAGTGGGAGGGACTCCAAGAGCAGGGCAGCTAGCAGGGATGAGCTGAGTTGGGGACGGAGATGGAGGGTTACCTAGAGTTGGGTTTCAAAAGAGTACAATGCTGCCAGAAGAAACCTTCTTTCACCCCGTGAATACATGTATAATCGTTCCATTGTATACATGGCCATCTGATACCCTGAATTGAGGTGTGGGTATAAGTCAACTTATGAATACTAGGCATTATCATCAATGGGGGCGAGATTTCAAGGGCATAGTGAACAGTGCAAGAATTCTTGAAGACATAAAGATGACCGATAGGCGCTATTTTCATGTATATAAATCATTCTATAGCAGCACATGAGCACCCAATGGGTAGAACTGAACCAGCATCTGCAACTAAAACTTGCGCCCTCGTTAAGTACTGTTGGACTTAGTCTCACTTCCACTGCGTGCTCTTTTGCGCCTTTTAGCTGGCACAACCTGACTCAAATCACCCACAGGCAAGGAAATCGGGAAGTCAACAGATTCTAACAGCTCTGCGAACAGGAGGTACCAGACGATGGCGCACAGAGCAAAGACAAATGCCCCGCCAACCTATTTTATGTCATTAGCCAGAATTATATTACCACCTGGGTACAGAAGGTATAAATCACTTGTGTTAGAACGCAAACGGAATGTATGCTCACTTTTTGAAGACGGCCAGCCAACTCGTCGTTCCCTAAAGCCAAATTCCAGTACACGCCGGTAAAGCAGCCGAGGCCAACGGTCAGAAAGTGTAAGCCGGCGAAGAGAATCACGTTGACTCGAACGGCGCAGACAGCGAACATGTATGTCAGAAGGGTCATGAAAAGAAAGAAGAAGCCTTTGAGACAGTTAACCGCCCAAATTCCTACAGGAAAGAGTTATAAATGAATTGTAAGCAATACCTGTTGTAGCATAAAATCCCGAAGTGGTCATTCCTTCAGCGTTGTCGCTGGTCGAGGAATAAGCCAGACCTATCGGGTAAAAAGGTTGCAAATTTGTTCCCTGGACAAGCCAGAAACCACCTGCGTCACGCAAATCAGTGCTCCTTCAAGACACTATATTTGAAGATGCATCTGAGATTCAAGAAGACGTATCACGGCTTACCGAAGGTGAAAAACACTGTACTCGAGAACGTGTTTCCCAAAACCCATTCACCGAGAGCTCCAATGATTTGTAAGACCCCTCCAAAGAAGATGAAGACAGTTCTAGAATAGAGAAACCTGTTGTGAGCAACTTAAAACAAAATGGGCCTGCAGAAGCGATGAAGGAAATAAGAAACGTACAGAAGAGCACCTCCGTTTCCACCAGCACCACGCCATCCCATAGCAGCAATAGCATTGGGAGTTCCGGCCATCAGAAACCCAATGAGTCCAAGAGGAGTTGGGTTTCCAAAGGTATGCCGCAGTTGACCAGCCACTGGTCTTTCGGGGTTCAGGTAGAGCTTCTCAAAGACATCCTTGGGGATAAAGACACTCTCTGCCGTCTGCATTTTCCGAAGTGTTTCCCCCACTACATCAATATGACGACCATCTATTTCAGACATTGTTAGTGACCCGCGAAGTTTGTTAACTGTTGATGAGTCTTGTTTGCAGGAATGTGGTATTTGTCTTGAAGCTGGAGTTTCAGCAACACAGCAGCGGCGAGATAGGATTCTTATACTTCGGCTCCCTAGGAGAGCGACCCAGAAACCATACCACCACGATTTTTTTTCATAGCTTCCTTGCTTCGGTTGTCTTCCGCACGAGGCCTAGTCCTCTTCTGAGACGCAAACTAAGGTTGGGATGTAAACATAATTCTGTGCCGTCTGTTCCGGACTTTTGCAACATGCTCCATATGTTCTCGAAAGCAGAAGCCCTTGAAAGTATTCCCACCCCTGCATCATGTCTACCTGCTAGTAACTATGCGTGACTGTGAGTCTTCTATTCCAGTGTATGTGTACTTATTCTGTTACTGGAATACAACGATCAACGGCAACATCGCCGGAGTGTTCAAGGACTCATAAACAATATTGAATTGTTTGCCGGGGACCAAAGGAGATTGTGTCCCTGACACGGGGACCTCCAGGTACTTTGCGGGGCCCCGCTTCAACCCCAAGCTGGAAAGGAGGGATGTTTGGTGCACTGACGAACTGTCAGGGGTTGGCGGGCGTACGCACGATCCCGACGTCTCGGACCGCGGATGCGTGGACTGATCGATCTATGGATCCTCGGATTCCGCCGGTGGCAACTAGCATATGCCGATTTAAATGCCTTAACACAGTGTACATACGAGGTATGTCCTCAATATGTGAGTAAAGCCCGGAGACTCCGATAACCCCTGACCTGGCTTGAGTCAGGACAGTACAACATCTTACTTCGTTGAGTGCAAACAGGACGCAGCTCACATATTCCCACAAATAATACCCGCGGTAAAGGTGTTCGCCCTTTTATTTTCTTCTTTCCGTGCTGAAACGGACAGCTTGCATAAATGTAGTAAATCTCGCCTTGCTGATTGCGCCACGTCCTGGACAACAGACGTAATCTGATCAAAGTAGAACATCTTGCGACTGTTCTGATGAATATATCACACCATCATCTCCACTTCCCATAAACTAGAGCGCAGCCCGGATGATGTCGCTCATGAAAGGAGAGGAGTCAAAGTCCAACAGCGTTCTGAACACATCTTCCATAGGGCCCTCCAGAGGGAACATGTCGTTTTCTGATACCCCGTCAGAAGGCCCATCTGCTTGCAGAATGGAGCTGTCGGAATGACCCGGCATGTTCATTGGCATTTCAATAGCATGATTTCCAGACGATTCAGCTTCGTCCTCTCCGTCTGTGTCTTGAGGGCACTCGAGTCCTTGGTCCTGGCTGAGTACAGGCCAGGTATCTAGCCTGGTCGGGATGGGGTCCAATCTTGAACTAGGCGCTTGGATTCTTTCTTGGAGCCTTGTGGCCGTGATTTGTCCTTTGTGGCCACTGAACGATACTCTGGTTGTTCCTAGATCAACAGTGAGGGGACTCTCGAGAATAAATGGGAAGTCCTTCTTTTGCGGAACCCGCCCGTTACTCATGCCCAGATCGAGCATAAGCATCGACAACAGGTATAGTTTTGGTTCGTGGTCAAGCATATCGGACCACTGGAGTGACTGACGTTCCGTTGGAGTGATCGTATTCGCATGATCAAAGTGCAGCTCCTGCAGGACATTTTCTATCATACTGAGAACAAAATCAACCAACTCATACTGGAGATGGTATATTTTGAGACTTGCAGCTAGAGCATCGGGTGGCCAGGTATTTCCCATTGTCAAGATCTGTGAGGAAGGAGAATCGAGAGGTTGGTGAAGCAGCTTCAGGTCTAGGACATGAAGAAGCAATGGCGTAGCAAGACAAGCAACAGCACTGCTCGTAAGCCAACGGCTTATTTTCAAGTCGTGAAGTCTTTCAAAACAGCTTGTTATTGCGGAAACAGTATCCTGGACTTCCATTTTGATGCCACTGACAGCGGCTCGAAGGTCACAGGGCTGATCGTCTAGATTTTTCACCAAAAGGAGAAGCTCATGATGGAGTAGCGACAGTCGAGAAGAACTAAACACAGTCAGTAGGAAACGGACAACCGAATTGAGAACTCACTAATAAAAAATATATGCAAAGTTTGTGTAAAGAGTGGTAGCATGATCTTCATCGTCTCCATCGGCAAAATTGCTCGCCGTCATCATCATGAAGTCTTGAAGGTTGGATCGTGTATCTCCATCCCATCCCGGCAAATCTGTCTTGGCTCTTTGAATGATAGACAAATACACATCTGGCGAGGAATCGGAGATAAAGCTTTCGTCGAAGGGATACAGAATCATGAGTACGTCCGTCAATATGATGCACAGTTGAACAAATCTGTCGAATATTCGCCCAAGTGACATCTTTGTTTCGGGGCTGTAAACAACACTGCAGTAAATCTCGTCTTGTAAGTCCGAAGAGGATAGGGGAGAGTGTGATGCCAAGTTGAGTCTCGAATTACCGATCTGGATGCCTCTCCTAAGGCAAAGCGATAAGATACGATCACGAATAATGCAGCACCACCAAAGTCTTTTTACAGTAAGCCTTAGTTTGTTATTTTTTCCATCCCGGTCGGCCTCAGTTGATTGAGGGGCAGGATTAGAGCTCGCACCCGCAATCTCGGTATGCCGAATAGCGATACTAAGCCAGGCTGTCTTTTTAGCCCCAACAGTATAGAGGCAGGCTCGGAAAGACATGAGCAAGGCCGCTTGGGCTATGCAGATAGGGGATGACTCGCTTTCAAGGTCATGTAGGAGCTGAGGCGCCATGTATTACCAATACTGACTGGAACTGAATCAGGGCGGAGATAAAGATACATCCATACCTTTGCTTTCCTGTAAAGGGATGCTTTTGCTTCACGAATGCTGGAAAATCCGAGCGCTTGCATGGTTTCTAGCCGCGTAAACTGTTCAAAAAGAAGAGGGAAAAGTCAGTATAAGGATTCTATAGAGTATATGTGAACTTACATTGCAAGAAGCGAAGATCATTGCCTGGAAAACAAGAAGTGAAAACTTGGGAGCTGAGAAATCAGTCGAACGTCTGCGATAATACATATCCCAGAAATCTCCTTCATGTATTAATGGGAGGAACGGGTGCATATGCAGAAAGTACTGTTGCACGATTTCGTCCAGAATCTCTCGTTTCGGAATTTGGAAACAGCCTTGAAGCTCGAGATAATCAACATCTTCAGAAGCAAGATTGCTCAGATTGTCGACGATCAAAAAGGGGTAGTCGAGATAAACGACATAGGCAGAGGACGAATTTTCGCGTCCAGAGTTGTTTCTTGGAATGTCCACCGCCGCCTCCCGCGTGTTTGCTGTCTGAGAAGTCGGCTGCGATAACAGCCTTAAGACATCATTCACTGGCTCAGCTTCAGTGTTGGCCTTGTTGATGCTGCGCCGAATGTTTAGTCTCAAGGGTCATTCATTAGCTAGGCATCCAAATAACAACGACCGCCGTTTACGCACATCCTTGAGTCCGAGCCACTCTCAATGCACGACTCGCCGTTTTTGCGGCATCTTGTACAAGGCATTCCTGTCCTCCAAACATCGCAACGAAGTTTTCGAGACCGGCACAGTAGACATGCCCACGGGGCCTTTTTGTACACTTTTCCGGTTATTGGGCCGCCTCTTGGGTCCTCGCGATTCTCAGGATGGTGTTGCATTGGAAGAGCCGGAGATGAACTGGTAGCAACCAATCAAAAAATGATGAATGCTAATGGGACTGCGGAGTATGCAGACTGCCACTCGTTACTTATGAACGAGGGCTCTAAGTGGTCTGACAGGCCGTGCATATTACGATACATCCGACTTACCCGTAGTTCCAAATCTAGCCCAGGAACTCAATAACTTGTTTCAGCTATAACCTGGCTCAATCATCCAGTGCTGAATTGCATATACGTACGGAGTACATACAGTACATAGGAGTAAGTCGTGAGCTAGTTGGGTGGTATTGGAGGACTAGCCCTTGGCCGCATAACACCTCCACCACCCTTTCATCCATGCAGCTTGAAGGACTGGCCTTGGCCAATAGCATCTTGCTACGTCGAGCTCCCCGTTCGCTTACTGCTTGCATTTGTGAGTTGTGAGAGCTGAGGAGGAGATGCATATGCGGGGACTTATCACACCGAGGTGGGTTGGTGGGCTGTCTGGGTAATTTTGTCAAGAGAAAACGGGTGGGTGTAACCGATCGTTGCACTGGGATGGAATCACTGCAAATGGTTGCTTCTTAGAAAAGAGGCGCAATCTTAAGTAGAGTATCCCATGTGTGTAAGGATAAGGGAGAAAATTAATATGTCCGAGAGATGAGAATACTTGCAGGTTGTAGTCATGATGAGCGGCGGTAGGCGCAGGGCACGGTCAAATCGCTCCTTCCGCTGAACCGGCCACTGAGCTTCAGGGCGTATACAGCGCAGCTCCATTTCCAACCCCAACTCCAACTCCAACAACGTCTATCCATCACCACAACCACCCATGGGACAACATCATGGCTTCGTCCGCCAAACGAGCAGTACGGAGCCTCTCCCAGAGAGTGTCACCGTCGCCATTGACAGCGTGTCTCTCTCCCTGTAGCAAGGCGTCGTTGCTAAGTCAAAGGATGGGCGTGCAAGTGCACGTTGCCATGCCCACATCCAACTCGTTCTCAACCTCGACTCCCGCCGCGACGAGCCTGCGCAGCTTTCCGGCATGGTTCGCCCGCGGAGGCACTAGCAACGGGCTTATTATTCACCGCAAGGACCTGCCGCCCGAGGATCAATGGCACACGGTGCTCCCGGCCGCAATGGGGTCTCCAGACGCGTACGGCCGACAGCTAGACGGCATGGGCTCGGGCATCTCGTCTACGAGCAAAATTGTTGTTCTCGGCCCGCCAACGCGCCCTGATGTGGAGGTCGACTTCACTTTTGTTCAGGTGGGAATCAAGGACGGTGTACTTGACATGGCTGGCAATTGTGGCAACATGTCGTCTCTTGTTGGGCCGGCAGCGTTTGATCAGGGCATTCTTGAGAATCCGCGGGTCGAGGTGGATGCGGATGGCCAGCCATGGGGAGTGGTGCGGTTTCTAAACACCAACACGATCAAGGTCATGGCGTCGCGCTTCAAGGTCGCTGGAAGCCCTCTCCGGTACTGCCCCCAGGGAGATTATGAAATGGATGGTGTGCCAGGAACAGCCTCCAAGATCACCATGAGCTTTATGAACCCAGCAGGCGCCAAAACGGGTAAGGCTTTGCCTACTGGCAACCCAGTTGATACGCTTCATCTGTCAAATGGGAGCACTATACAAGCGTCTCTAGTAGATGTGGGCAATCCCGGGGTCTTCGTTAGCACCGAGAGTCTCGGTCTACCAGACGACTCCGTCTTGAACCCTACTGGGATTGAGGCTGATGCTGCTCTAAAGGAGCGGCTGGCAGAGATACGTCGTGTTGGTGCCGCAACAATGGGACTGGACCCCAAAATTGAAAGCGTCCCTAAGATCGTTCTGCTATTCCCCAAGACCTCATCACCTAAGGCCGACATCAAATGTCAGGCCCTTTCCATGGGACAGGCTCACAAGGCTGTCCCCTTGACTCTGGCTCTTTGTCTTGGAGCCTCCGCCCAACTTGAAGGAACTATTGCGTCTGACTTGATAGGGGGGCGGACGAAGGAAACGATAACAATCGAACATCCAAGCGGCAAGGTTGATATTGGAACTACCATGCGTAATGGGAACATCGAATCTGCCCAGCTTCTTCGCACCGCGAGGATTCTTATGAAGGGAGACGTCTACTACTAGTCGAATTCGTTCTTATTGAGATGCCGACATCTCAATCTTGGACCATCTTCGGCGGAGGGTTTCACCGCAGACTGACCTTAAAGTGCCCTTCTCAGGAGATTATTGGAATATATTCTGCGTATTGGTTCGGTGTAGACTACTATCCACCGGTAGCATATGGTGATCGACCATCTGGTCGTGGGGGATGCTGAAGAATCCATCCAAACGTCTATTTAGGGGAATTGCAGGGCTTTGTGTACAATTATGTATGGCCAGGTGCCAACAATCAAAATGATTAAATGCATAGAAAAATATGACAATGTTATGAACGTGATCAACTCTTTGAAGAAAAGCCAATTCTCTTTTTTCTATCTCAACCTTGCATCTTTACAATGGCATATGTGTAAGTGAGCATTCCATCACGTGATGGCCGAAAGCCGGGAGTTGTTGTTGTTGGCCTCCGGAGCGGCCCGTAGCCGGAAGGACTCCACCGTCCCTGAAGACTTCACGGCTCCGGGCCTCAACCTTCAGCACATTCCCGGACCAATTGCCCGTGCCAACCGAGCTTCTGGACGCTGAAAAGACCACAAAGGCTACAGACGTCCACAGGGAAACAGCAGTTATCATGTCTTCCTCTGTGGCGGCCGAGGGCAGCTTCGCGCACCCGTACTACCCCCTCACAGCGGCCATTCCGGGCTATGTGCCCAACGATAAACCCGTGCAGCAGCTCCTGCTGACGTTTGGAGGGGCGAGTGTGGCGGTTATCGCAACGGCACTGCGACAAGCGGCTCGTAGTCGGGTGAAGCTGACGGCATTGGACCGGTTTGCGGCCGCATGGTTTGCCCTATGTGAGTGTTGACGCCTCAGGGGTGGTACACTGCTGACGAGGAAATGATAAGGCGCCTTCCTGCATATTGGATTTGAAGGTGGGTGCTCATCGTGAAGGACGGGAAATTCAAGGCTGACGATGGGAAGGGTACTATCTGGTCTACCGGACTCAACTGGCCGGCATGTCAACCCCCTTCGCACAGCTCTGGAAGGAGTACGCCCTTTCCGACTCGCGCTACCTAACAGATGACGTCTTTACGATATCCGTCGAGACCATTACAGCCGTGAGTGGTGACAATCTAATCACAAGTGCCGGAGCTGACGCGTGCCCAAGCTCGCCTGGGGCCCCCTCAGCGGCCTCACGTTCCTCGCCATCCTCACCGGAGCGCGCTGGCGCCACGTCGCGCAGACAATAGTCTGCACCGCTCACCTGTACGGCGTTTCCCTGTACTATCTGACCAACTGGACCGAGGCGCGCCTGCACGGCGTGGCCTACAGCCGGCCCGAGACGCTGTACTTCTGGGTGTACTATGTCGGGTTTAATCTGCCGTGGGCGGTGGTGCCGCTGGGTGAGTTGCTCTGTTGTGCTTGAGGCAGGCGAACAATTACTGACAGGGAGGGGACGTAGTGCTGCTGCGGGATAGTCTGACGGTGGTGGGGAGGGCGATGGAGGCGCTGGAGATGCTGGCGGAGTTGGATGACGAGGAGAGTGAAGATGAGGCGAGGGAGAAGGAGGAGTGATGTTGCACGTCGGTCTTGGGTGTCGACTCATTGTGAGTCAGTTGAGGGAGCACTCGGTTATTTTCCTGGTGCTACGAGGGCGTTGAGCCTTGTGATCATCTCTATCTTCACGAAAAGGGGCTGACCCTCCTTCACGGAGGGCATCACGGCTCCGTGTCGTTTAGCAGGCGGGAAGGCATCGCGATGAGGTCGGGCAACGACATCCCTCCCGCTACAACCCCCCCTGATTGCATCCTCATGACCACACTTATCACGAACCTGCTCAACCGCCGTCATCCTCACGTGTTGCTCCTGTCCAACTCACCAGTCCAATCCTCCGTCTCGCAACTCACCGGCCCCTCCCCCTCCGCACCACCTCGCCGCCTCACACTCGTCTTCCCCTCCCGAAACAAGTCCGACACTCTAAAAGAGCAATGTATGTATGTATCTCTCGGACGGATTCCTCCTCGGATCGACGCCGGTCTAGCCTCGGCATGCCCCTGAGTCCACCACGCCACGCCGTCCGTCCGCCTCACTTCGCCCTGCGTTCCCGGCCGCTCGGATACGGACGGGGGTGGTTCAGCGCCAACAACCCCGGCCGGCACACTCCCGACGGTGCTGGATCTGGTCGTATCACATCTCAGAGGCGTCTGCATGTGCATGGATGGATGGATGGATGGATGGATGGTCGTACTCGTACCGGCTGCAGGGACCGCCAATCGAGATCCTCCGGCCTGGAACGTTGCGCGACGCTCCTGATTTAGCACCATGTCGTCCACCTGCGGGCTTGACCGGTGTTGCTTCGGCTGTAGAAGCGATATGCGGATTAGGCCTGACCGATTACCGTAGAACTCGAGTCAAGATTTAAGCCCTGACACTTGGAAGCCAGAGACACCAACTTCACAGCAGTGATTAGAGAGAAGAAGAGTTGAGAAATTTAAAATACTATCCAAAGAAAATCCGTAAAAGTATCTCATGTTCCATGCTTGTGCGTGTGCTCCCATTCAATGCCAAACCTGTCCATCTGGACCGCTCCCTTCCCATGCTTTCCGTATCCCGAGCCAATGCATCCAAAGAATCATCAAAAATGAAAGAAAAGTCCCGTAGAAATACTCAAGATCCCACATCACAAAGTGTACAAGTCTGCAACTTCTCACCTCTTTCCTGAACCAAGGAGACCCATTCCCTCAAGCGTTGTTGCAGACAGTGTATCAAACATCCACGACATCCAGATAATCCGAATCGTAATCATCCTCCAACCTCTGCGGCATCGGCGGAGGCGGCGGCGGCATATTCACCGTCGTCACCTCAACCTCAAACAAGGGCATTCTCGTCGCGCCCGCAGCCTCACGACACACCAGACGAATCAGCTCATCCGTCCGTCCCGCCGCCGACATCTCATACACCTCACCATCCAGCGTCACGCGTCGCAGCGTCGCCCGCAGCGCACCAGGTCGTTGCGACGGCACCTCGCCCACGTTATCGAACGACTGCGCGCGGCACCGCACCTCAGCCAGTGCACGTTGTGTGATGGATTGCTCCGTCAGGGGGCCAGGAGACACCGCGAGGATCTTCTTGCTTCCGTGGCCGGCCCAGACAATGTGCAGACGCATCGGCGAGCCGGGCGGTGGTGGGATGGAGGCTTGGGGTTGATGATGGGCTGGAGGGAATCCGGCGGCGAGACGGGGAGGAGGTGGGAAGACCTGACGAGGGCCGGGAGGTGGTGGAGGAGGTATCGATGCACCTGTGTTTGCCGTCCACATGGAGGACACAGGCGGAGGGATACGGTAGGGATGAGGTGGTCCTGCAGTCGGGCCTGGACCAGCTGCGGTAGGGGGGTATCGCGGAGGCGGGCTGGACCGGCGACGAGAGGGACGGAAAGGAGTTCCCTCCTCGAAGCTGATATGATTGTGTGGGCGCGCTGCAGATGCTGCTGCTGCTGGACCTGTCGTTGAGGGCGCTCCGGTAGTCGCAGCGGCAGTTGACGAAGCGTCACAGTGAGGGATAGAGTCGACACTCGTGGGCGGCGTCAGGGTCACTGGCTTCGACGCTTTGTGTGTTCGGCGGTGCATAGGACGGCCCCGGACTGAGCCAGTGTCGTCCTCAGAATCAGACATATCGTCCTCGCTTGACGAGGGGCTGCTGATACGCCGCGGCGGCTTGCCAAGGAGACCATCTGGATGACGAGGGAAACAAGACAGACTCGTTCGGGCACCCGTGGGAGTAATATAGGCCATTCTAGTGGGCAGCATCGGGCCGGGCTTGGGTGCTGGTACGTCAAGGCCATCAGGGCCAGCACACTGGTCGACTGCAAGGGCTGAACGCAGGTGCAGGGCCTCGATGGCAGTCATCAGCGACTTGTCAGACTCGCGGAACAGCGTGTGTCGCTGCTCGCTGTGGTCGTCCAGTATAAGAACATGGACGTGCCAGTTCTTCGACAAGTCGAGCTGGCTCACGATCCGCACTTCGGAGTCTGGAGCGATGACAGAGCAATTCTCTATCAACGAGGCCAGCATTAGTAAAGAACCATCTCCGCAAGGATACAACCTGACCCATACCTTCGATGAGAAATCGATAATCGCTAAAAGTGAGATCGGAAGTTGCCGCCATGGTGGTTGATACTAGAGACGTGGCGATTCTCGACGGCGGCGCAGGAGCAGCAATATCAGGAGACGGTCGATCGATCATGAGGATCATATACGCCGCAAGACCACAGCGTCATGTAAAGCGAAAAGAGACAACAAAGCGTAGACGGATGCGAGATCCACGAGGATAAAGAAAGGTCCAGACCCGAAGAGTGCGGTGATAAACCCGTCCTTTTATCATCGTCAACTTACACGCCGCCGCTTCGGGCCATGTTCCCTGTCACCGCTAGCACAGTCCCAAGACAAACATCGTTCCAGGGTGGGTGCTTGTTTCCAAGACATGAAAGACAAGAATGGCGAGGCGGACGGCGAGGCGTTCCCTTGTCGGACAGGCGGTGGAGATGACAACAACCAAGCAAGCAGGCCTAAGACTTAAGAGATTTGAAGAGTCACGGCATGGTTTGCTTGGACGGGACGCGGACAGCGAGACGGGAACACACATCTGCTGTCGTCGTCCATGCCAGACAAACAACGACAGCAAAACGTCAACACTCGTCGACGCGCGTGTGTGCTTGTATCATCGCCGGCAATACGTCCATCCAAGCAATCCTCGTCGCACCGTCCGCCACTATCCGCAAATCATGAGATCAGCGTCCCCTCTCACGACTCTCCTTCTCAGCGATATACCCGAACCCCCGCCCCCTGCCGCCGCCTCCCTACCCCTTGCACCGCACATTACGATCCGCTTGTGTATCCTTCGGCATCGAATCGGTCTCCGTGTTTGCTCTTCGGTCTGGGAGGCCCCCCCAACCCCTCAGTGTTGGCGTTGGTGTAGCCCGTCGTTGCGACTCTCCCATCTCATGTAAGCCCGTCGCCAGCAGAGAGCATCAATCAGGCCGCAATGCCGTTTGGTCTTTGCCGCCGTCCGTCTCGCTCCAAGCCCAATCCCTTCAATGCTAAGCCGCTTGTGTCATCGGCGTGGCGAGCAAGCCACCGTGTTGGGCTCGCTTTCGACAGCCTCACCTTGAGGAGTGGTTGTGATTGGTCGGACCAGCGATCCTGCACCCAAACAAGGATATGTACACTTACAACGGCCCCTCCCGCCAGACTACCCACTCAGATATTGCCACTTTATATTGCCCTCGATAGGCCGTGACTGCAGCATCGCAATTCTGGGGTTGGTCCCTTTGGATCTGGCACCTTGCCTGGGCGAAACGGCATGTTCATCAATTCCCATGTTTGGGCGCGAGGCTGAAGCGTCTGGAAGTCCAAGAGCCTGAACCTCGTCTATTCGGACCATCTCCGACCACCCTCACATTTCGTTTCTTTTTCTGGCGATCTCTATACACTTTGTGGTCAGCAGACCATTCACGAGATTCGCATTACTTTTACCATTCTTGGTCCAAGTCGACTCTGTGTCTTCATTTCGTCATCATCCTTCAAGTCATTGACCAATCGCATCTTCGAACAAAGCGTTGGCTCTACATAGTAGTGAAAGGGTAGTCTTGAGGTTGAAAAAAAAAGGCAGGGCGGTCGGTTGGTACTCCAAAATCGAGCCATCGTCGTCTTATTCTAGTTAGGTATCTTACAATGTCCGCGATTATGCCGTGATATATCAAACGCCCGTCTGAAGTCGCTCCAGCCTCGCCGTCACCGCTTCCACCAATGCCGTCTCGCGGGACAACAGGTTCTGGACCTGCGAGAGCTTGGCCTGGCGTATCTGCTGCGGGATCCGGAGCTCGGCCGCTGGTGTTGTCGCTGCCGCTTCTCCTCCCTCCCCGTCCTTCCGGAGCGCCTCCACTTCGGCAATCAGGCCCTCGTGCAGCCGCTTCACCTCGTCGAGCCGCTGCGAGACTTGCTTCTGGGCCGTCGACGTCGATCCGCCGTCCCTAGGCGCCGGGCCGGTAATGCTCGCCTCCAGTGACCGCACTTCCCGCACGTAGGCCACTTCCTTGGCGCTGAGATCCCTGCTCGTCGCCTTCCCCACGAGCTTCCTGAGATTCTCCATTCTCTCATTGAGCCGGCTCTGGCGATCCCTCGCCTCAGACACTCGTCGCTCAAAGAAGGCGTTGTCCGGCTCCCCCCCGCGGTGCAACCCATGGATGCCGTCGATCCGCCCCTTGATCTCGTTGGCTTTGAGGACTTGTGCTCTTAACTCCGTCTGCAATAGCTCGCAGCGGCGAAACACCTCAGCTGCCGCAATACCCAGCCGGTATGTCTCATCCGCCAAGACCTTGTGGGCGTCTGTGAATATCTGCAGCACCAAAGGGCTCAGCCTCACTTCTTGATTCACCACCGTCTTGTGACGCGAAGTGCGCAATCTCTCTAGTAAGGTGGGCAACGCCGATCCCTCGTCAAATGTGTGCGATGGATTGAACACGGGTCGCGGTTCGAAGAAGTCGAGCGGTGCTACACTGGCTTCCCGATCCAAAGTAGGGCTTTCCGACTTGACGATAGGCGCCAAATCCACGTCAGGTGTCTCAAAGGTCAGCGAGATGGGCTCGTAGGGCGTCGACGAGAGTAAGAAGTAGCCGACATCAGGATCTCGGATCACATTGCATGCAGCCAGAGGCACAGCGACATCTGCCGTCGACTGCGCGTAGATCCGGTCCCGAGATGACTGCGAGTTGACCAAGAGACCAATCCTGAAATCAGTGCCCGCCTCAGAATCCCCCGTAAGCTCACTCTCCAGCCGGAAGATCCACGAGGTGAGCGAGATAAAGGTGATGGCCGCGTGATGGGTGACGAAGAAGCTATAGCGCGACATGGCGTCTGCACTAAACACCGGCCAGCTCTCTTCGCTCACCTCGACCGGGCTCATCGTATCGATAGCCTGAAAGGAGAGCAGCGACGGAGGTTCCACGTCCGCCAGGATTCGGTTTGCCTTTGTCTTGTTCTTCGGGGGCAGCCACTGAGCTTGCACCCCCTCAAGGTCTAGGTAAACCCGCACCTGGCCCGTGGTAGAGAGAAGACAAACCACAGCCAGAGACAGCCCTTCCTGGTCACCGTCGTCCATGTCGAGGTCATCATCTTCCTCTCCAAGCATGAGTTCTTGCGTTTCCGTCTTCTTTCCAATTACCAACATATCTGTGATAGACGTATCCAACTCATCACCAGTGTCCGGATCCGCGTTCAAGTCGAAGGGGCCTTGGAGACGCGGGGTGATTCCCGGTCGAGATGGTCTCGTGTAGACTTCAACCAGGGGGTCAATGGGCGACCCCTCCAGAATCTGCGGTTCCTGCGAATCAATCTCGCCCATCCACTCCAACTGCTGCTGCGCAAGCAGCTTCTCCTGCTGACTGACCTCGGGGTCATCCTCGATACTCGCGACAGTAGTGACGATCGATACAGAGAGCGATGGAATAAGAGTGGGAGGGGGAGCCCAGCGTTGCGGCAAGAGGGGGCACAGGGCATAGATATCTCCCTCGCGCATCGCCACCCACAGGGTCATGGGATTCCAGCCCCCCGACCCCTTGTTGGGGAAGCTGGCTGCGGCAACCTCCATCTCTAGCGAATCCGGAGAGAAGGCCTTGTTGGTGGCCGAAGTTGAGGCAGTGAAATCCTGGTCCAGCGTCGTGCCGTCTGCTAGCTTCTTGAGGTCGATTGACGTGGTTGGATTGTCGAAGGACCATCGGTCGGTGGCGGACAGCTCCCACACCCGTACGATGGCGTCGGTGGTCACTGTCACAATGCAGGAGCCGTTAACTCCTAGAGGGTGCCAGAGCGCCGACGCAATGGGTGATCGCGAGGTGACGTGTGTTGTAGGTCCAAGGGTGAAGATTTTAGGCTTCAAGGGACCATCGTCCACGCTGGTCAGGTGTGAGGGGTCCGGGAGGACGCAGATGTGTACTGTATGAGTGGTGAGAATGGCGAGATAGTTGGAGTTCGGTGACATGATGAGCTGTCGAATATCATCTGCCACGGGAGTTCGGATAGTCTGTAAAACATCGTCAGTATGGAGTATACAGAGTCATGGGGAGCTCCCAATCTACTCACTCTGATGCCAAGAGCTGAATTCGAATCCAGGTCACTTCCAGTCGACTGTGACGAATCCTCTCTCTTGATTCTGGGTCCATTGCCCGTCCTGCCTCTGGCCTGACGGGTAGCCCAGTCCTCCTTCAGATACGCCAAATCTCCCCAGCGAATCTCCCTGCCCACAGCGACAAAGACCTCAGTCCCACGCCTCGCAATGGTCCTCCGCGGGCCCGCGACCGGCTTCTTCTTGGAGGCATAGGGCGGCGACAAGGCGCGCGACCGCACGGCGTCGGGCGCGGGCTCGAACAGCTGGTGGCCGGGAGCGTTGCTGGACAGCCACGCTGCCGAGTAGCTCTTGACCTTGGGCATCGCGAGAGCCGGGGCGTCGAGGGAAGGCCGGCGGCAGTCAGTTTCTGTGCAGCTCCCTAGAGCTTCGGGGAGGGCGGCTGCGGTCTCGCGGGCGGGTGGTTGTTGTTTTGGAATGGAAAAGCTGGACGGGCCCTTTGTTGCAGGCTGGCGGTTGAAGCAAAAAGCACGGGAGCGATTGGGCGCGCTAAAGCTGAGTGGGCGGCAGGTACAGTACAGAGTACAGGGCAGGTGCCTTCCATCCATTGCTGTTCAGGTAAGGCATCCCCACTCTCAGCCAGCGCCTGCAGGTCGCCCTCCAACCTCCAAGACCCACATCTTGATCGCATACCTGCAGCATCAAACTGTTTGGCATAGACAGCGCTGCGTTCTCCTTCAACCTCTGTCCACTCACGTCTTCGGATATCCTTCCTTGCCTAAGCTTCTAGAAAGCATCCGCGCCGAGAGGCCGAGCCTGTGCCACCGATTACCGCCTTCCTACTTAATACCACCAGCTTCGTCGCCAACTCTTCCAACCATGAGGCCCGGAATGAGGAGCACCGTCGACAGGCTCGACAGGCCAAGCGCCTACTACCAGAGTAGAGTATGTATCCTTGGATGTATCTGTCACTTAGTATTGCTAACAGTCGCACAGAACAAGCGTAGACGCGACCGCGATAGAGACGAGGACCACAAAGACGACGTAAAGCCCCCAGAACCAGTCGCAGACCCCCTCGCCGACGCCACCACCCTCTACGTCGGAAATCTCTCCTTCTACACCACCGAAGAACAAGTCTATGAGCTCTTTTCCAAATGCGGCGAGATCAAGCGCCTGATCATGGGCCTCGACCGCTTCAACAAGACGCCCTGCGGCTTCTGCTTCGTCGAGTACTACACCCACCAGGACGCCCTCGACTGTATGAAGTACATTGGCGGAACCAAGCTCGACGAACGCGTTATCCGAACGGATCTGGATCCCGGGTTTGAGGAGGGGCGGCAGTATGGACGTGGCAAGTCGGGTGGACAGGTGCGCGACGAGTATCGGGAAGACTTCGACGAGGGACGGGGAGGCATTGGACGGGCGTTGCAGGGGCAAGAGTACGACGACTAGCAGGAATCTCCGTACGGTCGCCTAAAGTGGGAGTCTTGGGATTGAAGAGGTTTGGGATTTTGATACCCTTCAAAATATGTATAGTTATATAGGGTCATGAAAAGGTCTGGTCCAGCTCCTTCCCGTCGTTTTTTATCTTCAGCGCCCTGATGTATTCCTACAATGATCTTTCGAACTCATGCGTTCATTCTGCGGCGATTTTTCAAATCAACTCCCTCCTCATATCATGTCGCAGATGCGTAGTTGAAACAAGTTGTTGTACATGGATCCTGAAAGATCCTCTCTCACAATTCCATCCGCCACCATGGGAAAACAAATATCGATGTGCCTCCAATGCGCAATTCCAAAGTTCGACGCGTAACTCCTTAGTATCCGGGAGGGTTGACTCGCTGCGAAACCCTCGTCCATTTGGGCAACTCTAGTTCCCGAATTAGCACTCTACCAGACCTCGATGCGTCCGCACCACATACTGTGAATGCCCTTGCGGTACTTCTTCTCCTTCCGGTCGAACATGGTATACTTGTCGCGGGGCAGCATCTCCGCCTCAGTCGGCATCTCGGCCTTCCACCGCTCCAGAGCCTCGATCGTCTGACCCTGCTTCGCCAGCGCGGCATCCAGCGTCGCAACGACGTTGTCCACGGCCCGGAGGCGCATGCGGTGACGGCGCTTCTGGAACTTGGACAGCCGCCAGGGAATCTTCCAGAGCAGGCCGCCCGAGAGGGGGTTTGTGATGCGGAACGGTCCGAACATGGCTGCGGTGGTTGCTGTTGCTGCGTCCGGGTGGTGAACTTTTCGTCTGGAGGTTTTGGAGCCGCTCGCTGTTCAAGGTGGAGCGGAATATTCTGGGACCCGGCTGCCGACGGGGGGGATTATAATTATAGTGGGGGAGCAGCAGCTGTCGCATGGACAGCACTGGATCGTGGAGATGAAGCACATCGCATCTCTCAAACCCTCCAGATCAGTGTCGTCCACAACCTGCGAGGCCGCGACTTCGAGCATCTCGTCCCGCCGATGACGAGCGCGCCACGATGAGCTACTACTTCGCCATCGTCGGCACCCAGGACAACCCGCTCTTCGAGTACGAGTTCGGCACCTCGAAGCAGGGCGGCGACGGCCAGTCGCGATTCAACGAGCAGGTCCGCCATCTCAACCAATTTATCCTGCACTCGAGCCTGGATATTGCCGAGGAAGTCCAGTGGTCGCACGGCCAGATGTGAGTCTTGCCCGCGCAAGAAGACTGGAGGGGAAGCTATCGAGGAGAAAGAAGCGGAGAATCAATGTCGATGGACTGCTGGCTAACTCCCGACTGCGCCATCCAGGTACCTCAAGTGCATCGACAAGTTCTTCAATAACTATATTTCATGTTTCGTCACGGCGGGCAACGTGAAGTTCCTACTGCTGCATCAGCCTATCGTGCCGACATCTGGCAGCTCGTCGCGGTCCTCAACAGCGATTGGCGCAAACCCGACCAGTCCGGCCACCGAGGAGGCGGTCAAGATGTTCTTCACTGAGGTGTACGAGAATTGGGTCAAAGCGATCATGAGTCCGTTCTACAAGGCGAATATGGAGGTACGGAGCCCAGTATTCCGGGCACGGGTGGCGGCTGCGGGAAGGAAATACTTGTGATGTTGTAGAATATTATGATACCAATTTACTATTACGACGACACAATGTCCAGTTGCAGTGTACGAAGGTACGACATCATTCACGCAAGGTGGTCTTAAAGTTGATCATATGAATTTCTGGTATTTCATTTCCGTCGGTCGTCTTGTTCCTCGACGCCTTATAGTAGTATCATGCCCAAAAGCCCCCCTGCCCAACGCCAAAAGCAAATATCCGTTCCCTGCGAACCCATTTCATCCCCATCTTGAAGACAGGCACGGCGTTTAACCACCGAAACCGTAGAGGGTGCGGCCCTGTCGCTTGAGGGCATAGACAACGTCAAGCGAGGTGACGGTCTTGCGCTTGGCGTGCTCAGTGTAGGTGACGGCGTCACGGATGACACCCTCGAGGAAGGTCTTGAGGACACCGCGGGTCTCCTCGTAGATCACTGGATGGAGCGTTAGCATATTGTCGATGGGAGAGTCACGTAGGGAGATGACATACTGGCTGAGATACGCTTGACACCACCTCGTCGAGCGAGACGGCGGATAGCAGGCTTGGTGATACCCTGGATGTTGTCTCGAAGAATCTTTCGGTGACGCTTGGCGCCGCCCTTGCCGAGACCCTTGCCACCCTTTCCACCTATTGAAGCCCAGTCAGCATCACGAACTTGTCGACGCAGCAAAGCGCGTGCACGACAGCGACAACAGCCATCGACCACAACGCGATGCATCAAAAGGGAAGAGACTTACGGCCAGTCATGATGAATAAAGTTACGGTATTAAACCTGAAGTTGATGGAAGACGATGTTGACGCGCGACGCGGAGATGCAGGCACACGAAAATGGATAGATCGATGGTGGTGAGAAAGGGGAAGATGCGGGGAGGGTGGGCGACGGGCTGCTACATAAATACGCGCAGGCAATCACTCGCCGGGGCCCGACGCGATCAGCTGCCTGCGGTGGCGCCTAGCTGTTTCGGGCGGAACCCGCGCCCAAAAATACGTTGCCCTCGGCCCCTGGTTCACGCGGGCTGGCGGCCGATTTTTTCGATTGGCGCGATTCGATCGGCTGATTCTGCATCCCATCCCATTGTTGGGGTGGATTTTCTGGCATTTTAAGCGGCTGATTTGGGTGGTCGGGGCGTCTGCCGTAAGCTAGGCTAGTGGTGCCTGGGCGTGGGGCGCTTGGGCTTCCGTCCTGCAACAACATCGCGATGAGGCTCTCGAGCGCAGCGAAAGGACGCTGTGATCGGTGGCTGAACGATAAGGTAGTAGTAGTCTATCTGACTGCTTAATTGAGACTCTGCTTGCTACAAAGCTGTCTATCTACAGGTGGTCTCCCATTCACTGGACTTCCCGCATCTTGGTTTGCTGGCGGGGCTCGTCGCGATCCACGACGCGTTCCGAATACCTACCTACACTCCAACGCCACATCAAAGACTCCTTCACTCATCCCGTCTGTCTCTCTTTCACCCTGCATGCCAAGGCACATCCTGTCAGAGCAGGTTCGCGTCATCACAATTCACCAATATTGTCAGACAGAGATACGATCGTAGAGTCCACATCGAACACCGTGTTTACACTTCACCGCCTTCTCAAACACCTCTTTACAGCAACCGTTATGCACCACTGGACACCTCATGTCATTACCCCGGCTCTTCATCATCTAGGTACCTTGCCTCCGCGTTCCCTTTGCCGTAATGTACATGCAATGCAACCCACCCGCTGTGTGGTATTGTATACACAACCCCAACCGCACCACCGTCGCCTCCCGTTAAAAAACAATGTCTCGAACAGCCCTCCCCAAGAACGCCAGTGCCATGCCGCATGCTTTCGTGCTATCATTCACCCCTCCTAGCTCTGTCTTTTCATGTACTGAAGAGCCGAACTCTTCTGATAGAGCCTTGGTCGAGTCCGACTCGGTGCTTAGGCCAAGCAACTCTCCCTTCAAGTGCTCAAGTCCGTCCTTGCATTCCCTAAACTTTCCGTCATGCAACCGTTGAGTCATCCATTTCCACGTCTTCCTCCAGACACTCTATTGCTTCTTTGATCTGCTGGCTTGCCTGAATTATTGTGGTCAATGATCAGGTCCCCAATCATCATCGAAGAAAACCCTTACCTTGGGATCCAGAGCAAGAGCAATTGTAAAGTGCCGCACAGCCAGTTGCTTCTCGCCCATTCTCCTATAGAGCTTCCCAAGCAGAAAGTGTACGGTCGCTTCATCCGGCGCCAAGTCCTTGAGGATCATCAATTCCTTTTGTGCCGCCTCCAACTGCCCAACAGATATGAGTGCCCGGGCCTTTCGGTACCGGGTCTGCGCCGCATTTGGCGCGAGCTCTGTAGCCTTGGCGTATGCCTGCAGCGCCGGTACTATTTGCTTTTGCTTCTCAAGGACTGCCCCCATGCAGCAAATGAGAACCGCATTGTTGGGGTTGATGCACTGCGCTGAATGGAAGTGCGTGTACGCCTTGTCGTAGGCGCCTAAGCGTTCCTGGACTCGTCCGATGCCGTAGTAGGCATTGTAGTGGCGTCGGTCTGCCGATATGGCCTGTCGATACGCCGTGAGAGCCTTCTCATACTCCTCGTTGGTGACATGCTCGTGTCCCTGAAGTGTAAAAGCATAGGCAAACTTGGGATCCAGTTGCGTTGCCCGCTTGAAACACTTCAGAGCTTGCTCGTGGTCGCGAGCCAATGACCAGGCATTGCCCAGTGCACACCAGGCCTGCGGTGAGTGCCAATGTGAGTCGACAAGCTCGTGTGCCAAAAACGACAAATCTGTCTCGCGTCTCAGATGCCAGAGAATAGTCGAGTACACCTCCATGTCCTCCAACCTCGATGGTGCCTGAACGCGCATCTTCCTGAAAAACTTCTCCGCCTCTGCATACGCAGCTTGTTCATAGTGAGCCCGACCCATCTGCGCCAGCACCCACGGCGTGTTGTGGTGTGCCAGGGGGAGCATCTTGAGGGCCTGCAATGCCTCGGGGCATTGGTACTGCGATAATGAATAATATCCGTTGGCGTACTTCTTCAACAGATCAAGAAGCCATTTGAGACCTTCCTCGAGCCTGACCGTGTCTATCTCAGCCGATCGAGACGCAGCAAGCGGATGGGGGTTCTCCTTGACCCGAGCCAGCTCTCCATGATCGATATCCGCATGAGGATCTTCGAGTGGCTTGCGATTGCCACTGACAACCCGGCCGACACTGGAACCGCTCGAGCCAGGCCTTACTAGTCGAGAAATCTGGGGCCTAGCCTTCTTCAGTTCCCTTCCTGCAGACGCCCCTATTGTTGCAGCACCAGAGTTGGCCTTGCTTGACGGTCGGAACATGGTGTTGAGCCTTGCACTGCGTCGAGTGGTCGGCTCGTCCGAGTTTGTAGATCGTGGCACTGGATGTCCCGAAACGGTCCTTTTCCTTTCAGCAGCCGGTATCGAGGACCGCAGTGCCGCTGAAGGGTTTGCTGCATCAGACATGGCAAGATCCCCTTGCTGCTCTTGTCCCTTCTCTTGTGTCCGCGCAGAGCGCTTCGATCCCAGCCGATAGTGCATCCTGGGTGGCGCTTCTTGTCCTTGGTCTACAGTCTGGCCATTGCGAACCCGACGGGGAGGTGCTTGGGGAGGCTCATGGCCTCCAATGGTACGAGATGTCGACGCGTCCGAGGACGGTCCCGTAGGTGTCTCCATCGGGTCAGAGCCATGACTGCTACCATTATGACTATTCGATGATGCTGTCATTCGCTGCCTCGCAGCTTGAATCTTGGACATGAAATCGTCGTCTCCTCCCTCTGTAACTGTTTCGCCGTTGACGATCTCGTGGATCGTAGGCGAGTTGCTCATGTGAAATGGGTCGTCTGTGTGTCCATTCCTTTGTGACGCCTTTTTAGGGAGCACCTCAAGTGCATTTGACGTCATGCTCTCTTTAAAATCGGAAGTGACGCCATATTCCAGTTCGAAGCTCTGCACCAACACATCGTGGACCTTGAAAATATTCGGCACACGAACGCCGACGCCCATGTCGCATAGTGCTGTGAATGCATCCCACATGAAGGGATTCATCTTCAGAGCTTCTTCAAAACAGCTGATGGCCTTTTTCTTGTCATCGTAGCCACGATGCAATTTTCCCAGCAAACACAGGATAGCTGAGGCGTCTGGCAAGCCCGATCGAGTCGTAGCAGTATGCTTTCCCATGCTGCTTTTTTGCGACCACAGCCCTCTCGACTTTTCTAGCGCAGCAATGCCGTCCTTGAATCGCTCCAGGGCCAAGCAAGCCTGCGCAAAAACCCAAGCACAACCAAGATGGATGCCACGGTATCCCAAAGGTTTGCTAACATCGTAGGCCGAGGGGTAATCGCGAAGTCGTAGATGACATAGTGCGTACAGATACGGCGAGTCGGCCGATTTCGGATCTTGCGCTGTAAGTCGCTCAGCGAAGAAAAGAGCATTTTCGTAAGAGGCGTTGTCGAGATGATAGTAGACAACCTGGCGCAGAAGGCCGCTCGTTGCGGCTGGGGTGGGCGCCATGCTGGATGTTGCTGTCCAGTCTTGAGGAAAGGAGATAAGGTTGTTCGACGACGCGAAGAGAAGTTGGATATGTCCCCTGCCAATGTGTTCAGGCCATGGAATAATCGACAGCGTGCTTCAAACCGAGTTGGAGGTCGTGACAACCGACACGGTGGCCGCGCTCAATGGAGCTTACGCCAGAGGTCCCGGGCAGAAAACAACAGTATTCAATCGTCGAAATGGAGGTCGTCGATTCGTGGCTCGTGGCCGGATGCAGGCGGCAACCCGAGAGGAAACACACAGATGTCGTTGATCGTGGTCGTCTGTGGCGGTCCGTGATATTAGAAATTAAAAACAAGCGGCGCAAGCAGAAACAGACAGCTCTAGTCTCCTTTTGTCAAGCCAATAAAGACAAGAAAAGAACACTGAGCACTCGTCAGGTCGTCAATCAGCGTCAAGCGTAACCCGTGAAGGTGAACGTGACTGTGAATGTGCTTGCGTCGGCGGTTCGCAATACTGAACGGTGGGGGGTCTCCTGGGCCTGGCGAGCGACGACGAGGGCGGATTTCCAATGGACATGGGGGAGGGGGGAGATCAGGGAGGACTTCTTCCGCTCGACTCGACTAGCAACAACTGGCCCAATAGAGGGAAAAGCGACTCATGGTCTCTGCGATGGTGGCGGGCAAAGAGAATAGAAGCAGAAGCAGAAAGCAGCTTGCGGTCGTCGAATCGCTGGAGGTTGGCGCGCGCCCGCTACGGTGAAGTGGTGGCAGGCGAGTGGCAGGCAGGTGGCAGTGGCGGCAGCAGAGCGCACTTGCCAATGTTGTTCCCGCCGCCGACGCCGGCCGCTGATTGGCCGCCATGCACGCTCTTGTCTTTGCCGAGCAACAGGAACGACCAGGCACGACCGCCCCTGCCGCCAGCGTCCGTTCCAGGCAACTGCCCAGTGTCCACAATTGCATCTGCAGCCGCCAGCCAGACCTGATTAGCTCAGAATTGCCGCTTTTCTGTTTGACACCATCACCATCGTGCCATCTCATCTGCACCTCAGCGTTGCTGGTCGACGACAACGTATACGTACCGATCTGTCGCTAATTGCCTCCGGCCTTGCTACAATCGCTCAATATGGCTCAAAAAGCAAAGAAGGACCGCGCAAAGGCCAATGCCGCGGCTCTCAACAATCTTCACATCGGCTCGCTCATTGTCAACGTCCTCTTCCTCGCCGTTCACTTCCTCCTCTCTTCTCGCTCACTCTGGCTTTATGGGTTGCTCTCTGCACCCAGCCTCGTCTGCGAGTATGTCCTGGAAGTCTCGGGCCGCCCCAAGTATGATCCCGCCACGAAGGCTCTGAAGACAGCGGGTGAGGATCTTGCAGCCCAGGGCTTGACTGAGTACATGTTCGACGTCATCTGGGTCACCTGGGCTTCTGCGGTTCTGGCTATGCTATTTGGAAACTGGGGCTGGTTGCTTTGGGCCGTGGTCCCCGCCTACGGTGCGTATATCGCCTCTGGGCTCCTCGGCATGGGTCGTCACAAGATGGCAGAGCTTCAAGGCGCTGGTGCAGGAGACGCCGCGATGCCTCAGGGCAACCGGAGAGCACGACGAGCCGCTTAAAGTATTTGTCTATTACGCAAATGCTCCGGGTCGTCTAGGGGAAATCTGGCGGAACATCAAATATCTTCAGTCGCTCGGCTTTGGTTTCTCGCCAGTCCATCTCTCCAGAGTTTCGTCATCAACAGACCGCACCAAGACGTGGATGTGCTCCAGACTTCTCACACTTTGAAGGGCAACCCAGTTCTTGAACCACAAAACTCGGTCCTCTCCTCCTGGGCCGAGAGCGTCGATGAAGCACCTCTTCACAAATCCCCGGACCCGTTCCCGGCTTTCCGGTGTCATGTCTCCCGTCTCTGGCTCAGTGGCAATGGGAGTCCGCAGCCATACAACGATGTGCGTGATCTCAGGATCCAGTCCGTACGGCCAGTCATTCAGCAGGACGCGGTAGTCCGAGGGGTCTTCAAACGGTACTGTGGATGCCGGCGTGAATGGCGGCTGGCCCCAGGCCTTGGGTAACCGGTGCACGAGGAGATACTGTGTCATGGAGCCATATTCCGCCTTGGTCTCTGCGGTCCATTTCATGTAACGCCGGAGATCCGATGGTTTGCGTTTGAGTACTGAGAGGTTGTTGGTCTCTGCGGATAGCAGTCAGTCATAGCTCAAGGCAGTCACTTGGAACAGAATAGGCGCATGAAACAAGAAACAGAAGCAAACAAGAATATCTCCGCGTACCAATGATGCCTCTCAACTCTTCCCAGTCATGCTTGTGAAACTCCTCATCCGTCTGTGAAAGAATCCATTTATCCACTTCTGTCAGCGGGAACGGCGCGTCCTCTGGCAGGACTTCACCCATATTGCGTCGCCGTGAGAGGGGTTTAGAATAACAGAGGGCAGATAGTGATCGGACTCCAGAATTACCAGTCGTTGTGATGCCTGATATCACCAGCGGTCTCTTATTTTCGCAGTGCTTGCAAGTGCGACAGCGGGTTAAGGATTCGAGCTGGTGCGGTGTGAGACGCGCACCGCCCTTGTAAAGGATTATGTCAGCGAACAACGGGACTCGAGAAGGCATGATGGCAGCAATGGCTTCGAAAGTAGACGCAAAACGGTCAAGAAATAGGAATTGACTTAACTTGGGATTACGAAGATTTATACCTGATCTACATATAATAGCCTTCTTCAGTTACCGTTGAATTTGAGTTTCATCCGTCACCCAAGCTCAAAGTTCCCACGTTCTCGCTCAGCCACCAACCGGAACATTTCCCCTGGCTGGGATCGATCTCACTTCAGCTCTCAGCCCCTCTACGCGTCAACGACCGCTCCTCCTCATCTACTGATGCACATTCAAAGACAACAACCCGGATTCGAAGCAAGGAGATGATTTAGCAAATTTTTTATTATTTTGGTAGAATTGATGCCAGCTAACCTGCTGTCATCGTCATATCATTCTTCATACGACCGAGGGTAAGCGATCACATTGGCGCAGCGGAAACTGTCCTCCGCTGCCTCACCATGATCCTCGGGCCTATCAGTTACCTCGACTGCGTCGTCTTCTGCATCTTCCTAGCGCCGCAGCTACTATGGAACGTTGGAATCTTCCGAACGCTTGTGGTAGCAATTGAAGCCCTCCCTTTTCTCAGTGTGTTTCCCCTCGGAGTAGTCCGTAAGCAGAGCGGAGTCGGCTTACCTTGATGCAACAGTTCTCGAGCTCCCCGTCCATTTCATCAAGGAGCGGTACTTTACGGATCCAAGCAAACAGCATGCCTTCGTACGAGAGGCCACGCCCTTTGAGGACTTTGTCATTCGATGTGTGCGATATGCATTCAAGTCCATCGACTACCGTGTAGGGAGGGTCTTCTTCTCTAAATACGTCGCTCTCCCGTTCTTCCGGTGGCGGTTGCTGAGGCACGGGTACTTGCGATTTCCAGCCTACTGGAGAGAATGCACACTTGATGAGGTATTAGCCAAACAATGCATCAAAATGCAGATATTGACAGGAAGCAGGCCGGTCTTGGTGAAGCCAAAGGGCTGTGGATCATGGAAACCCCGGAGATTCCACCAGACTTTGTTCTCTACTACGCTCATGGTACGATTTGCTTCAACAATGACTTACCTATGTGAAGAACTTCTAGTAATACTTGCAGGGGGTGGATTCGTCATGGGCTCGAGTTACTTCTATCTAGAATTTCTCATGACGTGGCATCATTTGCTAAAAGAAGCTGGATTCCAAAACCCGGCCATCTTCGCCTTGGAATACTCACTCGTGCCAGACGAAGTATATCCTAAGCAGATTCATGAGACTTTGCAAGGATACAAGCACGTCCTCGCAACCGTCAGAGACGCCTCCAAAGTCTGTGTCGCAGGCGACTCCGCAGGCGGTGCTTTGGCTCTTAGTCTTCTCCTGGAGTTGGGCGCACAAAATCACAACGGGGACATGAAGCGAGCGAAGGCTGGAGTGCACGAAGCACTCACGGGCCCGTTGACACCAGCGCTACCTCCTCCCGGAATGTGCACGCTCATATCTCCTTGGGTGACTCTCTTGACAAGCCTGCATGATCCATCGGACAGTGATTACCTAGATCGACGGACTTTATGGAAGTATGCGCTTCAGTATGCTGGAGACAACATGGTTCAGCAGCAGCCTGCCTCGCCCGGAAACTGCGTTGATGACAAGCTCTGGAAAGCATCCAGCCCAACGCATGGCTACTTTGCCATTTACGGCGAGGACGAAGTCTTTGCGCCAGATATCGAAGACTTCCTCAAGCGCCAGGCCAGGATCGGCATTGAAGCTGAGGGACAAAGAATCGAAGGAGGAATCCACGCCTGGCCGGTTGCCTCAGTCTTCTTATCGAACACCCCAGAGAGGAGGTTGCACGGCCTGAAATCCAGTGTGAGCGAGATTAGAAGGAGGATCTTAAAAGTTGGTGACTCGAACAACAAAAAGTAGATGCATCAGATTAGATCAAGTAAACAGTCATAGAACTGGCCATTAGGGTGTGAAACAAGAACCATAGCTCGCAAACTCGGCTCCGGTCTTCACGCGGCCGACTCAGAAATTTAAAGCTCAACTTGTATCATCACATGCGCATCACAGCCCCAGCAAGGAACAAAAGAGATGAAGGTCTTACCTGCATATTGAGCACATGAATGGTTCGAGGTTCTAGATGCATGCCGCATGTCGCATAGCCCGCAGGCTCCAGAACTTGGTCAACGTGGCCTGCCGTGCTAGGTTGCAGCTTCGATCAAGGTTTCAGCCATTGCAGACCAACGGCCATTCAACGTCCGGGGAGTCGTCCAACGGCGGGTCCAGGAATGAGGTCATCAATTGGGGGCCGAGGCAGCGAGAGCAGGGGCAGATTCAGCCCAGGCCGTTGTGCAGAGATGGAGATGCGTGAGATGGTCAGAGCTAGGGCGCGAAATGGAGAAATGCCATCCTTCACCGTTGCTGTCAGGAACAGACAGATATTGGGTGACCGGTAGCTTGCACGATGTCTCATGACCGTTCACGAACCGGACTTCAGGTGGTGAGCCATCCAGGTAGTCCGGGCGAGGAATGGGCGTGTTTGCGCGCGTTGCATCGTAGTTTGGTAGCAATGATGTCGCTGCGAGGAACGAGAGCGGGAGCCCGAGTGAGGGCATGGATTGTGGAGCTGGAGGTCGACTCTTGCGGCTCAAGTTGACTCCATTCCGTCGCGTCGGTGTCGAGGCAGGCTGTTGGCCACCTAGAGAGTGTGAGTGTTCTAGCAGTGGCTCAGGGCAGCGTCCAGTCAGGCTGTCCGCCAAAGTCGGGATGGACGGAGCAGGCTGGAGGTGCAAGATGACAGCCTGACAGACGAGAGTCAAACAGTGACGCTGGTGACTGCGCTGGGAGGAGGCTGTGTGCAGTCCAATCTCCAATCTTGTCCAGCCGCTCACAACACACGGAAAATGCGATGCACCACGCCCTTGCCTAATCGGGACGCGGCCCCTCCCCCCTTGGCGTGTCGGGCTTGCACAGCTCAGGGAAGGAGCCCCCGAGAGCCCCCCGAGACGGACGTGCATATAAACGGCCGGCATTCCCTCCCCTCCCTTCCGCCTGCCGTTCGCCGGAGGCCAAATTTCGACCGTCCGTCCGTCCAGTAACGCAACGCACTGGACCTCGCCTGAGACGCCACCCTGGGCTGCCTAAGGCTCTTTCACACCCCCCGCCAGCCCGCCCCGATCGCCACATATCCAGATCCAAACCGAAACCCGCCGCCGTGCACCGCCGCATCCACCGACGCTGGCACACCGAAAAACCACCAGATCTTGCGGCCTCGAACGCACGCCTTCAGCACGGCCTATTCCCTGGCCGCCTTGTCGCCCGCGCTCCACCCACTCAATCTTCCGGAGACTGGGGTGGACTCGCGCCGGCCATCGAAACCACCGCAAAACACAGCTTGGCGCGCTATTCCATCATTCAATAACATTATTGTTGGAAGAGCAGCCGCTCTTGTGGAGATTGCCCGTCGGCATCGTGAGAAGAAGACACGAGAGCTGAGACACTGGAGATTCTGAAGCTAAAGAAAGGCTTGAGTCTTCTTCACCTTCTCTTCGGCCATCCGTTCCCTTTGTCGGTCCTGTCGTCTCCTGTCCGAGGCCGAGTATCAGCAACTCACAGGCTCTGATTCGGGTCTTTGTTGGTTGGCCTGCTCCCTCGGCTTCGGGTGGCTTCCGTCCTTGTCCTTGTTCTCTCATTTCTTTGCCGCTGCAGATACCCGTGTATTGGTGCCTGTACTGTCTCTGTCGTCACTTCTCACAATATCCCACCCACTCAACTCAGCCGCCGGTCGGCTGAGCGTGGGACAAGGCGCAAGGCCGCATACAGAGACGCCATCTTGCCTGCAATAGCAGCGCCCTCCCGGCTTCCCTGCTTGTGGCAGAGAAGGAAAGGAGCTTCCCTGTTTGCAAGAGCTACGTGCTCTACAAGAACCCTGGAGTCAACCTCCAGACGTTCCCATTATAATCCCAGTTCTTTTTCTTTCTCCATCTTTCTTGTTCCTGGTGTTGTCAGCTCGGCTCACCGGTTCCAAGCCACCTCGCATTCTTGTCGACAGCTTTATTGCGATCTCTAAACATACGTCGCTGTCCCCGGTTTTCTTGGAAGTAAAGCACAAAGAGAAGGGGGGCTTTGCATTCTCAAGTACTATCCTCGACCTTGATGCACAGTCACCCTTGTCTCGGCCTCTACCTTCACTGATAGGTTATCCACACTGCGTTGTCCAAGGCTGAAGCTTGCTCGCAGGAGGGGAGAGGAGAAAAGAGGGTGGGAAAAAACAGCGCCAACAAATAATCCCGTCAGGCAATCCCGGTCCAGCCGGGCAATAGTCGGTGGCCGCCCCTCCTCAGAAGCAAACAAGGGCCAAGAAGAGAGGGAAAAAAGAAACAAACAGGTCTCTCCCGCCTCAGCTGACTAACACACGCGCCAAGCAGCCAGCACACACCTCAGCCAGCAGGGCAAGCCACCCACTCAAAATGTCGAGTGACGAAGGCAGCTACGCTCCCAGGTCGCCGGACCTCTCTTGCCTCTACCCGGAAGGACCAGGCCCCACTCCGCCCGCACCGCAACTTTCTCAATCAGGGTCCCAAGCCCAGAACAAAAACCACCTTCACCCCGAGTATAAATCACCGCCTCATCAAACCTACCACGCGCCAGCTCCCGCTTCCTCCTACGTCCCTCCACAGGTTCCTGTACACCACCAGCCCCACTACCACCCTCAGCAGCCGCCACTTCAGCCACACTCGCTGGAGTACCCAGGCAGCTCAACCACAGCTATCAAAACCGAGGAGTATCAGCCACTTTACTCGTCGTCGGTCCAGCAGCTGCCGCCCTTTGACTACGCGGCGCAGCATCATTCACAACAACAACAGCACCACTTCAAACAAGAAGATCCTTATTACCAGCAACTCCCATACGGAGAGCCCTACTCAGCGCCCATCGCGTCTCAATATTCTGCCTCGCTCCCCTACGCGCAATCTTACGCGCCGCCCACAAGCGCATTCCCTGTCATCAAAGACGAAGACGTCAAGATGCCTCCCCGGAAAGCTGCCGCTCCTGCGCCCCCGGAGATTGAGCCGTCACCGGTGCGGACCAAATTTCCCACGGCCAGGATCAAGCGGATCATGCAGGCAGACGAAGAAGTCGGCAAGGTCGCGCAGCAAACGCCCATTGCCGTCGGCAAAGCGCTAGAGCTCTTCATGGTCCAGCTCGTGTCCAAGAGCGCCGACGTGGCGAAGGAGAAAGGCTCCAAGCGGGTCACGGCCAACATGCTGAAGCAAGTCGTCGAGACCGATGACCAGTGGGACTTTCTCAGAGACATCGTTAGCCGCGTTGAGGCCGAGAAGGAGGGTGGCCGAGGAAAGCACAAGCAAGAGAGCTCTAGCGATGAGGAGATGTCGGAGCCCAAGAAGCGCACCCGAGGCGCTGGCGGCGGTGGTGCCCGCAAGAAGAAGAATGCTTGACAGACCCTGGACGCAACATCAACAAAATAATCACACGATGTACATGACTTGGAGGATTGGCGTTTTTAGGGAGCGAGCATGCACCGGCGTTTACACGGTCTGGAAGGATATTGGTACAGGCGCCAAGAGGGAAAATATCCCTGCTTGAGCTGGAAGTCGGCTTTGTGCCTTTTGCAAGGGGTTTACTTAGATGGTCTCATTATGGTGTATGCTGTCGAGTCGCCTCACCTCATCATGTTGGCACGGGAGGAGCAGGTCAAAAATAATGGCGGTATGCATTGCGAGTTTACTTCTCACTCATAATGGTTAGGTCAATACTGCTAGGTGTATGGTGCCGCGAGGTAGAATGACACAAATTTGCCCTATCGGGGCTTTTACATTTCACGAACACTGTTCTTTAAAATCGTAGATAAACCATCTGTGCTTGGTGGTGATGGTTGGTTCGTGTTACTGTGCTCAGCGTGAGCCGTGCAACCCATCGGCATGAGCATCACGGTGCTTGGATCATTTTCCACATTTTCGCTTCCTGTGTTCCGAGATCTGCGGCCCACTAGAGGGGAAGAGGAACAGTGGCAGTGACACGATGGATCAGCTTCGCAGGGCCGCCTGGAGGTACGCAAGGGACGGGCGGCATCTTCTCACTGCAAAAATGTGGCTTGTCTGGGTTCCGAGACAAGGCTTGCCGCCGCCCCTTATTGTTATTTGCGGAAGGCTTCATTTAATGTAATTGTTGTTCTTGTTCTTGCATGTAAGCCCCATGTCCTAACTGTCCAGTCCGAACACGAATTTGGATTCCAGCACGGATATCACGGGCTGGGGATTGATGCGCCTGTTGCTGCTGCATTCTCCCCCACCTGCTTGCTGCTCAGCACTAAGAGCGCGCGGTCTGCATGAGCTGCGCTTCTCCAGGAATTCCGCGTTCCCCAAGTGATGTAATGGACGAGGAGTGAATGGTGGCATGGAAAGTTACTTTAATGTTTTAAGGTGAATAGTTTAACTTAAGAATAAAAAATGGAAAGGCAACGAAACTTTACATTGATGTCGTTCCTCATATAAGATCCGCTCTCCGCGTGAGAACTGGCTGTTCTTGGAGACAGAAGCCTCTGCCGGCTTCGAATGCTGCAAGCAATCCCCCACCTCGATCGAGCTCCCAAGCCTCGAATGCGCCATTCAACCGCTGCTAGAACTCCCCGTGGCCCTGCAGCGGTCCCCCTCCAGCGTCCTGCAGCCACCTCCTAGCGGAATCGAAGGCCTGCCTGCAGCTGGTGACCTCGGCCTTACCTAAGGAGCTGTCAGCCCACTAACACGACTCTCCGCAACCACCTACCGGCCTCTGCTAGCCGAGCCAGCCACCTCCACCTCCTCCGGCGGTACCTCGAAAGCCACATCTCAGGGATTAGAAACCTGGACAATACGACATCCATCCCATCCAACCACACCTTCACGAACCGCCGCCATTCCCCTCTGCGATGCCAACATTTTCCTCTCTTGCCTCCCGCAACGAATCCAGACGCCGAATTCTCCCCTCACGCTCCCTTTCCTCAGCCCAATCTCTCCGCAGCTAGATGAGGCACCGCCAGCCGTCCCTCTCTGTCGCTCGCTCCCTTGCGTAACAAATGTCGTGGGACTTGCTTCAAAGATTCCTCGAATCCGACGTCTTCAACTCCAACCCCTTTCTCCCCGTCTCCTACCTGTCGTGAGTCTCGCCTCTCCCGCCTCTCCCTGCGACGCCCTCCAGCTCTCCTTCTTGTCCCCTGAGAATCTGTCTCCTGCGCCGCTCTCGCCTTCAGTCCGCTAATGACAGCTGTCGCATCGCAGCCGCTACGCCGACCATGTGGGCATCCACTACGTCCTCTGCCAGAAGCTGCGGCAGTTCCCCTACGAGGACATCGAGTTCTTCTTGCCGCAGCTATGCCACCTAATAATCAGCGTCGACAATGAGTCAATGGCCCTGGAGGAGTTTCTGCTCGACCTGTGCGAGGAGTCCGTCACCGCCGCACTACTGGTATGTTAGTCCCGGGCAGCTAGCTGTCCCTTGCCTCCCCTCACCGACAGCCCAGATGGCCACCAGCTTGCTAACGAGATATCCGCTGTAGACTTTCTGGCTGTTCCAGACGTACCTCCATGACCTCTCCTCGAATCCCCAATCCGAGTCCTTCCAGACCTGTCGTCGAGTCTATAACAAGGTCCAGCACATCGTTTTTGGCCTGGCCGATACCGCCCGCCATGAGAAGATCAAGGAGAATGTCCTCCCTGTCACCGTGCTGTCGAGCTTCGTTCTCGCCAGCGTAGCACTCCCTATGATTCCGCGGTGGGCAGGCCCCCTCGCTGTGGCTCAAGCGCGGAAGCCTCAACCGTCAGCCGATCTCGCAATCGAGGCCAAAGAGAAGGAGAGTGCCAAGCTTGCCAGGGCGAAGACTGTGTCGTCGACGACCTCCAAGTCAAAACGGACGAGAGACGGTGGAAGGGCGTTCAGCGCCCCGGGTCCGAAGAGTTCGGGGGATGACTCGCCCAGAACACCTCGAGGAAAGTCTCCATTGCCTCCTCGGTCGAAGACACCTGTCGAGAATAAGCGGCCGTCAGCTCTGGAGATGCAGTCATTGGAGGCTAAGCTGAGCACGTCTTCACTGCCTCTACCAACCCCCCGCATAGCAACGCGACCATCGACTCCTGTCTCAGCAGGGATGACACAACGGCCTGGCGAACACATTACCCGGAGGCACTCGCATCACTCAAAAGCTGTGCTCAATGCCCACGAGCTATCGCCCTTACAGAAGACACGACTCCTAAGACAGCACTACTTTAGGTCTCAAACGCAATTCCTGACAGCGCTCGAAGGCATCTCCAACCGCTTGGTCATTGTTCCCAAACCAGCTCGCATGAGCGCGCTGCGAGCTGAGTTGGCCCTGATCTCACAAGACCTCCCCGCTGAGATCGACATCCCCGTCATCTGCCCGCCCACTCTGGTCAACGGTTCGCCAGGGAAGAGCCAACACCACCGGATTGTGCGAGTGAATCCCGCCGAAGCCACCGTGCTGAACAGTGCTGAGAAGGTGCCGTATCTCGTCATGGTCGAGGTGTTGCGGGATGATTTCAATTTCGACCCAGATCTGCCTGAGAATCAACGACTACTCACCAGCCTCCTCGGTGGGAGCGCGCCCAGGCGACTTTTCGATCTGACGTCGGAATCGCCTCGAAACTCGCCGACAATCCGCCCTCCTACTGAGCCAGTTATTGACAGCGTGTTTGAGCCCGCATCTGGCGACCTAGGAAGCTCGCCTCTGCTCAGGGCCTTTGACGACGAGGCTCCCAGATTCCCAGTCAGGCCGATACAAACTCACAACCCTCAACGTCTTTCTAGCGGTGCGACGACCTCTTCGACGACACTCGATGTTGCGACGCCTCGGACTTCAGGGACATACACGTCCAGATCGAACAGCCCAGGGCCCGGCGCGCGCAGGATGACGCTCAACATGCAGCGCAGCAACACTCAACCTGATCAACCCGACTTCTCGGCGCTAGCGACTCACATGCGAACGGCCTCACAGATGCTTGCGCAATTGGACGCCACAAGCGGGAAGCGGCCCAAACAGGAGGTGGCAGCTATCAGAGCCAAGATCATTGCGAGCATGCAGAGTCTGGAGGAACAAAGCTTTGAGATAGACGACCAAGGGCCAACGTTCGACACGATCATTGCAAGAGCTACTACAGCACCGCTTCCGTCCGATAACCCTGATTTAGAGGATGACCCCAACATTGACGCCACAATCAATGCCAGTGCGGGGAGAGAGCGGATGGAAAACGATATCAAGACGGGTGGTGTTCAGCGCCGAGGCGATCGTGACGATCCAAGTGCGGCTGTCTTTGGCGAGGCGTGGGAGGCCAAGAGGGAGCGAATCCGCAAATCTTCTCCATATGGCTGGATGAAGAACTGGGATCTCGTCAGCGTCATCGTGAAGACAGGGGCCGACCTACGGCAGGAGGCATTTGCGTGCCAGCTCATCGACGTGTGCCACAAGATCTGGGTGGATGCCGAGGTCAATGTCTGGGTCAAGCTGATGCGGATATTGGTGACGGGAGAGTCTTCCGGCCTCATTGAGACGATCACCAATGGTGTGTCGCTCCATTCATTGAAGCGCAGTCTGACTCTTGCCTCTATTGAGTCAGGACAAAATCCTCGCCATCGCATCGCCACCCTTCGGGATCATTTCCTTAAGGCGTTTGGCGCCCCTGATAGTGAACCCTTCAGGGCTGGAGTCGACGCCTTCAAACGGTCGCTCGCGGCGTACAGCATGATTTCCTACGTCTTGCAGCTCAAGGATCGGCACAACGGCAATGTTTTGATTGACAGCGAAGGCCATATCGTCCATATTGATTTCGGATTTATGCTTTCCAATTCCCCAGGCGCGGTTGGATTCGAGGCAGCGCCGTTCAAGCTTACCCACGAGTACGTGGATGTCCTGGGCGGAATAGGATCGCCGGACTATGAGGACTATAAGAAACTCTGCAAGCAGGCATTCCAAGGTAAGAGGTTTTCGTGTGTTATGTTGAGAGGTGTACTAACATGGTCTGTTCCAGCCCTGCGCCGTTCGGCAGATAACATCATCGATCTTGTCGCCATGATGGGCCGCGACTCCAAGATGCCATGCTTCGCTGTCGGCGTCACGCAGGTTACGAGCACTCTTCGCCAGCGGTTTCAGTTGCATCTCAGCGCGGACGAAGCGGAGCAGTTTGTTGAGACGGACTTAATTGCCAAGTCGTTTGGCAGCTACTACACGCGACTGTGAGCATAAAGAACCCAACCGTCACTCATGTTCAAGACTAATGTTGTACAGCTATGACACTTTCCAATATCGTACACAGGGTATATACTAGGCCTCTTGGGGCAGTGGGAAAAACAGAAAAGGGAGGGAAGAGTAACAAAAAAACAGACATGCATTGGGGGACTCAGTCTGGTTGCATTTGGGGCATACGAGCGGCGTTGTTGGCTGATGGATAGATTTGTTTTTATCTAGTGACGACTCTTGGGGAGACAATACCCCGAGGGATGATGACGGTAGAAGGAGGGGGATTTGTTGGTTCAGCGAGTGCCATAGTTGCGCTGGTCGAGGGCACCGGGATACCATGATGATCTACGTTGAGTGGACGTCCATCTTGTGGTGTTTTTAGGATTTTAATGAAATTTTGGTGTTGTTGGAAAGCGATACTGCGAGTCCATGCTGGTATACCACACTGTCGCGACCCTTATATGGCGTTTCAATGGGTTTGTCTTGTCACTTTCGATGCCTGCGGGTTGGAGCTGAGAGGCTTCCTAAGCAAAACCAGGCACAATATAAATTGTATTTCTCTTCTGATGATATACGAACACCTGTCGCTGAAATGATAATCTCCTGAGTCCTAACCCGTAAGGTAGACTTGTGTCATCTTTGATCAACTACTCTGCGAAATGACTTTTCCTTTCGCCCCAGCAAGTCTGGGATTCCTAAATTGCTCAATTCACATATAATCACACCCTAGAAAGTTAGATGATGGCTCCTGGCAAAGCGATAATGACGCCGGCGTTGTGGTCCGTTCGTGTGTAGGGTAGCTTCCTCCTACCCCTGAACGACCGCGCCTCACAACTCGACATTATACTTCGCTGTGGCAGAAGACTGTCAACCTAATTTGGAATATAAGGGTATTCAATATCCTCTCTTCGAGATATATTCGTTCCCGCAAATGACTCTCCTAGAGTACTAAGTAAGAAAAAAAAGGAGTAATAGCCATCCTGATATAGTATTATATAAATCAGATCCTCTTTCGAACCTGGTCCTCGTGGAAAAAATAAAGTGACAAAAAGAGAGAGGAGGTAGAGAAGTAGAGGATTTTTTTTTAGGGAGAGAGAAATAGAGAACGCTATTAACGCTTGTGCCATTGAGTAAATATACTTTGCTGTGGCAGTAGAGTGACAGGTTAAACTGCAATATAAGGGTATTGACCACAGTGTCCTGGTCAGCCCAGCGCCTAGAGCAACTGAAATGCAATATCAATCAACAACCTCCTTTTCATTGCTCGAAATGGACACTTCTCAAAGTCTCATACGCATCGAGGCCCATCATCGAGGAGATTCAATTACATGCGCAGATATGCATCCCACGCCCACAACCACCAAGCAACCTGGTATCAAATGGCCGGCCCCCTTTCTTTTATAGTACAAGCCAGAGAGAGCCCATCTCAAGCCCATCGATCCCCCTCCCTCTCCGCCTCTAGCCTCCTCATCCTTTCCTCCTCGCCATCACCACCACCACCACCGCCGCCCCTTCTGCGCCTCCTATTCCTCCCTCCACCACCTCCACCACCAGCATCGCCCTCGTCCTCCCCCCTGCCGCGCTTCCAGCCACCCGCCAAACCCGCCATGCGCTGCGCTTCCTTCAGCAGCCTCTCGCGATCGCGGGCCTCGCGCTCTAGCGTGTGCACGTCTTTGGTGGTGCTGGGCGGCGCGGGCTTGGTCTGGGAGTTGCGCCGGTCTGCGCCTTTGATGTCGTAGCCGCGCGGGCCGGTGGGAGGCTTGAATTCCTTCTCAGGGGCTGCGGCGGGAGCGGAGGGGGCGGTGATGGGTGTGTTGTGTCCGTCGGTAGATTGGCGCCGGCTGTTGCTGCGGTGGTGGTCGCTGTCTCTGTCTCGGTCACGGTCACGGTCACGGTCACGATCGCGGTGACGATCCTTGCGGTCCTTGCGGTCGCGGTCTCGTTCACGTTCTCGTTCGCGCTCGCGATCTTTCTCGCGGCGGCGGTCTCGCTCTCGCTCACGGTCACGTTCATAGTCTCGCTCGCGGTGGGATCGCGACGACGACGACTTCTTGCGGTCGTCCTCGCGGTACCTTTCCTTGTCCTTGTCCTTGTCTTTTTCCCGGTCCCGGTCCCGGTTGTTTTCCTTGTCCTTTTGGGTATCCTTTTCCTTTTCGATGTCGCGCGGCTTGCTATCCCTGTCTCGCTCTCGCCGCTTGTCATAGTCTCTATCCCGACGGCTGCGATGGCTCGACCGCTTCGAGTCTGCGGGTGAAGCTGACCGTGATCGCTCTGTTGTCTTCTCATCTCTGTCCTTAGAATGGCTATGTTCCTCCTCATCGTGATAGTGTCGCCGACCGGACTTGTGCTTCTTTCGCCGGTGCTCATCGTCATATTCCTCATCTGCTGACTCGGACCGGTGTCGTCTCCGGCGGCGAGAGCTGCGATGGTCACGGCTGCGACTACGGCTGCGACTGTCTGACTGCGAGCGCGATGGTGGCTGCTCACTGTCGGCGATGGCCTCTGACCCGTCTTTGTCCTGACCCCTGCCCCTATCCCGGGATCGGTCCCGACTTCGTCCTCGTTGTCGGGACTCACGATCACGATCACGGTCACGGTCACGGTCATGATCTCTGTCGCGGCTCCCATCTCGGCTGTCTCGCTCTCTCATACGACTGCGACCATCCTCCTTGCCCCTGTCCTGATCACGGCTTGGGGATTTACTCCGCGTCCTCGACTTGCCTCTCTCCTTAGGACCAGTTGGTACATCTCGCGCAGGGGCACTGGGCGGACGAACAGCAGGCGTTGCACCATCCACGAGATATCCCCGGGCTCGAAGGTTTAGGAGGCTTGTATTAGGCAAGCCTTGCCGCATCGCCTTGGGGCCCGTGGGAGCATTAATGGGAACATCCGGCGCGGTCATGATGGGTCGAATGGCTCCAGGGGGACCATTGCCGTTCATCTGCGCTGGGCCAAACGGTGGCCTCTGCTGGCGATTCTGCAGCAGCTGTTGGTGTGGTTGATTCTGAAGTTGTTGCTGTGGCATGGTTCCGTTGGGCGGATTCTCACCACCACCTTCATTGCCAGTGCCATTGCCTAGAGTCTCACGCGATGCTTGTGCAGAGGAGGAATCTTTGTCTCCAGATACGTCTGGACCTACTCCCTCCCCTGAGCCATCTGCATCGGCTGTCTCCGTCTTCATCTGGTCTCCCTGGTCACTCCCCTGCCCCTGAGCGGCTTCGCTGACATCTCCCATCTCTCCCTGCGCCTGGCCTGCAATCTGTTGCTGAGGTCCTTGTTGCGGCTGCTGGCCTTGGTTGAACCCTTGCTGGTCCTGGTAGTTCGCCATGCCTCCATACTGCTGCTGCTGATGATAACCACCTCGTCCATAGCCACCGGCGCCTCCAAAGTATCCGCGACCTCGGCCTCGGCCACGTCCGAAGTTGTTGTGACGATAGTTATTGAACTGACCGTAATTACCTTGATTGTATCCTGTCTGGAAGTTGGAGTTAAAGGACCCAAAATCACCGGTTCCCATGCCAGGACCATTTTGATTGAAATTATTCTGGTCGAAATTCCACGACTGAGAACCGTTCCAGTTATCATTCGAGCCTTGGCCAAATCCTCCTCCGAAGCCTCCCATGCCGTTCATGCCGTTCATGCCGTTCATGCCCATGCCTGAGAAGCCACCGTTCATAAACATGCTCTGCATCGTCATCGGGTCCATGCTCATTCCTGGGGAGCGTGTTAGTCAACGGCCAAAGACTGGTTGAGGTGCAAACAAAGTCACTTACCCATCATCGGGAATCCGCCAAAACCGTTGGGTGCCATACCATTTTGCATGGCCATCATCATTTGCATCTGGTTCATGTCGGGTTGACCGGAGAAGTTGTTCATGTTCGAGAATCCACCGTTATTCATTTCAGAATTATACTGCTCTTGACCACTTTCGCTTTGGTCGACGTTCTCATCACCCTGCTTGACGACAGCCTCTTCGTTGGATGCATCAACCTCATCCTCTTGACCTGCGTCACCAGTAGGCTCGCTGGGGACCTCTACAGTCTCCTCTTGCATCTGTTCATCGCCGTTTTGAATCACGGATGACTGGTTCCAAGTTAGTGACATTGAGACTTTTGGGGAACGTCAGGCACCAATGCATACCTGTTGGTGAGATTCGGTGGAGTCGATCGCATGCTCATCTACCGTCGAAACCACGGCAGCCTCTTGCGATGCATCGGCATTGGCGTGCTCCTCAGGAGCTGCCGGAGCTTCAGTCGGCTCAGTGGCTGGGAGAGATGGCTTGGGTGCCTCAACGGGGGTTGGAGGCTCTGACGCCTTCTCCTCTTTCGATCGGCTCGCCTCGCGTTTCTTCTCAGCAGTCCGCAGGAACACTCGGATCGTGGTTCGCAACGACTTGTTCGGAAGGCAGTCTTCGGCGGAGAGCGGCGAGTGTTCGCATATGGGGCATGAGCTCGGCAGAGTGGCTTGACCTGGTCCGTCGATTAGTGTCTGAAGAGGGTGCTGCGAAACGTGCCTACATACAGCTCTCACAGATGGCCTGTTCGCAACATGGCAGTCGGTACGCGTTGACAGCCAATTTGCTGCAGATGGCGCATCGCAGCTTGATGGGGATATCGTCGAGCGTGAGGGAGCTGGAAGAGCCACGGTCAGCATATGCAATGAGCCCATGGACGACTGACGCTACAGCCAGCGGCGACAAACCTGATGAGCTCGGCCTGAGCTTCGGAGATGGACGAAGCCATGTCGTTCCGGACACAGCACCTAGGCTGAATAGCGATGCGGCATGGAGGAGATGTAGAAGGCAAGACACAAGTCGTTGGAAAAGAGTCTGAAGTTGCAAGGGAGCTGTTTGCGAAAACGGCGCCGTGGAAAAAAGTATCAAGAGTTGGAGAGGAATAGTGAGCGCGAGAGGTGGCCACGTCAGGAGAAAAGCCTGGGCCTTGCACGCACAGCAGGACAAAGAGACGGCGCACAAATTCACTCCGTCATACAAACAAGCGACTGTTTGCTTCAAATTGAATGGACAAGGCTCGCTGTGCTGCCTGTGATGGCAAAGTGAGGAGTTTGACGCTGCAGAATAACTTACGGTACTAGCCAAGACGGCTGGTGGCAGAAAAGCGGGTCGTCGCAGTTAGCAATTATGGCAGCTGCGAATTCAATGGCCGAGAAAAATCCCCGTCAAGCTTCGTGACACGCGCGCTGCCACGAACACGCCTAAGCCGCTTGCTCACGTGACCTATGCCGTTTCGTACGGTACGAGTGGTTCCCAGATAGTGGCGCTGGCTAGCTAGGCTCATATCCGCCCTCGACATTGACTCGAGTTTAATGATGAAAAGGTGAGATGAGATCTCAATACGTACATAGCAGGTGAATAAGCTCCCGAATCAATTTACCATTGTTTAATCAAGCGGCTACTTTAAAAAAAATGAGGCTACGAGCCTGTGACATCTCGCTCCGTCGGACAACGCTGAATCTCCTCTTCGCTCTCCGTCTTTCTCAATTACCACTGCTCCGTTCCGTCTGAACACTCTAGGCGGCATTCACAGCTGTCTTCTGTAGAATGGGGCCCGACGATCCAGACTCACGCCAGCTGGCCATTCGCCACATCAAGAAGAGACCGCCTGGCCGTTCGCTTAGGTAAAATTAAGGGCCAGCTCATACTCGACTTCCAAAAGCACCCGCAACGTCAACTCCGGGATGCTCCGCGTTGCATCCAGTCCCAGGCAAACCTGCTCGCATGAAAGGGTACCGTACAGCATGAAAACAAGAAGTAAGGCAAGAAAACCAGTTCGCACTTTGTGCCTCCTCTCTCGCGGCAGCCTGTTTGTTCCTTCGCCGACTAACAAGCACAGCTGTCCTTAGCTCCAGCATCCTTCGGCCCTCCCAGGTTTACCCGTTGCTCCTCAGTGCCCCTGCTCGCGGCGCCCGTTGCCCCAGGACCCCTCGCGCTCTTGAGTGATGTCTCGGGGATGGCGTTGGCGATGGCCGTAAATACCTCCGTCACATTGTGGCCACTCTTTGCGCTGGTCTCGAAGAATAGCAGGCTTTCCTCCTCGGCATATGTCTGTGCCTCCTCTGTCGACACTTTCCGGGCGTCGCCAGAGTCGTCGCCATCCTCGCCGTCCTCCGCCGAAGAGCCAGCAGAGCCGCCTGTCAGATCCAGCTTGTTGCCCACCAGGGCAATGACAATGCCAGGCGATGCTTGCCGTTGCAGCTCGGCGACCCAGTGCTTGGCCTTGACGAGCGACGTCGGTTTCGTGAGGTCGTAGACGACGAGTGCAGCTTGAGCATTTCGGTAGTACATGGGGGCGAGCGAGGCAAATCGTTCTTGGCCGGCGGTATCCCAAATCTCAAATTTGATCGTCCGGGTCGGGAGGTTGCACTTCTGGGTTAAAAAGGCGGCTGTTGAAAAGGTTGTTAGCCATCGCTGAAGAACGAGGCGTTGCGGAAACTCCGGCATCACTTACCACCGATAGTAGGCTCCTTGTTTTCCTGGAAATCATTGTTGACGAATCGCAAAACGAGCGAGGACTGTCGCGAGAGTCAACCCAACGTATTCATCGCGGTATCGGAGTGTCGAAGGGCCATACCTTTCCAACAGCGGCTTCACCAAGAAGCACAAGCTTGACGCTGCTGCTGGGCTTGGGCGCCGAGTCTGCCATCTTGCTTTGCGTTGCGGCGGTTCAGGATAGCTGATGGTTTCAAGGTTGCGGAAAGTCTAGGGCGAGCAAAAGAAGAGCCAAACGGAGAGTGTCAATTTGTGGTTGCCTCTGGGCGAATCTGGCTGCCTTGTAGAGCGATGGCGTAGGTGGATGGATGGTGATGGATAAGGCGAAAGTCGGGACGACCGCATGGAGTCGAAGGCAGTCCAAAGTCAGTGGCTGAGAAACCCCCCCTGTAAGGTAGCGCTGGAACCACCCACCCGCTCGGCTGACGATGACGAGTTTGAGGTGACAGCCCGCTGTAAGAGCTGCGGCTGCCACTGAAGGGACTGTCGCTGATTGGTGCAATTGAGGTGTGGCTGGTGGAGGGGCACCTCGGGTCTAGCTAAGGGTCCGTTGCATGCGCTGCGGATCAATGTTGCGCCGTCACCGCCCGCTCCCCGCCAAAATTTTGAGAACGGCAGAAAAAAAAGAAGCTCTGAGACGGCTCCGCTAGTGGGTGCAACCCAACTTTTTGATCAAGAGTCTGCGTTTTGATATTTTGAATCTCTGCACAGAAAAACCACCCAATTCTCCTGAAGTCTGCTCGGTAACTGTCAGAAATGGCTGCAGCTTCGGCAGACCCCAAACGCTCCAAGCGGGCCCTCCTCGACGACAGCGATTCCGAGTCCGAAGAAGGAGGGGCAGCTGTATCGCAGGCCGGCTTCAAGGTGAACGAGGAGTTCGCGCGACGATTTGAGCACAACAAGAAGCGTGAAGAGAGGCAAAGATGTAGGGCTACTGCGGTAAATGGCTCGGCTTTCATGACTAACGTTTCGTAGTAGAGGAAAAGTTCAAGAATGGTGCAAAGGGCGGCGGCGACGACGACGACGATTCTTCTTCAGATGAGGAGGAAGACGAGGACGGTTTTCTCGCTACAGAGGATCTCGATGCTCAAATATCAGCGACACTACAGGCTATCCGTAATAAGGACCCCAAAGTTTACGACAAGACCACCACTTTCTTCACGCCCGACGACGATGCCAATGCCGAGGCACAACCGAAGGAGAAGAAGGAGAAGCCAGTGTACCTCAAAGATTACCATCGCGAAAAGTACTTGCGAGGAGATGTCGGTGCTTCTGACGACGAGGACGATGTTCCCCAGACCTACAATCAGGAACAAGATGCCTTGAAGAAGTCAATTGTGTCTGAGATGCACGCTGCAGTGGACTCGGACGATTCAGACGAGGACGGTTTCATGAAGCGGAAAGCTCCCGCGAAGACTGACTCAAACGGAGTTCACCCTTCACGGTCGGCAGCGATGAAGAAAAAGATTTCAGACGTGGACGTGACGAACGCAGACAAGGATCCGGAAAATTTCCTGTCCAACTTCATGGCCGCTCGCGCCTGGGTCCCAGCCGATGGATCAAACTGGAAGGCTTTCGAGTCCGATGACGGAGAAGATGATGACCGCGCGGACGAGATCGAGCATGCTTATAACATGCGCTTCGAGGACCCTGAGAAGAGCAATGAGGTCCTGCGATCATATGCGCGAGACGTCGCTGCCTCACGGTCCGTACGAAGAGAAGAGAAGACGGGTCGAAAACGTCAACGAGAGCTGGAGAAAGAGCGCAAGGCGGCAGAGAAGCGTGAGCGCCAGGAGGAAAAGGCCCGACTCCGGAAACTCAAACTCGACGAGGCCGAGGAGAAGCTACGCAAGATTAAGCATGCTGCTGGTGCTGTGGGCAAGGAACTCACGGACGAGGACTGGATGAAGTTCTTGGATGATGCGTGGGAAGACGACAAGTGGGAAGAGGAAATGTTGAAGCGCTTCGGTGACGACTACTACGCACAAGAAGACGAACCTCCCGTATCTGAGGGTGAGGATGAGGAGAATAAGAAGAAGAAACATCCCAAGAAACCCAAGTGGGATGACGACATCGACATCAAGGACATTATCCCAGACTTCGAGGACGATGAGGAAAAGCCCGCTGTCTCCCTCAGCGACGTCGAGGATGGCGAACGTGGTGGTGCAGATCTCGACCAAGACGACAACGCCTCGAACTCGGACTCGGACTCACCCCCCTCCAAGAAACGCAAAGTCGACCACAAGAAAGCCCGCAAGGAAGCCCAAAAACAAGCGCGCCAACAGCGCTCCAAGCTCGAAGCCCTCGTCGACGCCAAGCTCGGCCTCACCAACCACGACCTCCTCTCCCAACCCTCCTCCTCCGCCGCCGCCGGGCCCTTCCGCTACCGCGAAACCTCCCCGCAGTCCTTCGGCCTCACCGCGCGCGACATCCTCCTCGCGCCCTCCGACGCCGCCCTCAACGACTTCGCCGGCCTCAAGAAGCTCGCCACCTTCCGCGAGGAAGAGAAGAAGCGCCGCGACCGCAAGAAGCTCGGCAAGAAGGCCCGCCTGCGCCAGTGGCGCCGCGACGTCTTCGGGTCTGAGTTTGAGCGCACGGGTCCAACCTATGGCTTTGAGAAACTGCTGGGCGAGGAGGGTGCTGAGGAGCCGGTGCAGCAGCAGCGCGGGAAGAAGGAGCGCAAGAGCAAAGCGAGAGATGAGGGTGGTGAGGAGGAGGCGGAGGAGGGGAATGTTGTGGGAGATGTGGGGGCGCGGAAGAAGAAGAGAAAGAGGTCCAAGGGGAAGAAGGCGGGTGGCGTCGAGGCTTAGACGGTCTGGCCCGGCATCACATCTCTTGTCTCTTAGCTGCTCTTCACATGTACCATGGCTAAACGTTGGATATAATAGTGTAAGCCACCGGCGTTCGACTGGAGTCTCAAAATCATATTGCATGGCACTAGGCCTGGGAATCACAAATCGCGGCAGTATCATCTGATAATTACAAATGGTTTTTCTATTTGCCTACCCCCCTCCCTCCCTCTCGTCTGGTCATCGCTTACTCGACCAGCGTTATTTCGAACGTGACTACTTCGGGTATATATTATATAGAGAATACAGTGAGAAGACCTCCTTTTTGGCGCCGCCCCTTTTCACGCGACCCTATCCGAGAAATACCGTCCCCCATGGTCTCTCCTTTCCAGGCTTTGATCCCCCTTTCGTAATTCATCCTGAACATCCAGGTATACAGGCCCTTAAATCCAAAAGAAAATGAAAGAAACTATGCAATGAATGAGATTATGGACCTTTTGCAAGATCTGAAGTTGTTGGACCGGCCGGATTGTCTTCAGGCGCCGGGCCTAACATGTCCGCACCTCCCATCCCAAGGTCGGGGCCCTTCATGTTAGGAATCTGCTCCATGTTAAAGGGTTCAAACCAAGCTGGAGACGCCTCGTGTCCCGTCATACCAGACATGCCGCTGACGAGATTGGATCCTAGGACATGGCTGTCAAGGTTATTGGGAAGCGGTGGACCAAGGAGGCCATCCCAATCAAAGGTAGGATCCATGTTTGGGGGTGGAGCGAAGCTCCCGCCTTCCATCCCATAATAGCTCGGCATGCCATCGAGGGGCTGGAGGAGATTCCCTTGCTGATTGTGACCGGCCAGAAAGTCAGGATAGAGCGAGGCCTGATTTGGGTATTGGCTTAGCCCGACTGGTGTCACGGGCGAAATGGCGTGAAAGCCTGGATCTTGGGTTTGCGATGCCGTGGGAAGGGTGCTGAAGCTCGAGGGACCACTAGTATGTGCCATGAAGGCTCCGGTGGCGCTTCGGTGCGGCCCGGTGTCGAGTGCCATTGGGTCCGGCATGGTTGACCCCATGATAGGAGGCATCTGATGGAGCTGGGACGGGTGGAGCTGTGGCTGTTGATGTTGCTGTTGCTGCTGCTGTTCGAATTGTTGTTGGAAGCTCTTTTGCCGTGGGCGGTAAGCTTGCAAATTCTGGGGTGGCTCTGGTTGTGGTTGTGATTGTCGGCGTTGTCCCCGTTGATCTTGTGGCTCGTCTTGCCCCTGACTTTGCGGTTGCATGGATTGTGATGACCTCTTATCCGATATCGACCGTCGCTTGCGACTCAAGGCTTTTCGACGCGGTTCTTCGGTCTCTGGCTTGGGCTCGGATGACAGGCCTGAGAGGAAGTCATCAACTGATTGCAGCGATGGATTTCCCTCCAAAGCAGCCTGATCAGCGTCCTTTGATCTCCCTTTGGAAGGATCCGCAAGTTCAGTGGCAGACAACCCGCGTGGATATCTCTTGAACCAATCTCCGTACTGAAGTAGGGGAGGTGACTTTTCGTTGGTTCCCTTTGGCAGTCTCCCGGTTTGCTTCGGATTGAGTGTCTTTAGATAATGAGCACGAAAGTCCTCCAGCATCCAGTGAAAGATGCCCCAGTACTTCTCTACCTTCTCGAGATACTTTATGTTGTGGTTGGTACTCGCTACAGCTGCATCTTTGATCTCTGCACCCCCTGATGCCATGCCCCAAACAAGTACCTTTGCTGAACATAGGGCCGAGTATCCAACGAAAGGTGCAGTGACGATACACCCTGACCTTTCAACGTGCATGAGCACATCTGAAATAAGCCGAGCGGCCGAGAACATCCCCGTGCTCAGCTTGTTGAAGAAATCGTTTGGTGCATCCTGTCGAACACCCATCGTCGTGAATCCAGCTTGGTTCAGGAACAAAATATTTTGTTGCGCAATGATGTGAAGCAGCGGGAATTGGTTGGACTTTTCCTGAAGCATGTGCTTCTTGATGTTTTCGTGCGTATACTTCAGCGAATCTGGAAGAGTTGACGGAAACCCCAGGGCGTCACGAGCGAGAGCGGCAAACTCGGAGCCTTCATCCCAGATCGGTTCGGTCTTTGCTGCAGTCCCTTTCTGATAGAGGTACGTGATGATTCGGCCCCAGACTGCAACAGCCCGTATCACATGTGCGGCGGTGCCCATGGCCTCCTTCTCATCTAGAGCGGCGTCGATAGTCGCTGGACGCACCACCTGACCGTCGAGTCGCTGGGTCGGGCCTGTACCGCCATGCTCAAAAAGCTTTTCGTTGACAGGTAGTGGTATCTCGATTGTCTCTTCGCGGATGAACATAGGCCTATCAGTCCCGGAAGAGTTGAACCGGTCAATCATGAAGCACGCCCACATGAGTCGTCTCCGAAGTTCACGTTGCGTGACGGTCAACTTGACCTGTTCATCACGCCTCATCGGGTCGTAGTCCAAGTCCTTGTGAAGCTGAAGGGCAAAGGCCATTCGGATTGCCAGGCCACCAAGCGCCCAGCTGCGGCCCCCTTGACAGGTCCCGAATTCGTGTAACCCCAAGATCAGGAGACATGTAAGGATAGTCAAGTTCGGGGTGTCGTAATTGCGCGTACATATATCCCTTGCCTTGGAGGCCCATGCTTCTCCACGTAGAAACCGTGGCACCTGGTCATTCGAGTTATTGTTTTGGGCGAACCTCGCGGAGATGGCGCAGACAGAAAGTATCAGCACGGGGGGAAGCGTTCCGTCTCTGTCCACGGTTAGCTTACAAAACCACCAGAAATAGGATCCAAATGAATGTCAGGGACTTACTCTAGCTGCTGCATGTAGCTGGGTTTGTGTAGGAGATGGTAGGTCTGGCCGTAAACGGAACGAAAGAAGACCTCTGAAAGATAATGTTGTTGGTCTTTCTTTGGTAACGACTCGCGGCCCTCTCGCATAAGCTTCTTCTCCTCCGCCTCCTGAGCTGCCAAGGCGTTTGGTCGGTCATCAACCGCAGCACCTGAGCCAGATGTGTTTGCCAAAAGATTGGCAAATGCTTGCTCAGCGGTGCGCTTCTTGACGGTATGTGGAAACTCGGGCTTGACGACAGCCCTCGTAACGATGGCCGTAGTTCCCTCCTCGGAAGACTTCGGGGCAGCCTTGATGAGACGATCTTCCATACGCTTGATCCGTTTATCTAGCATTAACGTGTAGTCGGTACGAGGTGTCGGTTTTCTGGTACTGGTCTTATAAACACAGGGGATCCTGGCACGAACGCAGTGCGAACATGCTGGGAAATCGCCCGAGCATTTGATCTTTTTCCTCCTACAAGCGATGCATGCGAGTGGAAGACGCTTCCGATCTTTGCCGGCCTTCGTTTTCATTTCACTCCAGGCGGGGGGAGCCTTGCGCTTCTGCCCCCAAGGCATAGGGTCGCCGGCAGACTCGACGCCTTCGACAGACCTCAGAGCTGTTGATGCAAAATCCTCAACCATAGGCTCGTCTGAGGAGGCAGCCAAGAGGGACATTTCGTCCTGGGGGATGCCGTCGGAACCCTCCAAACTAAGGCTCCGGTCGTGCTGCGTCGTATTCCCCATGGACGCGCCGAGGAAGGAGACCTGCTGTGCTGGGCGGGAGGCTTCGACGGCAGGCATCTGACCGGTGTGAGGATATCCGTCGAGGCCATGGCCGCCGACGCCGGGCTGTTGCTGATGGACGACATTGGAGGAATCCAAGGCACCTGGAAAAGAGAAATGGAAACTGTCAAAACGCGGAGTGCCCATGAGAGCGGTGGCGGGGGACAGTCCGGGGGCAATCTGGGCGTTGGGGGCGGCGGCGTTGTAGAGCTGTTGGGAGGTGTTGTGAGGTGGAAGAGCATTTTGGTCGTGATGGTCTTGTTCGTGGCGATTCAGGCGGTGGGGTTGAGATGACATGGTTCAACGACCACCCGTGATGTTGGGCAGCTCGGGGGAGCTTGGATCTGCGTCTCGACATTTGCTGGGCGCGCGGCACCGCAAGAGGGACCTCAGCAGCTCCCCGCACGGCAGCCGGTACGTCAGGCCCGGGCCCCTCCTAGAGCGATAGGATCGTTGGTGTAAGAAGCGGCCGAGCAGCCACCCGGCGGAACAGCCACCGGGTTGGACGGAGGAGTAGCTGGAGGCGCGAATCGAGGAGGTTCGGTCGACCCTCGGGTCGCGAGGCTGTAGGAGAGGAATTGGCGACGCAGGAGGGAAAAAGTCGAGGTCCTGGGACCGGCGCAGGGTGTGGAAGAGGAAGAGCCGTCGAAGCTGGGGGGTCCCGTTTAAAGGCTTTTTGGTGGAGATGGCGCCGCTGGAGAATTCTAAAGCTGGGCGCGCGATAGGCCCGGTGGTCAGGGGGCCGGGGAGGGGTGCGTCGTGGACGGGACCTGTGGGGTAGACGGTCAGTTCGGCCCATACGACGAGCAGGAAGATGAGGCAGAGCAGAAGAAGAAGTACCTTGGACGAGGACGAGCACGGGAGAGTGTTGCAGCCAAGTGGCGGCGGCGCGAGACGCGGCGAGGCAAGCCAAGGCAAGGCGAGGCGAGCGAGACGTCGAGTGTGTGCGCGTGCGAGCTGGCGGAGCTCCTGCTTGCCAATGCGTTTCTCCGCCGAGAAGGTAACGTCTGGCGAGTGTGAGTGATCGCGACGCAGCTAGCTATAATAGCGGTGGTATGTCGTCGCGTAACCCACGAGCCTCGGCCTGGAGAGTAGCAACGTTTTGAGTCTACGTACGCCGTCGCGACAATGATATTAGTGGAGATGTTATAATAGATGAAGTGGACGATGCCGATGGACTTTTAACGTTGGAATCACACAGGTGGTGATGGTGGTGTTGATGATGATGTTGATAATGGTACTTTTGCCGCCCAAGGTGGTGATGGCGGATGTGTCTGTTAGTTGCAAGAAAATCCATGGCTGCCTCACAGTCTGAGGAAGGATCCTGAAGTCGTGCGTCTCTTCTCTGAACTCTAGGAAGGTGCCGACGGCAATGGCCAAGACAGGTAGGTATGAAGCCCGCTCCTTCCCTCTGTTGGCAATTGGAAGCCTCTACTTTGGTCTATTGCAAGAGAATGAAGTTCTCACAACACCCAGGTCAAGACATCCCATTATATATATTACGGCGACCTTGCTGACGTGGCCGATGATATTTGCTCCCTCGCAAAAATTTTGACCACCTTGAGGATCAAAGTTGAGAACCTACACCGCTTTCTCCCAAAGGCTACGAGCCCGGTATTGCAGAGGCAGCTCCCGTCAGAAGCAGGTATTGGCAAGCCTCCGCCTCACTGTTAACCCTCGTGATAGACATTGTCTCAAGCCAAGATGCTAATACGAAGAAGGCCTTGCTTAGCTAGCCCTTTCGGACGACGTCTGTATCCTTCACCTGCGCTAGAGCATAAGCGAGCCGAGCGAGGCGGGAGGCTGGCAAGCTGGCTGTGAACAAGGCGCTTGTATCAAGCCCGCCTCAGCGAAACTCGAGTCAAACACGTCAGCAGCTTTCCTAGGATATGAGCCAATGAGCTTGTTCAGCCCTGGGACCCTTGCATTTGCATCGCGCCTCTGGGGCCTCGCCAGCAGCCAAAGCCCAGACCTCAACCGTCGGCCGCTGCCAAAAACACGCACACACGCGATTCACGATGTGAAGTCGCCGACCATGTCAGTCTAGCACGTTTGTTAACACGGCTAGACGGGTGGCCGGATGACTTGGTCATCTCGGGTCGATGCCGCCAACCATCAATTAGGTGCCAGATCGACAGTGCCAGTCGAGCATCCTAGTCTTCGGGTATCGAGTATGCGCCGGGGAGCTTCTTACCTGGCCAGGCAGCGTCTCACCTCACCAGGCGGTCAGGCAACGACCATCTTGCTCACGACATCGAGAACCCCATGAGGGTAACATCCAAAAGTCTATTCATTTCTCTCTCAAGGTTCCCCGATCCTGATCTACACTTTGAGGAGCTCAACTGCACCTATGCCCAATAAGTGGTCCCGAGATAATGCCCGACAAAACTCAAAATCAGTCTGTGATGCCTCTGATCTGCGCTGAAACCGGTTGATCTTCCCCAAGAATATGGTTAGGACGGAGCAGCCAAGGGAGAGGCGCGTTGTTAGGCGATTTGCGAATTAGCGCTGGAGCTCGAATTGGGTCCTGGCTGGTGATTGCCAGAAAGTCCAACCCCGTGGAATTGTCTATGCCGATCTCTGCGGTCCAGAACTGGCCAAAGTGGATGTCGAGTCTTTGGTTCCCTGCAGCAGGAGATGACCTCTCATCGAAAGCCTAGCCCTGGTCCCTGCGGCAGCATTGTAGGTGCCTAGCTTTCTGGTAGGCATGAACGCAGACGCCTTCTATTGTTTTGCGTTTCATCTCAGCAGTTCGGCCAAATTCTGCACATCATAGATGACAGCTCTCACAATTTCCTCTATGATTTCCTCTATGAGTCAAGACTCAGCAGCAGCGGGCGACCTTGATGAAGATGGCGCACCGCCTCAAAACAAAGGATCCAGCAGCACAGCCATCACCACCACCAACATGCTCGGCTCCGTCATTCCGACTGGCGCCTCACAAGTTCCCTCAATGAAAGTCTAACAATAATACCGAGAGCTTCTTGACCACCGTTGAAACTAGACCGACATGGGCCACGACGTCTGCATGCGCGAACCACAATCAGCGCTTCCTAGTCCCGGTCTGTCAAATCCTAACGCCCTGCCAAACAATCCAGTTACCAGGGCCAGGGAGGGACAGACGCTGTGGTTCGTTTCACTCTTCGGGCCCTGCCGTGTTTCAATTCCCCCTCCAACGTCTTTCTTATTGCTGCTGAGGCGCCTTACTCCAGCTAAAGGCTGGCTGCTCAACATCGGCCCTCCTCCGCACGTCATCGTGGTCGGCGGCATTTCTCTTTCGAGCCAGTCCCCGACATCTCCTTTTCCTCATCTGCGCTCGAGAAACGCCCTAGTCGGCGGATCCCTGCTTCTCTGTCCTTCTGGAAGATTACGCCATTGAGAAGCCGACGGCGGCTGTCGAATGAAGGAGACGCAAAACAACTTACACAGGGGCCCCCGACTCGTGTGCACTTGTCACACAGGTATCCATCGCATGAGTCCCAGATTGGTCGTTGTTCATCACTTGCCAGGGTTCACAGCATTCCCCCCCGGAACGCGGCCCCCAGAAGTAGCCAGCGCAATTCCTCCAAAGGGATGATCCTTTTGAGTGCCAGAACACGGACATCCGCCAAACCCAATTCAGCTCAGCTGGGCTTTTCTCCAGTCATCTACGAGTCAACTTTCCTGTCCTGTCCAAAGGTTGGGGTTCAGCCTATGGGTTAGGTGTTCAGGTTAGGGGTTAGTTACGGCTCCAAATGTCTTACTTCGAGTCTCCTTTGGTGGCCACTCAAGGGTCACGAGCCACAGCAGATCGGCAGCAATCAACAACAATAAACAACCCCAGGGGAGCATTCTGTCATATGGAGCACTAGGATGCTGTCACCAAAACAACACGGCCTCCACGCGCACTAGGTATGTCCCAAGATACAATCAACAATGCATAGAACCCTCCAAAGCCTTCCATGGCTAATTGTTCCATTCGAGAGAAGCAACTAGGGTCACGTTTCGAAACACTAGAACAATTCCACGGAAAACGCCGTACTGAGGCGTCGAGATGAGCTGCGAGTCTTGTCCGTAAAGAGAGCGCCCTCATTTACAATCCCAGCGCCTCCTCTGCGTAGGGCTATGGATTCCTAGATGGCCTCCCGCGGCTGGCCTCGCGCTGCGTCACATCGCCAGCAGGGGCCCCCTACCAATGTGACGTTCCCTACACCTCACCCACCGTTTCGTTTCAAGATGCCCATCTCAGGGCTCGCAATTCGTTCCCTCATCTCCCGCCCTGATCCCGGCCGCGCCGTGGGGCCCTTGCTCGGAGATTTTCCCACCACCGTCGCCTTGCTTCACTAACGCAGCAGAGTCAACAAACCTCGTGAACCGCTCTAGGGTACGCCCGCCGATCCGGAGTTCGCGAGCACTGTCTTCAGGCCGGATGTGCTCGCTGCCCAGGAGTCGCCACGCTTTGAGGAAAGTCTAGCCGCGCCCGGTTCTTCCTCGCTCGCTGGGCTGATGAAGATGAGTGACCGGACTGCGCTTCCGGTGGCTCGTGACCGTGAGCAAGGGTTGTCGCCCTGCGAATCTGAGAATCATGCCACAACGATAATGCGCTTCCGAAACAAACTTCAGCGATGTAACCCGCCGTCGAATAGGCTGCAAAAGGACTTGAGGCTCCCTTGGGGACACCCTCTTCATCACCATGCAGCGGCTTTGTTGCCGAGGCTTGTCAACCAACTGATTGTCTATTCCAATAGTCTGCGACGGGTGTCTAGAACAGTCGAATCCGGATCCAACTCCTGTCGCCATGCCGCCCTGTAATGCTGCTCCAGTGTAAACCGTCAACTCCGCCTATGCTATCCTATGTATTCGATAAACGCCTGCGACGCCTTCACTCATCCCGGTTGATATATACAGGAATTCCATACAGAACCACCGCCGCGGCGTTCAAGTACTTGAAGCGGCACGCATCTCGCGCACCCGCAACCGCCTCTGCGAGCGAAACACCCTGCGTCTTCTCTCCTTCGTCAGCTTCTTCCTCCACCTTCTTCTTCACGACCACCTTGATTTTCCCCTTTCCGCGCTTCTCCTTCTCCTCCGTGAACGTCCCGCGAGGGAACAACCCCCACGTCTCGAATGTCTTGCTTGCGAACCGATCGATGTCCCGGTCCGTGACATCCCACAGCGTGCCGACCACGCCCGGGCAGCCGGCCATCATGTAGTTCCACACGGGACCGTAGCACTCGAACTCGCCCGCGTCCGTCAACGCCGCCGACGAGCAACCCATGAGGAACGTCGCTGGCTGGCATTTGTCGAGGCGGCGGATGGTGCGCGCCCGCACGTACTGCGCACCCGAACCGTGGCCGAAGTACAGTAGGATATCCGACTTCGAGAGCGCCTTTTCGAACTCGGCCTCCTCGGGAGCGCGACAGACGATGCCGTCCCACGTCGTGAGCTGCGTCTTAAGCGCGGACTGGAACGTCGCCTGCGTGTTCTTGAGATCCGTAGATGGGTTGAGGATATATGTCCCGCTCTTGGCCGACACGTAGTGTCCTTCAGGGAGATCGTTCTCGCCGTCCTCCGTAGATGATTGAGGCGCTCGCGACTCGACGATGAGCTGTCTGAGGCACGCCAGCGAGGGCACACGGGATACAGCCAGGCTCTCCATGCACGGCATCGACTCCCAGGGGAAAGCATGCAGCGCCTTGTCTAGCACGAGCACTGTATGTGCATTCTCAGCCCGCTCGCAGCCCCGAGCAGCAGCATAGTAGCCCCGGAGCGCGTCGTACGTTTCGACAACCATGGCGTCAAAGTCGATCTCGTCGTAGGCGTTACGCTCGCCGTGGAACTGCAAGATGTCAACGACAAAGTAAAGCAAGTCGTTGAGGGCTTCGTCAAAGTCACAGTCCGGCTCCGAAGGATCGCCCAGACCAATAAATAGGTCCAGCACACGTGGATCAAGCGTGATACGCGCAGGCTGCTGCTTCGCCGCTCCTTTTCGGCCACGCATCGTACGGCTGCGCGATGGGAGACTGCTGTCGAGCATCTGCTGGAAGCTCTTTTGGAAACGCGCAAGCAGATCAGGCCGGCGCTCGTGCTGCGAGAAGATGCCGCGGAAGCCGCCCAGCCAGGTCGTCTCGATGGTGCTCAGGAGATCGCGCAAGCGGGCATCCAGCTCCTCACGCTCCGCCCACCACGCACTCTTGGCGCCCTTTGCGCTGAAGTCGCGGGTGCCCGAGTGGCACGTCTCGTTAGCGAGCCTGATAATGTCGAGCATCTCGGCGTGGCCATGCTCGAAGTTGAACACCTCCGAGTCGGCGTCGCGCGAGTTGGCCCTCTCCAGGGGGAGGCGTAGAATAAAGGGGCTGTGACCGGCCTGGAACTTGGTGATGCAGAGGTCGTGGCGGTTGTCGCTGAGCGAGACGGAGATGACGCTCCAGTTCTTCGGCACGAGCTCGATGTAGTGCTTCTGGAACTTGGCCATCTCCGTGGTGAGGCCCAGGCTGGCGCGTCTCGAGGCAGCGGCTGGCGAACTGGTCCCCTGGGCCCGTGCCGGTGCTGTCTTGCTTGACAACTGGAGAGTGCTTTGCTCTCGTTTCCAAGTGACGTTGCGGGCGAGGTCCACGGAGAAGGTTGCAAAACCGGAGCTCGCAATGGCCTTGGACTTGGTCGTTGTAGTGGCCGAGAGGAGGATGACGGTGCTCTGTAGCAATGCTGAGATCCGATGGACCATGGTGCTGTTAGCTGTCGACAAGGCCGAAGAGTGTGCATCAAGGAGCAGCTCCTGTGCCTGTCGAAGGGCATCTGCAAACGCAGGGACACCAGAAACCTTTGCAGCCGCCCCAGCTCGACCTTTCCGAGGAGGTGTCGGGCTGAGAGAGAGTCTGTTGGACACCGCCTTGTCAGTGCCGCTGGAAACTGCCGGGAAGGAGATGGTAGAGTCCTGGACCACAGAGAAGACGGGATCCTGTATCATCTGCTCCATACTATGGCCGATGAGCGAGATTGCCGTCGCGACTTGCTCCTGAGAGAGCGTGGTAAGGAGTTTGGGGAGGTCTTTGGCCATCTCGAGCGTTTCAAGGGCTGATGACCAGTCCCGAAGACTGATGAACCCTAGCGTTCGCGAGATTATCACGGCGGCCATGAGGGAAGCCTGGTACACATCCTTGGGGATGCTTACGACCTCGTTGGTAGGTGCTGGAGTTTTGACCGCAGCCCCTCGCTTCTGGGTTCGAGAAGTGGTGGTAGTTGTAGTCTTCGGCTTCGTTTTCGTTGTCGCCCTGGCTGTCCGGGTAGTCTTCTTCGCTGCCGCCTTGGGGGCAACAAGAGCCTTTCCACTGTTGCCAAGGACCTGAGCGGTGTCCTCAGCAAGTTTCAACAAGTCCGCCGCCTTCTCATCGTCGCCAATGTCCCGGTAAAGGTCGCCCAGTTGACAAGCAAGCTGAACCCGCGCCGCACAAGTCTCTGTTGGCATCAAGCCGTGAGCCTCGTCTCCAAACACGAGGGCCTTCTCCAAATTTCCAGCTCGATGGTATACGGTGCCCGTCCATGCCGCGACCTGTGCCTTGTAAAGGGACGAGCCAGTGCTCTCGGCGATCTTCTGCGCCGACTCCGCGTAGTATATCGTCTCTTGGAACATGCCAATGTGCGCATACACCGACGAAAGATGAAGCAGACTCCGGATAAGAGGGAATGCCAGGCCCCAGAACTGCGGCCCAATGACGGGGTTCGCAGGAACCTTCTCCTTAAGATCACTGATGCTCATCACCGAGCTGCCCAGATCGTTGGCCTGAACCGATGTTGCCTCTAGCTTAGACCAGTCATGGGAGAGGAGTCGCACACTAAGCTTGATTCCCGACAAGGCATCCTGGATACGACCTTGTTTGAGTGCCAGGGTTGAGTCCAAGAACGAGGCGAGAGAGAGAGACTGGGTAGCGTCTGATTTGGAGAGCGCCCATGATGATTTCGGTGTGTCGCAGATTTCCTTGGCCACCGACAGTGCAGTGCTCCTATTCTCGTGTTAGTCCATAATTTTCAATACCCTGATCTGTAAACTTACGCTTCGTCCATGTCGCCGATACCAGCGTAGTATTCCGCCTGGCATAGGTGGAATCCGGCAACAAGACCGCGAGATACTCCCTCACCGGCCTCGACAAGCTCTTTGATAGCCTCCAATGTCTTTTTCGCCTCCAAGAAGTGACCAATGACTAGATGCTGCGATGCAAGCAGAGTGTGATTAGAAATTACATTATTTTGCGTAGGTTCAGCCAAGGCCTTCGACAGTGCGGTAGAGAGCTCCAGGATGGACAGCTGAAGAGTGTTTTCGCCTCGAAGGCTGGCGAATTGACTCGTGGACTGCAAGTAGGACAACAGCCCCTCGGGATTATCAATCTTCTCGCAAAGAGCCTCTCGAGATGAAGATGTCTCAATCATCGAAATCCAAGAGGACACAGCGGTGCCCATTTGCGATATCGCGAGCGATCCTCCACTGGTCGCTAGAGCCGAGACTGATGCATGATAGGCTTCTAGATGCGGAACGTAGCGCACCAGTGCAGCGTCTTCGCTGAGAGACTTGGCCTGGATGTGCTGCAGAGCGTCATCCGCGAGGTGTCTGATCTCGTCCATTTCACCGGCGTTACCGAGGTTTTGGAAGAGAAGATGGAGAAGGACGCGTAGTCGACGTAGAGGGAATCTCTCGAGCGTGTAAAGACGAAGAAGAGCCTCGACGCATGGATCATGCAAACCTAGGGGCTGTCCCTTTGAAGTATTGCCTCCTGAAATCTGCATCAAGTGTTCAAGCACCGCAGCTCTCTCGGCCTCGGGCAGGAAGAAGGCCCAGTCGTTCCAAGAAGTATCAAGCTTGGCAATGGATCGCAGAGTGCGGGAGAGCGTCTCTGCTTTGTCGTCAACGCTCCATGCTAGGGACGGTGATTGGGATGCCAGTGCTCCGGTGACCTTCAGCAGGGCGCCCTCTTCGATCATGTTGGTGCAGATGGAGCGTAGTGTTCGAACAGCATCGCTACCCCGCCCAGCACCCTTGCAGAGATCCGCGAATAGTTCCAATTTGGTCGGTAGTTGTGCCTTCTCCTGAAGGGCTAGAGATCGATCCTTGATCGTGTCGATGGATCGATTTAGCGACTGCAGAATCTGCTTGCTGACCTCCTTCGACTTGTCGGTATCCTTCCTCAACAGAGTGAATCGCGAGAAGTAGAGACTAGAGATTTTGACGTAATAAGTGCCAAGCTGCTGCTCGGCTCGAGCAGATGACCAAGTCGGATCCTCAACAGAAATGAGAAGCTTCACACAGTCCTGTAGGATATCGTCCATTTGTTGCCAGGCGACGACACCGTTCTGGATGTCAACATTGAGAATCATAAGGGCCGAGTCGAGAACTTGGCTCATTGATTGCAGAACGGTTTGTCGTCGTTGATCAAACTGTAGGATTTGTTTGGGCGGTGCGTCTCGGCCAGGGGGGGCGCCCAGCCAGCGGCGGGAGAATTTGGGATACCGAAGGATGAATGTTTTGAGTGGCTCGACCAGGTTTTGGCCCGAAGACTTCTTGCCGGCTTCTTTCAAATGAACCATGAGGACGCCCACAGCAGATCTTCGAGCCAAGGAGAGGCTTTCTAGCAACTCATTAAGTTCGGAAAGGTTACCACTCAAATGTCCTTCGAGTCCCTCCACTACCTCGTTAACGAGCTTATCTGTCCGGGATTCGAGAGGGACTTGCTTCAAAGCCGAGGCGAGTAGGCGAGCGGTGATGGAGTAGATACGGATGAAAGAGTCCTGCTCCGGCTGGAGAAGTTTCTTGAGTTGCTGGAACCATGTTTGTGCTTCAACATAGTGCTTTTCGGTATGCGCCATAGAACCCAATAGTTGATATAAGGATGCCAATGGAGATGCGGACAATGTCGATGGCTGAGGTGTCTGTTTCTGAGCGAGATCCATGATTTCCTTGAAAGAGTTGCTGATGATGTCGTATATTGGACCATCTTCAAGCGCATGTCGTCTGGTGAGCGCACGGATACACCGAGAAAACGGAGACATGATATCCTCGTCCACATTGCCTTTATGGGCTGCCATCGTCCACCAACGCAGTTGCGTCTTGAAGCAAAGAGCCTGGAGCTGGAAGGCGGCAAGGGGTGAAGGGCTTAGGCGCGATTCCATAGCAACATGATCCTCCTTGCTGGCGATGCTTGGGGTTAGCGAGAGAAGGATTTGGGATAGAGATGCCAATTGGCGGATGGCCTTTGGAGACTCCTTTTCGTTGCGCCGAGCTAATTGTTGTAGGAGAATAAGCGGAGATGATTGTTGTGATTCCATAACAAAAGCCAACGTAGCTTCAACTTGGGCTGGCTTTTTCGACATTGCGATGAGTCGAAGAATCTGAATCTGAAAGGATGTGATGATAGAGAGCGCATGGTCGGGTATAGTGTGGTTGAAGTTGAGCAACTCGGCCATTGCTTGGCTGCCAGCAGCAGCTTCGGCGGTCGACTTGCTAGATTTCGATGCCGAGGCTGAGAGTGATGCATCCAGCCTTTTTCTTATTATCCTAGACTCTTTCCAAGCCTGGTCCTGGAATCCAAGAGCTATTAATTTTCCCACAAATGTCGACATGCCATTCTCGAGCTGGAAATCCTCCGTACTCGCGTGACTCGGCTCCTTCAGTGATCGCAGGCACGCAAAGGCCACGCGCGCACACTCAACGGTTGCCAGGCAGCCTGTTGAATGCGTCACAGATTGGGAAGCGGCTTTGGCGGCGAGGTTAGGTGATGTTGCGACGCGGTTGAGACTCCTGGGCTGCAGCGGAGACAGTGGTTGGGAGAGCGATCTCCGCAATGTGCGAGAGCCTGCCGTCCTCCGGAGGTCTCCGTTTGACTGTTGTGGCTTGCATGGTGTCGAGGGCGGTTGAGGTTTCGAGGCATCGTTAAGAGACTTGATTGTGATGTTGATGATGTGTGTAGCGAGAGCGGCTCGGTCCTTCACGCTGAGCTCCTCGACGCTTTGTTTGGTCGAGCTCTTCTTGGTTGTTCCCGATCGCGCAGCTCCATTGGTCTTCGTTTTCGAAGCTGCCGTCGGTCGAGCTGTTCGGGAAGTTGATTTCGTGTTATTTGAAGACTGTTCGGCGTCGGGGAGCAGCAGTTCCTTGACCGTCAGGACCGTGGCCGTGGTGCAGGTTGAAGTCGACGCGATGGCGGTCTTGACCGCGTCGACCTTTGCTTGTAATGAAGCCATGTATGTTATGTGCGGGAGCTCCTAAACATATCGTCGCAGGGAACACAAAGCTCCTCCTATCCAAAAGAAGGGACAAACTGACGTTGTATTGGAGATCAATGACGGTAACTCGTGCTTTGATCCAAGACCTCTAGTCCGAGTTGGCGGAAGGAGGCTAAATGTCGGGCGTTGTCCGGGGCAACCTGCCACACCCGGGCACAGTGGCCTGTGCGCCGAGACCTTCTGGAACATTTTCTGGGGAATGGCTTTCTTCCATGTTGGAGATGGTCACGTTGAGCAAGAATTTCCCCAACTTCATCTGCTGCGCCATACCATGTCAGCCTCGAGAGCCCTGACGAGGGCGCGTGGCCTGCGGGCCCAGACGCCTGCGATTTCGGCACCTTGCGCCCCCCGTATCAGCTCAATCCGATTCGCAAGTACAGCGCCCGTGAGCGTAGTTGACGGTTCGTTTTGGAGGTCCCTTGTCCCGAAGCCGCTGCGAAAGGAGAACCGCAAATTGCGAGCGAAGAAGGCCAAGGAATGGAATCCGGCAACGTTCTTCATCGTCATGTTTCTGCTTATCGGCTCCATGTCGATTCAGATGATTGCGCTTCGGAACTCCTTTGACCGATACCTGCGCCAGGCCGATGTCAGGATTGGGCTTCTGCGAGAGGTAGTTGAGAAGATCCAGAGGGGAGAACAGGTGGATGTCGAGAAGGCACTGGGCACCGGAAGTCCCAAGAAGGAAGCGGACTGGCAAGAGAGTAGGTGGCGCTGCTCAGAGAGCTTCAATTGTGAGACTAACACCCATCTTCTTGTAGTGCTCGAAGCCATCGAACGAGACGAGGCCGCCCAGAAGGCACAGAAGCAAGGGAAGACGAGGCGATCCGAGACTCAAGCGAAACTTGCTGCCGCAACATCTCAGACCGAGGAAAAGGCCACGAATGCCGAGCCCGAACCCGTTCCACCGAAAACGAAGACAGGCAGCCTTGCGAATTTCTTCTAGATTCTCGTCTATTGTCTTTTCTCTGTATTTTACAATGCATTTAAGAGAGCATATCCTTGAAGACGCCATGGTTGCCCGCTACGGCATCCGGCATTGCCATGTTGGCGGACCCAGGCGTGGTATTCTTACGTAGTTGGGTCACCAAGGCAGGGAGGAGGTCGTCAGTTGTGAACTCAACCCGCACGCCCTGCTCCCCTCGTTGATCAGAGTCTAGCTCTGTGAAAAACTTCTCCTCCCCCCTCACTCCGCCCATGTTGATGATGGCCATGGGCATGCCCCTATCTTGAGCCCTCTTGGCCAGCCTCCAGGCCGAGTACGTCGCAAGAGAAGTCCCGAGAATGAGGAGCTTCCCAGCTCCGTCAATCGCGTCCTCCGCCGCGGTCTTGATGTGACTGGCGATATTCTCGCCAAACATGACCACAGCCGGCTTCAAAACGCCGGCTGTGCTGGGAAGGGACCACGCTCCCTCTGAGTCGACCTTGACCAGGTGACGATGCCCTTCAGACTCGATGGGTGGATCAGCCAGGCACTTGGGGCAGGCGGGATATCTAAAGGTGGTATAAGGTGCGTCGGGGAGATCAACGTCGCCATCTGGATTCATCTTGATGCCCCTGAACCTGCGTTCGGCGGGATCTTCTGTGTCCAAAGCTCCGGATGCAAGTGCCTCTTTCAGAAGTAGAGCCCATCGAGGGTTAAGACGAGCCAGCTGAGCCTGGAACTCGTCTCGGGAGAACTCAGTCTTGCACGATACACATACAGTTGATCTTAGATACCCGTGTAGCTCAAGTGTTGGCGTGTCAGGGTGAGCCCTGGGATGAAAGGAATCAACATTTTGTGTTATGACGCTTCGAACCAACCCCAAATTTGCAAGATCGCGAATAGCATAGTGACCGCTATTTGGATTCGCTTTGTGAAGACTGGACCAACCCAGAAAGCTCCGGGCCCAGTATCGTTTCCGTGCCTCGTGGTTGCTCACAAACTCATGGTAGTAGATGGGCCGATATGTCTTGTTAACCCTGTAAGTGCCCTTGACGCCTCGATAATCTGCGAGGCCTGATGCAACAGAGAGACCGGCGCCAGTCAGGATAACGGTCTGAGGAGGGAGGTGAGCTGGTGCCGGAGCAGCAAAGAAGCGCTGTAGCGCCGCAATGGCACCGTCTAGCGACGTGGCGCTATCAGGATGGATGGTCGACGGCGGCAGGAGGTCTGTGTAAGGAATCCGGATCAGGGGTCTGCTCATTGGGGTGAAGGAAGGTGGATGATGTCAACACGTGAGTTTGAGTGGTGACGGATGAGGCTGAAGCTGATGAGGCTTTGCTAATGCCGAGTCTGAGATTGGCTCAAGGATACAAGGCGGAACGCGGGGGGGGAAGGTACCTCTATGGACAAGGAGGGGTACGAGGTAATGTGACTGCGCAAGGAATACAATTAGATGGGGAGAAGTAGGGACGAGGCTGAAAACTCATGGGCGATGCAAGGTGCGGGAGAGGCTTGCTGTGGCGGAGGAGACAATCGTCATTGGATTGTCTTAGTCGAGTCCGTCCGCCATCAGCCTCACGACCAGTCCTCGCTGATTGATTAAGCCTCGAGCGCTAATGCCTCAGGTGTGGCGGGCTGTTTAGCGGCGGCTGGGGAGGGGGATGACAAAGCAGTTCGTCACGGCTTTGTGATGGGATGGGATGGGATGACACGGGGTTTAACAGTCCGCTAACTAAAAGACGGGATTGCGGGAGTACGGATTAGACGGAGGTTTACTCCAGCTGCCAATTGCTGCTGGCCGTGATGCCCAAAGCAGTGAATGTACCCACGTATTCCCCTGCGAGAGGTGAGAGGTGAAGGGTCCGGCAACCGGAGCCTGCAAGTCTACTGTAGGTGGGTTTATCCGGCTGCCTCTCTCTAATTCTCAGGCGCCTCAGCTCCCCACGGAAGGCCCAATTCCACGGAGGGCCAATTGCCGCTCGCAGGCGCTGCCCAGCACTGGCGAATTGTCCGTCCGGCCCCGGCGAATGCGGCGGTCGGAGCCTGAGCTGGAATTGGGCGAAACCGCAGCGCGCGATTCCCCTGCAGCTTCGGAGCTTGGCTGGGTTCGGATCGGACGAGAGCGCTGGGCTGGGAGTTTTTTTTTATTTAGCGATCCCGCCCGGAGGGACTCATTCACCTGCCACTAACACCGACGACGGACGACGACCGCACCTCGAAGAACAGAACATAACATCCCCCGCGGGCACCAGCACCAGCAGCAATAGAGGCTCTATCAGTGAACATCTGGCGCTGCTGAGACAAGACTCGCAGAAAGGAGGTCGCCTGGATGAGCTGCCAGGCCGGGCGTCACACGGGCCTGGCCGTGTGCCTGGCTGGGGTGACGTCGGCCTCAATCTCCTCCTCCATGCCGCCCTGCGCTGCCACAACCACTACATCATCTACGGCTTCTCTCAGCGGCTCTTCTTCTCCCTCCTCATCCTCCTCCTCCGCCGCCGCCGCACGCAGTCTCTCGTGGCGCCAGGTCCTCCGCCAGGGCCAATTCACCCTCCTTAGAAGCCACCGCCCGCATAACCATTATCTCCGCGTCCTCCAGACTGCGGCTTCCGTCGTCGCCATCTCCAGCTACTCCTACCTTGCCTCGTCAGAGCCACGCGTCAACCTCCACCCCCAGCATCCCGACGCTGCTCGACACTCGAGCTCCTTTCCACATCTTTCATCTCTTCGCAGCACCATATCATCGTTTCCAGCAGTCATGGCCGTCGCGAATCAGACCCGGAGCGCCTCGTCGGGCGACGACCACGAGCATAGTAAAACGGGCGGCGATTCGCATTCGCACTCACACTCGCACTCACCGTTGCATCACCATCACCACCACGACAATGCCTACCTCACGTCGACGAACAAGAGCGATCCGGGCGTCCGCATCACACGCATCGGCCTCATGTCCAACCTGGGCATGGCGATTGCCAAGTTCGCTGGAGGTTGGGCTTTCAACTCCAAGGCCATGACGGCCGACGCGTGGCACAGCATCACCGACCTGGCGTCGGATATTCTGACGCTGGCCACGGTTTCTTGGAGTCTGAAGCCGCCGACGGATCGATTCCCCATGGGTTTTGGCAAGATCGAGAGCTTGGGTTCGCTGGGTGTCTCGGGAATGCTGCTGGCCGGCGGCATGTACATGGGCTGGGAGAGCGGCATCAGCCTCTACAGCCACTTTTATCCCGAGGCGGCTCATGATATCATGGAACACGTCGGTCATGGACACAGCCATTCGCATCTTCCGAGTTCGTTGGGCATCCCAAGCATGCACGCAGCCTGGCTAGCAGCCGGGACCATCATGGTGAAAGAATGGCTCTATCACGCAAGTAAGTTGGATGTCATGATTTTTTTTTCTTGTTCCTCAAAACTTTTTTTTTCCTGGTCTCGTCATCTGCCAAATAATCCCTGGCTTTATCCGCCAGGGACCGACCGGCTGTATTGTTTAAAATAGAATTGACCAATCATTGCAGCGATGAAAGTTGCGCGAGAACGCAAGTCATCGGTTCTCGCGTCCAACGCCATCCACCACCGCGTGGATAGCTTGACGGGTTTTGTGACCCTGGCAGCCATCATAGGGGCCAATGTCATGGAGAACGCCGCCTGGCTGGACCCCGTGGGCGGTCTCCTGATTTCTTTCATGGTCATCCACGCGGGCTGGGGCAACACCATGGCCGCCTTCTACGAACTGGCCGACCAGAGCATCGACGACGAGATCAAGGCGTCGGTGCGACGACATGCCCAGAAGGCTCTCGCCAGTCTTGAGAACCATCACGATATGGAGCTGCGAGACGTCAGTGGTGTCAAGTCGGGCCAGAACTACCTAATCGACCTGGAAGTGTCCGTGCCGGGAAGTTGGACCGTTGAGAACGCCAAGGAGGTCGAGGATGCGGTGCGCACCCGCGTAGGAGCCAAGGTCCGGGGAGCGCGGCGAATCCGCATCCGGTTTGCACCAAAGGAGGCTCCCGTCAACGCCAAGTTCGACGATTTTGTGCCGGGGACTGTGACCAGTGCGCCAGAGAGCGAGGAAGAGGAAGATTCGGACGGCCACGTGCACCAGAGTAACGGTCATGGCCATGACCACGATCATGATGACCACAAGCACAAGCATTAGGCGGCTCGGAGCTTGTGATGCGTGCATCATCGTACCCATGGCATAGAACCCTGGATGTCGAGTGGCAGCTAGGATGAGTGAGGCGAGGTCACAGGTCGAGCAGACGCGGACCGACCAGGGTATTTTATTTGTATTGTTGGCTGTATCCATATCTGTTCGGAAGCATCTGGACTGGCCGACAGCTGTCGATGGCGAGCTTCCAGGGCCCTCCTGCAGACATCCCACGCCGGATCTCCGTCCGGCCATGGGCATGACGGGGAGCCCAGGGAGAAAAAGTACGTACCAGTACCGGAGATGGGGGATGCATTGCATTATTAGGGCGGCGTTTTGGTGGAGTGGACGGGAGCGGACTGCGTGCCGCTTAGACGCGCCATACAGAAACGAGCGTGTGAGAGGTGTGCGTATGTGTGTTGAGTATTAACGAGCTCGGCTTCGAAGCTGTCTCGTCGTGTACAGGCTTGATTAGAACGGGCAGAACTGCACCTGGGCCAGTTCCCCATCCATAGAGTTAACAGATAGAAATCCGAAAAGCCGGCTGCTGCAGCCCGGCATTGTATCTGTATGAGTACAAGTCAGCTCAGACGAAGGGATCGTGACCGTTTCGCTGGGTCCAGGCTAGAAGCTACTGCTTCTTACAAGCGCAGGCTTCCCATTGGCGCTACTCCGTAGACCGACACTGCTGGAGGGAGCGGGATTGCATTTAGCCTAAATAGCAGCAGCTTTCTTAGTGACGCTTTAAGCACCTCTCGTCGAGACTTCCCCATATCTGTCAATGCCACCTCTCCCCGTGGACGTATAGAGATGTACGTACGGTAAAGCACTCACCGACGTGTGCGTGAGGGTCAATCTCAGAGAAAAAGAAAGGAAAAGAAGAGGTCCCGACCCGCTTGACAGGGAATAAGGTGGTGAGGATGGATTCCTGCTTGGCGTGTGGCGGGTGCGCGCGCATCACGAGAACACCGGACCAGAGCCGGCCGGGCAATAAGACGTAACAATTGCTGGTTCAGGCAATGCCTTTTTCGGGACCAAGTCTCAGGGCCTGCCGCTAGCTTCTTGCTATTCTGTTCTGTTCTGTTGCTCTGTCAGTCTACAGTGAGGGAGAGAGGGAGGGGCACTTTGGAGGGGCAGGTATAAAGTCGCGGGGCGCTCTACTCTTGTCGATCACTTCTTCGCGCATCCTACGTAGGTTCTGATGGCGGAGTGACGTTAGAGCTTCGAGGCCTTTCTAGATTTTTTTTATCAATTGGCTTGCTGCATGCATCTTGGACGGTGCTCTTGCCGCTGCGACCGAGCTTGAACCTCTAGGTCTTGTGATTGATTGACTGACTGATTGAATTGCTTCGCCTTCACGCATCGTCATCATGGTGAGCTCGGACGTCCCGCCGCTGTATCTGGGCTTCGACCTGTCCACGCAGCAACTCAAGGGTATTTACCGACACCTCCCCTCCCCTTCCCCTTCTTGCGCTTCACACATCTCTCTAACACCACCGCCATCCAGCTATCGTCGTTGACTCCGACCTTAAAGTCGTCTCCGAAGCCAAGGTCGACTTCGACGGCGACTTCGGCCCCCAATATGGCATCCACAAAGGCGTGCACCAGCGCCCCGAGACCGGCGAAGTCTACGCGCCCGTCGCCCTCTGGATGGAATCGCTCAACCTCGTGCTGGACCGTCTGCAGGCCGCCATGCCCGTGCCCATGGCGCGCATCCGCGGCGTCAGCGGCTCGGGCCAGCAGCACGGCAGCGTGTTCTGGAGCGAGGAGGCCGAGGGCCTGTTGAAGGGGCTGGATCCGGCGAAGTCGCTGGTTGAGCAGTTGAAGGCCAGTTTGGCGCATGAGTGGGCGCCGAATTGGCAGGATCAGAGCACGCAGAAGGAGTGCGATGCCTTTGATGCGGCGTTGGGGGATCGTGAGAAACTGGCTGAGGCGACGGGGAGTGGCGCTCACCATGTAAGTCTACCTAAGCAAGCATACGGAGATACTGCCAACAATACTGACGCCACGACTACACAGCGCTTCACGGGCACCCAGATCATGCGCCTCAAGAAGGCCCTCCCCGAAATGTACGCCAAAACCTCCCGCATCTCCCTCGTCTCCTCGTGGCTCGCGTCGGTGCTCCTCGGCGCCATCGCGCCCATGGACATCAGCGACGTGTGCGGCATGAACCTCTGGGACATGCGCCACGACACCTACAACCAGACGCTGCTCGAGCTCGCCGCCGGCAGCAAGGACGAGGCCGCTGAGCTGCGCCGCAAGCTGGGCGAGCCGGACCCGGACGGCGGTGCTATCCTTGGGACTATCTCGCCGTACTTCGTGCAGCGGTACGGCTTCCATCCCAGCTGCAAGATTACGCCCTTCACTGGTGATAACCCGGCCACTATTCTGGCGCTGCCGCTGCGGCCCCTGGATGCCATCGTCTCGCTCGGCACGTCGACGACCTTCCTCATGAATACGCCGCGGTACAAGCCCGACGGTGCTTACCACTTCTTCAACCATCCGACGACCCGTGGTCACTACATGTTCATGCTGTGTTATAAGAACGGCGGTCTCGCGCGCGAAAAGGTCCGCGATACGCTGCCCAAGCCTGAGGGCGGCAAGACTGGCTGGGAGACATTTAATGACGAGGTGCTGAAAACTGCGCCGCTGGACATGAACCCCGACGACAAAGACGCCCGTGGTAAGCTGGGCCTGTACTTCTACCTCCGCGAGACTGTGCCCAACATCCGTGCCGGCACCTGGCGCTACACTTGCCGTCCTGACGGAACCGACCTGCAAGAATCCCCTGCTGGTTGGCCCGCTGCTACAGATGCTCGCATCATCGTCGAGTCGCAGGCGCTGTCGATGCGGCTGCGCTCACAGAACCTTGTACACTCGCCGCGAGACGGTCTTCCCGCACAGCCGCGCCGCATCTACTTGGTGGGCGGCGGCTCGCTGAACCCGGCCATCGCGGAGGTATTGGGCTCGGTCCTGGGTGGCGCTGACGGCGTGTACAAGCTGGATGTGGGTGGTAATGCGTGCGCTCTGGGCGGTGCATACAAGGCCCTGTGGGCGCTGGAACGCGACGCCGGCGAGACCTTCGACGAACTAATCGGCAAGCGGTGGAAGGAGGAGGGATCTATCGAGAAGGTTGACCTGGGCTTCCGCGACGGCGTTTACCAAAGATACGGTGGCGTGCTGGGCGCCTTCGAGGGGCTGGAGCACACAATCCTAGCGCAGGAGAGAGATGCAGCGCACGGCGACCGTCAGGCCGAGATGAAACTGAAGAAAGCTGAACTGCACACGAGCGAAGTGGTCGACACGGGGGCCGCAAAGGCTGACGAAGGCGTCGCAAACGGAACCAAGCGAGACGCCGACGGACAGGCCAAGCAGTGAGAAGAATATTTTGCGAAGAGAGGGTATCTGCTGTCTAAAAACCGAAACGACCATGCTCGCTGGATTATTTATCTAACATACTTGCTCATGAAACGCCTATGAAAGTCAGAGCGCAGGAGATCCTAGACCCGTGGTCAGCATATAGACAAAGATAGAAAGTGTAAGAAGCATAGATGAAACTCACGTTGACAAACTCCTTCTTGCCCTTGTCCTCGGTGCCCCGCGCCTGATTCTTGAACACCACGTCGTCGTCCCAGCGGCGCTTCATGGTGAAGTCTTGCTTGTTGAGCAGGGGGTTGCCCAGCGCGATGTTGCGCTCGCGGGCGTCCTGCTCTTCGCGTTGGCGCTCGGCCTCTTCGCGCTTCTTCTTCTCCTCGCGCTCCTTGCGCACGCGATCCAATTCGCGCTGCAGCTCGGCATCTGAATCGTCATCACTATCATCATCGTCGTCGTCGTCATCGCTGTCCTCCTCGTCCTGCTCGCTATCATCGTCTGCATCGATATCTCTTGTCTCGGCTAATATCCGCCGCCGCTTAGCATCCAGGTCTTCTTCCCCTTCGGCATCCTGTGCTGCCCGTCGCTTTGCGCTGGTAGGCTCGTCGTCGTCGTCCTCGTCGTCTTCCGGGGCCAGCACGCCGCCGTTCTTCTTGGTGAAGTGGACGGCCTCGGCGGCCAGGAGCTCGGCTGCGAGGTCGCGCGTGGGTTCATCGTCGGCGTCGCCGCCTTGGCCGGCCTTGCGATATTTGAGTTGGGTGTGGGCGGGGAGGAGGCGTTGGTGGTAGGCTGGGCCGCGGAGGGCCTCTTTGCCTCGAGCCTGGGAAGAGGTTAGATATCATGAGCGGTCATTGGATGTATACAGAGTAAGCTTACGGGATCAAATGTAGGTCTATGCGCGGTCGTCATTTTGTCTGTCTCTTTCTCTCTGTTAGGAAGTGAAGATGAAGACGTGAGTTCACAGGAAAATGTTGGTCAGGTTTAGACGGTCGGTTGTCGTCCAGCAAGTGCCCCAGATCGGCCATGCACCATGGAATGTCGCCTTCACCGCCCGGCAGAATCTTTTTAACTTGCCTGCTCATAGCCCCACGCTTCACTGAAAGCTTCAGCCTCATGCCTTTCCAGGCTTCTCACTGAACAACTTTATCCCACAAATTTTCCAGAATACCACCATGCCTCGAGAAGCTGAACCATCGCTCGCTGAGCGAACATTCGTCACACAAGCAATTGAAGAAGGTCTACGTTTAGACGGCCGAAAATTTGGAGATTATCGGCCTCTGGAACTCACATTTGGTGACGAATATGGCGTCGCCCAGGTCAAGTTTGGAAAGACACAGTAAGGCGGGACTCACCACTTCTCACTTGCTCTTTACTAATATGCTGTGTAGAGTGTTGGCAAAGGTATCAGCAGAAGTCACAGTGCCGCATTCGGACCGTCCGTTTGATGGCGTCTTCACAATCGGCACAGAACTGAGCCCTATGGTTGCGCCATCTGTCGAGGTCAACCGTCCTTCAACAGAAGAAGTGAGGCTGTCGCGGATGCTCGAGAAGACGGTCCGTAGGTCGGCCGCTCTCGACACCGAGTCATTGTGCTTGATTGCTGGGCAAAAGTGCTGGTCTATAAGAGTCGACTTGCACGTCCTGTCGCATGACGGTAACCTCACTGACGCCGGATGCTTTGCCGTCATTGCGGCGTTACGACACTTTCGAAAGCCCGACACCAGCATCGAGGGCGAGACCGTTACGATATATACCCCTGCAGAGCGGGAACCTGTGCCCCTCAGCTGGTTGCACTCTCCCTTCTGCATAACACTGAGCTTCTTCGGCGAGAAGGGTGAGACAGTTCTGGCGGATGCGACGTGGCTAGAAGAGCAGCTCAGAGTCGCGTCATGCACATACAGCCTGAACAAGCACGGCGAGATATGCCAGGCCGTCAAGCAAGGAGGCCTACCGCTAGACGCGCCGCAGTTCATAGAGTGCTGCCTCATGGCGCTGCGCAAGGCGAAGGAGTTCACAGACGTGCTGGACGAGAAGCTAGTAGAGGATGCCAAGAGGAGAGACAGGGGGGGACTCATGGCAGAACTCACTGCCGAGAACGAAAGATGAAGAAATCTATGGTGAAAGAAGATTAAAAAAAAAAAGGAAGAAAAATAGACCCATGATACCCCCAGCACAACTATCTCGCTCAACCATGCCTTGTTTGTGTGCCGCTTTGAATGCAAGAGAAAGATGGTATCCCAATTATCCGTACGCCGGCAGCGCTCCCTGCGCCGCTGGATATAGTGACATCCGTTTGCCTCGTAAATTCCCCCATGGACGGACGCCTCTTCCTCCTCTTTCCGCCCTCTCATTACTGCCGCTTCACTCTATATTCAAATGACTACCGCATAACGGGTGGTCGAGACTCCTTGTTCCATTGCACCCGAGTCCGCAGCCAGTCGACCGCTTCTCGTACGCCATCGCCGGTCAGAGCGCTCATGGAGAGGACTCGCGAATCACGAATGCTTGACCCCTTGTCACCCTCCATAACCTTCTTCACCAACCCTTCCTTGATCCGGATCGTCTCAACGCAATCCTCGCGATCCTGCTTATTGGCGAGCACTAGCAGCGGCACGCCCTCGGTGTCGGAGTGCTGCAGCACATCCTCCAGCACCAACCGGCACTCTTCTAACCGGCCGCTGTTCTCATCCTCGAGGTTCCCGTCGCCGATGTCGGTGCTGTCGATGATGAAGACGATGGCGTGGCAGCTGGCATAGTAGCTCTGCCATAGATTGCGCAGCGACAGCTGGCCGCCGACGTCCCAGATCTTCAGGTACATGTCGGGCAGCGGGATCGTGGACACGTTCTGGCCGACGGTGGGCACGGTCTTGAGCTTGGGTTCGGGGCCGTTGGGCAGGAAGAGCGCCTTGACCTGCTCGTGGAAGGTCGTCTTGCCGGCATTGTCGAGGCCGAGGAGAATGACGGAGTATTCTGGCGGGTTGGTCAGCATGGCGGGGGGGAGGAGGAGAGCGAAGGACTGCGGCTGACCTTGTTTGCTGGTCGCATACAGGTAGATGCCCTTTGCAAGGTGGTACATGGTCGTCGGGGGGCAGAGGATTGAAGCGAGGAGTTGTATGGGAGTGCGCGGGGGGTCCAGCGAATGCCTCGAGGGGGCCGAGTCGTAGGATCTAGGCTTGGGGATGGCGCATGTACGTCGAGATATCCCCGGGTTGAGATATACGGAGGAGCTGTCGTGGAGGGCTTGGATGGAGCACGGATGGAGGATTTGTTAGCGGCGGAGCGACCTACCAAGGGGACACCTCAGCTGCCAGCCCTCCACTAGACCCTCACTAGAAGCCAGCCCCAGGGGACGCGAACGCCCCCCCAACCACGTTTTACAGGGGCCCCGTCCCCTATGCAGGGCGCGGGCGGGCCCTGATAAGGCACTGGACAGTCCATCCAATCGCCGCCCCCCACCTGCGTCTGAGTCCCGGCCATGGCAATTAATTTCCATCCCATACCCTCAGAAGTGGAAAGCTGTCGCCTCGCCAAAGTCCCCCAACCCGATTCTGCCACCACCACCACCACCATCATCATCATCATCGCCTTCCGCCGCTCCTCTGCGATTGCCACCCGGAACGTCGAGCCCTTCGATTCATGGTCTTTGCGACTCCGCTGGCGTGGCTCGCGCACGAGCTTCCGTCCCTTACTGTCCATCGCGCATAATCGTCATCCCGACCTCTCTTTGTCTCGAATCCCGACGACCCAACCCGACCACCCGCCGCCGCCATGGTGTCTGCCGTGGACCTCGCCGCCATGGGCTTCAAGCTCCTCCGTATGTTCGACATTGGCCCCGGATCCCATAGAGACTTGAACTGATGGAAGCGATTGACTTGCAGGGCGAGAGGAGGAGGACTCCGACCCCGAAGGTAACATGTCGCAACGCTATGATCGAGACACGGACGGTCTACTGACGATGCTTCAGAGGGCGACTCAGCGCAAAAGGAACTGTTCGCGGCATGGGCGCTCTTCATCTCCATCATGCTGCTCATCATCGCGTTCTTCACGAGCTACATGCTGCAGATGAAGAAGGTCACCGCCATCCACGAGACCGTCATCTCCATCTTCGCCGGTAATTATCATGGCCCATCTTGTTGCGATGCCCCATCGACGACGCGCGGCTGATCCAAACCACCTAGGAATGACCGTCGGCCTCATCCTGCTTGTGACCTCGGGCGACTCGATTCGAAACCTCATCAGCTTCGACTACCAGATCTTCTTCAACCTGCTGCTGCCGCCGATCATTCTCTCGTCGGGCTACGAGTTGCACCAAGCCAACTTCTTCCGCAACATCGGCACCATCCTGACTTTTGCCTTCGCCGGGACGTTCCTCTCGGCCGTCGTCATTGGTTTGATATTATGGCTCTTCAAGAAGGTTCCCGGTGCCCTGGATTTGACCTTTGTCGACGCTATCAGTGTTGGCGCAACGCTCTCCGCCACTGATCCCGTGACCATCTTGGCCATCTTCAACACCTACAAGGTCGACCCCAAGCTATACACCATCATCTTTGGCGAATCCATCCTCAACGATGCTATTGCCATTGTCATCTTCGAGACGGCCCAGAAGTACAACAAGGGCGAGGCTGGTGCTTATGGACTCCTCAGCTTTTTCGAGGCTACGGGCATCTTCTTGCTCGTCTTCTTCGGCAGCATGTTGATCGGCATGATTGTGGGCGTAGGCACGGCACTGCTTCTCAAGTTCACGTACATTAGAAGGTTCCCTAAGATTGAGAGCTGCCTGGTGTTTTTGATTGCCTACGCCACCTATTTCTTTTCTCACGGCCTCCACATGTCCGGTGAGTGAGATTTGCCATGAGATAACGGAAGCCCCTGACTAGTTGCACCACTAACACGACCCTGGCCAGGTATTGTGTCACTGCTCTTCTGCGGTATCACGCTTAAGCACTATGCTTACTTCAACATGTCGAGACGAACTCAACTCACCACCAAGTACATCTTCCAGATCCTCGCTCAGCTGTCGGAGAATTTCATCTTCATCTACTTGGGTTTGGCCCTATTCACAGACAACGCTCTGCAATTCCAGCCGCCGCTCATCATTATCACCATCCTGGCTGTTTGCGCTGCGCGATGGGTTGCCGTGTTCCCCTTGTCTCGAGCTATCAACTGGTTTATAAGGTATCGCGCGGCACGCAGAGGGCTTGAGGTTAGCGATGAGCTGCCGTACAACTACCAGGCCATGCTCTTCTGGGCTGGTCTTCGAGGAGCTGTCGGTGTCGCCCTGGCCGCCCTTCTCACGGGCGAGAACTCATACGCGCTGAGGGCCACCGTCCTGGTCGTGGTCGTGCTTACTGTCATCATCTTTGGCGGCACGACAGCGCGCATGCTCGAAATTCTCGGCATCCGCACCGGCGTTGTGGAGGAGATTGATAGTGACGACGAGTTCGACATCGAATCGTTCGGCGGCGGCCTCCAAGTTAAGCGCTCAGGAACCGGCATCGGCTACCAACCCAGGAGGAACGGCAGCGTCGCCCTGAGCAATCTCGGCACCGGCAACGGCGCCGCGAGCTACGTATCGGGCGCCTCGTCGCCGCACACCGGCGCCCGCCCCCAGAGCATGAGCCGTAAGAACTCGGTCCGTAACCCGGACGACTTCCAGCGCTCCGACCTGCTCGGCCGCGACATCGGCGACGACACCGAGGACGACCTCGGCAGCGACATCGACACCTCCGACCTCCCGCCCCCAGCCCGCCGCTCGCCACACCCGCGTGCCAGCCCCGTCCCCCCAAGCCAGTCCGAGAGCGCCTTCATGACGCCCCAGAACGAGCCCGCCACGTCGACGCCCATCACCGCGACCGGCGCCATCCGCCAGCTCTGGCAGGCCGAAGACCCCGCGGGCCTGTTCCGGCAGCTCGACGAGGACTTCATCAAGCCCAAGCTGCTCCTCCAACAGGGAGACAACTACCGCAACGGCGGCGGCGGCAGCGGCTCAAGCTGAGCCTTTTAGCGATGGGTATGACGGGACGTAGGGATGTATGTGTAATGTGTTTTCTCTTTTACTACTACCTTGATAACGCGGTGGGCGGCATGATTGGCGTTGGGTCTTTGTCATAGATTCCAGGGTTCTCTATCTGTTCCAGAACTTGTTTTTTCGTCGATAGAAGCTTCTCTGAAGTAGCGGGGATAGCGCATATATCTACTCCGGACATTCATCAGCGATACAACAACCAGCTGCCTGACTCACCTGTGTTTTGTCCATAAAGACCTGTGATGCTTATGTTAACACCGGTGTTCATGTTTGAGTGGCCATTCAAGCATGAGAGACGAGCTGTAAGAGTGGTTCAAAGTGCCTTTCTTTTCGGCAAAACTCTCATCAGTCGAGCGTGGGATCAGCCCCTTTTGATGTCCCGCGCCTCGCGACCGTGACAAGAAGTAATATGTACAGCTATTCACACAAGTTCCATGCCACCCACCATACAGGAGCAAACCCAGCTCCGTGCCCAAAACAGTCCAAGAGGTACAAACATCAACGCTTGTCAATAATTCCATCGTCAGAAGCGAAGCCAGTTTTCACACAACGCCAAATTTTCGTCCAGTTGACCACCCAATAATTTACCATGAACTAGCAGCCAGCTCCCCTGCCCTTAATTAGCCGCAGAAGGCGTGGCACTGCCGCTTGCTTGTCTCTGGTGTTGCTGCGGTTGCGCCTGTTGTTGCGGCTGTGGCGGCTGAGGTTGGTGCTGCTGCTGAGGTGTAGGGGGGTGCGCCTGGATTTGCTGCTGCTGCTGTACAGGGCTTCCAGCAGTGGCAGCTTGAGCGGCCTGAGCCTGCTGCTGTTGCCGGAGTAAAGCGGCGTACTGATGAGGACTGGTCGTAGCAGCAATGTTCGTCGCAAGACCAGGCGAACCGTTTCCTCCAGCGGCGGCGTTCATAGCGTTATGGCGCTGCGAGATAATGAGGCGAGTGAGGTGCTCTGTGGCTAGAGTGCGGATCTGTTCGGGGGTCAGATTCGGGTGCTTGGCCCGGAACTGCGCCTCGAACGCGGCGAGCTGGTTGGCGAGAGCGGGAGGGAACTGAGGAAGAGGACGGGCAGCACCCGGAGAGCCCGCCGCACCAGCAGGCATATGGAGGCCGTTGGCTGGAGGTGTCGGTTGGCCGTTTGCATTGACGTTAGCAGCATTGTAGGCAGCCATCATGGCTTGGGCGTTCATGTAGTTCTGCTGCGTCATGGGGTTGACTCCGTTGACGTTGACCCCATTGACGCCATTCATGCCATTAACCATGTTAACCCCGTTGACTCCGTTCATGCCGTTGACCATGTTGACTCCATTGACACCGTTGACTCCGTTGACTCCGTTGACTCCGTTGACCCCGTTGACGCCATTCACGCCATTCATGCCGTTGACTCCGGCACGCATTGCTGGCGGCGGGCTCTGCTGAGTCGTTCCCGTAGAGCCAGGGGTTCCGGGGCCGCCTTGTTGCTGATGTTGGGCTTGTTGCAGTTGCTGAGCATGGCGTTGCTGCTCGGCCATCCTTTGGGCTCGCAGCATCAAGTTGACATCTGGCTGAGGGTTGGGCATGGGCATCCTATTCTGTTGGCCTTGCATGGCTGCTTGCAGCTGTGCTTGTTGAACCCCGTTCATCTGTCCGTTCATCTGGTTCGGAGGCACGAGACCATTGGCCATGAGCGAAGGCATAGCTGCCATTCCGTTGGGAGCTTGCATGGGCATCTGGGGACGACCACGAGCAGCGGCCGCAGCAGCAGCAGCCGCCAGCTGTTGAGGTGGCAAACGTGGAACGTTGTTCATGCCGTTAGCAGCGGCGGCGGCGGCGGCGGCGGCGGCAGCAGAGACGGCAGCGGCATTTGCATGGCCAGCGTTCGCACCCTGCTGAGCAGCAGCCGGGTTGCCCGGAGCCATCTGACCGGCCTGGCCTCCTCTGGCTTGCATGGCAGCCTGCGGGAAGAGAAGTTAGCACCAATATATCAACGACTCAGGGGCTTCATCCCCCTTGACAGATCACTTACTCTGCGTTGAGCTTCTTGCCGTTGCGCAAATTGCGCCATCTTTTCTGCCAGAGCCTGGTCGCGCTCCCATCGCATGAGGCTGTACTCCCGGGGTGTCCTATTAGGCCGTTGCGACAGCACCTCATTAGTCTTCTTGTTGGCAGCGTTCTGGGATGCGTTGTGCTGCTGCTTTTGAATCGTCGTCTCTCGTTTCTTCGCCAGTTTCCTCATCGCGTCGAATAGAGCGAGATGCTTCTGGCCTCGTCGTCTCTCAACTCTCATAGGCGTCGATGGTCGTCTTCTAATCGGCGTCACTTGGCCACCAGCTGCGTTCGCCTGCTGAGCCTGTTGAGCTGCCTGCTGGTTCTGCTGCATGATGACCCGTTGAGCGGCTTCGATACGAGAATTGTACGTCTTAAAGTACTGCGTCTTCTGCATGTCCGCTGGTAAGCCTTCGAGGTTGATCCATCTCTCGAAGCACTCCCATGGCGTCCGCCTCTCCGCTCCCGACTGGAACAGGGATTTCGTTTGCAGCAAGCTCGAAATCAGAGACCAGTTGTATGAATAGTCTCGGACGAGCATCCTGAGTTCGTCATCCTCTGCTACGGTCCATTGCGAAGGGTTGCGGTTTTCGTAGAAGTTCTGTAATGGCATGGCATGTTCAGTTGGAGGCCGGAACTGATGACCTGCGTGAAGTCGATCGCGAATATGCTTCATCTCCGGGTGGAAAAGAGCCACCTCGTTCGTCTTGGCTGGGAGTTTGAGATCTGAAAGTGATTGATGGCCGACAAAGACATTGTCCTCTTCTTCGTCTGAGTCCTCGTTTGCGTAGCTATAACGGCTTCGCTTTCTAGGGGGCCCGTTGTCAATGAGTTTCATCTGACCCTCAACATACTTGCTCAGAGGCAACGCTGGGCGGCGCCAATGAGCATCCGGATCATACTCAGGTCCAGTCAGGTCGAATTTGGGTACTTTGAGCGGGGAACCATAAAGCGGTAGTTCCTCCAACAGCAGATCGGCGGCAGCTGTTCTCCGTAGGCCAAAGACAACGTCATCATCCTGTAAAGCGAAGATGGCCGAAGGCGCTACCGTCTCATATAAGTCGTCTGCCAGCTCTTCAACATTGTCTGGGGAATCAATATCTGCCGATGGAACAAGATCCGGTGTTGGCTGATTCTCCATGCCGTCACCTTCAAGATCTGTCATGGAGACATCACCAGCCGTCTCGGGCTTTGGGGGGATAGCGGCGGGAACCTGAAGAGCCCTCCGCTCGTCAGGCGTGGCAATAACCCATTCCATACAGGCTACTGCAAATTTCCTCGCCACAGCACGCTTCCACTTGCTCTCCTCTCGGAAATCCGTGCGCATCCATTTTACTTCCTTAAGCAACACGTCCCAATGCGATGCTGGTCGAGTCGGTTCCGGACAACGCTTGGGTTGTCTAAGTGACCACTTGTCATGCTGCTGGAGATGATAGACCCGGCGTAACACCTTGCAGGCCTGGTGGTCTTGGATGGCCAGATTCGCGTCTGGGGTCGCCACGGTCTTGTTGGCAGTGAATAGCAGCTTGTCGATAGGCTGCATCCAGTTCGAGCTCCCTGTGAAGCCCTGGATGAAGAGAGGAGAATAATAATCGTCTGTGGGATTCAAGTGCTCCCTAGAGCTTGGTACGACAGACTTTTCCGCTGGGCGTTTGGGTTTCTTCCCAAAGACCACTGTCGAAATTTGACCTTTAGATCTGCTCCTTCGATGAGAAGGCACCAAGGCCTTATGTTGCGAGGTCGGGGATTTCGGCGCGGATGAAGCAGGAGTCAACCGATTCTCTGCAGAAGGCCGTTCTGATTGCCGAGGAGCCTCTCCAACAATTTCGCTGACAGACTTCGGTTTAATAGCCCCGGAAGCGACTCGAGTCATTGGGCGCTCAAGAACTGGCGTGATGGCCTCTCGTAAATGGTTTGTCGACGCTTCGTCAGCCGTATCCTGCGCGATGAGAGTTTCCGGTTCTGGTTGCCCAACCTGGGCTTGAGTTTCCTCCTTCTTTTCAGGTATATCAACATCCATTTGATCCGGCAATTCCTCTTGGCTATCGGGTATCTCCTTGGGTGTCGTGCTCGCTGGGCCACGGGCTGGCGTAGGAGATTCGGCGGGAGCAGATTGCGCACCCTCCCGTTCCATACCAGCTTGTTCGGAGTCAGGGTGAGACGGGACCTCTCCTTCAGCACCCTTGCCAGCGACAAACTCCGATACAAGCTGAGCATCTTTGTCCTTGGCGATGTTCTCTGCGGCAGTGGTAGATCGAATGGACTCCTGAAGTAGTTGTGCCTCAGCCGTCTCTGGAGGGGCTTCCAAAGCTCGTTTTTGTAAATCGTCGACAGAAGTCATTTCGGTGTCTTCATCGACTACCTTCTCTCCCTCATTTTCAAGAGCCTCCTCCGACTTCTCGCGTGGGCGGTCAACATAGCTCGTCGCTTCATTATCCGGGCTTGTGTCGGTCGAGATATCGTGAACTGCAGGTGTTGTCGCACTATGGGTGACGGATTCGGGTGATGATACGGTGTCGGGGGGTCGCGATACGTCTGCCGGTGGATTAATTGACGTTGCCTTGCCGTATGCTATCGAAGAAACGCCATCCTCGCTGGGCTTGTCTGGAACAGGGACTGGTGTCGAGTCCTGTCTATCCGCCTCGTCGACCTCGCCGGGTGGTGATTCCTCCGTTTCAGCCGGGGAAACGACTTGAACCCGCTTCACAACACCATCTTCCACCTTTTCTGGAGCGTTGCTGACAGAAACAGGCTCCCCAGAGCCAATGGACGAGGCGGGAACCAACAGCTTGGCGTCTGGTTCAGTTGTCGGCTTCGCGTCTTCAACGGGTGGTGTTTGCGCAGTTTTTGCTTGTCGAGACAATGATTCAGCAGTACTCAGAGTCGGTTTCGACTTCGATGGGGGCTTTGTCGTCGCATCTGTCGGGACTGGTGCCTCGGTCTTTGTCGTCCCTGGAGTCGCGTCGATGACCTTCTGTCCATCCTCTGCAGCCGTTTGCTTTTCGCCCGGATGTCTATCCGAAGGTGTAGACTCGGTCGAAGTAATCGCAGGGTTTTCCAAGGACTTTCTTAAAGCCTCCAACGAAAAACTCTGTCGGGCGGGAATGTTCGTCTCGTTAAATACTTTCCCTCTATACACGCTATTAGCACCGGTCGCATTACCGTCACGGTCGCAAACGCGATTGAATTGGATGGTCAAAAACATCGGCCGAGAGGCTGGACGTACTGGGTGATGTCGTTGGCCTGTAAGAACGACCATTCGGCCGTGGTCGCCGGCTGCGCGTCTGGGCTCGCGAGGACATCGTGTGGGAGGCTCTCCACCTGGGTCGCGACAGCGAAGAGCTCACGAAGCTTGCGCTTCCGCGACGTTAGAATTGAGCTGGACAGCGTCAGCATCACAAAATTACCCTCGTTCGCATCGAAAAAATGCGCTCGTCATTTTGAATCGCGTCTCACCTGTATTCATTGCGCTTTGATTGCAGCAGCCTCGATAGGTCGGCAGACCCGACCTCAGTCATAGCATCGGCGGTCGCGACATCCGTTTTCGGGCGAAACGGACGTTGCAGGATGGAAGGCGATGCTCAGCGACGTCGAGCGAGATGGAGTAGCGATTCAAACGGGATGGAAGAGGGCGTGGTGGATTGATTTCACGACGTCGTTGTTTTGCAGAGTCGTGAGGCCAGCGTCGAAAATTTGTCGATTTCTGCGTTGGGGGGGAGTCGGGCACTACAGGTTAATTCACAGGCGCTGAGGTTAGTTAGGTCGGTCAGGTTCTCTCGCCGCAGAAGAGGGAGGGGCGCCCAGCCTAAGGGGGCACCTTCCGGACGGTTGACGGGCTGCGCTGCCTGGGGGCGGGCTCCAGCTTGGAATTCGCGGGCTTGAGGCAGGCTTCAGGGAGGGACGCCCGCTGGAGAAGCCGGCTCTCATAGGCTCCGTCGCTGAGGGGCGCCCCCGGACGAGCAGGGAAATTTCGTTGTTATCAGCTGGAGCGATAAAAGGGGGGGCGATCGGGCGCCGGTGGAGCTCGCACTGTGCCATGATTCGTGACCGCTTGCAGGCTGGTGGGCAATAGCGGCAGTAGTGGGGCTGCACATTTGGCTGCCAACCAGCCTGCGCTATGCTGAATAGCGAAGGGCAAGCGGACGGCAGCGGCGGCGCATACAGTGCATCAAGTGCAAGACAACTCCATGCGCACTGCCCACCACCCAGGAAAATTCCATCATTTGTGACTATCCGCAACCAGCATCCCTGTCGCCGTATCCTGGCTTGGGTCCCATTTCAATCTCCCATTTATTTTTCGTTAGCCTGGAATCTGTGCCTTGTACAAGCCACAGTCAGTTTGGTATTACAGAGTAGATAGCTGCCGTATTTATCTTGCGTGCTTTCAGAGAAGGTTGATATAATCCGAGAGTGATGCGATCTTGCTTTGATCAAAACATTTTCCAAGAGCCCTTTTTTCGCGTCTTGAGCCCGTAGCCATGGAAACGACATGAACTCATGGCATGCGCCACGATTCTGCAGCCACACCTTGCCCGCCACGTTCAGCCGCAACCCTCTGCTGCCTAAGTGGGGACTGACGTATTCGTACTCCGGAGCGCCATTCCGAAATCTTTAACAAGTTCACCACCAAGAACAAACTACGCCTTATCCTCATATTCGCACGACCGTTGTCATGACCTCGCAGAACGGCGCCGCGCCGCGGATCGCCATCAAATTTGGCGTATCCTCCTCGGGCGCATCCTCGAAAAAGCCATCGCGGCCAGCCCCCCCTTCAGCATTGGGTAAGCGCGCGCGCGCCTGGGGTGCAGGCTCCGATTCAGAACCCGACGATGATGAGCACCGTGGCCACCATGAGAAGATCACAGGATTCGGTGCTGAGGGCGCGGAGACGGAGAGAAGGAGCAAACACTCGCGGACAGAAAAGAAGGACTATGTCATTGCCCGGCAACCGAACCGCGACTGGAGGAACGAGGTGAAGGCCCAAAGACGAGGGAAGAACTTGCTGCCGGAGGAAGCGCGGGCGCAACAAGAAAACGGCAGCGCGGTGGAAACAGAACCTGCAGATCAAGATAAAGGGTTGAAATGGGGCTTGACGCTCAAGGAGAAGAAGCCTGAGGAAGACGAAAATGACGAACAGAAGCCGAAGGAGGAAGACGCTGCTCCTGAAGATGTCAAATCAGAACCCCAAACATCGAGACGGACAGCCGATGACGAAGCCTTAGACGCTCTCCTAGGCAAAACCCCCGCCAAAGAAGAAGCCGTCATTCACCCCACCGAAGAAGACGCCTACCAGCGCGACGTGCAAACAGCCGGCGAAGCCTCCACACTCGCCGACTACGAAGCCATGCCCGTCGAAGAATTCGGCGCCGCCCTCCTCCGCGGCATGGGCTGGGACGGCAAGCCACGCGGCGAAGTCAAGGAAGTCAAGCGACGAGCCAACCGCCTTGGCCTAGGCGCCAAGGAGCTCAAGGAGGACGAGGATCTCGGCGCGTGGAACCAGAACGGCAAGAAGAACCGCCGGCCGCGGCTGAACGACTATCGCCGCGAGGAGGACAAGAAGAAGCAGAGCAGGGGCCGTGAGGACAGCTATAAGCGCGAACGAGAGCGTGAGAGGGAGAGCGAGCGGGATAGGCATCGCGATTCGGGTCGGTCTCGTGATAGTCACCGGGATCGAGACCGAGACCGAGACTCTGACAGACATCGAGATCGAGACCGCCATCGGGATTATAACCGGGACCGTCGTCGATAAACTAGGACGGTGAATCGATTTCGAGGACTTCGTCTTCATGAATAGGATATAATGCTACGGGAGGACGTCAAACAGCAAGCCTTGTATAAGATCAACGAAATGGTTATAGAGGTCAGTCAGGAACTTGACTATGGGATCAAAGGTTAAAAGGGAGGGAAATGTCTATTCCACAATATCTTCCAAGCGAAAAGATATGGAGTTTCATCAATGCTGGGGTATATACTCTTGAAAATATCATAACGCCGACGCCTGCCATCATGCTTATTCGGCAGCCACATCCACTCGATCCTCAATTTCCTTGGTCGTGTCCGCTTGAATTAGCGGCCTTCTCTGTGATATCTCTATCATCTTGACCCGTCGATGAGTCTCGAGGCTCCTTCTCCTTCCTCGACAGGCTGAGGGACCTGCGACTCGACAACCTCCTGATTACGTCCCTCGCTTTGTCGTCACCCTCTCGCTCCTGATTGAGCACGCTGTCCAGGCTTTCTCCTCTATTGAGCGCGTCCAGGGCATTGCGTGCAACTTCGACGTCTTCAAATAAGAACCCTTTGTCCAACAATACTCTCTCGATCTGGCCCGCCAGACCGCGTTTCTTCTCCAAGTCGGTGATTTTGTCGCACAAGTCTTTGAGGACACGATAGCCGTCACAGACTTTCTTCAAGACGACCTTACGGTCCTCTTCGGAGAGGGCATTAGCCTCACGCTGACCTTGCGTAATGCGAGCGCGACGGATGAATCTTTGAGGGGTCTTGGAACGCTCTGCTTGCTTCACAATTCCCTTCAGGGTGTACCCAAAGGGTCCAAATATGGCAGACAGGTTTTTCAAGATAAATCCTGTCAACCCCATACCTGTCCCTTGGACAAACCCTACCACACCACGCTCTCTGGCTCCCCGGTAGGGGAGTCTCACGATACCTGTGAAGCCATCATAGACACCATACATAAACTCGTCTCGTGCCGCTCGGAGACCCGATTTGAAGCCCGTTACCCGGGGTGGTCGACGGACTGTGTCGTCTCCGTAGAGGCGAGGCGCGTTGTGAAACCCCTGAGCCAAAGCCAGTGCCAGATCAACAGGAGCCTTCGTAATGGCTTTTGTAGTCTGCTTGACGCCGCTCCGTGCTTCTTGGATATGTTGGTCTGCTCGTTCATCGATGGTCTGGACCGATAGAGCATCAACTGCGAGCCTACCATCAACCGGAGCATCAGGTGTTTCAGTCTCGGCTCGGATCGTGTGCTGCGTTCTTTTTGCCCGTTTCCGTTTGACCTGCTTCTGCCGGTGCAGCTTTCCACGCTTGACCAGATGATATGGTACACTGACGATGCCGGTGCATGTCTGTCCGATGGTCTTTGCAATCGAACCTGCAACACCAGTGACGGGTTCTCCGGGTCCGGTATAGTCGTTCCATTCGGTATGCCGCAACAGCCTTAACTTCTTCCAGCTGATCAGGCCATGGTCAACAAGAAAATCCGCAGCCAGGGAGCTGAGTCGAACACTCGTGCCCTTCACCTGCCAAACAGCGACTTGCTCTTTGAGGATCGAACATCTGAGCGTTATTGGTCCTCTGAGCGCCAACTGCCGATGGAAAGCTTTCACCGCGTTCTCGGCACCATCGCCTTCACGCACGATGTCCTTGGCGATCTTGTCAGCAGCTTCTGCCGCCTCATCCGTCAGAAGGAACTTGATACCCTCCGCAAGTTTCTCGGAGGTCAAGCGCTTATACGGGACTGGGTCAGGGCCAACTCCAGCTTTTCCCATCATCTGACCCCAGAAGTTCTGGTCACCAAAGAATGGGACCACCATAGTAGGTTTACCACATTTGAGAGCGATAGCTGTTGTGCCTGCGCCGCCGTGGATGACGCACGCTCTGATCTTGGGAAATAGCCAATCATGAGGAGTGTTGCCGAGCATAAAGATGTTCTCGGGGATTTTGTCGGCCCCAAACCCACCCCAACCTCTGGATACAAGAGCCCGCACTCCGGCCAGCTCGACAGCCTTGAAGATCATTTCAGTGAACTGGTCAGCATCATCCACGACAATGGATCCAAACCCGATATAGATCGGGGGCTCTCCCGCTGCGAGGAAGTCTTCCAGCTCTTTGGGCGGCTCAAACGTTGAAGCCAAATCGAGGAAGACGAAGCCAGATATGTCGATCTCACTAGGCCAATCCTGAGGTTTAGGAACCAGTCCAGGAGACCAGAGATATGTAAATGGAACATGAAGGCGGTATGTCGATCCAGGGGCCCAAAGCGTCGATACTGGATCCAGGGCCAAAGTCTTGACACGGAATTGATTGACCAGATCTCCCAGGCCCTGCCAAACCATCATTTCCACCAAGGGATACGATATGAAGTTGGTGTATCCCGGATCAACGTTAGACTTCTTGATGCTAGCCAAGGGATGCGGGAACGCCTGAGTCGGGGTGTATGGAAAAGTAAACATAAGATGCAGTGGAATACCCAATGCTTCAGCACAGTGAATATGGGCAAAACTTGGGGGGTTGGCGATGATGGCATCTGCCACAAATGGATCTTTCTCTCCCATCATCTTCAGATTTCTGCTGTCCTTCTCGTCGTCTGTAGCGTTGATACACGCTCTCCAGAAACCATCGAACATCTCAGCCATGGCAGCTCGCCTCTTGCCGATGTCACCAGCTTTGACCGACTCGATCGTTGGAATCAGACCAGGATTCTTGACCATGAACGCCATGAGCTCGGAAGGGTCACCACCGACAGAGAAGAACTCCAGGCCAGAATCCTTTTCAACGAAATCTCGAAACGCTGGATGGGTCGCAATGCGAACACGATGTCCGTATTGCTCTTTGAGCACCTTTCCGATCTTCAGAAATGGCTGCGCATCGCCACGAGAGCCAATGACCATGATAACAATGTTCAAGCGCAAGCGGGGAAGATCTCGCATTTCAGTCGATGCAGATGAGAGGCGTGAACCTGTTTGCGGTCGAGACCCGGACGCCGCAGCATCACCATCAGCTTCAGGGGCAGCAGCCTTTTGCAGAATCGCTCCCAGGGCCTGGGCTAAATACCCCTTATTCGCTGTCTCGTTGACGGTGATGGCAAGTCGTCCATCCTTCTTCACGGTGCCACTCGTGGTGTAATCCTGGTTTCCGATATCAAACCGGCTGTATCGATCGTCACTACTCCCAAATCGAGGTCTTCTCCGTTGGCTTCTTGGTCTGGCAGTATCATCTGCACGACCCACGAAGTTCGTCTCACTACCGGGTCCTGCAGCCGACGAGACAGCCGACGAGACTAACGAAGAGGAAGAAGATGTCGAGTTACGATTCTGATCGTGACCTTCCCAGATAGCTTTGTTTAGATACGAGGCCTTCCCGGTCCTCGTCGAAGGGCGGAAAAGCGACCGTTGTTTCGAGGGAGATGGGCGCCGCTGTCGTCGCAAGTCATCGGCGGTCGGTTGGTCAACATGGCTCTTGTGTTGAGGTAGTAATGCTGGACGGGCAACTGATAGAATGGGCTCAGAATTCTGTCTCCCTTTGCCGCTCTGATTGCTGCGTCTTGTTTCGTCGTCATCCTGGTCATCGCTAGCATTTGCTGGCGGCAGAGGAGAACAGGGTGGGCGAGTAGTAGGTGGCACAGGGCCGGGATACGCAACTTGGCCCTCGGGATCGGTGACCAGCACACCTTGGCCTAGTTGGTCCATATTGCCTAAACAAAGAATTGATGTGTTGTTATATGCGCTTAGGGTACCTCATGTACTGTCACGAGACGTGTTAAAGCGAGGTCCAGTTGAGAAACATCAACAAAATGTGATGACATCTCCATGTGGATGTAGCACCAGTCTTGGACGATTAGTATGAGGCATCGAAGTAAAGGAGTAAAAATCAGGAGAAGAAGGAAAAGAAAGTAAGAAGGGAAGAAGACTTGGGGGAGTTCGATATGCAGGAACACAAGCCGCGTTGGGCAAGAGTGTGACAGTGACATCACTAGCCGTTCCTTCCATTGACTGCACCGGCCGGAGCTAAAGGGCCGGACCGTGTGGGGCTGCGTTTGACAGGTTTGAGCTGGCAGCCTTGATTAAATGACACCGAGAACCTGGGTAGTGATGCACAGCTGATGGGCTTTCAAACTTAGCATAAAACATTATATTCTTAATCTTGACTGCCAATCTTTGATTGGCTGGTGCAGTTGTGCGATCGAGATTGGATTATCACCCGGTCACCAAAATCGAGGTTTAAGCGAAGGTCTGGAATATATTTAGCGATGGAGATGTATATTCTGGTTAACCAGTAGTCAATCACTGATCACGACTCTGCATGAACTGTGCCCAGGTTGAGATGAAAAACAAAAGCGGTAAATATGATATTTTTATCTAATAAATTGAATGTTAGTCGGGTCTAGGAAATATTGCTTTAAGAATGCCGTTCGCATGTCCATCCTACCCTACATCATTTATACGCACTGGCGCGGGAACTTGGCTGAATCATAATTGCAATGTCACTCGCTATCTCTCATGTTTACTGTAGAGTTCATATCCTACGTTGAAAACTCCTCGACTGCCGCTGATCCCTACATGAAGTTGTAGCCCTCGCTCTTCATCTACTGCAGTGGCACTCGCTCCAACACGTCTACCAGGACGCTCAAGTTCAACAGCAACTCGGGCCCTGCTGTCTCTACTTCAACCTCCCCTTTCTCAATGGACACCTGAAGGGCCTTTGCAGCCGTCACCAGCGGTACCACGTATCGGTGCTCGACCGCAGCAGCCATGCCAGCTGGCGCTAGGTCCTTGTAGTCCTTCCCGCCGAAAAGGAAGAGTGCAAAGTTCGCAACCTGGAGGTGAAAGGGCGCATTCTGTATGAAAATCTCCTGAAAAGCCACCGGATCGTCGGGGCTGATGTCCGTTAAGTCTGGGAACAGCGTGTACTGTAGAGTGTCAAGGCAGGTTGGAGAGGAGAAGCGACTCTTTGAACCTGCCTTGCGAGCCGCAATCATCTCCTCCCGGAGCCACGTCACAGCACATGCTTGAAGAGAAGAAAACATGCAGTTCTCCAACAAGTCTTCGAGAATCGCCAGTCTGTCGTCTTCGTCGGGATCCGAATGCAGAATGTGGCCGGCCAGGACCGTGGCAGCATTTCGAGTGGTAATAGATTGATGAAAGACAGCGATCAATGTTAGGAGATGATGGTAGGACATGAAATTGACCGAACTGTCCCCGGAGCTTTCGCCTTTGCTGGAAATCCGCTTCTGATCGTGAAGCCACAGGCCCATAGCGATCAAGGCGTCGGCGGTTCCTGGGTTACCAGTAATCTCCTCCTGAGGGTCATCGCTGAGAAAATTCTTCAGCAGAGTATGATGTTCGGGAAAGATGTTGATGTCCGGCTGATCGTAGTCTGCTTCAAATAGGTCAGCGGCAAACATGCGGTACGCCGTAAAACATAGAAAGCCGCTGCTCGAGACCTTCACAGCCTCGGGGTTCGTCGAGTCCGGCTCGACAGAAAGAGGATTGCGGCAATAAGGGCCTTCAAATACCTCCTTGACTTGCGCTGAGGAGAAGGCAGATAGACCAAGGTCACCAGCAATTGCCTGAATTACACATGTTAGAGACGAAACGAAGGATATAGGAATTTCAACATACCACGAGCTGGCCTATCAGTGCGTCTTTGGCTTGGAGCTGTTTCTCCTCTCTAAATGCCTGGGTCAACGTCTTGCGACGCGGCACTATCTTTTCTGGGGTGAGATATTCCAGCAGCCTTGCTGCCCACTCGAGGTTATTCGTGTTTACGTAGGCCTCGATGATGCATGTTATAAAAGATTGCAGTAGCCTCTTCACCAGCTCGGTCTCCGCTGGGCTCGCGCGGTCCGACTGGTTAGCTTCGGGGTCGGGAGCACTTTTGGAGGGATCGCTCTCTTGGAAAGGAGTATCGAGCTTGGTACTCGACTGACGAGTAGGCAGAGGAGGACGTTTTTGCTCGGTGAGAGATCGCACCAAATCCACGACAGCTGCCGTAGTCTCAGCTCCCTCAGAATTGTAAGCTTTGTATACCGTCTGCAGTGTCGGTTGTAGGAAGCGCGACGGCGCCTTGACCTTCAATCGCCGGTGCAGGATGGTCAGCATGCCCACCAAGGTGATGAACTGCTTGCTTGCGCCATCGGCACCGGCCTCTGAAGAATCTGATATCAAATCTATGACCTCGAGCACCTTCAGAATGACCTCTCTGGGATTGCCTAGCCGCGCGATGGTCTCTAGGCAGTTCTCGCTCCCTGGAATGGGGATGAGCATCTCGACCATGTCCCATCCAATATCGTTCGTGAGCTGAGCATCCTGGAGGATTTCTTGAAGCGTCGGAAGGATCTCGGGGGACAGCGATTTCTCGACGATGGTGAGGTAGGTAAACGCATCGGTGGCTGGAGGTCGAGATTCTTTCAGGCGTTGAACGACTTCGTCTGTTGTCGCAGCCATGATGGCGGCTAGCAGAAGGCTCGAGGCGGGGCAGGAGTAGAGCTTGGTTGGATGACGTCGTATCGATGGAGCGTCTTGTAGGCTGAACGAGCGTCGTCGCCAGGCGAGTGGTCAGCGCAGCTGGGGATTTGGTAGGAGACAGGAGAAAACGAAAGTGATCACCGTAAGATGGAGGAGTGAAGATGTCGGAGAGTGTTGGGCTGGGTGGAACAAGTAGCACGTTTCGTCATCAGATCTCCATCGATCCAGTAGGCAAGCACCAGCGCCTCAGTGCAGAGCTCCTTCCACAAAGGCACCAGAAGCTGGTCAGGTACGCTAATGCAGGCAGCCCCGCAGTTTTGCTTCGATCCCACCCCGCTCTAAATTTAAGCCTACATTTTGCGAAAGCTTGGCAGTTGGAGGTTGAAACGCATCAACGGAGACGGATCTATTTTTGATCCAACTTATCAGATCAAGATGCTTAGGTAGACAAGCTTGGAGGAAAGAGTCTTGCAAGGGAGTTCGAGCACATTAAGGGTTTATCATTGTTACATCCGTGCTTTGTACACCGCCCTGAGTGCTTCACCAGCTACTAGGACAACAAAACTTATCCCAACACTCTCACCGATACATCACCGTCCTCCAACAACATTCATCACACCCCCATCCACAGCAAGAATCTCCCCATTCACGTACTCACACCGCGCCAGAAACAGCACAGCCATACCGATCTCCTCGTCCCGTCCTGGCCTCATCGCCGGCACGTGCCCCTTCTCCTCCACATAGCCCTCGCGCAGCGTACTTTTCTGCCGCTCATCGCTCTCCTTGGCCGTCATCTCAGACGGGAAATACCCTGGTGCAATACTGTTCACTCGCACGCCCACACGCGTGAATTCAGCCGACATCAGCTTCGTCAGGTGCACCGTCGCGCCCTTGGCCGTGTTGTACGCGAAGTGGCCCTGCGCGTGCCGCATCAGACCGGACATGCTGGAGATGGTGATAACGCTGGGCGCGAAGCGCGATAGGGGGCCTTCGGGTTCCATGCTCGCTTGCAGCAGCGGGAGGAAGGCGACAGTTGTGAAGTACACGCTTGTGACGTCTGTCTCGAAGGTATCCTGCCACGCCTCCACACTCTCATTCTCCCACAGTCGTTGCTTCAGATCTTCGGCATCTTCGCCTTCAGGCTCAGCCTTGGGCCCCGCGACGCCCGCATTGCAGACCAACAGATGTATCCTCTTCTCCTTTTCGCTCAGTTCCTTGACCACCTTTTCTAAGTCTGCCTTCTTTCGTACATCGCAAGGGCCCAGCGGGATGATCTCGCCGCCCGCCGTCTCGGGGCTGTGACTCTCTGCCGCCGTCCTGAGCTTCTCCGGGTGGCGGCTCGTGATATAAACCTTAGCACCATTGGCTGCCAGCGCTTGCGAGGCCATCAGACCAATGCCCGAGCCACCGCCTGTGACAACGCAGGTGAAGCCTTTCACAGTGAAGAGGCGGTTGACGTCGAAGTGGTGAGTTTCAGCCATGGTGAGTGAGATGCTCGCGTGAGTGGTAATTTAGTTGGGCCAATCTCTTCCAAGCGCCATAACCAGGAGCTGAAATACATGAGAAACCACCTTATTTAATACAAACAATCCAAAAAATTGTCTAGACGATGCTCTGAAGATGCAATTGGATGACGTCGAATGTGGTGACGTCGATTCTTCGGCCAGCACCACCATGACGGCATTGTTCCCTAATAAGTCTGATTAGAGACCGCGGCCGGACACAAAGCTCCTGGTAGCTCATCACCCATGCGACTTAAGTTTCAACGGATTTAGGACGTTATTTATCCAATTTACAAGAGATATTATAAATATACAATGGCCGTTTCTTTCATACATCTCCATTTTCTGAGCCAACGCCAAAATACTCAGAACCGTGAATCCTCCCAAACCAGATGTTGTATACAATCCTCGGATATCATACATCGGCCGTATAAACACAGTCGTGATTCAATAAAAATAGTAAAGAAGGTGTACAACCAGATCGGGGTGTTTGTGATGACCGCCTTACATTCTCGAGTGTGGCCTCGGGGTCTTCGATGAACGGTTCGCCCACTGCCATTTACTCTTGTCGTACCCATTACGATACTTCATGCTCATAGCCTCGGACACAGACATTGGTTCGTCCATGGGTACAAGTTGTGGGTGGGCATGATAAGGAAGGACATTTTTAAGCGTTCGCTTGGAGGGCGCTTTCTCCTTCTTCCCCTCTGCGGCGATCTTCGCCTTTTGAACATCCTTGATGATGTCACGAAGTTCTTGGTCGTTGCTGACGATCTGGGCCTTCAAGAAGGGCAGTGTTTCCCCGGCCGTCTCTTGGATGGCCTGCATGACAGGGACGCGGGGCTTGTATTCGATGTTGTCGAGATTAGGTGCGTATTTGGCGTCAGGAACAATTTCAGGATCAAGCCTGGCCTCGTCGCCTTTCCCGAGCAGAGTTGCGATATCTAGACTCTCGCCATGAGGAATAGGGGTGATGTGGCTGGGGGTGATGCAGTCCATATCGACCTCCTTTCGCAAAACGTGGTCAATATCTACTGCAGAGAAGTATGCGCAGGACTGAGGAAGGTCGTTGATGCCGACTTGCTGCGCGAACATGGCACGGGTCCAAAGGTTTGCCACTTGGAGCGCCATCGCCGCGCGGTACTTGTCCTCATTCTTGACCAGATATCGAATCTCGTCGTGGACTGTGATGGCCAAGCGAGCATCAATGTTAAAGCGCCTGATGAGGTAATCCATCGCCACAATGAGAAGGTGGAGGTAGTCAACACCTGACGACTGAATGGCCCAGTTGATTCGAGACGTGAGATATCCGCCCTTGTTGATGAATCTTCCCATGAGAGCCTCTGTGATGCCAGCTCCTAGAACGGGAGTCCTTGGCCGCTCTTGTTCTGCAAATTCCTCAAGCTTATTAAATACAAAAGACTCTGTACCTCCTCGCCAGAACGGCCGTTTGTATAGAGTCTTGCGATTTGTTTTAGTGCCCTTCGTGTTGGCGTAGAGTTTTGAAGCCACATCGGTAGTCTCCTTTTCGGACAAGGACGGGTTGAATTGGCGGAGGAGTGTCGCAGCGAACTTCAAGCCGGCACCGTAGATGCGACCGTAATTGAAGACTTTGGCGTCGTTTCTGGTGATGCCTAGGATTGACGCAGTCCGCGAGTGCAGATCTGTCCCCGCAGATTTGGTGCCCTCCAGTGTCATGAAGCCGACGGCATTTCCTCCATGTAGTTTGAAGGTGGCATCACCGACTAAGCTGGCAATCCAGAGTTCTTCTGAATCCACATCTGCGCCCACAAACGAATATCCTTCAGGAGCCTTGACCATTGCCTTAAGCTCTGAACCAACGCGGTTCTTCTTTGCGTTGCTTGCCGTGAGCCAGGTGTTTTCCACTGCTCTTCGGGTGATTGTTCCCATGGGGATTACCTGTGGAAGGATGAAGCCTTGACTCTCGCTGGCGTTCTTCTTCGTCTTGCGCTTCTTCCCTTGGCCAAGATCTTCCTGATAGACTACCATTTGTGACATGATCCTGTCCCGGGCACTGATCCAGTAAGAACAAGAGGCGTTCATCTCAAGGGCCTCCTTGGCGTAGGGGTACTCTGAGGAGAGGGTCCCGTTCTCAAAATAAGTAAGATAGCCCTTGGCCATGGGGTTCGCGCAGCGAGCAGTCGGTCCGTCTTTATGGGGGAGCTTGAAGTATGTGTGGTGTCGATCGTCTCGTAAAATTGGTTCCGATTCGTCAAAGACACATTGAATCATCTGCTTCGCAGTATACTTGGCGCTCTCTGCACGAGGTACTCGGAACGTCCATCCGTATTGATCGGACCAGAAAAGGGGGTGCCCATCCCAGCAGAGCCTGAGAAGTAAAGGCGCAATGCGTGTGCGAACTGTGATATTAATCGGCGAGTCGTTCTTCTGGAAGAGGTCCTTGTACCATTTCGGCATCCCGGGCTTCTTTTGCCTTGCCGCGGGACGAGGAGGGTCATTCTTCCGCTTGCCCTTGACCATCTTGATCTCTTGTCCGGACCAGTCAAGTTGTTGCATCCAGGGGTCATTCTGCCACTTCTCAGCGTCATCCTTGATTTCCAAAGCTTTTTCGGTCAAGCCAATGAGTCGTTCTTGTACCGCCTCGTTAAGCTTTTGGTAGGTTGCCTCAGCATTGGCGAGGTATGCATCCCAAGACTTATTGACGGGTAAAATGACGGAGGAAAGATGTCGGAGAGCGGCAAAGCTGACGGGATGAGGGCAAACCTCGAGAAAGTTGGGGAAGACGATCTGGTATATCCGGTGAGTGATGGAAACGTCTGCAGCGCAGTAGTCCATCAACTCATCCAGCTTAGCCAAAACGCCATCACGATCTAACTCTCCAAAATCGTCACGGATTGCCTTATCGATGGTGACATTGAGGTGGAATTTGGCGACATCTCGGAGAGAGTTCACTGAGCTTCTCTCCACCCATAGCTCCTCTTCATCGTGCATGCTCTTGTTACTTAAGAGTTGAGCCAGATCATGATCTGCTGTCTGGCTGGCAACCCTCTCTCGCAACTCCCGATTCTTCTTGTGCTTCATCCAGGTCGGTCGTTGTTGAGAGCACATTCCATTGACAGCCACGTGTAAGGACATGGTATCAAGGAAAGAATTCCGCGTCTGTTTCACGTCGTACTCTTCCAAGATCCTCGCCCTATCGTAGCCGACGTTGTGACCGACAATAATTCGGTCCTTGGTAGGATCGCCCAACGGTATTAAGTGCCTGTCGTTCTTGGACTCGCCTAGAAGCCACGGCGACAGCCAGGCATACCACACAGTAGGACTGGAGGCACATGCCATCACTGCAAATGGGCCCTCTTTCCACATGACCTCAGTATCGAAGCAGAGCATGCTTTCGTCCGGCGCATCAACCTTTTCAGTCCGTCCATCGGGATAGTATTTGGTCCAGCCGCTCTGTCGCATCCATTTCCTGGGTTTAGGAGGGGCATTCGCTCGCGCAAATTGTTTGGCGTATGTGAGGAACGGCTCTGCGCAGTCTGTGCCTAGCTTGTAGAAGTGTTGATCGAGAGTGCGGCCCTGAAGGGGCGGGAGATCAAAGGCGATGGGGTCGGTTTTGTCTGTGTTCTTTCCCAGCAGGTCATGTCGTCGCAGGTGATCTTTTGAGAGTTCGACAAGTTCGGGGGGAGGTGCTTTGCAGCCGTCGGGGAAGATTTGGTCGAAGACGTGTGAGCTGAGTTGCTGAACTCCAATCTCATTGTATCGTGCATGTGAGGGCACTGAAGCATGGTGTTAACAGCAGATGAAGGGATTCTCGCGCACACAGGGGCGACTTACGAGCTAGACCATTGCGCTGCTTCAGGTTGAGCTCGTTGGCGACCGCGGCCAGCCATCGCACATGCGCGCGCAAAGCATGGCGACGGAATGCCTGGTGACGGGCAATGCGGATGAAGCTGGCCGTGGACGCTCGCGGCAGATGGCCCGAGACAGGGGAGAACATGCTTATCGCAGCGGCCTCAGCATGACGAAGGGATCTCGAGGGTTCGTCGCTGATGATTCAGCGAGTTTCGAATGAGCCCAAAACTGATGCGAATCGACGCGCAGGTTCGTGATGGTGGCGTTTGGTGTTGCAGGAAACCTTTGCCTGGACAGACATGGGGGTCGAGGCCCCGTAAAGCAGAGACCTGGCGTGGACGGATACGGAGGAGGATTAGTTAGCCCCCGTCCATTACGGTGCATGACGCTGGCTGGGTTCTAAGGCGGGGCAAGGGTTTGGCCTGAAAGCAAGGGGACGGCAGTCTAGTGGAAACGGGCCAATGAGAACCGGTATAATGCTGGCGGGGTCGAGTCCATCCCGTCTGGCTGGGAAGCCGAAAGAGGCAATTCGCTGGGCTAATCAGTGGGAGGGAGATCAGACGCCAGTGGCATTATTGATCTCTGGCTGGACCTAAGAAGTAAGGAGGGAGAGAATTATATGATATCAAGGCCTTCATATAGGGGAAACCCCGGAGTTTTTCTGTCACATGACAATTAGGTAGTTATCATAAGTCACCTCTGATCCGTATATGAGACTCCGCAGCAGCTTTCTTTCTACCCAATCTTCATATTTTCGTTGCGTTGAGGCAGCTCGAGTAGTGTCTATTTTCCGTCGCAGAAATACCTTATATAATACCTGAGGTGGGTAGACGGAGAGAGAATTGTATGGTGCTCCGCAAGAGTGATGTGTGGCGTGCTCTTGCTGGGGCCGCAGTCACTATTATATCTTGTCGTTCGTCCAATTGTAAATGGTTGTTGATCCAGCTGTTCCTACCTGATGCTGGGACAACTTAAACAACGGCTGGGGAGCAGCCCCTGCCATATCAGTAAGCTCGCGTAAAAACGTTGAATCTGCAAACTGGAATGGCAAGCATTATGCAGGCCAGACCTCGACTGGATGAAGACGCAGTTCTCTCAAATATGGGCCTAGCTGCCCTATTCGTCATATAAACACCACCGTAGCTCTTGGCTGGAGTATTACTCGCTTGTCTGACTACTCATACTCGCTTAACTCGTCCAGTATTCACTACTTAAACAGACAGATTTGACAGTCACGATCGGTAAGGACAGCTTGTTGTACCTGAAAATTCCAGGTACCGGCTTCCATCTTCTCTTGAGTTTAACAAGAAACACTCTGGCCTCAGACATTTTCATCATCATCGGCACAGATGGTATTCCTAGCATCCAGGTGGAGACCCCCAGTGAGTTGTATGAGTACGATCTGAGCTTCGGCAAGCACGACGAACATTTTTATATGCATGAGGGGAGCCAACCTCACTCAACCTTTTGGCTGACACCTTTTTTTTTGTTCTAGGAATACCCTGGCCTCAGACTTTTGCGGAACACTCGTCATCATCGGCCGGCAGCCTTTGGGGCACGAACAAAAGAATAATGAGTGATGGGAAGAGTAGCAAGAATGCAGAGTGGACTTCGAAATCTGTAAGACTGGAGTTTGGGGGCTGGGGAGTCGAATCTGAGGGACACTCGCTGGAGCACCTGAAAACTTGATAAAAGTCGTTCGTAGCAAATAAAGAGCCACATTATGAACAGAGTTCATTCTTGACGCACCTCAGAGTGACAAATGTGCAGCTCTGGCGGTGCAGCTCAACGGTGGCAGCCAAATGTCCTGTCAGGTTCGCTGCCTGTAGATACTCATCCTCACGCGCATATTCTTATTGAAAAAGAACACGAGGAATGGAGGGAAAGCTGCGACGCAGGTGACTAAATCTTATATGTGCTATGATGGCTTGACACCTCTTTGGCTTCCATAGGACCTCTCTGGCTCCCACGGACGGTCTGGCCGGGACCTCGAGGCAAGGCGAAGTGGAAACGGACCAATGAGAAGCGGTGTAGTGTCGGCGGGGCGATCAAGGGATGTCGAGTCCATCTTGCAGGGACGCCGAAAGAGGCAATTCGCTGGACTGGCGAGTGGGAGATGGCCAATGCCATTATTGATTTCTAGCTGGAACCAAGAAGCAAGGAGGGAGAGAATTAGCTTATGAATTTGTTCAAATGGGATATTTGGACACCTTGCATGACTCTAACCTAGACCATCAGAGATTTGCGTTACATTAAGGTCTTCGTACGGAGGAAGCCCCGGCAGTTTCCATCCTCCACCTGATATCTGCCGCGAGGGTGGAAATATAAGTTGAAGACAGACATTTCTAGAGGGGGTAAGAAGCCGGTTTGTAGACGGATTTCGCCGTCGGCTCTTATATTGAATATATATTAGGCGACTGAACGCTTCAAGATGTGTCCCAGCTCAGGCCAGCAGCAAAGGGCCGCCATCCGGCAGGGTCCCGTCACTGTGGCAAACAGGGGCCGGTCTGGCCCTGTCTCTCGCCGAGATTGACGCAACAGTCCCGGATGAAGCTGCGCGCAGCAACGAGACTTTGAAGATGTAAGAGACCAAGCTCATGGGTTTCATGGATCTATCGAGTGAGTGCTCATCTGCCGTATTCTTCTGCCGATACTCACCCTGTTGACGCCCGCAGCACTTATAGCCCGCGCGACTCCCCGCCTAGAAAGCGCCAAACATCCGCAATGGCTTCATCTATCCCATTCGTACGACTGTACGACACCCGGCATCGAGGCTGGCCCGCGCCGGTCAGCTGGAGGGCATTGGATGTTCAGTTCTAGCGGGACGGGGAGCGAGCGGGCGGGCGAGCAAGCAGCCGGCAGCCAGCAGCCAGCAGCAGCAGATCACGTTGTCCGGGCGCCCAACAAAGCAAGGACTGTTTTTGTCGTCGGTTTCCTGCAGCGAGAGGCGAATTCCTGTTTCTTCATAACCTTGGCCACGCCCAGGGCGCTCCGACCAGTCCTATGGCTGGCGTCTTGTTAGACACGACCTGAATGGTTCTCGCGGCCTGTCTTCTGTGCACGCACATTATTTATCACCACCTCGCGCCAGTGGTTTTCGGTCTTCATCGCTGCTGCTGTTCCTAGACGAGCGATCATTTCCAGCGCCGCCTCAGGCTGTCTCAGCGGACTGTTAGCGATCCACCGCAGCCGACCCGACCGACGAGACGGGAAAAAACACACGCCGGCTCCTCGCCATCCGCCACTCGAGGTCAAGACGGGATTGCGGGATCGCACCATCCCCTCCTCTCCCACCACAACACAACAATGGACCCTACTTTTCTCGTGGGCTCGTCTGCCAGCCGCTTCGTCCAAGGTTAGCACTTTTGCTATTGACACATACTACTTTGCTCCTCATTCTTTGGTACCCCCTGGGTGGCTCTTGTCTTGCCTCTTGTTCTTCAATTTACCCGGTATCATACACTTATGTTTCGATCTGCTCCTGACCCTCGCTCGTCCGGCCTCACATAGACAACGCGGCACTGCTCTGGGACAGCGCAGGCTACATCTCGAACCCGACGCCGCCTGCTGCGCGAATCGAATCGCACTCGCAGCAAAGCCTCGCCGCCGCGCTCTTCCCGCACCCCATCGACGGGTTGCAGGCCGAGGGCGGACTCTTGAACCCGGGCCTGAACAACGGCTTCCTGATCGATGGGCCCTGGCCGAACCCGCAGATTCCATTCTACTCCAACGATCGCTTCTCCATCCCTATCCCAGCCATGGCGGCGAACTCGTCAAGCCCCTTGCACCATGTGCATGTTGCGCCGGTGACGCCGCCACCTCGACGGAATCGAAGCACGTACTGGCCAGCGCAGGGCGTGAACGGAGGGCCGAATATCCTCTGGGACAACGACGAGGTGTTGACAGCCGAGCAGGGGCAAGGGCAGCAGCAGACTCTCGCAACCTCGACGACGACCTCGACGACGACGTATTTGCCCCCAAACTCCTCCGGAGGCAACATCATTACGGACGACCCGTATCTTGTAGCGCTCGCCGAAGACCAGTTCTCGTCGCCCTCGTCATACCCGCCCTTCCTCGGCGCAATCCCCAGCGCCAACGCCAGTTCTAGCAGTATCAGCAGTGCAAATAGTCGCAGCAACATTACTACCAGCACCGACGCATGGCATCGCGCCGCCCAGCAAGCAGCGACGGTTCGTCAGGTTCCGGCGCCGCCCCAGGTTCAGGCCGTTCAGGCTGTTCAGGCTCCGGCTCAGGCTCAGACTCAGCGCCCTTCAGGCCCCCCCCGGCCAAATTTGGCGGGCCCGTTCGCCGCCAGCAATTCGGCCCCACGCGGCCTCGCTAATCACCCCTCCAACTCGGCCGCTGGCGCCTGTGCTTTCACCCTCCCAGGCCCTCAGCGCTCCGAGACGCAACTCTCCTCTTCCACCATCACCACCACCGTCGACTCGCAAAACACCTCCTTCTCCATCGACAGCCCCGAACACGTCGACCCGCGCAGCCTCTTCATCACGCCCTCCAGCTCCTTCGACGCCTCCATGCCGCCCGTCACCCGCCGCAGCCGCCCGGCTCCCGAGCTGGCCTCGAGCCCTCCGCTCGAAGCCAGCCATCGCTCCAAACGCCGGAGAACCTCAGCTGCTGCCACCCCGCGTACCACCTCACAGCGGAAACCTGCATCCTCGCGAGCGCAGCCCACCGAAATCAAAGATTTTGACAACGACGATTGCCTCTTTGACGACAGCCGCAACCAAGCGACGCCCGGTGCCGAGCTCAAGTCTGATGACGTTGCTGCTATCGACCTGACCGAGGCAAACGAGGTCCCGGAAGAGCTGAAGAAGCCTGTGGTAGACAAGCGAGTCAAACTGTGGAAGTTCCAGTGCGTCATCTGCATGGACGACGCCGCTAATCTTACCCTTACGCACTGTGGTAGGTCTCCTCATCTCAGCCTCGCGCTCACGCTTTCCCCTCACTACCAAAACAAATGCTGACTTTGCATTTCCAGGCCACATGTTTTGTGCAGAGTGTCTCCATTCATCCCTTCACGTCGAAGCTACCAGAGGAAAGTGCCCCATGTGCCGCCAGAAGCTCGACATGAAAGCCCGCGAGTCTTACAACACCAAGACCAAAGGGTTCTGGCCTCTCGAGATCAAGATCATGACGGCGACCCGGAAAGGCAAGCGAAAGGCCAGGACATTTTGAGGCGATTCACCCTCGCTGCCTGTTTGCGAGATCACCTTTCTACGACGGTGAATCCGTGCAGTTTGCCACACTTGGCTTCTACATTCACATGCACAAATTCACAACCACACACATACTACGCCACACCACACCACCGGATCGACTGCGTTTCGAGATACCCAGAGTTGCATGGACGGGGTGCAACGGTCTGTTTTTTTTTGTTGCTGGATTCTTCATACCTTAGGGATTTGCTTTTAGCTAGGGGGCATTCGGGGAGCATGCATGGCACAGGAAGGCTATTGGCGGCGGCGTACAGGTGTCGCCATCCATGATGGACGAGGTCATGACTTATGCTATGTGCTCCGGACGCACATCACGGAAGGCTGGGCTGGCTGGAGAATCGTCTATAGGCATGATGCTGCGTTGCTCAACTATGTTGATGCGGCGATGCGGATAGACAATGCTAACTACGTCAGAGCCACGAACTGCCCTTGCCCCAAACACATCGTGACAATGGCCTTTGTTCTCGTGAGATTCGATGCAAACACCACTTTTCTAATTCTTTGACACCCCTGTTCTACACGCCGGCACTGGCTGTCCTGGCTTCTTTATTCAAACACTCGACAAAGACGAGATACTTTCGTTATGGAACCTTTTTCTTCCCCCGTAACGCCACTGAAGCCCGTGCTCGTCTATCCTACGGTTTGCCTTCTCAACACATCCAACGGCCGCCTCATTGCGGTCCTCCCTCTCTCTCTCTCGATGTCCGTCCTGTCTGACTAGTGGAATAGGGCGTAGTTCTGAGGCTGAGTCTCCGCGATGCCTTCATTTTCGAACTGGAGGAGATTAGTCTTAGTATCGTCAGGTAAGTTAAGGCAGGGGTGCTTACCTCAAGGAATCCCGTTGCCGCAATCACCACCATGAGCCCATCGGCCAGGTCCTCAACCCTCTCCTCCAGCTTATCATCAGCGGCACCGTTGCCAATACCAGCGCTGCGCTTCAGCGTATGCGTGACGAGCATGCGATGCTCAGTGAGGAACCTTCGGCCCTGAACGACATTGTGACTGCCACGGCTCACGATTGCAGCGCCGATGACGCGGACAGCCTTCGCCAGCAGGTCGTAGTGCTGCTCCAGGGCGCGAGGGTTGGCGCCGTCGGTCTGCAGCTCTGGGTCGGCGGCGAAGAGACCCGAGATGTCCAAGGCGCGGAAGAAGTTGGAGTGCAGAAGATACTTGGCGCCCGAACGGGACTGCGCGAGCTCGAGAAGGAGTGAAAGCCGGGCATTTTGGTAGTTTTGCTGGTCGGCGTTGCCTGAATGTCGGGTCAGTCTGGGCGTCAAAGAGCTACTTGTAGGGGCAGACAAACCGCTTGAGAAGACTTCATGCCACTCCTGCATTATGTTGCGTAGCGAGTCCACAAGGATGCCAACAAAGTTGAGCCGGTTCAGGGTTTCCACAACGTGGTCGTCCTTTTCGTGTCGGCCCATGCTTACCAAGGCTCCCAACAGTATCAAAGCCGCTGTTTGGCTCTCTGTCTCGCCGCTATAGGCATCGTCGCAAATAACGTTCAAAAGCCTCTCGCCGTACACACGGATCGTCTGCATCGTCTTTGGGCGATTCGAGTTGGGCGTGTCCTCATCATTAATGCCAGTCAAGTACCGATAACAGATGCCGTAATACACAGCTCTGAGCATGGGGCTGCCTGCCCATTTTCCAATAGCCTGGAGGCAGATCTGGAAGAGCTGGTACAGTTTGTCGCTGATGGAGTTGCCTGCTCCGGGTGCCGTTGCTGATAGATCAAGCTTGAATAGCAGAATCTTGGCCAATTTTGCCAGCTCTATCGCCTCATCCGGGCGGTCTGAAGCAAAGGCCTCAAGGCTGGGCAGAAGAGACTGCAGCGTCTGAAGGTAGAATTGAGTCTGTGCTGCGCCCTTGTAGTCGTTGGCTTCAATCATGACCAGCATGAGTTTGGTCCAGGTTCGCAGTACCCTTAGGCTCCGGGTTGAGATTTGTTTTTGTCGGTTCAAGGAGACGAGGTACGATATTATGGCCACCTCCTCAGCTTCGATGATACCGATGTCCTGCGCAGTAATGACCGCGCCCTGCTTCTGGGCCTCGCTTTGCTTCAGGAGTAGGACCTCCTTGACTCGCTCGACGTTGTAAATAGTGTTCCCGTCGCCATCATCTTCGAGGCAGACCGTCAAGTCAAGATCCTTGTAGAACTGTAGGGGTGGTGCTGGGATCTCCCAAACGCCATCTGGAATGAGGAAGTCGTAAAGATCGAACACAGTTGGCGTTTTGATGGTTGTGTTGCCATCGCCTACGATCTGGCCGTCGAGAGCTTCGAATATCCGGCGCTTGACACTCGGCATGCGGCTCTGCGAGACGCTGCATAGCTCCATGGCAATGTACTCGAGAGTCATGCTGCGGAGCGCCAAGAAGTCTAGGAGAGCAGCTGCGCCATCGGTCATTGGAAAGTCGATCATGGCAACGCTCTGTCCCTCCCAGGGGAGGTTTGGTTGGATGACCTGCTCACGTATGAGGAGATGGAACAGGATCTCATTCTGCCGTAGCTCGTCTACAACGATGGGTGCAGAGAGCGGCGAGGTCCACAGGATATGAAGGATCCGCATAACGCGGTTCTTGACTGCAATGAGCCATTGCCGGATTCCAGTCTCATCTTCCGAAGCCGTCTCCAAAAGGACCCTCAAAAGGGTATGGAATAAGGAGGTTCTATCCGAAAAAGTACCGTTGGAATCCACAGACAATGTGTCGACGCCACAGTTAAAGCCGAGCAACAAATGCGCAATAGTCGGTTTTCGAGGACTCTCCTGGAGGCACTGATATAGGAAGTCAAGTATGTATGTCTTCGTGGCGTATCCAGGCGAGTCAGCTTCTCGGCCAGTCTCAAAGGGGTTGCATAGTTCCGACACGAAGCATCGGGAGATCGACTCGTGTTCTCCGTTTGCTTCCATGGCCACGATGGCTTTGTTTCGATGTGAACTTCCTCCTGATCCCGACCAGATTGCTGTAATCTTCGATGAGGACGATAGTTGCTGAAGAAGCCTCAGAGATGCCAGAGTCAATTCAGGATGCCCAAGTCCGCAGTAGTTTCCCAGATCGACCACGAGGTTCAATCTCGTAACCAGGCCATCTTCAAACGACGCGAAAGCTGCATTCGCCACAGGTGGCCGGCGTTGGCCGGATTGACTCTTGATGATTGGGCGCACCAAGTCGAAGTAGGTGGCCTGAAGATCAAGGACTTTGGAGGTAACCTCGACAGCTCGAAGGATACCAAGAATGAGAGGAGAATCAGGACCCGCATTACCGACTTCAGCAGGCTCCTGATGAATGCTGTTGAAGATGGCAGTCATAACTTTGTCGTTGAACATCCACGCCATAACTCTTGCAAAGGGATGGAGCCGTACGTAAGTCGCCAAATCGGTGGTTGCCATAACAGAATCAACCATGATGTTCGTTTCGTTAGCCATGATAATGAGATCCTCATTGAACGTGTTCAGACACGCCAAGATAAAGTTGAGACAGCTGAGATTTAGCACTCGTCTCTGGTTGACATCTTGAAGTTCATTCGCCTTGGATCCAAAAACGAGACCCATGACGAAATCGACATAAACCTCAATACCTGGCTGACGGAACGCTGAACCGAGGGTCTCTGGAAATGGGAGACCATCATTCAGAGAGCTGCTGTCAATTGCGGGAGACACCAGGGCGATGAGGAACTGGATAAAGGATTCAGGGTCCTCGAAGCCGTTGCTCATCTCCTCAAAGATTCGGTCCATAGAAACTGAAGGAGTCTGCTGAGCTTGCCGGTGCGCTCCGGCTGGTTGAGGCGCATAACCCCCTGTTAACCATGTGTCCAGGCAGGTCCACATAGTGTAACTCTCATGCAGAGTCTTTCGTGCCATCAGAGCTCTGAGGGCCATGAAGGTGCAACCACGCAACCGGGGTGGTATGGGACTACTCGCAAGCTCATAGAGAGTCTCGACAAGATTATAATTGGGATTTTGAAGAAGGAACAATCTCGTAGTCTCACTTTCGACGGCTAACTTTGCTATCAGCCGGAGGTAGCATTCAAGCATCATGGCCGATTCTGGCTCGGTCTCTGCTTGGTCGGTGGTCGGCTTGCCGCTTCGAAATCTTGTGGTTTGAACCGGGGCTGGTTTTTGTCTGATCTTGTCCGAGAAGAAATCCAGTTCCTTGAAAATTTGGGCCCAGGTGAGTGATTGTGATCGTTTCATCTTGCCGGAAGAAGAATGGCCTTCATCAAGCAGAAACTCATGGGCTGCGGTGGCACACTCTTCATTTTCGGAAATGGCTTGAAGCATTTCGCAGAAAGCCGTTACAAGAGGGGTGGATGCTCTCCGTGATGCCCATTGCATGAAGCCCGAGAGATTGCTATCTGGGTCGTTCCAGAAATTCATAGCAGCATCGGGCCGGCCTTCATAGGAATAAGCAATGATGAGCAGAAAGCGCTCGAGGTCCAAATCTTGCTCGTGGCTTTGGCTAAGTTGTCGCTGCTCGTCCTCCTCGACTCTAAGTTTCCGTAGGACATCTGGGAGATTCGAGATGAATGCGTCAATGAAAACTTCGAGCTGCGTCATCGCGTAATGCCGAAAGAATGACGCAAATTGCAGGTTGTCATTGACGAGCGCAGGGGACTTCCTTTGCAACCATTTGCGCATGCCTGCTCGGACAGGATCGTGCCAGTCTGGGGACTGTACATCGCCTGCGACTGAGAGGAGGAAATCGAAAGCGCCATCCTTCAGAGCCTCTAGAAACTGAGTTGATCTATCCTGGGCCTCTGCAAGCATGTTAGATATGCTACAACGTATTTTTCTTGTCAATAACTTTACCTTTATCAAGGTCTGTATGCGGTGGTATAGCAGATTCAGGAGGATCAAGGACGTAGAAGCCACTGTACTCGGCAAGCCACCAAGCCCGCACGGCTGCCTGAAGGTGCGAAAGTGGCCATGGGCTTGGTTCCGATGGGAAGAACTTTGCGTTTAGTTCTCTCGCCTTGATAAGATCGTTTCCTCCTTCGGCAGACCCAAAGGCTGAGATGTAGGTTCCAATAGTTGGCACCAGATGAACTGAACTATTAGCGTCTGTGACTTTCAAGAGCGGGACAACATGCTTACCCAGTAAAACATCGTACTTATCTGCCCTTTTCAGTGTTGCAAGAAACTCCTCGAAGTCCTCCGGTGTTGCCTCTCTCGCCTCGATGCATCGGCAGAGGATGACACTCAAGAACTCATGTTGCTGCACCAAACTGACCCGTGAAAACTCGACCGTCTGCATTTCATCTGACATGCGGCCATTTCCAGCTTGGCCTAGTGTTTGCGAAGCTGCTATTTTGTCTGCCAACTTCTGAAGCCATGCCTTGATCCGCTGCATAGCAACCATGCACCTGGGGACGATGCGCTTAGTCTTGTCGGCACCCGGGACAGCAGAGAGCACATGGGCTGCCATGTAGCTCCGGATCATCTGCGCCGCATCTGAGTCTTCGAGTTCGTCATCATCTCCATTGTTGATCTCGAACAGCAGTCGCAAAGAATCGAGGATGTAGTTTCGTTGTTGGTGGAATCGAATGATGCCGCATTCGAGAAGGGATCGGCCTAAGGTGGAGGTATCATCTTGCGCGTCGAGAAGGCAACGAGCGGATTCGAGTTCGTCGAGATCGAGCTCATCGGCGAGCATCAGTGCTGTTTGTTGAAAATGTGCGTTGATAGAGTACTGGTCGCCGTCGAGAACAATGGTGCCTGTTGAAGATTAGCTGGTGTGGTTGTGTCTGGTGGGAAGTATCCTTACCGGTCTTCACCATTTCACGGCTTTTGTCGCTTCGCAGAGGGTTCTCCCAGAACTTCTTCAACTCTGTGTTGAAGACGTCGGCGACATAGTCACTGAGCCCCGACTCTCCATCATTGCGACCCTCGCGTATCGCCCGAAGCTCCTGGTGGAAAGCTTGGAGGGCATCAAGGGCGGTGATCTCGGCCATGGTGGCGTTTTGGGGGCTATCGCATGTTGGGGAGGGAGCACCACGGATCCCGAGCTGCCTGCCAAAGCACCAGAGTGCACACAATCGTGAAGGCGGGGAGTTTGTTGGCAGTGGCAGCTCTCGGTCGCGATTTGAGATTCTGCAGCCTTGCCTGCTAGAATGTTAGTAGACCCTGGTCAGTCCAGCGAATGCTAGCTTCTGATTGGGTTTGCGGGCGGAATTGGGGATTTTGCGGCCCGACATAAACAATGGCGCGGGCGGTGAGGATTCTGCCGGCATTATTTGGCCTGGAGCTTCGAGAGCTCCATAAGCTGGGCTAGGTACCTGCGCCTGTAGGCAGCGAAGGCAGCGAGCGAAGCAATGTCGAGGCAACGCATTGCGACCGTGGCGACAAGAGTCTAAAAGCGTGATTTTGGCTTTTATTTCAGACACTTTTTTATCTCAAGCGTCTTTCTTTCTTTTTTCCCCCCAGCAATTGTAGATATTGTTGATATTGCATGTTCGGACCTTTCATCTACATGTACCTTGTTCTCCCACGTACCTCCATGAGCGACAGTTCCCGAGTTATTCTATCCACCAAAGACGAAATGCCTTTCAGAGCATAATCAGAGCTCTTATTCGCATATGAAATTGAGAAACACCAAAGAACCCTTCCGGTTTTGCAGAGCCATGCCCTGGACTAACATTGAAGATGTCTTCTCATCAATCCACTGTGATGAGCCTGGCGCGTGCGTGACCTCGAATCCACCGACGACGATTGACCTTCTCACTAACACTTTGAAGATGACGTCAAATCCGGCTCAATCAAAGACCGAGAGAAGGCGCTTGAAGGTAGGCGGCTCGAATGTTTCTCTCTCTGATTGCTCCAACTGACATTGGTCACAGAATTGGCGGACCTTCTAAACCCCCTGAGTCGCAATGTAAACCTGTGAGTGGATTGGCTGCCGGAAGCTCTGGAGACGATATCAATACTAAATAGTTTCCAGCTCCGATCTCAAAGACAAAAGTTATCACACAATCTTTGAATCAATCTTTAGCTTTGTGCTCTTAGAGAAATCTAGCTACTATGACACAAGGAAAGCCAAGAGGACGTCTGAGAAGGCAGCCGCAAGGCTAACCAAATGCGCCGCCGTTATCAGAATGGCTACAGCACGAGGCGCGCTGAAGTTGAGGCAAAAGACTTTGTTCGCAATTGTTGATCACATCACTCAAGTTCTGCCTGGTCCAAATGATGATTTCGTCCAGCCACTCTTGCAAGATTACATCAAGGCTTTGTCAGAGCTCCTATCCCGGCAAGCCCACGTCGAGCTTCTCGCTCGCAAGGATGGTCGAGCATGGGAGGTCTGTATTGACTTCTTCTTGGATGTTGCCTCATTCATTCTTCCTCAAGAAGAAAACAACATGACTTTGACTCTGCATCGTGCGTCTCCAGCTCCTGGGTCTACTGCAACTAGATCAACTGGACAGTCTACACCTTTATCCCAGACCCATAAGCGAACTGGTACGGGTGAAGGAGGATTATTGAAAGATATCCTCGACGGCTTTAACAACCTTGTCTCAGCTTCTAACGCCCCCGTTATGCGTCGGTACAAGGACGTTGCTGCTATCGCTCTGAGAATATTGGGAATGAAGCATCTCAGCCTCGGATCTCTCCAGACCCTGGGGTTTGCTATTATAAACTCAATCTTCTCCGCTACCCAGGCTGAGGACCTACAGCATGCGCTAGCTTTGACAAAAGAGATGCCTCCATTGATGAGTTATTGGTGGCGATCAGAGAAGGTATCCCAAGACGAGGTGATTCGAGCTCTCAGAAACGAGATCTCGAAAAGTATCTTTTTGATGCACCTACACATCGAGTCTTTGGCAATTGACGCCACAGATGAAAATGTATCGAGGGATATAGAGGACCTGGCGGAACATTTCTGGCTCGAGTACTCCAAACGAAGCGAGGCCTTTCGATTGCAACTGAATGATGTGACGTTCACACCGTCGAGTCTTCCTCCATTCTATCCTCAGCTACCTCTATTCGGCCTTCGCCCTCACAATGTGTATGGAGAAAGTCACTGGGCCGTGGTTCAGAATTTAGCGTGTTTGGAACGTGTTATAGCTCTTTCACACAAGAAGCTGAGTTCAAATGCGGAAGCTATCGTCGACCACCCACGAAAGAAACGTCGGACTCGTCAAGATGCTAGCCGTGCACGGATGAAGCTCAAGGATGTACACGTCACGGTGCGGCGAACAGCTCTTCAAGTGGTCCCTTTCTTACTTGCCAGCAACTCATTAGGGCACGAGGAGCTCGCAGATTTGCTGCCTGATCTTGTGGTTCTTGCAAGTGACAAAGACAGCGTCACTGCATCTTGGGCTCTTATAGCTTGCGCAAGGTACGAATTGTTCTCCCTTATCCCACTGGCCACATAGCTAATTAATGCAGTTGCTTAAGTGAAGCGGACGTCTGCAAAGACTTGAAAGATGTCTGGAGACAATTGTGGCATCTTGCCACACGATCGATCAGCGTACCAGGGACCAGCCGGGCATCATGCGTCCTGCTTGAGGCCATCCTCGAAGCTGATGTTTTAGCGTACCACACCATATCCGAGGATGTGAATAGCATGGTCACAAATGCCGATGTAAATGGACCAGGGATTCTGTGTGATTCATCAATTTCGTTGATGCATCATATCCTGAACCTTCGTAACACCAGAATCCCGAGTGCCAGCCAAAGCACCTCTAGCCACATTATCCGATGGATCTTCCTTCGTTGGAACCCAAGTAAGTTTGAGGCCCCCAATTATCATTTGTCATTTCTTTTGCTGAATAGAGATATAGGCGAGTCGGCATATGCATCATACTATTCTCTTCATGTTCAATCACTCAAGTTAGTCAATCTACTTCGAGCATGCTGTGGGACAATCCCCCTGCCTTCCAGCTCGCACGGGACTATCTCTGGTGGCTCGCTCAGCGAGACATGGAAATTCGTTCAAGAGTGCGAATCGTTCAACAGATATCTCCTTCTGCTTGGAGACAGACAGCAACTTCAAGATCGGGTTGATCGTGGATTGTCTCAAAAGTTGGCTTCAGTCCCGGTTGCCGATCCTACCAGCGTATACGCTTCAAGGAAGCTCATGCTAGAACTATTCTCCCCTAAGGTAGCTGACTTGGAAGAGCTTTGCGAGTCTTGGACCAAGAAAACCAATGAAGGGGGGGTCCAGATATCTTCCGATCGTTTCCAGAGCTTCTTGTCTGCATGCCTAATCGGAATGCTTCTTGTTCCTCAGATTGGCACTCTCAATTCGACCCAGTCTTCCGCAGTGGAACCATCCTTGATGAAAATGGCAGAAAGGGGCCTCGATATTGCCATCAATTCCGTGGAGCCTTTGGAATTTGTCGACTTAGCGCTCCGAACACTGCAGCCATGTATACCGCGTCTTGATACGGCGACTGGTTCACGAATGATGAGCGAAGATCCTGGACTTTTGCGGCTGTTGTCTAGCATATGGTCCTTGATCGACAATCGAAAATCCCGAAACCTTTCTGGGGAGGGAACAGACTTTATGGACCTTGACGACGATTTCGATTCCCAGAACAGTGGTAAAAGCTCTGTTTCAAATCCGGTGACGATTCCTCGGCATAATCTTCAGATGCGTATGGACTCCCGTGCGTTTTATATCGATACCAGGGCACGTCTTCGTCTCATCTCTATCATCACCTCGGATCCGGGACAAGTTGGACTGCTACCGGAAGCGTATATTGACCAGCTTTTGGATCTGAATGACGATGACTTGCTATCATGCCAGAACCTCCTGGTTGAGATATTTCGCTCTGATCTGGTGGCTACCCCGGACAGTATTTTCCGCGTCATCGAGAGGCTTGGTAGGATAGTAAGCCAGCCAGAGTACCAATGCTGTGAGGTAGCTTTAAGCACCTGTATCGAAGTCCTTGAAGGAACTCATACTCTTTGGCTCAACGACAAGCAAGATTTGTCAGAAGGAGTCGGTGATCTGTACAATCATTTCATCAAGACCTGCCTGACCTTCAACATTCTCTCGCCAAGGGCTCAGATCTCCATGGCGAGACTGCTCTTGACTTTGATGAAGGCCAGCCCAGACTACGCAAAAGACCTCGGACTCGAGTCTTGTCGAACTTCTCTCTTCTACATTTTCCAGAACAGTTCGATATTTGTGAAACACGAAATCTCAGATTGGATTGTGGATCTGTTTGATCTCTTTGTCCTCATGATCCATGATCGTGTTTTCTTGGATGTCTTGGAAAGCCTGCCAGCCGATCCAAGCGATACTGCCGGAATAGCTTTTCGGCTGCTGGCTTTGTCAAAGTTGGCATGCCGTTGGTCAACCTTGCTTCGAAGATGCACCTACCATATCTTCGAAACTCCTGGCAAGATACCCGACTCTACAGCGTACGCGACAAGATGTCTTGCCAACGTATCAAGAAAACTTCGTCTCGATTCTCCAAGACAGCTGTTCGGACTCTTCTCTCGACAGCTATTGTATACATGGCTTGAGAGCGACCAGATACAGGACATTCCATATTCGATATTTGGGTTTCAGACTCTGGAAGACCTTCTCCGAATGTGCCAGGTTGAAGCAGTTGGCTTGACAATCATGCGTGGGCAGAGCGAACACGTCGCAGAACTTGCCCGGATTCTTGGCGTCTCCGAGACTCAACTGGTTCGGAACAACTTCACAACCTCGGTCGCCTACAGCATAATGCAAGACGGCTCTTGCCTTCCAGAAGAGCAACGCCATGGTGAGGATTACATGAAAAAGAAGTTGGGGAACAAAGCGTTTGTTGAAGCGCTGTATATCAATTTTGTTGACATCGTCGCTCTTCTCTTCGACATCATTGATCAAGAGAGCAAAATGGAGAAGGCATTCTCAAGACAAGGCTATGTCACTGCTGCAAGAATCATGGCATCGATCAAGGAAATTGCCTCCTCCTCCTCCTCCAAGCTTCCAGCAAATCAGCAGCCGATGTTCAAGGGACAACTTCTGACAGGGGCGATGGAACATCTATGTGATGGAACCGAATTCCAAGCTCATGAGCTTTGGACACCTGCACTGGTGGTCTCCATTGCGCGGAGTCTTTTCAATACAGTTCACCCATCACTTGGTCCTCTCCACGCCTGTGCGGTTTTACGGAAAATCAGAATCCTTGTGGCGCTAGCTGGCCCTGCAGCTCTGGAATCGTATCCTCTGGAGATGCTTCTCAATTCAACCAAGAAGTTTATCGTGGATTCCGAGTGTGCTGACGACTCTCTGGGAATTACCCAATACCTGCTGTCTGAGGGTGCAGAGCATTTATCCCAGACTCCCTCCTTTCTAGCAGGATATGCCTTGTCAACGCTAGCATCTCTCAGGGTGTTCCTCGAGTCGAGTCAATCTAGCACGACCCAAGAGAGCCAGTTCAAAGCGACGATGAGCAAGGCACAAAAGTTTCACGAGTGGCTGAGCACATATGTTGAGACATACGACTCTTCTGAGTTCAAGACTCTGGATCAGCGGCAAGCGTTCAAGTCCATCACTCAAGCAGCAGCTCGGATCAGATCTTCAGGGAATGCTGACAAGAACTCTTCCGAGAGCAAACTTCTATTGGAAATCCTGGGCGACCAAGGTTCGGATCAACAGCTCTTGAACGAACCATCGCGGCAACTGGCCTTGGGACTTCTCTGTGGTGACTTTAGTATGCCCGCTTCGGGCCAGGAAGACGTGATCGAAACTGATCAAAGTGCCCAAGTGCACGCTACGGCCGTCTGGAAAAGTTGCCAAACCCAGAATCTGAGTGACGAGTATTTGGCTTGGTCCGGGAGAGTCATTGGTCGCTCATTCTCAGCGTCAGGCGAGATACCGGGAGACGTACTAAAAGAATCCCAGTTGGCTCACTACCAAAGAATTGCCCCGGGACCCAACGGATCTGAAATGGGTCTTCTACATCTGCTTCAAGACTTAACATCAAGCCCAGACTCCGTGACTGCAGGGCTGGCAGAAGCGGCATTGAGATTCACAGTTTCACAAGCTCTGCTTCTGGATGATGAACAGCTCGTCGTTGCTTGCCAGAAAGCATTAACCGAGTCCCTATTTTCGACGTCTCAATGGGGATTATACAGATCTCCTCCATCGGATCGGGGAGCCATTAGCTCGTCTGTGGATGAGCAAGAGGTCTGGTCAAACGATGTCACCAACAAAAACTGGCTGTCTCATCTGAGTACACATCTAGCAGAGTCTTTACCTGACTCAATCATGCTTTCTGCTCTATCTCCAATCTTAGCACAAGTTGATGACTTTGCGGAGAAGGCGTTTCCGTTCGTTATCCATCTCGTTCTTCTATTTCAGCTCGACCAACAGCAAACCCTGAAACGTGCTCTTTCAGGAGCAATGAAAGAATGGCTACAAAACTCGCTGCCCTCTGCGAAAGAGAACCTCAAGTTGTTGCTCAATACCGTGCTTTATCTACGGACTCAGGAGTATCCGAAAGAATCATCAATAGCAGATCGAGCGAACTGGCTAGATATCGACTACGCCCTCGCGTCTTCATCTGCTGCAAGATGCGGCATGCACAAAACAGCACTCTTATTTGCTGAAATGCTGTCTTCAGAAACCTCGCGATCTTCTAGACGCTCTTCCGCTGTACGGGACACAGACATCAGCGAAACACTATTGACCATCTTCGAGAACATCGACGATCCTGATGCTTACTACGGCTTGCCTGAGGATTCTAGTCTTGCAAAGGTGCTAGCTCGTGTCGAATACGAGAATGATGGACCCAAGAGCCTTGCGTTTCGAGGAGCTCAATATGACAGCAATATTCGACTCAAGAACTCGGTCGCTGTGTCGGACGGCCAAGCGCTGGGGAAGGCACTCAACACGCTGGGGTTGTCCGGATTGTCGCATTCCTTGCTACAAACGCAGCAGAACCTCGATGCGACACCAGAGTTGCTAGAGAGTACCTTCAACACAGCCAGAAAGCTTGAGACCTGGAACATTCCTGCACCTGCTAGCGATCATCACGCCGTGATTGTTTACAAAGCCTACCAGAGCATGCATCAAGCCACGGAGATCTCTATCGTGCGGCAAGCGATCAAGGAGGGATTCTCTAGTACGATGAAAAGCTTAATGGCACACAACCTCAATGCTACTGCTCTGCGAAATCGATTAGGAGCACTAGCCTCCCTGACAGAGCTAGACGATATCCTCGGCGTGTCGGACTCAACTGATGTGCAGAATACGCTGCAAAAGTTTCAGACACGCGGCGAATGGATGCGAAGGGGACTGTAAGTCAAGGAAAGATGCTACCAGTAGAAGCTCGTGATACTAACTTTGACATAGCTATGACAGTGTCAGCCAGATCTTGTCTTGTCGCGGAACCACGATGAGCATGTTGAGCCAACAGAATGCTCTGAGGGGTAACATCAAACTGCCTACAGCCGCGGCAAGGCAAATGGAAGTCGAGTCTATGATCACTGCGTCTAGGATCTACCGTTATCATCAAGCGACCCAAGAGAGTCTCAACATCTCGACGGCCTTGACAAATCTCATCACACCCTGCGAGGCTCTGGATTTGCACGTGGACGCTGTGATCAACATTGAAGCAGCAAACTCTCTTTGGGACTATGGAGAAATGAGCACTTCCATCCGTCTCTTGCAACGGATAGACAGAGACTCGTCTCTAAGACGACAAACTGTCCCAGTGAGCAGATCTGATCTACTTTCTCAGATCGGCCATAGGGTCTCCGTTGCCCGGCTTGAAAAGCCGCAAGATATTCAGAAGAAATACTTGGAACCGGCACTCAAAGAACTGAAGGGTAAGAACGAGGGGAGAGAAGCTAGTCTCGTCTTTCACCAGTTCGCCATGTTCTGTGATGAGCAACTCCAAGACCCCGACGGTCTAGAAGACCTCAAAAGGCTGCAGAATCTGAAGAAGGGCAAAAGTGACGAAGTTTCGGACCTGAAGTCTCTTATCGCTAGTACGAGAGACACACAACTGAAGAATCGCTACTCTCATGTTCTATCGAAGGAAAAGCAATGGCTGGATCTTGACGAGCAGGAATTGCGCCGAGTTGAGCAAACACGTACCGAGTTTGTCCGCCTCAGTCTCGAAAACTACCTGCTATCCCTGATCGCCTCCGATGAACATAACAACGATGCTCTACGCTTTACGGCGCTGTGGTTAGAACGATCAGAGGAGGAGGCAACCAACAATGCTGTCATGCGGTATCTTTCGCTTGTTCCCACGAGGAAGTTTGCCAGCCTCACAAACCAATTAACATCCCGGTTGCAAGACCAGGACACGACCTTCCAGAAGCTCTTGATGGAGCTAGTCTATCAAATCTGTGTCGATCACCCATACCATGGGATGTATCAGATCTGGTCGGGAACCAAAGCCAAGGCCCAACAAAAGGATGAAGTAGCTGTGCTGCGAGTGAAAGCGACGGATCGCGTTGCCCAGCGCCTCGCTAACACGAAGTCGGTTGCAGATGTCTGGGTGTCCATCGACAAGACGAGCAAGTATTATCATGGACTCGCCATGGACCGAAACTCGAACAAGTACAAATCAGGTGCTAAGATGGCCTTGAAAGATTCGACTGCTGGTCATAATCTCGTCAACTGCCTTGCAAAGTACCGCATCCCATCACCAACTATGCACATCGAACTCTCTGCTACCAAGGATTACTCTAAGGTGCCGATTATCGCCAAGCTGGACCCCACGATGTCGATTGCATCAGGAGTGAGCGCTCCCAAAATCATCACGGCGATTGGTAGCGACGGCGTCCGATACAAGCAACTAGTGAAGGGAGGCCATGATGATTTGCGCCAAGACGCAATCATGGAACAAGTCTTTTCGGCCGTTTCTTCGCTACTCAAGCTTCACCGCACTACGCAACAGCGAAATTTGGGTATCAGAACCTACAAGGTGCTGCCTCTCACTGCATCCTCTGGCCTCATTGAATTCGTCCCCAACACAATTCCTCTGCATGAGTTCCTAATGCCTGCACACGAAAGATACCATCCACGGGATCTTAAGGGGTCTCAGTGCCGGAAAGAGATCTTTGGTGTTCAGAACCGCACGGTGGATACTCGAGTCAACACTTATCGCAAGGTCACAGAGAGGTTCCATCCCGTGATGAGGTACTTTTTCATGGAGAATTTCGTTGATCCGGACGAATGGTTTGTCAAGAGGCTGGCCTACACCAGGAGTACGGCTGCGATTTCCATGCTCGGACACGTTCTTGGTCTGGGTGACAGACACGGCCACAATATCCTACTCGACCACAAGACAGGTGAAGTGGTGCACATCGATCTAGGTGTCGCGTTCGAGGCGGGACGAATCCTGCCAGTGCCAGAATTGGTACCATTCAGGCTCACGCGGGACATTGTGGACGGCATGGGCATCACCAAAGCTGAAGGCGTCTTCCGAAGATGTTGCGAGTTTACTTTGGACGCATTGCGAGAAGAGCAATACTCGATCATGACGATCCTAGACGTGTTGCGTTACGATCCCCTGTATACTTGGTCTATTTCTCCGCTTCGACTGGCCAAGCTGCAAAAGGCGAGGAACAACGATGACGGAGCGCTTGACGACGCAGAGCAGAGTGATGCAGAGACCAAGAAGGGCAGGAAGACGGCAAGTCGCGTCAACGAACCGTCAGAAGCCGATCGTGCTTTGGAGGTGGTGAGGAAGAAGTTGTCCAAGACGTTGAGCGTGACAGCGACGGTGAATGACCTGATTAATCAAGCGACGGATGAGCGAAATTTGGCAGTCCTGTACTCTGGTAAGTCTATAATCTCTATCACTGAGATTTATTAGGGAAGCTAATTTTGTCCAGGATGGGCGGCTTATGCTTGAGTTTGAGGTGTGAGGATCGATGCAATGGATGGTTAGGAGACGGTTATGCACATATTGAGTATATAGTAAAAGGCACTGCGGAAAAGGCATTGGACGGAAAATAAGGCAATTTGGAACTACATATCTTTGAGAAAATACCCATCTCTGTGTAAAGACGATTCTCATATGTTGCTATGTAAGGTCCGTGTAAGTGAAGCTTCAGAGCTCCTAGCAGGAGGCAAGCGAGGCCCGGAGTTAAGGGGAAGCTCCCCGCCTGCAGTCCCCACCAAACCCGGTCTATCTTATCACCTCCATCCGACGCTCTAAATGACATAAGGTAGTCAGTTATCTAGCCCAGCAGCTCCGGGATATCCTTTCATACATCATACATTCTTCGTCTGCTGATATTCACCGCCCTCTTTGCCCAAGGCGCTTCTTCCGGCCGAGGTCTCCATTCCCAGGGCCAGCGGCCTTCTCGAATTCGTCTGCTGATCGCGCCAGCGCGCGTCTCGCGACGCTCTCCGGAGGCCGGTGGACGGCTTCAGTTCCAGTCGTGACGGGCCTCTCCGCCCAGAGAGCAAGCACTACCTGGCTCCCATGCCATCCGTCCAGGTCGACTCGCCTTCCCCCTCCCGCCGCCGCCCTCGCCTCGACTCCTCTTCTTCTTCGTCATCCTCTCCTCCCACATCGGTCCCCAAACGCACCAAGATCACCACCGCCGTCCCCATGGCCAGCGCCAAAGCTCGGGGTAAGCTGCCCGAGACCAGTGACCTCACAAAGCGGCCCGCCGCCTTCCAGCCTTACAGCGGAGCGCGGAAGCTCGTCATCAAGAACCTGCGGCCGCCCAGCGCGCAGGATGCGAGGGTCGTTGAATACTATGCTCGGACCGAACGGGACCTGGATGGCGCGCTCGATGCCATCTTCGAGGGCAGAACGGCCGATGTGACGCTGGAGAGGTTATACCGAGGCGTGGAAGATGTGTGCAGGAGGGGGAACGCTGAGAAGATCTATCGGATGCTTAAGGAGAAGATAGACCGGCATCTCGAGAAGGTGGTTCTCCGCAGAATCGAGCAGGATGGCGGTTTGTCGAGTCTTAATACTCTGAGGGCAGTGCTCTCGCAATGGAGGCGGTGGATCGAGCAATCGGTACGGTGCTCAGAGTTCTGCTGTCTGTCTAGTACTATCCGCTGACAATTTCAGATCTTGATTCGCTCGACTTTCAGCTACCTCGATCGAACATACCTTCTTCGCCAGAAGCTTCCATCCATCAACGACATGGCCATTACCCAGTTTAGAAGAATGCTGTTCCCGTTGAAGGATAGGACCGAGGACAAAAAGACCCCTGGCTGGAAAGTGGTGGATGGCATGTGCGAGCTGGTTGAGTACGACCGCAGGGGCGATAGCTCAATGGACGAGGTACTACTGAAGGACTCGATCATGATGCTCTTTGTCCAAAACGTCTACACTAAGCATTTCGAACAACCATTCCTCGAAAGATCCAGGGGATATTTCAAGGAGTTTGGAGAAACCTGGAGCCACGCCAGTCTAAAGGACTATATTCTAGCTTGTGAAAGGCTGTTGAACCGAGAGCAGTATCGCTGCATGGCCTTCAACCTGGATAGCACAACGCAGAAGCAGCTCCTTGACTCTGCACATGACATCTTGATCGAGAACTACTCAGAGAAGCTCTTGAACGAAGGCAGCGTATCAAACTTATTGGCAGAGAAGGAGGTCGGCTCAATGAAGGCTCTCTACGATCTACTTCGATTATCAGGGATCCAGAAGAAGATGAAGGACCCGTGGAGCGACTACATCAGGAAAACGGGAGCGGCCATCATTGGTGACAAGGAACGTGGAGACGAGATGGTCCTCCGACTTCTCGAGCTGCGGCGATCATTGGATTTGATGATTAGAGACGCGTTCGACAAGGACGAAGACTTCCTTTGGGGCATGCGGCAGTCTTTCGGCAAGTTTATGAACGACCGAACGGTCGCGGGGTGCTGGAATACCGGAACAAGCAAAATCGGAGAGATGATTGCCAAGTACATCGACACGCTCTTGAGGGGAGGCCTCAAGGCACTTCCCAAGGAACTGCTCTCAGACGTGAAAGACCGAGCAAAGGCTGAGAAGGAGGGCCAGTCAAGTACCGGTGATGAGGAAGCAGAGCTTGATCGACAGCTTGATCAGGCTCTAGAGCTGTTCCGTTTCATCGAGGGGAAAGACACATTCGAGGCTTTCTACAAGAAGGATCTCGCGAGACGACTGCTACTGGGTCGTAGTGCGAGCCAAGATGCAGAACGGAATATGCTCACGAGACTAAGGGGCGAGTGCGGCTCAAGCTTCACACACAACCTGGAGCAGATGTTCAAGGACCAGGAACTGGCCAAGGATGAGATGGAGAATTACAGACAATGGTGCGAAGGCAGTGCAGACCGTAAGCCGCCTGTGGATCTTCAAGTCATGATTCTATCAGCTTCAGCGTGGCCGACGTATCCTGATGTTCGACTGAACTTACCCGATGAGGTAGCAACGCAAACAGAACGCTTTGACCAGTATTACAAGCACAGGCACACTGGACGATTGCTCACCTGGAAGCATTCTCTCGCTCACTGCACGCTGAAGGCGACGTTCCCTCGCGGAACTAAAGAGCTGATGGTATCTGCTTATCAAGCAGTGGTCCTTCTGCTATTCAACAGCGTGCCCGCTGAGGGGTTCTTGGCCTACGAACAGATCGCAGCCGGGTCAGGTCTTCAAGGCCCAGACCTGGACCGGACACTGCAGTCCCTGGCTTGTGGCAAGGCTCGTGTCCTGACGAAGCACCCTAAGGGAAGAGACGTGAAGCCCACTGATACGTTCACATATAACAAGGCCTTCACGGACCCCAAGTACCGTGTCAAGATCAACCAGATCCAGTTCAAGGAAACCAAGGAAGAGAACAAGCAGACGCATGAGCGCATCATCCAGGATCGTCGGTTCGAGACACAAGCTGCTATAGTGCGCATCATGAAGAGCCGCAAGCAAATGGGCCATGCTGAGCTGGTCGCTGAGGTGATTAACCTGACTAAGAAGCGAGGCAGCGTGGAGCCGGCCGCCATTAAGAAGGAGATCGAGAGGTGAGTTTCTGTCTTTTGCTGAAGTAATAGTAGCGTTGGCTAATCTTGCAATAGTCTGTTGGAAAAAGACTACATCGAGAGAGAGGGTAATATGTACGTGTATCAGGCGTAGTTGGTGGTTCTGGAATACTTCTGCAAGCGAGTACAGGACTTGGTGACAAGAGTTGAGTTGGGCGGTTCATGATATCTAGACGACGAATAGTAGTTTTCCTAGAACCACAGACAACATCAATAAGACATAAATGAGTAAAACGATATGATGCCGCATTTACGGCCTGCATTATTCGCCTTGAAAGCCCCGTGGGACGGAGACTCTTGTCGAATTCATAATCTTGATCAATGAAGGAAGGATATATAATATTCTTTTGTTCGCACGTGATCAAACACGCACTACAGTGGTTGTTCACAACCACCCATCTTCCGTAGTATAGTGGTCAGTATGCAAGCTTGTCACGCTTGAGACCCGGGTTCAATTCCCGGCGGGAGAGATCCGCCAAACCTGCAAACAGGTTTCTTTTTTGCTTTTTTTTTTTCGCTTCCCATATGAGTCTCAATGAATTTTGATGGCTCGGTCAGATCCAGGGGCATTTGTCGAGCAGCTCCAAGTGTGACTACAATGTGAGCCTTCCGCCCGGCGCAAGGTTGGATGCTTACCCGAGAGTCAATCAGACTTCTGTCTGCGCTTATAACCATTCTGTGGTATGCCAGTATAAATTTTCCTTTGACTGAAGTGTCTTTTTCGTTTGTCCTGATATTAGATAACCATTCCCGCTTAGGAAAGGCACGCCTTGATGGCATTCTCAGATGTTGTGTGAATCTTCTGGTAGAGTCCAACAGTGACATGAACGCATCACGAAGGGAATCGAACGAACAACCCCGAGCAGAACATGAAAACAGTCTAACCAAAAAAATCAAGGCAAAAAGAAAAAGCGAAGGAAGGATGCAATATCAGACAGGGAGGTAGGTCTAATCATACTGAGCTACTTCGCTGAAATAATGCTGATTTGCAGTCGCTTATAAGAGCTGGGTCGAGGTGACAGCGCGGTGGAGCAAACGGCGATGGCTGCCTGAAGGGCTGAACCATACTGTCTCGATGACTCTGATGAAGAGCAAATTTTCTCTTAAATGGAGAGGGAGGGTTCAATCAAAAATGCATCAATAATTTTTTCGCTTGATATTGATGGGCTTCCATCATTGTAGGCTGGCAGCCGAGCATGCTCAGCGAAGCATGCCCCTGAACGTATCTTGACAGCAATATCTTGACCTCAGCTCGCTTGTGGCATCAGACGGAATTATGAGTAACGACTTTTATCCCGCTGCAATTGGTTCTGATGCCACAGTGTTCATCATTGGTCAGAAATTAAAAGAACAGATATTACATATCTAGAAGAGCTATTTAGAAGAGACAGAAATGTAGTTAAAATCGGAAGGGGCTCGCCTTTTATACCACTTGAAAGATACCCTGATAGACGTGAGCCAGCTCTTGAGTACCTCTAAGGTCTTTTACATTGACTCTCATCGGATATTTATTTTGCTTTCTCTTGTGTAGGACTTTAATAGAGGAGGCGCAATGGAGGTGGGTCGAGAAGCACTCGTGGCTGTGTGGCCTCGTTCGCCTGAGCCAAACCTCCAAGCCACGACCTCAGACTCTTCATTTTTCGTAAGATTCTTTTCAGTTTAGTGATTTGACAACGACATGTCAATGCTACCATAACTGCATTTCTGTTATTGACCAGCCACTGCTCCTGGCAGCCCTGGGTATGCCTTGCAGCGCGCCGTATGTGTAGCCTTGCTATTGGGTCCCCAAGTCGACATGGCTGAGCTGGCACTGCAGGACAAGATACAATGATAATTGGGTATAAAAGTGAGGCGGCCGATTTTTGGCTGACGGAAAATAGCTATGTAATATGCCAGCTCTGTCTCCGCATGACATTCAGGTATAATGTCAGGATGACCAGCAGCAAACGACCATGCCCATTTTACCTTCAACTTCTTTCGATTTCGAGATCATCAGTTGTTTGAGATGATCGCCGGGTAGCCATATTAGGTGCCATGGATCCAGTATCACTCTCGTTGGGGATTGTTTCCCTGGCGATGCAGCTTGTCCAGGTCATCGGCACAGTCCGAGAACACATCAAAGCGTACAAATCGGCCCCCAAGGAGATCCAACAGCTATGCGATAAGCTTGACCATATTGAGCTCGTATGTAATATGCTTGAAGCAACTTTTGAAGCTTATGAACGCGGAACCAAAACCCTGGGGACCAAATGGCTCCAAAGCTTGGATCGGGCTATGAAGACTTGCCGTGTCCGAGTCAATGAGCTCTACACCGTGGTTCAGAAGATGACACGTAAGCAAGCTGTGGACAAGAAGTATCTCGCCTCTGTAGGATCTCTATTCTTGAGATACAGGGCGGATCTGAAGAAGTGTGACGGTGATCTTGAACAATCTCTGCATATCTTGCACCTTCATATATCTACTACTACACTGTTAGTGCAAGCTTCTCAAGAAAGAGAAAATTCGCTAAGAGACATAAAACTAGGGCTTTAGTGACTACATTGCCGATGAGCAGTGCACCGGTCAAGTCTATTACACCCGCTCCGACTCATCCTCAACCAAGGACCTTGCGAGCTGAAAAACTTGGAAATCAATCCATGACACGGTTTCATCATAACCAGGGAGGTTCTTTTGGAATTAAGAGATCAAGGATTTGCTTGTTTTCAGGCTTGTGCTGTTTTTGGCTAACGAAAGTAACAAGAAAGCGAAGATTCTCTGACAGAACTGACTCCTTGGTTGATGAAGAGATCTCCCTTATGGTTGGATCAAATCTATGGGCTTTACACCTCAAAATATCTATGAGATCAAACCCCCTTGTTTTTTCAATGGATTTTCCACAGGTGCTCCCATATGAACCCTGGGAGCATGAATTTCTTCGACTTGATGATTTACACGCATTGCAATGCATGCTCAGCAGCCGCAAAATAACTTTGAACACCATGTTTCATAATATGGCATGGGCTACTCAAAAGGGTGAAATAGGGTCTTTACTTTCTGTAAGTATAGCCTCCAATCGGAGCTGTTGAAATCAACGTGGAATCTGACCCCTAGCCTAGGTGGCTATCCTAGAGAGAGCTCCTCGCATAACTGAGTTCCTTCTTAAATATTACCCCATATCAACCTCACTAGATGCGTGAGTAGCGGTTCAAAAATCGAGATAACCAAAAAAAAACCCTCTAACCGCTGTGTTCCAGCAACGTCAGTTCCTGGGTGGTCCGCGGCATAAATCCAGAATGTGTTGACATGTATATCGAGTGGAAAGGTGACTCACTCACAGCTGCGGACTTCCTGTCCGTCTTAGACTTTTCATGGGAACCAGATCAGATCGATAGGCTTATAAACTTGCATCACGACTTTTACCTCGAATTTCAGGAAGACGTACATCGGAATGTTCTACGGATGATAGGAGACTCCTTCTTTGCCTTGCTAAAGCCGATTAGCATATGGTCGATTATAATACGTCGTCTCGTCAAAGACGATTGTGATTTCCACCAACCTCTATGGGAGGAAGATGAAGGTTCAGCGCTCGCTTATGTTTTACTTTTTTGCCAAGACCCGTCATTTGATGATCCAAAATCCCTCTACGAGGCTCTCGGCCGCACTTGGGACAACGTCTTAGGGTGGATAGGGCTCCTAGAAGAATGCGGGGTGGATATCGAGAGTTATCTCAGAGTCGAGATACGTGATCTCGCAAAAATTTTCGACATGTCTGTATATTACCGTCCTTTTGCAGACGTGCTATATGGTATTCGATTGACCATACGCAATTTTGGAAATTGGAAGGTTCCATGCTGGGAATTGGTGGTTAGTGAATCTTGCTTGATTCGCGAGCTTGCTCTTGAGTTCCCTTCTATCTTATATCATTGGGCGTATTTGCGTTACTCTGATGAAGAACTCTTTTGGCAGCAAAAGCGTGTGCTGGACCGCTGTTGGCCTATGAATCCTTGGGCTTTCGCATGTGGCAATGAAAATCGTTGGAAAGGCGACTTGCAGAAACAAGCAAAGTTAAGAATGACTCGGTTTTATCGAAAGCAGTTAAAGAAACTGCTCCGAGCACGAAAGCGGGAGAAACTCGTTGATTTGGTGATGGCGATACCGGGAGCTTGGAAAGACGAGTTTGACCTTTGAATCTTCTCAGGACGGCAATAGCGTGACCCAAAGACACTGAATTACATAGCTAATCAAGATTTCCCACCATTGGAAAGCTATTTCCCTGGTTACCCCATGCTACGATGAAGGCTGAGGCTAAGATCCTTCGCTTGAAAGGTGCACTCTCCGATACACCAGACTGGCAAGTCATAAACGAACTCGTGATATGCTGCTCCTACGGTACTCACCATGAACCAACCATCGCATGCCTGTCGACAACACAAGAGCACAAAATCGGTGTAAACAAACAGGGAGATTCTGTGCCCGCACCTCGACCCTCAAACCTCCTCTCGAGATCGAGACTGCGAGTCCGCCAAGACAACAAGGGCCTCATTTCCATGACTCAATACAACTACCGACATGGCGATTGAGGCTCTGCTCTTCCACCCCATTCTCGCACCGCATCCACCACAAAATGAGGTGGCCCAGCCGTCATCCACCTCATTGCACCTCAACGCTCAGCGAGTAACGCCACTCAGCAAGGCAAACCCGTGGGCATCCCCGCCAGGCGCCGCCGCAACGCGTCCTGTGCATGGCATGGCCGGAGCGTGGGAGGGAGCGTGTGCGAGTATCTCCGTCGACGGAGAGATACGAGAACGACCGTCACACGCAGGCAGGCACCGTGCCCCGGACGAGTCGAGCGGGGTGGCACGGCTGCAAGGCAATCCAGTCATGCGAAGCGTCGGTAATGGCCCGTCCTGGATACCGATAACTGCCCTTTGCGGACGGGAAGAATGAGGCGGACGACCTTCGGGGCTCAGCGGGCGTCGACAAGCCTCTGTTGTTGCACTTTCGCCCTGTTTTCGTTGACTGGCTGGCCGCGAAGCCTGTTTTATGCCATGCCTTGGCCGCTTCCCCCTCCCGCACCCTCCATCTCGGGGACCGCTGATCACTCTGGACTGCGAGTGCAACATTCAGCCGGAGGGGGCATCTCCGGCGGAGGGCGGGCTGGGCTGCACTTTGACGCTGTAGCCGGGCGAGAAAGTCATGCGGAGTGGGTGTGCTGTGCTGCGCCGCACGCCTCTGACATGCAGTGTTGGTTCCATCCGGCCAGTGTTGCAATTGGACAGTTGTTGCGGCTCGTTAACTCGCCCGGCTGGTCTCGAACCCCAGACTATTGAGCTGGAAGAGCGTGACAGTGCCGATCCCTCTGGATTGTGGCTGCTTACCGGTTTGGTGGCAGCTTGCAGTCCAGCTCTGCCTCCTCAAATCGCGGATAGCCCGGGAATTCTGCATCGATGCTGGTACACAGCTTGTCCGGGCGTTTGCAGCGCTGCGAACTCGAGCTCTTGGCTCGCTGTGTCCACCTCAGGATCACTGTAAGAGGCTCCTCGAGTCTAGGCTCTGTCGCCGCGACACTGGCCCCGATGCTGTACTGCCGAGTGACAGCTGCGGTCCGCAACACAGCGATCGTGGCAGACCAGACCACAGCGTGAGATGTTCCTGGAGCTAAATCTTGTGCTTGACACGGTGACCACAACGCATGATGCGACGGGTGACCAGAGGCAAGCAAATGTATTCGTGTTGCTGAGCGAGTGCTCGATAGCTTTTCGGTATGGTGACCAGTCACCGGCAGCTTTCGCGAGCAGTATTATGCACAACCATATCCGTTACGCAGCATTTCCCGATGTTCAGGGCATGTGACAGGCTCATATCGCACTCGCTTTAGCCCGTCCAGAGACGGCGCAGCTCGTCGTCGTCATCGGGGTGAGCTCGACTCTCCCGGGACCGGGCCGCTCCCCCTCCCGGTAGGTCTCACTTAGACAACTCAACTCTTGGTAGGTCTGCCTGATTATGCTGTGCGAGCTCAAGGCGGGGTGTGATCTGCATCGTGACAGCGAGCGCGTTTCAAAGACTCTTCCAGACACAACCCTCGGGGACCAAAACTGCATCGCCGATGGAGGGAAGGGGAGGGCACTGCCTTCGGTGTCCCTTTTTCTGCTATTCAGCTTCCTGTTAGGTGCGGCACATCCCGTGTCACTCAATCAGGTTAGTAGACACACCTCCTCGTTTCTTGGACTGGGCTGGGCGGGGGCTAATTCTTGGACGGTCAGCCAGCCAGTATCGCCAACACGAGGAGCTGAATCGGCTTCATGAAGAGGGTGAGACACTGCCCGAGAGGGTTGCCGACACGCAGTAGTGTATGTTTGCCTTGCAGTCCGCAATGGTTCGCCTCGGCTGTCCGAGACGGACGTCGAGAGGTATCGCGAGATGTTCTGAGGCCCTCCACGCCTGGCCTCATGTTTCGTGATGACTCTCTCGTCCGTGGATAAACTCATAAGCTGAAAGTCAAGAGGCAACATGTTGCATCGGAATTAGACCCTTGACCTTGTTTTGAGCCTCGAGCATTAGCTCCTCTGATGAACAGTTCACGGTGCAGCAGTTCCCCCATCGCCTCTTTTAGTGTCAGGCCAGATATCCCTGGTATACCGATTGCCTATACTCTTGACAGCTTCTTGCGGGCGGGGCTGTGCCTATGACTCGAGTCAGTGCCTCACCGAAAGGAGACGCAAAGTGCAACCCATAGGGCGTTTGCCTCGCCTCAAAAGGCGGACCAGGATGAGGTGGATGAGTTGCGTCTTGATTAGTACACACACTTTCATTGCACCTCCGCGACACCTCCCACCACCCTGCCGCCTCACTTCTGTTTGCAAAAGCTTCAGAGCCGGAAACACCCACAGTCGGTCGCTTGGCCTCCCTTCCATGTACGTACCTGTGCCTCTTGTACACCTCAAAAGAACATAAAGTCGCATCGCCTCCCACCCCTCGTCGCCCTGTTTTTTCCACCCGATCTTTAGTCCTCATACTTCCTCGTTGAGACGTCCGGTGACTTGCCCCCTGCTCCTAAACAGATAAACCAAGAACAACATAGCCACGCTTCAACAACAGGGACGCACCTCAATTTGATCAATCCTTCCCCAAGATGAATCAACCGGGTGGCAGACCCCCGGCGGCAGCTCCCACAGGGATGCCGTCACAAAACTTTGCCCCTACGCCTGGTGGCTTCCAGCCGCCGCCTCCTCCCATTACCGCGGTCCCTCTGGACCTCAGAGCAGGACTGCCAGTTGGGGTTTCGGATCATCTTCGTCGAGACTTCACAATGTCCGAAGCCCGGGAATACCCATCCCCATACGTCGTCTATCGCATTGAGAAGCCCGATGACTTGAGTGACGTGGAAGACGAGGGCTTTCTGTCATACTCCGCTTGGGATAACGCCGAGCGATTCGAAGAGAGAATGCCTCTGCAGACTATCATCCGAGACATCAGAAAACTGAATCGGCTACCAAAGTCGGTTTCCCAAAAGAAAACCGAACTTCCCCCCGGAATCGCGCCCCAGCTTGATAAAACCGAGAGAAAGCTGAACCGAAGCAACCGGGATGCGCGATCGCGTTTCGTCCTCGCTCAATTCGACGTCGAGTTGAGAAATCTCGCCGACGGGAGTATCCTATCGGATCTCGGCAAAGGAAAAAAGTCCTACAAAGAGACATCTCCTAGAAGGAGGGCCCTTAAAGAGAAAAGAGGGTCTTCAAAGCCAAAGAGGATCAAATGCGAGGTTGTCGCCATCATCGCATACTTCAAGCGGGTTCCCATGAAGACCCATATGGAGGACAGGGTCGGGCGTGAAAGAGTACAGCAAATGGCCCAGGTGCATCTCAACCAACAACAGGCGGCCCAGCAAGCTCATCTGCAACAAGAAGCCCAACGTCAGCAGTTGCAGGCTAGGCAATTGCAGGCCCAGCATATGCAAGCCCAACAGCAGCAACATCTGCAGCAACAGAAGCAACAGCAACAGCAGCAACAGCAGCAGCAGCAGCAGCAGCAGCAGATGGGTGCGCAGAACCCCTCTATCATTCCCATTCCGCCGCCCCATGCCGTGCCAAATCAAGAGCGCCCGCCTGCTCGAGTCGTCCCTGTTAATATGCAACCTACCGCCCCCCCTAAGCAAGTTCCACAGCCGCAAGGCAATACTCCCAAGCCAGCTCCTCAACAGGGCAACAATGCGCAGGGCAACAATGTGAAGCCCGCGCCTCAGGAGAACAGGGCGAAGCCAATGGACTCTGATAATCGTCCCGCCCAAGGTACACAACACGCCAATCCTCAGCAGCAGAGCCGGGACATTCGGCCAGAACAACCTAAGAAAGTTGTCATCAACCAACAAGGCAACCATAAGCCAATCAACCAGGGCCAAAGAGACTCTGGCAGGGATGGCAACCATGGCCGCCCAGCGACTATGGTTGACTCGGACAACAAGCGGTCTAGCAAGTCATATTCCATGAGTTCTCGTGGTTCCATGGAATCGGATGATGGTTGGTCAGACGTAGAAAATGGTCGCTTGACGCCTGATTCTTCAATCGGCTCTAGTTACCGTGAGAGGCGACCTTCATCGTATCGGTCAGAGCGGGGCTCCCGGCGATATGGCTATGGCCCTTCATCGAGACGCGGAATGCCACCTTCGTTTGACCACGCCACGGAACACTTGTTCTACGCACCTAGCCGCGCGCCAGCAAGAGTTCTGTATGAGCGTCCCGTCCGCAGGCATCGCGAAGACAGAGATCAATTCCCGCGAGAGTTTGAACACTACACCTATGAGGATTCTGAGGCTTACCGACCAAGGAATGGACCCCGTCTGCCACGACAACCCAGTGTTCGACACGTCAATCCTCGGCAGCCGAGACAAGGCCTCTTGGACTCGGAGATCAAGCGGACGGCAGACCGTCTGGAGCGGCTTCACCTGGAGCGGAACGGGCGCTCTCAAGGATCGGAACGTCAGCCCCCTGACGAGTTTAGGGGTATTGAGGAGGACATCGAGTTTCGTCGCGAGCTCCACGACAGGGTAAGAGTGGCCCCCAGTCGATATCCTTACCGACCTTCGAGGCAAGAGGATCAATGGTATGAATACTAGCCACTCAGGTGCACCCGTAGAGCGTGAGACCAGTTCTGGCGCATTGCCCTGGGACCCCTTAGGCTAGAACAGAACTGATTCATCTGAACGAGTTTACGGTCGAGAGAGGGTTGAACAGATTGTACGAAGACGGATTTGAGGGGATTTGCAGGACCAGGCTGCGCTCTTCTATGTATTTCTATATCATCAGTGTCTGACTTTCATTGAGGGTTAGTTATCAGAATGTACCAACTCGGATTAAAAAGGGGTGGGCAAGGCGGAACATGACTAGCATGACTTTACGACGACGTTTTTATTAATGAACGTTCTGAATAACGAGGCAATGGTGACTTAGTAAAAAGAATACCAAACCACGTCTTCTTTCTCCGTGAAGCGAGGTGAAATTTGGGAGTTGACATCAAAAGGAGGTGTTTTGGTCACGTGACCGCGTTGCCCCTCTAACTAGGGTCGCGCTTTCCGACGCGGTAACATGCCCCCATGCACTTTCCCACCCCTCGACCGACGCGTCTCCCATTAATGCAGGTACATCCGTACTCTTATCCCACCCACCTCATGTTCCTATTTCCCACACATCGCCGGATTGGACTCAATTCTCCTCCAACTCCCCTCTCGTGATTGCGGGCTTCTTTCTGGATGTCGTCGCTACCGTCTTATTTGCATTAATCTCCCGTCATCACGGAGTCGACCTTATCGCTCCCCGGTTTATGAAGCTGGCTGTCGTGAGCCTCCCAATCCGATCCTCGCTGGCCAGTCGCAATATCGTCAGGACGTCGCTTCAGCTTGTTCACACCCATACCTTTCGGCCTCTCAAGTCCTTAGCCGCAGAACCAATGTTCTCACAGGCTAACAAGAGGTATGAGGCCAACCAGGCGGCTCCGCGTAAAACGCTGGACAAGCAGCTATTCCCGTCCAGCAGCCCCAGTGCATCAAATGGCGATATTCGAGAGCAGATGAAGAAGCCGGTGGTGAACGGCTCTGGTTTTACTTCTGCGTCGGCGAGGATCCCCCAAGCACAACCCACGCCTCTCAACAATCGGTCTGTGAACCTTCGCAGCCATTCTAGCAACCGAGTAGCGCCGGGCCTTGCATCTTTGTATGGCAAATCCGACTCGTTCAAGCAGGAGCCCGATGTCATCGACCTCACTAGCAATGAAGGTCCATCCCGAACCGGCCACGCGGTCTACTTTGCTGAAGACGATTTCAGCGATGACGATAATCTAGATCTCGACTATGAGGCGCCGTCAGCATTACCCGCTCTCCCGTCTGCTCCTGTGCAGCCCTCCGCGAAGGAGACCATGCCTCCCCCTCCTCCGTCGACTCAATCAGACAAAATTCCTTGGTCATCCTCTCCAGTCTCACACTTCTTCCCTGCTAAGCCCAGCCGACAGGTGTCGGTAACCTCGTCGACCACTGAAAAGTCACTGAAACGAGAATCGTCTGGTGACGTAGATGGATACGACTCGAACCCACCCAAGAAGGTCAAAAGAAGAGTTCTCCCAGCGAGCTTTAGTAAAAAGGAGGAAGAACCAGATGATAACGACGATTTTAACCCGGCTATGAAAACCCCGGCTCCCAAGCGGTTCGCTTGGGATGCTACTGCCAGCGCCGTGAAGGAACAGAAGAAACAGTTCAAGAACCAGAAACAGCCAGAGCCTGATACTGGCTCTCGTGATTTCACAGCCGAGGAGATGCGTGAAATCACAACGGGCTCCTCAAAGCAGTCGAAAAATGTGGCAGTCACGCTCAGTGAGGAGCAGAGACATGTTCTGAACCTAGTGGTCAACAAAGGCCAGAGCGTCTTCTTTACTGGTCCAGCTGGAACTGGAAAGTCTGTGCTCATGAGATCCATCATCTCGGAACTAAAGAACAAGCATAAGAAGAATCCCGAACGTGTTGCTGTGACAGCATCTACGGGTCTCGCCGCCTGCAATATCGGTGGCATCACGCTGCATAGCTTTTCTGGTATGTTATGACTTGATCTATCGTCGCGAGCTAGCACTAACAGTATGAAGGTATTGGACTCGGCAAAGAGGAAGCTCCTGAATTGGTGAAAAAGATTCGCAGAAATCCAAAGGCGAAAACCAGGTGGTTGCAAACGAAGTGTCTTATTATCGATGAAATCTCGATGGTCGACGGGGAGCTTTTCGATAAGCTATCTACTATTGGCAGGACCATCAGGAACAACGGCAGACCCTGGGGCGGCATTCAGCTGATCATTACGGGTGATTTCTTCCAGCTGCCTCCTGTTCCTGATAAGGACAAACGCGACACCAAATTCGCATTTGATGCGGCCACATGGAGCACATCGATAGACCACACTATTGGACTTACGCAGGTCTTCCGACAGCGAGACCCAGAATTCGCTCGCATGTTGAACGAAATCCGTCTGGGTCGAATCAGCGATCGAACAGTGCAGGCATTCAAAGCACTCTCGCGGCCACTGAAATTCAACGATGGTCTTGGAATGGCCGAGCTATTCTCGACACGTAATGAGGTGGAAAGTTCTAACGAGAAGCGTCTTCAAGCACTGAGTGGAAAGGCCACGAGATATGACGCTCTCGATACGGGAGACCCCAAAATCCGGGATAAGCTCCTCGCGAACATGATGGCACCGAAAAGCATCATCCTGAAGAAGGGCGCGCAGGTCATGCTCATCAAGAACTTGGACGAAACCCTTGTCAATGGATCGTTGGGCAAAGTGATTGATTTTGCAGATGCGAAGACGTTTGAGTTTGAGGGGTTCAATTTCGACGGAGACCAGTCTATGGCCAAGGCTGCTCGGAAATTGGCGGCGTTCAGCAGAGACGAGGACGCCGTTTCATCGAGCTCGATGAAGTATCCTGTTGTTCAGTTCATGGCGACTGACGGCAGTTCCCGAACAATTCTCTGCCAGCCAGAAGACTGGAAAGTCGAATTACCCAACGGGGAGGTCCAGGCGAAGCGATCACAGCTGCCCCTCATCCTGGCCTGGGCCCTGTCTATTCACAAGGCACAGGGTCAAACACTGGAAAGAGTCAAGGTCAACTTGGGAAGGGTTTTCGAAAAGGGCCAAGCCTACGTTGCCCTGAGCCGAGCCACATGCCAAGAAGGACTGGAAGTGTACGGCTTCGACAAGCAGAAGGTCATGGCTCACCCACGAGTTGTGACGTTCTACAACAAACTCTACAGTGCGGAGGAAGCGAACAAGAAACGACCGAAAGAGATAGGCGATTTTATAACGAATCGGTTTGGCGCACGTCCGCCTGCACCGGTGAAGGCCCCTCAGGTGATTGATCTGGACGACGACGAGGAAGCCATGGCTTCGTACGGGTATTAGTCTTGAGTTACCGGCAGCTAGATGGGAAGGTGCATGAAGAGGCGTTTATGAGCGTTTTCTGAAGGGAATCTCGACTAATTGAGGGGATTCACATGTTTTGGTCTTATGTACTGCGTGCATGGGTCGGTGTTGTAGATGGAAGACGGGTCAGGGCCAACGGTCGATAAGGATGCATAGAACATCCTGAGTCAGGTGCCTGATAGACGATGCCAGGACAGAACTTCCACTCTTGATAGTGAAATAAATATTATTCAACTCAAGCTGTGCATATTTCTCGTATTGTGTAATTCTTGCCTCGTATAGTAGGTACAGCTGTTCAAGTCGTCATACGCGCAACCCCCTGAACACGTGACCCACTCTTTCTCCATGTGGCATCTCCCCGTCGACAACTTAAGCTACACCTCGCCGAGCTCAAAGAACATCGTCGCCAACACCACGATGCCCTGAACGGGAGCCCACGCCTCTGACTCCCGGACTCGCCCCCTCTAGCATGGTCAATTGCGACCTTCCGCCACCGCCATGTTCGCCCGCGCGCTGCTGCTCGTCCTTCCCGCCCTGACGGCGCTGGTCTCGGCTGTGCACCCAGATGCGCTGCCTTCGTACCATTACGGCGCGCCGATTCACGTCGAGTGCATGAACCGCAGCTCGTGAGTGTTCTCCTGAAGAAGGGATGAGTTGGTGCTGACTTACGTAGCGAAACTGGCGAGCATATCGAGAACGAGAAGCATGAGATCGAATGGATCCCGTTTCCTGTCTGCAACGAGACCGGCCGCCCGCTTGAATTCCACTACGGCATCGAAGCCGACGTCAACTGCACCGTGCCTTTTGTATCAGACCCCTTCTTCCACCTCCTCGAGTTCTACATCCACTCCGACGCGCCTCTCTCGTGCCGCCTCCCCGCGCGCCCCCCCGCCCACATCGAAGTCGTCGGCGAAACCCCTCCGCCACAGGAATACATCCCGCTGGTCTTCGCCCTGGCCGGCACCCTGCAACTGAGCCACATGCACATCTCGACGCGGCTCAACGTGCTGCTCCATTCCACGCCGAAGCACCACGCGCGCGCGCACGACAGCGGCGTGCTGGACTCGGGCATTGCGTACAGCACCAGCCCGCTGAGCCACATGCAGGGCAGCTTCACGCGCAAGCTGGTGATTGGCGATCCGCTGCCGCTGAGCTTCAGCGTGCGGTGGTTCCCGACGCCTGCGCTGCCCAAGACGGAGGGCAAGGTGGAGTGGCAGGGGCTGGGCGGGCATATCTACGCGAGCACGGTGTTTTACAGTCTTGTGTCGTTTGGCGCGGGCGTGTTGGTCGCGGGCATGTATACCCTGGGCGTGGTGCTGCCGCGGAGGCTTAAGGGCCGGTCGTTAGGCGGTGCCACGCCGTTGGGGTATGGGTTGAATGGCGGGAATGGCGTGGGGAATGGTTGGGGGTATTCGAAGCAGCACAAGCGGATAGATTAGAGGGTCTTGTCTTGCGTGTTTCTTGAACATAATGCTTGCTTGCGGAGTCTGGGAATGGGTGCTTTGGGTGGGAGTTGCGGCGGGTTGCTTTGTAGAGCACTGTGATTGATTGTATGTATCCTGCTCGAGGACTTGGGTTTCTGTATGAAATGGGCTATCCCCATGGTAAATCAATGTATACCGCTTTCTGTCTGGACATCCCATTTTCAGACTTTGAGTTGCCTGATTCTCCCCCTACAGCATCTCACTGCGTCTTGGGCTTTGCAGTTGTGCCGCTCTGCAGACGTCCCAGCAACCTGCAATACATATCGACAGCCATCACAGCAGCTAAATCCCGTCAGCTTCCCATCACACCTCAAGCTCAAACGCAACACTCACGAATCACAACAAACGGCAAATACGTCGCATACAACAGCCTCACCCTCCTCTCCTCACTCACCACATCCACCCCCATCACCGCCAACTCCGCACAACAAGCCACACTGCCCATAGCCGTCAAGCAGCCAAACGCCAGCGCAGCCAACTCCGCCGCCACCCCCGGCCGACTTCGCACCAACCGGCTTGTCAGAAACGCAGCGAGCGGGAGCTGCACGAGGCCTTCAACGATGAGAAACCCGTGCAGCCACGGCGGGGGCGCGTTGGCGAAGAACGGGTCGCCGGTGGTGGATATGTAGGTGCTGCGGAGGGTGGTGAGGAAGTGCAGGGGGGAGGAGGGCGAGGTGTACAGGGCTTGGGGGTAGAAGTCGACGAGGTCGAGGACTGGGAGATGTTAGCTGGGGTTGGTTGATACAATGAGTGGGTGGTTATGTAGGTTGAACAAGGCAGAAGATGAGTGAGAATATCATAATTAATCTCAGCCTTCCCAGGCCTGAAGACGTACGTCCTCTTCACGTACCAAGCATGCCACACAGCTGCGTCGCAATGACGACCAAGTAAATGTTATCCCGCCATGGCTTTTCGGATGCCATCGTGTCAATGTCGCGCTCCTATATCGAAGAAGTCACTAAGCCTAATAAGAAGCTCTAATGAAAAGGTAGCGCCCAGGATTTAATTGACAATGGAAGCTCAGAATTGGCGATGCGGTGAAAAGAGCCGTTGCTGACAGGAGCTGAAGAATCGCTCGCGCCAGAGGAGGTAGCATTTTGGTTTGTCGGAATAATCGGCTAACAAAAACGCCGCTCAGCAAAGCAATATGCAGCCACAATCCGACCTCAACGGTGCCTCATCTTCCAATTCTCATCACCTTATTGGTTCTGTTTACGAAATCTCGTGAAGCAAGCAGACCCTTTAAAATACTCCTGTTGTTATCATTTGCTGACTGTTTCTTAGCCATCGGTATCTTTAGTCAATTCAACACCACCGAGCAGAAAGAATCCATTTCATTAAGGTCTCAAAACAGCTCCTGAGAAGAGAAGAATATCATAACATATCATCAGTACACATTAAGTAACGTCCCCCAATCTCCAGATTAGTTCCTCGTCGTAAACATCACCAATTCCCAACACCTCGACCCTTCTCTGAAATGCCCTCCAAAATCTCGTCTCTAGCCGAACAATATAACAAGTATCATACCCACATCTCAAATCTCGTCTTCACAGGTCCCCAAGCTGGGAACTCCCGGTCACTGGACGGCACCTTGACCTCCGAGCTGCTAATCCCGACATACAAGCCTGCCACCAGACGCGGATCGACCACCTCATCATTGCTACCGAGTACTCGGAACTGCAACGTCTCTCGCAAGAATGGCTCTGCAACGTTGACCGCTAGGGACGGGATCTCCCCTGCCCCGACCATCTTCAGAAGCGCAAGAGTTAGGGGTAAAGTGCCCGAAATCTTGGACTCAGAGCCCGTGTTCCGGTCCATGGAGAAAATTGGCACCGTGCCGATTAGGTTGGACGCTCCATCCCACTTACACGTCTCGTCAGGCACGTCGCCAATAAAGAAGTAAATGCTGAAGCGCCCATCGAGGGCCTCGGTATTGACGCGCACATTGGCGATCCATTCGGTGTATCGGCCATTCTTGACGACCGACGACACGGGCGGATTTTCCGCGTCGAGCTTCACATTCGGACGTTGCCCATTGAACCTCCCGCCAGCTTCCCGAAATGTCCTTATTTCATGCGGATAACGGCGATTCTTCTGTGCTCGCGCCTTGGCTCGTAGTCCCTCCAAGCTCGTGCCCCCATACCACTTTGTGATCTTTTTGATCAGCTCGCCTTGAACATCGTACCCCTCGATAGGAGCTACCACGTCCGCGTACGAGTATCCAAAGGTGTCCGGAGTCCTCGCCATATCCGAGTTCCAGAAGGTGTTGTCGTTGATAAGGAACGGCGTGAGTGGAGTATCTGACTGCTGAATTGTTCCTTTTAGAGCCGTATAGCTCGTCTCACCCGCAGGCTCTGGTCTCATCCAAGAATTGGGGTTGAGAACCTGCCAGAAGATGGCAAGACGATCAGTCTGAGCGTGATGAAGAAAGAACAAAGGATCAAAGGCCGAGAGGGGAACATATGTCATGTGTCCCTTCAATCCGCCGTAAATATGGATGATATCGTGAACGGATTCGAGGCTGTCCCATGTTGACAGGTTCTGCGAAACAGCCCAACCCTTGTTACTGAATGCATTGTAGTCCTTATAGCTAGAGTACAGGATATAGAGCCGTTGTTGAATCCCAGGCAGCTGTGCCAATAACGCAGCGTTGACCTGCTCGTTGTGAGATGGCGGATCTGTTATGCTGACCGTCAGGTTGGGTGCTCTTTTGGTCTCATCCCACTCTTTCAGCTACACTGGCCGTCAGTGAACGTGTAATCCATAGGCTTTGAAAGATTAAATCTTACAGGATCCCAGATGAAAGCAGCCTCCTCCTTGGGATGGAACTGGTAGGCGTACAGAGGGTTGCTGATGGTCTGGACTCCGCGAGGCCCCTTTTGCTCCATGGTTGCGTTCCAAAAGACATCCGGAAAGTGAGTCTGCCCGGCGGGAGCTGAGATGGCCCAGTCCCAATAAGGGATTCGGAAATCAGATGCCGCCTGCTGGTAGAGCAAACGATCGGTTGCGTTAGGGAACATGTTAGCAATGATATTCACCATTCGAAACATTTCTTGCTGTCTAAATTTAGCCATTACTTCAACATTCTCCAGGAATGGTTCAAACCTCGAATAGAGCCAAGTATGGCCGATGCCATGTGCAAAAGAGAATCGAGCTGTGCGGACAGTACCCGGATTCCTCTGCGCCAGGCTCAGGCCCAACGCCATTCCATGTCTGATATGGCACTCCATGGATACCTGTGATGCAGCACCGATCAGCTCACACACACCCACAACACAAGCAGGGCTCCAGATCCCCAATTCCAATCCTTACACAGTGCAACATACCGGCAATCTGGTACCACGACGTGGGATCGTCCTGACTGACTGCCTGAAACATACTCAGCGCCAGAATGTACAGATCCCATCGGTGAGAGTCCGCTTGCATCTGTCGAATCTCGGGCCTTAGTGGTAGACTGCCGTTGTGAGAGAGTGGCAGCCTCCCGATAGTCACTGGCGCAGATTCGTCTTGCCGTCTAGTGATCTGGGAGATGTTGACGTCTGTGCCGTAGTCGTATGTCTGGCCGCTGACAAGGGCGAAGGCGCCCAGGAAGCCTCCAAGGGCAGCGAGGTGCCGCATGGCTGGTGTAGCACCGCTGCTATCTTCGAGACTGTTGTAGAGAAAGTAGTGGTGCCTCGTGAAGGAGGAAGTGCGAGAGTGAGGGGGAGGACGGACTGCCAAGGCTGTTCTCTCCGTGTGATGGTGAACGTTTCCTCGAGTCCAAGCCGAGTGCTTCCCCTCAAGCAGCAAAATGGCCGACCGATTCGACTGTGAATGTCGATCTGACCACTCAGAAATATTAGAGAGAGCAAAAATTCACCGTCAAATCGTTGTGAATGAGTGCTGAATGAGAGTGTCGTCGACGTGATCTCCGGGATATCTTCGCTTCCTCGCAAAGACCGTCGTCGTTTCGAAGAATGAGAGAGCTTGGCCAATTCCAAGAAGAAGAAAGTAAAAGACAGAGTTGAGAAAGAAGGAATTGTTTGCCGCCAGCCGAACAAGAGTGAGAGAAAAAAGCGAGAGCTCACGACGGCACCACGACCTTGTGCGAGCCGAAAGAACCGAAGACGTCCAGCCCCCCTTTAGGTCTGTTTCTCCTTCCCTTGGCGAAGTGCTCTGATCGGTCTCTCGCTTGCCGGCACCGCAGAGAGTGTTTGCCGGAAGAGAAGATGCGAGAGGGGGGAGGGGGACGCGCATGTTAAAAGCAAAATCGCTTGAAGAAATCTGAGAATGACTTCACCTCGGCTTCTAATTCGGGACGAAAGATCCGACCCGAATTTGCTGACGTACCTCCAGAGAGCGCACAGGGAAGGTGCGTCTCTCACCTGAAGACGTGGCTTCACGTCAATTTCCTTTGCTCCCGTCTGGCTCCCGATGCGGCAGGCAAGGTGCAGGTTCAGGTGCAAGTGCAAGTGCGCCAACACCAAACCTCCCGCCTCCATCATCACCACATCCCGTATCAAGGCTTTGTCTCTCACCGCACCGACACCTTGCAGCGACCGATTAGGTACTTCTGCGCTCTCCAACGAATCTCCTCGCCCTCTCACACGGCATCCTGCAGTCACACAGACTCGCGCCCGTCCGCCCTCGTATTACGGCGAGGCGCTCGATTCCCGCCCTGGGTACCTGCATCTACCCTTCGTTTGCTTCGCTGTCGGAGCCGGCTAATCGGAGCCGGCTGGGCATTTTCATCGTCGCCAAGACGATGTGAGAGCTTGCTGCTCGTATCGCAACGTGCCCCCCTGAGTCTGCAACTGCGTGACGTTGACGATGGGAGAACGAGTGCCGAGAGACATCACCATACAATGTGATTGACATCTTATGCGTGCGACATTCATCTCTTCAGCACACCAAGTTTCCCAGTCGACCACCGGACACCGTCATACAAACAAACATCTTCGACACGAGAGGATGCATATTCTCACACGAGAGCTCATCTCCTCCATCCAAGACGAACAGCTTATTCGAATAATCTTTGGTATTTTCCACTGAAAATCAATGCCTTTTCCTAATATACACCTGCGCCACAGGAAAGAAAGGCTCTAAAAATATCTCGCTCCAACCCCTTTGAGATCCTCATTTCCCCTAGATACGTGTCTGCAAACAAAACATCTTGTGACGACATAGCAGGGTAAACGGGTCCCGACGAGAAATGCAAACAAAGCAGTGCACCCATATCCATTTATTTTCCAACCGTAACGCCATTCAATGCCATCGGCTTCATTGGCCGCATCGGCCCCTTTCGCGGCTCGTCTGCTTTGCCCACCCGGTATTTCAGTTTGACACCCATGGCCGCCAGTTCAACATCCAGGAACTTGAGCGCACCGGGCACCACAACCATAGTTGTCTCGTCGCCGCCCACCCACTGGTGACCCTGGCCGTCTTCCCAGATTTCGCCCTGGATCTCCGTCAGGTCCACACCCTCGGTGTCGTCAATGCGGATTGCACAGTTGCGGCACCGCACAATGCTCGGCGCCCGCTTCGTGCCCGGTGCGAACTGCGACACTGTCGGTTGCACTGACAGGAACGAGCCGCAGCGTCGGCAAATCCACGATTTCGCGTAGTCAGAGCAGTTGAGCAGTCGGTCCTGGAGCAAGAAGGCTGTGCCGTGTGCCAACAACGCATCACGCTCCATCTCTCCGACACGGATACCACCACCACGCTTTCGGCCCTTGATGGGCTGGCCCGTCGTCGGCACCACAGGACCTGTTGTTCGCACCTGGTATTTGTCGTTGACCATGTGTCGCAGACGCTGGTAGTAAACAACACCAATGTAGATATCCGCCGCAAGCTCCTCACCAGTAATGCCCGAGTACATGGGCTCGTTGCCGTGATAGTTGTACCCGGCCTTGAGAAGCTGGTGGCCGAAGTAATCAGCCGCCGTGTTCTGCTCGTCGAACTTGAAGGGCGTCGAGTCCTGTGCCAAGCCGTGCAGGGCTCCAGACTTGCCGGCCAGCGACTCGATAAACATGCCGATAGTCATTCGCGATGGGAAAGCGTGAGGGTTGATGATAATATCTGGCTGCATGCCTGACTCGCTGAAGGGCAGGTCGACAGTCGGCCACTTCTGAGATGCGACACCCTTCTGTCCGTGTCGCGACGAGAACTTGTCACCGATGATGGGCGATCGCGGGATGCGGAACTTGACGGAGATGGTCTGCAGCGGCTCGTTGCCCGTCTCAGCACCAATCAGTCGGACCTCCTCGACGAAGCCCGTCTCGCCGTCCTTGTACTTCTCGTAGTGCGTGATGCCGTCGAGGTTGACCAGCTTGCCATTATAGTCCTGCGTGACAGTGTGCCAGGCGCAGATGACGTCGCCCTCCTGGATCAACCGCCCAACGTGCGGCAATCCATCGTCGTCGAGCATGCCCTGGTACTGAGCACTCACGTAGCTGTGCGGCGCAAAGCCGAAAGCCTTGGTCACGCTGCGGCTGGCCTTGGTGCGCGAATCGTCCTTGAGGCTGATCTTCTTGGTCTTGTAAATGGTACCATGTCCAAAGCCGCGCTCATGCGCGCTCTTGTTCAGAATCATGGCGTCGTCCATGTCGTAGCCTGTGTAGGAAATAACGGCGACTACCGCGTTGGTGCCGTTGGGGAAGTTGTCGAAGCCGTAGGCGTTGTGAAGAGGCGCGCGCACGATGGGCGTCTGGCCTGTCTGCAGACGATACGTCTTGTTGTCGGTACGGTAGCGCAGTGCTGTTCCGGGCGTTCCCATCGTTTGCTTACCCATCTGACACTGGTACATGTTTCGCGGTGACTGGTTGAAATCGGAAAAGGGGGTCATGTTGGCGAGGATACTGAGCATGTTGGTCGGGTCAAACTCGACATGCGTCGACCGGCCCGACTCGATCTCCTGCGGCACCACGGCGATGGTCATGTATGGCTGCTCGTACGGGCCGACCCAGTCCTCTTTTTGCAGGGGCAGATACTTGACAGGTCGCACCATGCGAGCCGGCGTGGACGTCATGTAGATACCAGGATACGATCCGCCCGAAGACGGCGGCACGTACCCGATCTCGAGCTGCACCGGCACACCGTGGGAGCCCTCAACCTTCCAGTAGCGGAAGCAGTCGCTGATGCGCACAGCCTCTTGAGGCGTGCAGAAGCCCAAAATGCGACCGTCAAGCATCACTACGACGCTCTCCTCGGTGGAGGCAGACGACGCGGGAACGATACCCAACTCCGCTGCAAGAGCTGGGATGTGAGAGACGTCGATGGAGTCCGTCATGATCTTGCACTTGTGCGCCAAGTGGTTAAGCAGACCGCAAGGCGCTCCATCGGGAGTGTGGACAGGACACATGAAACCCCATGACTCGGGAAGAAGCTTTCGTACTGTCGTAGTCTTGAGTTGGGCGAAGAAGGCACCTCGATGCACCATGCGGAAATGGCTGATGAATCGAAGGAAGTTGAGCTTCTCTGCAACAACAGTAAATCCAGCAGTCTGCTGCAAGTCGAGACCTGAAGGGCTCTGCAGGTTACCCGTTGACAAGAAGTACTCAAGCGCATTTCCCAGGTTCTCGTTTGCTTTCCGGAAAATAGTATTGGGGAAGTCCTTGCGGAAGTCCTCCGAGGTAAAGGGAACGGTAGGGTACCTCCGGAAGTAATCTCGCAGCGACGCTCGCACATTGACGGCGAGAAACTCGTCGAGTCTCTCCTTGAGAATTTGGCCATACAGGAAGCCACCAAGGAGAATCTCCTGGTTCTGGATGGCATCAGGGTTGTCGACGGCACACTCGCCCGCCACAAGCGCATAGAGCTTGCGAATCATGAACAGAACCATCTTGAACTTTTCGTAATCCTGCTCCTCCGTCACATCGACATTTCCGAGATGGACCAGCACAATGCGGCGCAAGAACTCAGTACCCACGTCGTAATTGGACATGGTATCTGGCACGCCCAACACGACCCGGAACTTCTCACCCAGGAACGCCCTGGTCTCGGATTTGCTGTACAGCTTGTAAGACTTGTACGTCCGCAGCAGCAGCTCGATACGATCCGTAAGGAATGTGTTCTCCGTCGACTTGGAACCTGCTGGGCCGACGAGCCCCTCGAAGATTTCGCCATCGTTGGTCTCGACTAGAGCCTTCAGAATCATCATGACAGGCACTAGATACTCGTTCTTTCGCCACGAGAATCGGAAGGTCATGTTGCCGTCGTTGAGGTAGTGCAGGACATTGGTCTGTGAGGTCTCGTCCGGACGCACCGATCGCAGGATGATACCGTAGGGTGTGTATCCAGGGCCACGGTTCTGGAAACTCGGTCGGTTGATAGCCATGGGGAAGTTTCGCTTGTTCAGCTGCAGTAGTCGAATAATTTTCTCGATGCCGTTGACGATGAAGTATCCTCCCAGTTCTTCTGACTCCTCTTTCCGCTTAACCAACTGTGCAGGTGAGTTGCCTTCCAAGTGACATCGGTTCGACTAAAAATTCTGCCGTTAACACCAAATCTCCTCTGACTGTGCCTTTTCCTACCTTGATCATGATGGGCACCTGTCCCAGCTCGCGGACAAACTCCACGGGGTCACCACCGTTAATGCGGTATTCAAAGGTCGCCGACAACTTTCCCCTGTAGGTGACATGGCGCTCCCTACACTCAGCGGGCAGCACTTCACGATTCCTTGCCATCTTGTTCGACGGGGGCACCTGGGGACGCTGTAACATCACATCCTTGTAGCGGATGCTCAGACGATTCTTGCCCTCGGTGCCCGCACGCTCATCACCATCGAGGTAGACTTTGGTGCCAATGTCGGCCAGGCCGTGCGCCACAAGTCCCGGTCGGCCATCGTCGCGGAACAGCCCATTGAAAGACTCGATATGAGGGTCGACCGCTAATTGGAGCGCAGGATACGCGGTGTGGTCTTTAGGAGGGTTGCGGAAGAGGTTCTCGCGGCGCAAGGTGTGGTATTCATGGTCCCACTCGGTGTTGGTGGCCGAGGGCGCCATGATGAGAGCTCGTGTGGTGGTGCAGGATGAAGTCGAGATATGGTCTACACGCCGAGGATCGCAGGAGTATTCGGCGGAAAGGACAGCTAAAGCTGAACCATTGAACTGAGAAACCGTTGAATAACGAACTTGTGTGCCTGTGCCAGCAATAAAATGTGAAGAGAAACCAGCAGTTGCGTTCCGGCTTGCTACTGCCCGCTCTCAAAGCTGTAGTCGCAGACACATAAAAAAGTGATGCTATCCCGGCGCCGCCAAAAATTTCCAACCACTGCTCCGGTATCAGCAGAAAAAAAAATTGCCCGTTAAGCACGCGCAGGTCACATGAGCCCCACGGCTAGCTTATCGATAAGTGCGGGGGCGGGCCTCCTCGGGGCGACCAATCAATCACCGCAGTCCCACCGAAGACGGACAGCCCCTCCAGAGTGGCATCCAAAGTCACACCTCGCCAAAGCGTGGCTGCGCGCGAGCAAATCGAGAAGCCGGCCGCTGTATCGACCATGTTGCACGGCAGCGGCAGAAAAAGAAGGGCTCACCTTATGCATGCGTGCATGACAAGGGCGGAGGGACGGATGGGGAGGGGAGGGAGGGGAGGGGGTGAGAGACGATGAGAGACTGCCCGGTCATGGACATGAATAGATGAATTAACATGGCGTCACTCTTGCGGATCGCGATGCTCCGTCACCGCGGGACCAAGTTTCATGTGTGCCGGCGGAGGGTGGCAGACGGGAGAGCGAGATCCTGTCGTCGACGATGATGCTCTGGCGCGGACTGGCAGACTTGGGATGGGGTTGGGCTGGAGAGGTTGCATGGCGGCGTGCAGCAGCTTGGATCGGGCATCGCTGACAGACCAGACAGGACTCAACCGGGTCGCGGCCGTCCTCGAGCCCGGGGGCTGTCGCGAGATGTTTTCGCGGTCGAGGGCTCTCGTCGGGGATTGGCGATGAGCCGCCCTCACCATAGTGGCCAGGCCCAGCCCATGACAGCAGCGATGGATGGATGGATGTTCATCTGCAGCAGCGCCGCACGCTTTGGGGGCCAGGCAGGACCAGGTCCAGGACCAGGACCCAATCCAATGCGACGTGCCCAATGGGTGGCATGGGAGGGACCGTCTGGCTGCTCAAGCTGGGCATCATCGCCAGGGCTCCGGCTCTCTTACGCCCGCTGTTCTGGTCCATGATGGTCTGGCTCTGGCCTCGCTCCCCTGGTGCCTCGCTCCGTGGAACAGATCTAGCAACCCAACCCAAACACCATCCCGGAACCCAAGAGCAGCGCGAGAGGGAAATAGCTGCAAGCCATCTTCCTCCCCTCCACCAACCACGCGAGCCGACTCGCACGACCCGGGATGGCACGCACGCACGCACTCCCACTTCACCTTACTTTTTTGCTTCTTGCAGCCCAACGGTCCCCTAGCAGCACTCAGTCAATCACGGCACTGCTGGGTCGCAGACCCGGGCCTGATCTGACCTTTGGGACCGTATCCGGAGCCTGTCCTGGGCGCCTCTCAGCCAACGGACGGCGGCCGGTTTTGACGGCCCGCGCAGGTGCCCCATGGCGAACCCGAACCCGTCTCACGCGGGATTCGCACGCTGTTTGCTGTTGAGAACGGGAGCCTCGAGGCAAGTCAACTCGCTGGTCGTTGTGATGTTGTTGCTGCTGCCCGCGTCCACGTATAAAAGCCCCTGTGCAGCCGTGTCAGACATGAACCGAACCGGCCTCAACCACTCACACGTACATCCCATCCCGTCCATGCACCCAACTGACTCGATTATCCCCTCAACTTACCTCCTCTGCAGTGCTAAGTAATGACTAAGCCTGCCCGGCACCAGGTGCCAAACGGAGCTTGTCGACTGTGCCAACGAGTTGCAGGAAAAGGGCTCTCCGTCCCATCCATCCATCCATCCATGTATTAAGACGCTTGGAGCTGCCCTGCCTTGCCTTGCCCTGCCCTGCCCTGGCTGCCTTACGCGACCTGGCCTAAACCTCACTCGACTCTTCTTACCTGACCTCGCCTCAACCTGCGCTCCTACCTGACCGACCTTGAACTTCGACTCCGGCTCCTCTCACCATCTGGCTTCTGCTTCCTCCAACACCTCATTCTCCATTTTCCCCAGATTCTCTGCATCTCATCTTTCATCCCATCCCCTCCTATCCCCCGCAAGAACAGCAGCAGCAGCAGCTCGTTGCCGCCCAGCCGCTTCGCCCTGGTTCTCGCTAGGCGCCATCATCTCACGTCCCGTCGTCTTGGAGGCCCCTGCTGGTCCCGTCTCTCTAGCCGCCTTCAGCACCTTGTCGACCTTGACACTTGACAGGGCTCTGGACCTTGACACCTGCGTGTGAGGGGGACTACCAGAGAAAAATATCGGCAAAATTAACAAATCGACAAGCAGCCCCCGGTCGATGATCCGCTCTTTAGCTGTCTTGATCAACTCAACAAGTTATCCCGGCACACGAATGAGACGCCTCAGCGCTTAGCCGTCGCTATTCGCTACAGCTTCTATTAGGACCCCGACCTGGACGACTGCTCCAGGTGATTGATTGACTGACGGCTATCCGACACAGACACACAACTCCTCGAGTCACCACACCGGCTACGAAAGGTACCTGGCTTGTTGAGGTTGCCTGAAGTACCCCAGACCGGCCAGCCTAACGTGCACAACGGATCACAGTACTGGATGTACCTAAGGTACCAGGGGGAGCTACAGGACCTTGAACCTTACAGAACCTTGCACCTTGCTTGTTTTGCACTGCACTGCACCGCACGAGGCCTCGCTTCGCCGTTATCAAATCAACCAACCCTGGCTGCTGTCCCAGAAATCGAGACCAAAAAAAGAAAGCAAAATTCGATCATCCCCTCCCATCCAGACTCAAGCAAGGTACCCCCTCCTTGTCTGCTGGGGAAGCTCTTCTCGTCGCTTACAGGCTACCTGAGAGTCCAGCCCAGCCCTGCCCGCCTGAAGAGCCCTGGACGTACTCCAGACTCAAGCTGGCAGCTAAATTTCAACCTACCGACCTGACTTATTACCCACCTCCAAAAGCCCATCCTTGCTCATCGCCATCCCCGACCACGGGCTTGCGACAATACCCATCCACCACCACCACCATCCGCATCCCCCATCCCACATAACCTCACTTACCTGCCTATTGCCTGGCAGTCCGTACACAAGGCCAGCCCTTCTGCTGTCTTCGTGATTCGGGAATTCCGTGGGCTTCGCTCGCTGCTCTCCTCTGCCGGCTCTGGGCTGTCGCCGCAAACGCTTCTTTCGCCCGCCAGGAACCGCCTCGTTCCCCCGCCGGCGCCCGTTGCGGTCCCCCGTCCCGTCCGCTGTCTCGGCCATCATCTCGTCCCAGGTGGGGCTCTCTCTTGTGCCTCCGCCCAGGCGTCACCTCGTGCCAATCTGCTGCTCCTCCATCGTTGCACCACGAGCCTCTTTGCCTCTTGTCTTCTCTCCCACGCCCTCCCTCCCTCTGGCTCGCTCGCTCTCAGCTCACCTCCCATCGCCTCCTCGACACCCTCCGTCGGAGACGCTGGCGCGCGCACAGCTCACCCAGTCGCAGATGTTACTCGTCGGCTGGCACCGTCATACACGCCGCTTTTTCTCTGCAGCCCGTCCCTGCGTCTGAGCGCCGACAACAGCTCCCCTGCAACTCTATTAAAGCACCCCGCCCGCCACACATCTTTCACCGTCTCTCCAGATAATCCCACAAAGATATCCCGCGCCGCCCATTCCTGCCGGCCGTCGTTCTCAGCCGAGCCTTCCCCTCATTCGACACGACTTGCGTCTTCGTTTCGTCCTCGATTCCCGTCTCGACTCGACCGTCGCTTCGACTTTCGACCGCAAACATGGCTGGGATGTTTCGGAAGTTTTACGATTGGCTGTTGCGGATGTTTTGGTGAGTCGAGCTCGTAGCCTCGCCGTCGGCCGGTCGTGGGGTCTGTTGGGGTTGCTTTCGACAGCTGCCCGCACATGTTCCCTGCTATGGGCCGTCGTCGTTCAAGCTATCCAAGCTTCTGTCGTGTAGTCCATACTGATGGCGGGACCCTTAGGGCCATGGAAATGGAGGTCACTATGGTCGGTTTGCAAAATGCTGGCAAGACCTCGTTACTGCGAGTTCTGGCAGTGAGTTTTCCCAGTGTCGCATTGTGTCGCTTTCTGTTTGCGCCCTCATAGCTTGCTGACCGTGTCGTGTTTCGCAGGGAGGAGAGTTCACTCTTGAGTAAGCGCTTCCCATCATTATCCCTTTCGTATCGTCAGAGGACGGAGCCGTTGGACACCCTGGTTGGGCACAGACGCATCGGCTGACTCCAGATCTTGTGTAGCTCGATTCCGACTGTCGGGTTTAATATGAAGCGTGTACAACGAGGCCATGTGACACTCAAGTGCTGGGACATTGGTGGCCAGCCTCGGTTTCGGACCATGTGGGAGAGGTACTGTAGAGGCGTGAGCGCCATTGTCTTCATCGTCGACGTGGCCGATATTCCTCTGATTCCCCAAGCCAAGGAAGAGCTTCACGACCTCATGCGACACAAGTCGCTGGCCGGGATTCCCCTCCTCGTTTTAGGGAATAAGTCCGATCTCGAAGAGAAGCTCACCGTCGACGAACTAATCGACGAGCTCGATCTGAAGAGCATACAAGGCCGTGAGGTCTGCTGCTATGGCATCAGTGCGAAAGAAGAGACAAACCTTGACGCCGTGGTGGAATTCCTAATGAAGTGGGCAACCCGGGCATAAGCCAGTGTATCGGTTCTTTCAACGGATTGCGACAATCAAACGCTCGTTTGGTTGTCTCTGGGCGGTTGCCACAGGCTGGCACCCAGCGGTTGGCGTCCCATGTTTCATCCTTCCGGGGGCTCGGGGCAGGACTTGCGTAGGTTGGAGTCGAGTAAGACACCAATCAATGATTGAAGACGAAATAAAGAAGCCGAAATTGCGATGGTATGGCGGCGGGTATGGGGTTAACATATATAAACTTCCTCTCTCACGAGCTCACGACTTTCAAGATCTCTCAACCTATGAGCAGACTCTCTCACGGCCATCATCTCGGAAGGGAATCCTGCTTCAGAGGCATATGTGATGACAAACATGGGCAATAATGGCCTGGGTGGTCTCAGCACTGGCTAGAATGGCGGGCGGGTAGGCAGGCAGGGCATGTTTCTGTGCATCGGCAAGGGCACTTGCTTATTCTCCTTCTCGGGGCGTGCCGTGTTTCTTCTGTTTCTTTGGCTGGAGTTGTTCGAATAAGCATAGCAAGGGTTTCTGGCCACCTTTCTCGTGTACTTGACGAGCGGGTGGCCGGGTTTGTTTTGACGATAAATGAATGACGATGTACTGATGAAAGTTGGTCCCGAGCCATTGGTCCAAAGAATTGAAGAGAAGTCAAGAGTTAGTAGAACTGCTGAGCGGTTTCTCGAGGCCCTTGGGCCCCTTTTAAATGAACCAGCTGAAGAGTCGCCTCGTTGAAAAACTGGCGTGAGCCTTGCAGGAAGAACTGCCTAGTCTCCACGTGGAGTGAGGGGACGACACGGCGAGGCGGACGAACATGGGGGATGAGGCGGTGGTGGAGGGGACAGGCCCAGGTTTTGGCGTCGCGAGGGCGGAGGTACCACGCAAGTCGCTACCGGAGGTCGACCATCACAACCACCACCCGCGCGCGCGAAAGGCGTCAGAAGCGATAGTAGAGGCGATCAGAGGACGGGTATGAGAGCCTGCCAGTGAGATGAAAAGAAGAAGAAAATGGGAGTGAGTCCCCGGCCATGGGGTTGAGGACTTTCAAGGCTACACACGGACCACTTGATGCGTTGGCCAACTCATCTCTGCAGTTGACAAGCGCCGCCCGCCCTGTCATCCCCAAAGCCGGCATCGTGTCGAGTGTCGTGGGAGCTTCCTACTGGATCCGCTTGTCTGGGTCTCGCATTTATCATTTTTCCTTTTTGCCCGGACCTTCCCTCCTCTTTCTCTTCTGAGTATTTTGCTCGGCTGTCCGCTCCTCTCCTGGGACACACCCGTTGCGTTGGTCGGACTTTTGTCTGCAGTCTGCTTTGTTTGCCCGCGGGTTGATACCGCCTTCGCTTCGGGGTTTGCGGGCCTCTTGCACCCTATGAGGAGGAAGACACGAGCTGTCCGTCAACGAGACTGGACAGCATATGTTGCAGGGCGTGGGGCGAAAGTCGGTGACAGGTAAGTGTGGTTCTGCTTGTATACGTGGATGGGTGACTATGGCGACTTTTTCCCCGGCGGTGCAGTGGCGGCGGCGAGTGCCCGCAGAAAGCGAATCGAGCAAGGGAAACGAGGAGGGGACCGGGACAGTTATACGAGCCCAGAAAAGAGGAGGAGCAAGTGCAATGATGTGAATCACCTGGCGGGAGATGAGTTGACGTTGGGTCCTGGTGGATGCGAAGTCCTATTGGATCGCAGCGGACGATTGTGAGCGAATCGTGAACCTGGCGCTAGGCGACATGGCTTTCCAAAACTCCCGCTTGTGGTTCCCCGGAACCCTTTTCGATGGCCGACAGATTTAGGTCTCCAATGGAAGACGGGTGGAATGGCCATTGATGCAGAGTGGAGGAAGTCTTGGCTCGGGGAGCGTGAGGCAGATCCTGGCTCCGCGCAGAGGGGCTGACGAGCGAGGATCTCGAGTCTAGACCTGAGACTGTGCCAGCTCAGCTCAAGGGAGGATGAGATCCTGACCTCGGTTCCATTGTTGTCGATGGGCAAGTGGGCTTGCTCGAGGGCGTGTCAATGTCTCAGAGGTTGAATGAGGGAGGATGAAGAAGTCCAGGCTCCAGAAACAGGGGGGAAAGGTGAAGCCTTAATCCCGATGGTGGATGATCTGAGGAAGGAGCGAAGCGCGCCTTTGCAGTCGCCTACCCCAAGGTCTAGCAGGAAAGAGCCACCAAGTCCAGATCTTTACCATTAACTCAGCAATAAGGCCCTATTTCAACATCCTCTTCGTCGTCAAATTGTGTGCCAGACCCGGATTTATTCGGCTGGTAGGGCAACCGGTCGGCCAGATGAGTGAGGCTAGGGGAGGGGGCGGGGCTTGGAAGAGAGCGTGGCTTCTAAGTTTAATGGGAGGTGGAGGAAGCTGTCCAGCCGTTGACAAAGGCGAAATTGAGGATGCCATATGCTGATTACGGTAAGAAAGAGCAAGGAATTCATCTTTCGCAGCTGAGGCGTTGCCAAACACCACTTAGATTCCGGGCTAGGGGAAGATGTGGAAGACAACCTAATTCAACTCATCGTGCAGACGGACATTGGTGATAATGTAGCATCGTGATTTGAGGCCTACAGTATCAAAAGATATCCAGATATATTCTATTTATTACAAGTCATTCCTAGTGGTATTGCAAAATTCCAACCCAATGCCGTCATCAGATCCAAGTCCTATCCAAGAGTCATCAAGGATAATCCGTAAAGCCAGCCGTAACTCCATCCCGATTCAGCATATACCGAAACTTCTCGCTCTCTTCAAGCAGATACGGAGGCACATCTTCGTTGTTATCAATTCTCAGAAACTGCTCCGTCTTCCTCCCCCACAAGTCCTTGCCCTCCCGCACCGCGGCGGCGATCTTGTCACGTTCCTGATACTCAGGGTCATTCATCCAAATGTGCGAGAAGCTCGCCATCTTGTTCAAAAAGGCCTCCACTGTCGGAAAGCAGCTGCTACAATGCCACCCGGCATTGGCCAGCACGCCCATGTCCAGGTTGCGCAGCAGCGGGAGGCCTGCGTCGCCCTGGCGCAGGTTTCCCGGGCGAATGGTGCGCTCGCCGTCGTAATACGTTGCCTGCGGGTGTGGCCATTCAGGACCCCGGTGCAGGAATTGGAATGAGTAATAGTAGAACTTGGAGGCGAGCGTGAGCTGGCGCGGGAAGTTACAGGTGCGCAGCAGCAACAGGGCGGTTGGCCGCGGGATCTCGTCGACATCAGCCACGATGATCACGTCGCCCTGGACGGCAGCTTGGCGCCCGGTCAGCGTCGGGAAGACCTGGTCGTACATGGCGTTGCGCTGCAGGTCCTCATAGTCCCAGGTCAGCTTGGGATGGAAGCCTTCTGGGAACCACATGCGATGGTAGATCATCTTGTCGTGGAACTTCTTGAAGCGGTCCCAGTTGTCGTAGATAGTCAGGTTCTTAGGATGGCCCTGGAAGGTGCGTGGCGACTCGACAATGACGAAGTAGTCGACATAGTCGTAGAGCGTGTTGAGGCGCACCTCAAGAAAGTCTAGCTCGGTGTTGACCATGAACAGGTCGTAGATCTTGCGCTCGCCAGTCGTTGACTGGGGCTCGAAGACAGAGTAGCCATGCGCGGCGCAGAGATCGTGCGCTGCTTGGGAGGCATAGTATTCATGATGAGACCGGTCCGGCGAGAAGTCGAGACGTGGCAGAGTGAGGCTGAGATCAGTCTCGGAGACGCGCTGGGCCGGATCGAAGCGCGGTCGAGTCAGCAGCCAGAGCAGAAAGCTCGCCGCGACGAAAGCGATCAGAGCTGGTCTCGCGACAGCGATGCTTGACCTTGATGTAGCGATGTTTATCATGGCGAATGCGGCCAGGCTCCTGGCTTAATGCTAAAGGAGCGTGGTGAGGGCATCAGCGCCTCGTTGGAGAACGGGAGGGATGCGTGAGCAAGGAGACATGTGGCTGAACGTGGATTGGAAATGTCCAGGCAGTCTAAGAATTCAGCCCCTGGAAAGCCTCGATCTGCTAAATTAAGAATCTGCCCTTTTTCCAGTGGTGTCATCGGAGCAGACCCTGTCAGGCACTGTAAGCCCGCAATCAATCCAGCCAATCCAAGCGATAATAATAAGAGTGATAAGGCCTTTCTTACCCTGGTCTCTTTGATTCTTGCATCAGTCGGGGAGAAGAATTTAAGAAAAGACTTGGCATCTTGATGATCAGCCTTAATACTGGGTTAAATTTGGGGCGCCCGTGAAAGTCCCTTATAAGAGCCTGACTGTAGCAGGGGTTGCACAGTCGCTCTTCAACTATAGTGGACCTGGAGGCGAAGGGAGAAAAAGATTCCCTTTGCAGACAAGGAATTAATGCATGCGAAGTCCTGAGTCTCTGTAGTATTCAATTCCTAACCGGACACCGATAAGGTGTCGTTCAACCTATCGGATTTTCCCGAGATCGCTGAATGTAAAACGGAGTATAAAGTCCACTCTAAAGAACACCGCCTGAGGGGGCACCTAACTTCACGAGAGATGAGGTGTTCTCGTTAATGAGCGTTGCAATTGTAATTGGCCGAAGTATTCTTATTAATTGAGGAATAACTCATTATAAACTCAAGCTCTATACGAAACCCATATATTTTTGGTAGAGGTTCAATTGTAAGATCTCATCGGCAACAAACGGGCCTAACTTGTCTATCTGTTCTGTTGGCTCGGCCCGCAACTTGTCAATGTTACTGCGGGGGAATCCGTGCTTGTCTAAATCCGCGCGCCCTTGCAAGATAGACCTCCGATATCGAATCCTTCGGGCTTCCATGTCAACTATAAACCATCCACGGTGGCCATGACTCGATCAGTTGTAGCAATCAATTGTCCTCGTCTCCTCACGACTCTCAAAGGCTCTCACAGGCCCATTGCTGTTCCTTTATTCCAAGCCATTCCAAAAGCCTCACGTTCACATCGTTTCTTCACCCAATCTTCCACCATGGCCTCAGCTCACAACGCTTGGGTTGGCAGTAAGGGCCCAGCCGCATTCGACCTCCGCAGTAAGTAGACTTATACTCTCATCCATTATGTGTTTCATTGTGTTAACATATCAAAGGTGATGTCGTCACCACTCCTACGCCCGCCATGCTGCAGGCCGTCCAATCTTGCTCCCTTCTCGATGCTGTTTTCGAAGAAGACCCAGCCACGAAGGACCTTGAGGCCTATGTAGCTTCTCGCACTGGCAAGGAGGCTGGTCTCTTCGTCCTCTCTGGCACCATGGGCAACCAGGTTGCTCTGCGGACGCTTCTGACCCAGCCACCGCACAGCGTGCTTTGCGACCACCGATCGCACATCTTCTGCTACGAGGCAGGAGGGTGGGTTCATCTTTGCCACGATAGCCTCACTCAATGCTGACCTGGCCCCATAGGACCTCTGCTCTTACCGGTGCTCAGATTCATCCTGTTGTGCCCCGTAACGGCCGATACCTCACTCTCGAAGACATTACTGCCAATGCAGTGATCGACGATGACGTGCACAGCTGTCCGACGCGAGTCATTAGCCTTGAGAATACTCTCAATGGCACTGTTATGCCCCTTGGTGAAGTTCAACGCATCTCTGCCTTTGCCCGCGAGCATGGCATCCTCATGCACTGCGACGGCGCCCGACTGTGGGAGGCCGTGGTCTCTGGAGCAGGCACTCTCCCCGAATTCTGCTCCCTCTTCGATACTGTGACACTATGTCTATCCAAGGGCCTCGGTGCGCCAGTTGGTAGTGTTTTGGTCGGCACACAAAAGGCCATTCGCCACGCTCGTTGGATTCGCAAGTCTATCGGCGGCGGTCTACGACAGAGCGGCCTCCTCACGGCCGCAGGAAGGGTAGCCGTCGATGAAACGTTCGGAAAGGCCCCAAATGGCGAAGATGGCCTCCTGAAGGTGTCCCATGATATGGCACAGAAGGTCGACGCGCTGTGGACTAGTAAGGGAGGGAAGTTAGCCGAGCCGACTGAGACCAACATGTGCTGGTTGGACCTTGACGCGGCCGGGTGCAGTACCCAACGACTTGTCGAGGTCGGAAAGGAAGCTGGTCTAACCTTCTCTTCGAACCGACTTGTGACACATTACCAGGTCGCCCAAAACGAGGCGGAAGTGTTGAAGAGGCTAGAGGTTGCGTTTACGAAAATTCTTACCGAACGCGAGAATTTGAGTGAGAAGCAAACAATTGGGAAAGGAAGCGTGTATCGACCACAATAGATGTGCTAAAGATTAAGAAATAGAGAGATCAAACGCTGAAAGATCAATACTACCTTTCAAATTACATATTGGAGGGACCCAGACAATACCTCAGACGCACGAAGAGGATACAGTCAGCGAAACCCCATAAACAGGATCATATTGATATCTATAGGCTCTTTCATCGCATAAACACCCTTGAATTGGTCTCGGTACAGGACAGACAACGATAACGAAGTCAAAGCACAACTAGCGCGCCAGCCATAATTGCTCATAGTCAAAGCCACATCTTCGATCACGTCGAGATATCATTCTGAAACATTTTTGGAGGTCGAAGATGGTATCCCAAACCCTACAGTACTAAATCCTGCTGCTCCTCAAAATAGACTACCTGCAGGCTTGGGGGTTGGATCTGTACCAGATCCTCCCCATCCTCCAAATAGACTAGTACCTGTAGTCTTGGGCGTTGGATCTGTACCAAATCCTCCTCCTCCTCCAAATAGACTGGTAGTCTTGGGCGTTGAATTTGAGCCGAATAAATTAGTTGTAGGTTGCTTGTTACTTTCCACGACATCGCAAGGTGGCTTACCACCAAATGCACTACTTGACTGGGACGCTGCAGCAAAAGGACTGCTCGACCGACGATCTTCGGGGAGTCCTTGAGCGGCTGTACAATGTGAGGAACCTGCAAACAGCCCGCCAAAAGCGTTCTTTTGGACAGGAGTTTCGTCCGTCTTTTTATCAGACCCAAACATGCTTTGGGGTTTGGGGCTTGACGTCGCTTCAGTGAATCGCCGTTCCTTCCATTCCTTCGTTACAAGAAGAGGTCCGAACAGGCTAGATTCGGATATCTTTTGCGTCGGTTCGTCCTGCGGAGAAAATCCATCTTCAACAACTGCGGGTAGGAGCTTCATGCTCGGTTCGGGGCTAGGGGGTGTTGTAATTGTTATTGTGGTTTTCTCGGACACCTTAGATGAAGGACTTGAGAAGACGGAGCTTGACCGATTTATCCCTGTGTCAGTCTCTAGCAAAAGGCTCCTAGACTTTTCAGCAGGAGGGAGTCTCAGTGACGGCCGCTCCCTGGGAGTCCCGGGGAGTTTCTTAGGAGAACACGACTGCAAAGGCATGTCCCTCCGTGTAAAGCTGTTTCAGGATATGTCAGCATTCATAGTGAGTAGAGTTGGTTGTGAACGTACTCAAACTCATCGTCGCAGGTTTGTATGATCGAATAGAGAGCTTTCCCATCTATTTCGAGATGAACTGTCGCAAAACCGAAGATCGGAGGTTCTCGTATAAATTCCTGGAGTTCTGGTTTTTTATCGTCCGGCATAAGAAAGGCTTTTCCAAGCAGCTGGAGTGTCAACCCTTCCTTGGGGTACCGTAGAATGAATGGACTTGGTGTACCCGGAATGTGAACGAGGAAGTCTCCTGGCATCGTTTGCTTCGGTGCAAGTCCCATTTTCCAAGGCAACTTCCTCGCTACTGGGCGAAATTGAACGAGACAAGCGGGAATGTCGTCGTCCACGAATGTCGCCATGTATTGAGTTTGCTGCTCCTCCTCCAGCAGAGACGAGGGATGGAAAGATGCGAACACCGCGGCTCTCTTGACGTGGTGCGTGTCATTAGAGAAGTGTTCCCCCAGGTCATCTTCGAAATCTTCATAGGTCAAAATTTCTATCGTAAGAGCGTCGCAATCTCTTCTTGCTTCGCAGAGACTGGTTGGAAAGTTTTCTTGGACGGACTGCCGCCACTTATCCAACATTTCTGTGCTGGCAATCACCTGTGATATCCCAGGTCCAACTGTAGTGATTTGGCCCAGGATGATGGCCTTGATACGGAATAATCCAGAATCCTCCGATGGTGGCGAAAGCGCCATTGATGCGTCAGTACAGGACCTGTGAACATTCCAATCCCAAGACGCTCCCCTGAGGAGTGTGTGGATAAAGGAGCCCCAAAGCACAGGATCTTCTACCTCTTTGCCATCGTTGAAAAGATCCTTCGTACCCATAAAAAGATCCTTCGTACTCATAAAAAGATCCTTCTTACTCATAAATACCATGACATCTTGCCAAACGGCCTCTTCACATTTCCTGTAGTCCATAGGAAATCCGTACGTATCGGGGCACATGCCTATCAAGCTGTAGATAACGTCGTGAGGACGAGGCCAACAATGCCTTGGTGAATCCATCAAAACTCTTTGGAAGTTGAAGTCGTGGCTGTATTTCCGCTCAATCATGGACTGTAGCCACATTGGACCTTCTTGGGTGAGATTTGGCCTGTATTCGCGTAATATGGCCAACATATAGTCCCAGGAAATACATTTGCGAAAGCAAACTCGTATAGATTGTGCCGATGCAAGTTCTAATGCAATCCATGGTTGGTACCAGTGATCATTTTGGATAACCGCATCCACCATCTCTTGCATATCTGTTCTGTGTTCTTGAATAGAAGAACACCCAGGATCTCCATGCAATTCCATCGTGTACCGAGAATAGCTCCGACCCATCCAAGAATAAACCTCTCTTGCTCGAAGAAAAATCTGCGGTTTGATATTCAGGTGGCGATTGCATTCTTCGATATCAGAATCGTTGACGCAGATATCCTCGATCCAGTAGGATCCCCAGTATCCATATCCGGGCCTGCAGAGGTAAAATAGGATCTCGTATACTGTATCGCTGACGCTGACTGAAATATCATTGATCACCACACTCTTCTTCTTGTCTTGATCATCTTTGCGATACGATATGGCTTTATACGATCGCGCATCTGCAAAAGCAACCTCAACAAGCTTGCATTTGAGGGTGGAAGGATCGCATCTGTTGGCTGGGCCGGAAACGATTTTGAGTAGTCGAATGGAATCTGCGTCCTTCCCTAGAGCATGATAGAGAGGGGGCGATGTATCTGGTGAGACAGATTCCTGTTTAGAAGCAGGAGCTTTTTTCTTCGGGCTTGCTGATTTGTGCTGCGACTTTTTCGTATCTTTTTCGGATACAGAAGGGCCTTGCTGGGTGCCTGACCCAGACTGCGACATGGTCAGTGGGTAGAAAAGACAAACTGACGAGAAAGAGAAAAGAAATTGATTGAGATGAACGAAAGTAGACAAACATTACAAAGACGACCTGAAGTATTTAAATTTGAGGTTTGCCGTGTTGGTTGTAGAGTTGGTGAGAAAGGCGGCGCGTAATAGTGCGTTGCCATTGAAGGACGAGAGTTGCTAACAATTGGCTGAAACAGGTCTCAAGAAACGGCCAACAGTCAACTCCTTTCGTGCCCTCATTATGTCTATGTATATCTAACCGCCTGGAAAATGAATCATGGCTGAATTTGTCATTGGTTAGTATTTTAGGAAGCAGTTGGCTGGTGTTTCGAGAGTTGAAACAATTGAAGTTATGGATTCCGAATAGTTGGCGCGAGTCGAGTTGCCGCGCCGAAGAGACTCAAGGCCGGGCTAGCAATTAAACTCAAAATATCGGCAGAACGAGCAGCTCCAGGACGGACCAATAACCTCCCAATCCAAGAAAAAGAACCCCGGTCAAAACAACCTCAACAGTGACAAATAAGCCGAGAACTGACATATCGCCAAGTCGCTCACCGCACCTCCCAAAGCGGAAGGCCAACAGAATCACGCCAGAACCCAAATCCCCTCAAAGTTTCTCTCCGCACGTTTTACAACGGTGTGAGTAGCATCGAAAACGCGGCCCCTCCGAAGTAAATGACGATATCCCGCCCAGAGCGGAAAACCTGGCACTTACACGACTTTCTTAGCTAGGAACTCCCAAGACCGCCGATTCACGCCACTGACATACCCATGACCCCCGCGCACCCAATTCCGCACTTCCGCCGAGATTCGCAAAGCTCGAGATCGTCATCCAGTTCCGTTTCCTTGACGTCAGGCCCTCAAACCCCAACCAATCGGCCAAAACCACGGCCACTAACGCTCTGCGGGGAAGACGTGAAGCTTCGTCAAGCAGGGGGGGGAACGGCTTTTGCCATGCATAGGACTCACAGCTGAAATGATGGACGGGCCGAATCCCGCAGAGACGTGGTTTGCGATCACCGCCACGAGTTGCCGCGACGGGCAGCAGGATGACACTCTTTGTCTCCGCATTCCCCGGATTCTGCGGGCGAAACATCCCTCCCATCAAGCTTGTTCCAACGTCGTCTAGGCTGTGCGTTAGCGAGGGGCAGGATGGGCAGAAATCATGTCATTGCCTTCTCATTCCGGCCGGCGCGGGTGTTGAGTCTCATGACATACTTGATCCATGATATAGCTCATGGCGCCCCGGTCTTGCTCCTCTCGCGTGTTGTCTCACTCTCCCGAGACACCAATTCATTGTGAAGTGCTTGCAGGATGGCTTCTCTGGGACGCATCGTCGGCCTCATGGCTTCGGCCGCTACGGCCGTCTCGGCGCTGTATGTCAATGGCACTGTTGTCGCGCCCTGCGACTCGCCAATCTACTGTCACGGCGATATCCTCAAGGACATTGAGTTAGCCCAGCCATTCTCGGACTCCAAGACCTTTGTCGACATGTAAGTGCCAGAAGTCTCTCCAGCAGAAAATGCACATCGCTTACACCACCAGGCCTGCTCTCCAACCCCTTTCCGTGATCGAGGCCGCCTTTGACAAGCTCGAAAAGCCAATTACCAACTCCTCCGCCCTGCAGGAGTTCCTCGCCACGTACTTCGCGGACGCAGGCGGTGAGCTTCAAGAGGTCCCAGATTCCGAGCTTTCCACAGATCCCAGCTTTCTCAACAACATCTCCGACCCCGTCATCAACCAATTCGTCTCCAAGGTCATCGACATCTGGCCCGACCTGACACGCTCCTACGCCTCCAACGCGACCAATTGCACGTCCTGCCCGACCAGCTTCATCCCCGTGAACCGCACCTTCGTTGTCGCAGGCGGCCGCTTCCGTGAGCCGTACTACTGGGACTCGTACTGGATCCTCCAGGGCCTGCTGCGCACCGGGGGTAGCTTCATTGGCATCTCCAAGAACACCATCGAGAACTTCTTGGACTTCATTGAGAACTACGGGTTTGTGCCGAATGGCGGGCGCGTTTACTACTTGAACCGCTCCCAGCCGCCGCTGCTCTCGCAGATGGTCAAGATCTACATCGAGCACACGAATGACACGGCCATCCTCGACCGCGCTCTGCCGCTGCTGGTCAAGGAGCACGACTTCTGGATGACGAATCGCACCGTTCAAGTCACAGCAGGAAACGAGACATACACGCTCAACCAGTAAGTTCACTCACTCCCAAACCTCACTCACCTTGAACCTCCACAACTCACCACTAAACAGCTACGCCGTTTCCAACACTCAGCCACGGCCCGAGTCCTACAGCGAGGATTACATCACGGCAAACAACGCCTCCTACTACTCGACCTCTGGGATCATCTACCCGCAAACCGAACCACTCAATGACACGCAAAAGGCCATGCTCTACGCTAACCTCGCCAGCGGCGCTGAATCCGGCTGGGACTATGGCACACGCTTCCTCAGCCGACCTGAGGACGCCATCGAGGACGACTACTTCCCGCTGCGCTACTTGAACGTCATCGGCCTCGTTCCCGTGGACCTCAACTCCATCCTCTACGGCAACGAGCTCGCCATCGCCGGCTTCTTCAACACCACGGGCAACACCACCGCCGCCCAGCAATGGGAGGCTCAAGCCGCAAAGCGCAGCGAAGCCATCCACGCCGTGCTCTGGAACCAGACGCTCTTCTCCTACTTCGACTACAACCTCACCTCTGGCGCCCAGAACATCTACGTGCCCGCCGACTCCGACGCCCTCGCTGCAGACTCTGCCACCGCACCCGCTGGCCAGCAGGTCCTCTTCTCCGTGGCCCAGTTCTACCCCTTCTGGCTCGGCGCCGCGCCCGCGTACCTGCGCGAGAACCCCCTGGCCGTGATGCAAGCGTACTCTCGCGTCGTCCGCTACCTGGCTGCTCGCCCCGGCGGCATCCCTGCGACTAACGTGCAGTCCGGACAGCAATGGGACCAGCCCAACGTGTGGCCGCCGCTACAGCACATCCTGATGCAAGGCTTGCTCAACGTGCCCGCAACCTTTGGCGACGATGACCCCTCTTACACGGCCGTGCAGTCGCTCGCTCTCGAGATCGCCCAGCGCTATCTCGACTCAACATTCTGCACCTGGTACGCAACCGGCGGATCAACATCCGAGACGCCGCAGCTTCAGGGGCTCAACAGTAGCGACGTGGGCACCATGTTTGAGAAGTATGCCGACAACGCGACCAACGTGGCTGGAGGTGGCGGCGAGTACACCGTCGTTGAGGGCTTCGGCTGGAGCAACGGCGTGCTGATCTGGACAGCCGATACGTTCCGCGACCAGCTGAAGCGGCCTGACTGCGGTAACATTACCGCTGCCGATATCAACATGAAGCGCGGTTTGAGTGCTGTTCTGCTTGACTCGAGGGATGCGCAGCGCGTGAAGAAGTTTGGGCGTCGGGCGAGGGCTGATAGGAAGGCGTAAAGACTGGCGTGTGGTCATGTGCATACTCGTGAAAATAATCTGTAAATTTTTCATAACGAAAGACGTCTATATTCTCAAATCACCTTGCAAGGCTTCTGTCGTAAATTCAATGTCCTGTGTATCCCAAAACAGACTTGCGAAAAGATGTAAGAGAAGTCCAACCCAAAATCGAATCGCATGTAAGCCAAACCCAGTGTCATATCAGACCAAGCCTCCTAATTGACAAGAAGTTGAATCTTGAAAATCATCATGCCCCCCATATCAGCAAGAGTCTCATCTCACATAAAATTCTGGTGCGTCAACACGAGCCTCAACTGCTCGGCCACCTGTGCCTCCTGAATAATCCTCATTCCATCCTTCATCCAAGCTTCAAAACCCTCAATCGTCTCTTTATGCGGAAAGACCTGCCAAACAGGCATTTGAGAACCTGGGTACATAGTTTGCTCGCGGTCCAGGCGCCCCGGAGTCGTGTAAGCCGGGAGCCTGCGTTTCATGAAACAGTAGTAAAAGTACAGAATGCGGCAAAGAGACTGCACCCGTTCAACAAATATGTCCTTTTCTCTAGACGCTGGCGTCCCAGGGAAGTCAGCCGGGCCCGGCCCGAACATAATCCACCAGCTCAGACGCCATCGGAGTGACAGGAGAAGCCGCCCGAGGTTGATAACGAGATCTGGCGAGACATGCTCCTTAGAGTTCAGCCGAGTCTGCAGATCTGAATATGCTGCATACTCCAGTTTTCGGTTCATGATTCGCAACAGTATGGCTGAGGTGTAGATATGTTGACAATCTTCTACACTCTCGGGGTCGAGGACGCGCTCTATCTCGCCCGACTTCTTCGGGATGGCGGAGAAAGTTACTCGGCTGGGCGTGTCGTTCCATTTAAGCAACAACTCAAGCAGACATTGTGGTCGGTTTGCATCTTCTTTAATGCAGGCCATCCAATCCTTCGGTCGAATTAGCCGGATCAATTCCGTGTCGATAAAGCCAAGGGACGCATGTCGTGCCTGCCTGACCCCATTGTGTAAGGCGTTAATGTATTTCAGGCAAACAGAGGAGTCGAGAATGAAGAGTGACTTGTCGCCATGAGAGACACGAATGTCAAACTCTTGGTCGATGATTTCAAGATTTGGAACGAGCTGCCTGAAATCGAGGATCTGTTCAACAAAGAGCGACTTGCGGTGCACCATATCCGTCATGATATGATTGATGTGAAATTGCGCTTCTCTTGGTCAGCAACTTTCCATCCATAGGGAGCGAAAACATTGACGAAATGCTTACAGATATAGTTGGTGGTGCCTGCTTGAACGATGTCAAGGAAGTAGGCCTTTGTGCAAACACGTGGAAGCCGAGCATCCGACGCCAACTTCTGGCATTTGTCGCAGGAATCTAAACTCGTAAATTTGCACTGCGCATAACTCATGTCAGCAAACGCACTATACTAAGCATTACTAGAGATTGACTCACGGCAACTTTGCTTAGCTTGCAGGAAATGCACATCGTCCTATGTTGTCTGGTCCATCGAGCTGCCTCCTTCTTCCCTTCTTCCATGGGTCCCAGTCGTCTGCCTCGAGGAGACGGCGTCATCAAGGTGTAGTGAGGCAGCGGTGACAACGCCGAGAGTCGAGCATCTTCTGCGTTTGAAGCCCGTGTTGCTGACGAGTTTCCAGAGGCTTTCCGGGGGCGACTAGAGGTGCTTAGAGACTTGGTCATAGGAGTACTCATCGTGCTCCGGCGGCGATTGAAAGCAACTGGGTCTGACTTCCGACGACTGTGACCCTGTGTATCTGGAACAGCTAAGGCTTCCGATCCAGAAGACGTGGATGTTGGTGTCACATTGAAAGTAGAAAAAGGCGACGTTTGCTCCTTAATATCAGTTTCATCTAGTAGTCCAAGTTGCTTAGAGCCTTGTCTGAGATCGAGTACGTTGATGGGAGGACGATCAGGCTGTGTCTTCGTGTCTTGGGCCCGATTGGGAGTGTCTGCCCAGAAGGCACTCGACCCAGGTATGTTGTTGGTCTCTGAGGATCGAGCCGGCTTCTTGACACCGTCGAGACGCTCAGGAGGAGTCGAGAAAGGTTTTGTAGCCTTGATACCTTGGCTCTTTACCGTCTCATCCTTTACCACAGACTCCGGAGCACTCAGCCTGTTTGTCTGAGATTCCTGATTGGCTGATGAACTAGCAGGTGATTGAGCCGGTTCTTCAATAGGTTGCATGGATTGAACCTGACTCTTATGGTGGCTCACACTTGTGCGGGGGAGTTGGATAGCATTGGTCACGAGATAGTCGGTGGACATCGGCTCAACGAAGGAATTGGGTTGATGGGAGGTCTCCAAGGAAAATGAGTTGGGATACAAATATGGGTTGCACTGCAGCTGATCCATATTCATGAAGAGACCACTAAGAGGGTTGGCCATCTGAAACCCCAATGTTGGCTCGTTGTGATAGTTGAAAAGATTAGGGTCAACGGGCGGCGATCGCACATTCGAGATTGTCGACTCAGAGTGGCAGCGACTCATTGGATGTGTAATGTCGACATTGCGTAGGCCGTTCACACCCAGAGTCAGGCTCGCATCTTTGGTCTTGATCCCTGATCCTTCAGAAGAAGAGAATGTTCGTTCCATATTATATAGCCCCGAGTCAACCGAGAAGTTGTTGTTTTGCCAGCAATCCCCAGCTTGGGTCTGGGATTGAGACATGCTGGGCATTTGCTCAAGGAACTCTGCGTTGAGACCAAGGTAGGTGGGAGAAACAGAGAAGATGTTGCTTGCATCTTCGAGGGGAACAGGACTCATTCCATATTGTGGTTGCAATTCTCTAAGAGGCCGCGTTAGTGCTCTTGCTGCGGTTATTATATCAACAGGGATCACTTACTGGGTGGCGAAGGGAGAGGGGACGTCCGTTTCAATGGCAGGGCTTACATCGAGGCGACTGTCACTAACAGTATGTTGAAACCTCGGGCGCTGAGTTGACTGGTTGTCCAGAATAGGATATTCAGACATTTTTCTTTTATTGCCCCCCATCCTCACCACCGCTATGAGCTTGAGGGTCAAAGTTGAGCGTTTAGAATTGGTGTCATCCCAGTCCAAAGTACGGACGTCTTTTTATTCAGGACTTGTACGGAGTACGGAATCATGAAGCGGTGCGGCCAAAATTCAGGCCACTGTCCTTCTTTAAAGCAAGTGAGTGCGGCCACCAGCCAGTCTCACCCTAGGAAACAAACAAGGCGAGCAGTGAGGCGGCAGTGCAATGCAGACACAGCCAACTGGAGCCTTGATTTCAGGTCGCATTTGCTGCTGGCGGGAGGCAGAATTGCACCTCAAACTTGCTAGCATCCGTGCACCATGTGATTCCATGCGTAAGGGCTTATTGTTGGGCCGCGTTTTAGATCCACGCGAGGAATCTTTGGATTTAATTCGTTATGAGGACCTGTCTAGTGATGCAAGCTCTCAGCATTTGGAGGAGGTGAGGCGGTTGGCATCGAGTCCGGGCGAGTATACAAGGAGCGCTTGCTCCCTGGCTTGTCTCCCATTTCGTTGACCAGAACGACCATCGCCCGATTGTCAAACTTGACCAGGCACACACTGGATGAAATGGGTTCATCCTCGGCTCTATCCTGTTCAGCGACATCCCCCTTGATTCGTATACCTGCAGCTCCTAGTCAGCCTCGCCCGACCCGAAGTTGCACGTTATACTGGGCAAATAGCCTGTGAGAGGATCAACCGGGACAACCCGCTCGACCAATCCCATCGATCAGTTTTCCGCAGATCGCCGACGCCCAGAACAGCAGCCACGATTGCCTCGCCCATGTTCCAGGCCAGCCCATGTCTCAGTCAATAAAGATCGAGGTCGTAGATGGTCCGCCACGTCAAAGTCTCCACGAGCATATTTGTTTCAGCATCGATTCCGGCATGCGCCTTCGTCCCAGGTAGCTCACAATTCACCGCCATGTCGCTCGCCGGTTTCCAGGACAATAATAGAGACGGCCACGTCAGAAAGCTTCGGTGAGGCGCGAGGCGAAGGGTTTGATTGACGATGCACTGGAGCTGCTAAATCTCTCACTTGAGGCAAAGAGCGTTCTACGTGTCGATACACATAGAAGCCTTAGATTTCGGAATGGAGCGGGATGGCGCCGGGAAACACCTCAACCTCGTTTTGCACCACACTCGTCGGCTGGCCGGGGCCACACACTTGTTTATGAGCGGGAGCTGCCTCTTTGCGCTGGTCAGTTGAGGGGATTGACAGGGGCCGCCCAGCACCTACCAGCTCTAGTCAGCCCCAGGACTGGGCATAGGTGAGGGATCATTGGGGAAGTTGGCATCTTGTAGAGGAGGGCGGCTCGCCGGATGGTTCCAGAACGATGGAGAGTGCGGGATGAAGCCTGGGCGAAAAGCAACGTCCAGACGATCCATCAAGCTTTCCTCCATGAATGTCGCGCATCTTGCCAACGCTAGGGCTTCCCCGTCGTGCTGAGGTGTAGGGCTCTGGTAGCTTTCGGTATCCTATCCTCCCGCAAAGGCCACTTGTTGATGTAAGGCTTCGCATTAGCTGAAGGGTGCTCAATTGAAGCGCCCATCATGATGCTACAGGCGATCATCCCCTCTATGTTGGTGAAAGCGAGGGGAATTTGTATGCTCCTTGTGCTGGGTTTTTGAGGAAGGGAGAAGCTGTGAGAGGGACTCAGACCATCTAATATACGGTAGGGGTTTTGGGCATCAAGAGATGCCTTGATGCCTCAACTCTGGTTGGGCATCGAAGGAATTGGATGGCAGGTGCGACGAAGGGATCCAGTGCTTCCACCTAGTCAAGAGGTAGGGAGGTACCCGAGATTCCACAGCTTTCCTTCACTGAACGATGTATCCAAATAAGATGTCACGAAAGTTCCGTCTGGGAAAGCGAATCCGCCAGCTCGAGTCCGCCCGCCTCGTCATTTCTGAGCTCGATGCTGTTACGACACATTCCCCAATTCGTTTCTCACGTGTGACATTTTAAGCTTCTCCATTGCTGAGGCTCCCATCCAAACCTTGATCCCGGTTCCTGTAAGCAGGTCATATGCTTTCCAGTTCAGCCTTACCAAGGCCAGCATCATGGAGCGAAACACCGCCACGTCCTCCCCGGAACTTGAGGCGGTATGGTCTGCACGTCATTGCTGGCTGTCGACGCTGCCAGCTACGGGTTGCCGACTGCCGAGTCTGTCGATCGCTCGAGCGCTGTGTTAGTCGCAGATACGATGAATACGCGACCTAATGCGAGACAGGTATCACGCCGTTACCCAGCTACGCGGGTAGCCGCTGTTGATTCGGTAGGCCGCCAAGCCGCTCACAGCTATAGTGATCGACACGCCTCTATACGGAAGAAACGAGCACTGTGTCTCATGATCTAGAGTAGAGTCCAGCCATGGACTATATAAAGAGGTCGAGAGCACTTTTGAGGCTCCTGACGACGTCTTATTCAATACATCTCTTTACTGAGCTAGCTCCGGTTGCCAGTCGTTGTCAGGTACTCTCACATCGGACGCATCCCAACTAACATCGACTTACATCAACTTAACAACCCCTTCGCGACGAGAAAATGGGTTTTGGTTCTTCCAGCAAAGACAAAGACACGCACGAGGTTGCCCACATCCCCCCTCAAGTCTCTGACCTCCACTGCTTTACCGAGACGGACGGCGTCATCACCACCAGTCAGTCCCTCACATAAGGTTTCAACGCTCGGCCATGCTATGCTAACCTCCATCCCCTCTCTCAGCCATGATGGACCTTCCCGGCTACCGGATCACAAAGGTTCTCGGGGCAGTGTACGGTGTTACTGTTCGTTCTCGCAACATCGCAGCGGGTATCACCATGGTCCTCAAAAGCATGGCGGGCGGCGAGTTGCGGTGGTTCACCTCAATGCTCTACGCTTGTCGGAACGACTCCATCAGTCGCGTTGTCGCAGAGACGCGTTCTCGCGGTGGAAATGCTGTTATTTGTCTGCGCTTCGACGCTGGCGATCTGGGAGGCTTTGCTCAGACCTGCGCATATGGTACTGCGTGTGTCGTAGAGAAGCTCCCAGAGGGCCAAGTCGAGGCGCCCCAGCTGCACGCCACGGCTTGAGGATATACGCTTCGGCTTAGGAGGGGTTAGTTAGCAGCAATTGGCAGAGGGACGTGCTGTGATCGCTGTCGTTGGCTGTGTCTCGGAAGCTACGAGCTGAGGACCGTAATTTGTATTCAAGATACCACCTGATCGAAATGCTCTGATTTTTCCGAAATAGCTCAAGCACTCTCATTGGAACCTATGAGAGAAAATAAATTGCAAATTCAAGTCGAAGACGAGATGCGAATGAAGCTTAGAAGTCGATAAGGTACGGTAAGGGAGCTTAGCTTAGCTTAGCTTACCTCATCCGGCTACCAACTGTCGCGGCCTCGGTCCCCTTGCATCCATCTACATCTCGTCTTTGTCACATCAGCCATTATTGACCACCCAAAGTAGTAATTCGGTCCAATTCGCGGGCCAGTCTTGCTCGCAGCCCCTCGTTCTTCACGACAACATGCCTGGTTCGCATCATCGATCCCTCAGTCCAATCCCGCGTTGAAGAATCGCAACATCGAACCGCACGTGTCGGCGCCACACCCACCACCAGCATGGATTCCTCTCCGAAGTCTGCCAGGTCGGACAGCGAGCCGCGAGTCTCGCACGACTCGCTCTCGTCTGCTTCGACAACTAGTCTGGTCTTCGACAGGCTGCATGAGAAGACGGAGCTGGACGCCGAGAAGGAGAGGGAACGGAAGGCTTACGGCCGAGGACTCGACGACGAAGACCCCCTTCGAGACGAAGACGACGCCGACGACCTCGAGACGGGCCCGTTCTTGGGCTCTGGTGCCTCTCTACATAGGAAACCCATGGATAAGGGCTTGCGCCGCATAATAATTATTATAAGCGTCATGTTTGTCAGCGGATGGCTCGCTGGCTTGGCCATCTTTCTCTACAATGGCTCTTACAAGCACGACAGCGACTTTGAGCACAACCCGGATGCTGCCTACCGCGGTTCCGGCAAGATCATCACCATGGACCAAATCTTCACTGGTTTCTGGGCTCCTCGCTCACGCTCCATCGCTTGGGTGGCCGGACCCGACGGCGAAGACGGTCTCATGGTTGAAGTAGGGGCGTCAGGCAAGGATTACATCGTCGTGGAGGACGTAAGAACGGAAAAGGCTCGCGATGCTGGAGCTGATATTGCTTCAAAGCGGACGCTCATGAAGGAGCAATACTTTGAATGGAGCGGAAACCTTTACAAGCCGGACTGGACAGGCCCCAGCCCCGATCTCAAGAAGGTCCTCCTCGGGGTTGAGAGGAAGAAGAATTGGCGACACTCGTTCACAGCAGTCTACTTCATCCTGGACGCTGAGACGCAGACAGTCGAACCCCTCGTTCCTGAGGACCCAAAGGCTCGGATTCAACTCGCAGCTTGGAGCCCCCAAAGCGACGCCGTCTCGTTCACGCAGGACAACAACATGTATATCCGCTCGTTGACTGGCAGCAAGGGCGTGACGCAGATCACGAAAGACGGCGGCCCCGAGTACTTCTACGGTATCCCCGACTGGGTATATGAAGAGGAGGTCTTTGCAGACCGCAGTGCCACATGGTGGTCCAAGGATGGGAAATACCTGGCTTTCCTCCGAACCAACGAGACCGGCGTGCCAGAGTACCCCGTCCAGTTCTTCGTCTCTCGACCCAGTGGCACCGAGCCTGTCGATGGCGAAGAGTCCTATCCCGAGGTCGAGCAGATCAAGTACCCCAAAGCAGGCGCACACAACCCCGTCGTGGACCTTCAGTTCTACGACGTGGAGAAGCAGGACGTCTTCGCGGTCAGCATCGACGGAGAGTTTGAGGATGATAACCGCATCATCAACAACCTGGTCTGGGCCGGCGACAAGGCCATCATCAAGGAAACCAACCGTGTCAGCGATATTCTCAAGGTCATTCTCATCGATGTGGTGTCCCGCACCGGCAAGACCATCAACACCATCGACGTTGACAAGATCGACGGCGGCTGGTTCGAGATCTCGCACAAGATGACCTACATCCCAGCTGATCCCGCCAACGGCCGTTCCCAGGACGGATACGTCGACACCGTCATCCACGACAACTACGAGCACCTCGGCTACTTCACGCCCCTCGACAACCCCAAGCCCATCATGCTCACCTCGGGCCACTGGGAAGTCGACGATGCTCCCTCGGCCGTGGACCTCACCAACAACCTGGTGTACTTTGTCGGCACCAAGGAGTCCTCCATCCAGCGCCACGTCTACTCCGTCAAGCTGGACGGCTCGGGCCTGAAGCCCCTGACCAACACCAGCGCGGAGGGCTACTACTCGGCATCCTTCTCCGCGGGGGCTGGCTTCGTGCTGCTCTCCTACCGCGGCCCCAAGGTCCCCTACCAGCAGGTCATCTCAACGCCTTCCACCACCTCCACGTACAGCCACGTTCTCGAAGACAACTCCGAACTTGCAGAACGTGCCAAGAAACACGAGCTGCCCGTCCTCAAGTACGGCACGCTGGACCTGGGCCACAGCGTCGTCGTCAACTACCTGGAGCGCCGCCCGCCGCACTTCAACCCCAAGAAGCAGTACCCCGTGCTCTTCCAGCAATACTCCGGCCCCGGCTCCCAGTCCGTCACCAAGAAGTTCGCCGTCGACTTCCAGGCCTACGTTGCCGCCGCGCTCGGCTACCTCGTCGTGACGGTCGACCCGCGCGGCACCGGCTTCCTCGGCCGCGCCCACCGCGTCGGCGTGCGCTCGCAGCTCGGCCTCCTCGAAGCCGCCGACCACATCGCCGCGGCCCGCGCCTTCGCCTCGCGGCCCTACGTCGACGCCTCCCGCCTCGCCATCTGGGGCTGGTCCTACGGCGGCTTCACCACGCTCAAGACGCTCGAGCAGGACGCCGGCCAGACGTACTCCTACGGCATGGCCGTTGCGCCCGTCACCGACTGGCGCTTCTACGACAGCATCTACACCGAGCGCTACATGCGCACGCCGCAGCAGAACCCCGACGGCTACCTCGACTCCAAGGTCGCCAACGCCACTGCGCTTGGCCGCAACCGCCGCTTCCTCCTTATGCACGGCGTGGCTGACGACAATGTGCACTTCCAGAACTCGCTGACGCTGCTGGACGACCTGGATCTTGCCGGCGTCGAGAACTACGATGTGCACGTCTTCCCGGACAGCGACCATAGCATCTATTTCCACAACGGGAACCGTATCGTCTACGACAGTCTGTTTACCCCCCTTGTTCAAGACTATGTAGTTTAGAAATCAAGCTGACACTCTCCAGAACTCAGAAACTGGCTCATCAACGCCTTCAATGGCGAGTGGCTCAAGGTCGCAGATCCCAAGCCCATTGACAACAAGAAGCGAGAGCTCATAGGTCCTCTTCCCCAGTAAAGAGCGCTCAGCTCCGAAGCGTACAACTTAATCAATTATTCTTGACACCATTATGAGGGGAGTTCAGGATTGGATACACACTTGTATATATCACGGAAACCAGGCGTCAATAGCGAATAAGTCATTACAATAACAGAGAAAATTTGAGCAAACTGATGTACTATCATACACATCCAGCAGTCGGGCTTGAAAGCAATCCCCGTCCGCGCCATTTGGTCAAAAAAGAACCTCCTCGAGTCTACCTGAAAGATCCCTCCACCGGGTGAAGCAACTCAACAACCTGTAAAGCGCCCCGTGACCGCGTCCCTCGACGTGAGAGATACACAATATGATTACATGGTCATGAGCTCAAAATCCGAGTCATCTTCGGACCGCACGTAGGGCGACGTCATACGCGCCTTTGTATCCTCCCCTTGATATCTCGGCCACTGACGCTGCGTCATGGCCGGCGTTCCGACGGCCGGGAGCCAGCACCACATCGGCATGTGCGTCTAGTAACCGAAACCGGTGGGCTGCGGTGCGAAACCATTGGTTTGACCGTAAGGGGCCGGCGATGGGCTAGCTCCCATGCCACCGGGGCCAGCAGTAATCATCAGTCGGGAACCTCCCAGGATGGGGGTGTTGTCTTCGGTCTTTTCCGTCTCCTGCTCCTTGGCCTTGCGGGCCTCGTTATCGGCCTTCAAGATGGAGATTTCCTTTGTCTGCTGGGCCAGCATATTGATCATATACGGCATAGAAAAGTCCATGAGGCCATGGCGCCACGAAAGCTCAAGAACGACGTCGGGGCGAACATGCTCATAGCAAGTGTAGAGCATGCCGGTGTAGCATTCCCGATGGCCGATCTCGACAAACTGCACCATGATCAGCATTTACATAATATAACAAGATAAATAGATCAAACTTACGTATTGGAGAAGATCGTTAACAACCTCGGACTTGCCGGAGAGAGCGGCGGTCTCGATAGCATCCTTGAAAAGCTTGTCCTGCTTAGACAAGGCAATGGACTTCTCCCATCGCTTGTTCTTGCGGTAAATGTTGGCAGCGATTTGGCGGAAGAAGATAAGGTCGTGCTTCTCGAGGCGTGCGGCCAACTCGGTAGCATCGTAGTTGTCGTAGTTCTGGACCGAGTCGCGCAGAGTCTTGTAATCCTCCTCCTCAATCAGAAGGTCGTTGACAGCCTCATTGACAATGCGCTTGTTCTGAGACTGCACATTCAATAGGAAGGGCTTGATCAGAGGAAGGTCATCGTTCTTCTGGAAGATCTTGACAACCCGGTTGACATCAATGCGGGGAGTGAGCGTGGCCAGGAGATCAGTGAGCAATGAAGGGTGCTGCTCAACGTAGAACTTGATGGCCCGGTAGTAGATCTCCAGGTTGGCAACCTTAACAACAATCTCCTTGAATTGCTGGTGATCCCATGAGTTCTCGGGACGCTCGATAACAGCAAGGGCGGCGTTGTCAAACTCGTCATAGTGGTAGTAGCAGAAGACAAGTTCGGGCCAAAGATTGGCCTCCTCACAGGCACGGATCATCTTGGGCATGTTCATTCGAGACCAGAAGATCTTGATATGCTCCATCAGGCGTTCAGGGTGGTATCGGGAAAGAGCAATGCCCAACTCAGTGAACATACCCATGTGGGCACGCTCCAGTCCGAGACCCTGCTCGAGCAGGCTAATCAGCTCATCGAAATATCCGTTGGACTCGTACTCCTTGACCAGTGTCTGAAGTTGCTCGGCATCGACGATCAGGTTAAGACCACAGATCTGGGCAAGGCGGAACTCCTTCTTCTCCACGCAAGCAGCATGCACCTGCTTCCAGACCTTGATGTTGTTTGCCTTGCGGGCACAGTCCACGGCAGCCTGGTACTCGCCGAGGTGCACAAGGGTAGTAGAGAGCTTAGCCCAGTTGGAGATGCTAGTGTAGAAGATCTTAGAGGCTTCGTAGAGACCCTCCTCATAGGCCTTGTCTCCAGACTCCTCGATGTTGGCAACGTTGGTAGCCCGGAGGAAGTCCTCGAGCTCGGCAAGCTGGTCGAGTCGGGCGTAGCAGAAAGCGAGGGCAGTATCGATGGTAGCCTCGCGCATAGTCTTGCGGGCCATGCGCAGGTACTTGACAAGATCCTCGTTCTTTCCAGCATGAGTAGCGATCTCGATAACCTCCTGGTAATTGGAGGGGTCGTCAGCCTTGATGTAGGACTCGATAGCGTCCGAGACGCGGAGACCATCCAGCTGAGCCTTTGCAACCTTACTCCAGACTTCAGGCAGGTCGACCTCCTCGGCATAGGCCTGCGATCGGTCGATGCTAACGACATGCTCGACAAGAACGTCAACAGCCGCAGACTTGTTGTTGGCCTTCTTGTAAATCTCGAAAGCTTCCTCGAACAAGCCAACTTCGATACACGCCGTGGCGATATCATCGGGGTTGTATGCATCGAGCTTGTGGACGTAGTCCATCACACGAGCCTTGTCAGCCTTGGCAGCAGTGAACATGAGAAGGTTCTGGAGATTCTGGTTGTCGCTGAATGGTGAAGGCTCCAGAACAATCTTCTCGAGAAGCTCAATAAGCTCGAGAGGCAAGTCGTTCTCAAGGAAAGCAGCAACAGCCACGGACACCTTGGCGGGGTCAGTAGACTCGGGAACAGCGGTAGCAGTGACCTGGTCAACAACGGAGCGGCGGTGGATGTTGTTCTCGCTCAGGACGAACTTCCAAAGGTCGTTGTCGGAGCGCTCCAGCAGGTATCGAGCCTGGGCACGGTACATCGAGTTCTCGTTAGTGATGTTAACGAGCTCCAGATCATTCTGTCCCTTCGAGTAGGCGATGTACGCCAGGTTGGGGTCACGCTTCTCGCAGTATTTACCCACAGTGAGGGTGTCATACTGATCGTTTTCCTTCAGGAACTTCTCAGGGTTGTTGTTGGAGTCAATGTAGATCTTGGCGAGGGCATTGAACAGACCCTGCTGTTGGTTACCAGCCTGGAGAGAGGCCTCGAGGAAAGGCAGAAGAAGCTTGAGTCGGTTGCGTGATTCGACCTCAGAGACCAACTGGTCAACGCTGATAGACTGGGCGTTGACCGTTCCCAGGAGCTGTCGAATGATGTTCTCGTCACAGTCTACATCAAGCAGACCGCCGATGACCTCGGGGGTACGGGCAGGGTTAACGCGCTGAACGTAGGCCTCGATAGCAGCGAATTGCTGGTTCTGGTAAAGGTACAGGATCAGGTCGTGAACGAAGTTGTATCGGTCGCAAACAATGATAAGAGGCAGCTGCTCAGGGAGTTTGGCTTCCTTGAGGAAGTTCTTGACCTTCTCGGGGTTATAAGCATTGCTGTCGCGGCAAATCCTTTCAACCTCGTTGAACTGTCCCATCTTAGTGGCAGCTTCGATATACTTGAAGTGCACATCGGGATCCTCCGTAAGGTTCACAATGCTTCCAAGGTAATAGAAGAGACCCTCCGAAGTCTTGTACTTCTCGAAAAGGTCGATCAGACGAACGGGACCAAGGAGCTCCGAGTACTTAGTAGCAATCGTCACGACAGACTGCAGGTTCTGGCGGATGTTGCTCTTCATCATAGCGTCAAGACTGTCGAGAGATTGCTCGACTGAGAGCTTGCCAAAGAAGTTGGTCAACCATTCGGGGTTGAAGTTGGGAGCGCCAGGAATGGTAACGATGACGCGCTTGATGGCCTCGGGGTCTTCGTACAGCTCCAGCGCCTTCTGGAGGAGACCTGCCTGCTCGCAAAGCTGAGCAATGCGGGGCTTGTCGAAATGTGTGAACATCTCGTTGCCAAGAATGGCCTCAGCAACCTGGGGGGCATGCATAAGGTTCATCTCAAGCAATCGAGTCTGGAGACGAGCGTGTTCAGGCTTGTTCTCCTTCAGGGCGTCCAGGAGGAAAGCGGTTGCTTGCTGGATCATGCCTTGGGACTGGAAAATATCACACACACGTTCGAAGTCGACCAAGGGACCCTGCTCGCTGTTGGCAAGAGCAGTGGCGAACTCGGCTCCCTTCTCGGGATTGATCCGGATGATGTGCTGAAGCAGCTGAATGTAGTCGGGTTGATAGCCCGCCTGCGCAGCATATGGAAGGATCTTATCGAATTGTCCAGTTTCAGCAAAACCAGCGACGACCTTCTGAGGAACATTGGCCTTGAGGTAGATGGTGAGGGCCATGTTCACGTCGAAAGGTCGGACCATATCACCGAGCTGTTCTGAGCAGTCAAGCTTGCCCTCCTTCAACCACTTCTCGAGAAGGTGCTTTCGGTTCTGCTGGAGAACTGGCTGAGCCAGCTCAATGGTCTCGTGCCTGTTAAGCGCGCCCTTGTCAAGGAGCATGCCGAAGTATTGAAGAGTCAAGGCCATCTGGCCAGGCTGGGCGGGAAGTCGCTTGAACTTTTCGATCGTCTCGGGGGTTCGGAGGAAACCTCGCGGGGAGTTGGCGGCGATCTTGGCGGCTTCCAGGTAGTTGCCAGAGCCAAAGAGCTGGTCAAATTGGCGGGCGTAAAGGTTATCGGCCCCTGGGAGTCCGGCTCTTGAAGCCATCTTGATTGCCATCTCGGTGTTGGCAGGGTTCTGGAGAAGGTAGGGGATCACGTTCGTATCGTCGATGGTGACAAAGAGGACTTGGCCCTTGCGGTTGATACCGACAATGCCAGAGGAATCGTCGTCAACGCATGTAGTGAAGATGGTCTCGCTCGAAATTCGGTTCATGAAGATGCACGTCGCGGTTTCGAGATCGTAGAGATGGATGAAGCCGTATTTGGTGACCATGAAGATGACACCGTACTTCTGGGAGATCTGCAGAGCAACGGGGAAGTCGTTGGTGGCCTCAGGAGGGAAAAACATGTCGACCGCCTTCTTCTGGAATACGGGATTCGACTCAGGATGATCAACCTCGACGATGTGCAGCTTAGCGCCAGTAGCGGTCCTAACAGCAAAGGTGAAGAGCTTTGTGTCCTGAGGGGCACCCTCGAGTCGCAGGGTGCCGAAGGTGGCAGCATGACCCTCGATGGCCTGGCTAATGCCTCGATCTTTTGAGTACAGCTGCATAGCACCCACGACGCGTCCCTGCTGAGATGAAATGCCGACGACGACCATCCACTTGCCGTCGCTGTTAACCTTGTAGTTGATGATCTGGCATCCCTGTAGAATTTATTAGGCTCAAGGTCCACGGGAGGAAAGAGAGGATACACACATTCAGGTTGGGGTTGCGCTCAAACACCTTAACAGGCGCATCCTGGCTGGCATCATAGACGTCCCAGTGGAAGACACTGGTCGGAGTAATGAGGCCCAAGGTAGACTCGCTGATCCACTTCCAGAACTGGACGTCCTCGTTCATGGTGTGAGACTTGAGCTTCTTCTTCTGCTCGAGATCAAAGATCTGAAGCGTCCTAGACTGTGCCTTGAGTGCTATCACTTGGCGATTCCAGTGCATGACGGCGCTATCAGCCTTGATCGGCCGGCGGGTGACGTTGTTGCCATTCTTCAGCTCGACGATAACGACCTCGGGCTGAGCAGCTTCGCTCTTCTTTTCTCGGACGCAGACGTAGGAGTCGGATTCGAGTGTCTAAACAAAGGATATCAGTACTGGGCTCAGGGAGGCCAGAAAGCGCAGCTGGTAATGGTCGAAGACATACGCAAGAGTTGAAGCCGATGGATTGCGTGTCCACACCCACGGATCCGAGCTGGACCAGCTCCTGGAACTTGATGGGAAGAGGCGCCATGTCGCCGATGGGAGCTGTCTATGGCAGACAGCAGACAGCAATCGACTCGACGCTCGCAGGGCCAGGCGTGAGCAGGGTTGCAGAAGCCGGCGGCGATGGAGAGGGGTCAATCGCGGATCGACCTCTGATTAGATTTCGTGGTGTTCGTTAAGGAGAGCAGAACTGGCGAAAGCTTGCCTGCGCCGCGTGGCACGGGCGGGAAGCTAGGAATTAAAAGGACAGAAAGTGAAAGACGGAGGGAGAGAAGAAGAAAGAAGAGGACGACGGGGTATCGCGTTTCGTAGCTGCTGTGATGGCGAGCTGACGATGTCGTCGATGGTCGGGAGGTGATGGAAGATGGTGAGGGATGTGTGTTTTGTTGTAGGGAGAAGAGCAGGTCACTTTCCGGGCTACCTGTTCGCTTTCCCTTTCGGCATGGTCGCGACTGCCCTGGGGGAACTTGCTTGGTGCAGGCCAGCAGGCGAGTGGGGACGTACCTTCCGCTGGCGTTTGGTGGCTTGGGGCCTTCAGCACATGCTGGTACTCGGTACCTGCGCCAACGCGCGCCTGCAGCCAATCAGCCGCCGTGGGAGCAAAGAGCTTCCGCTCCGAGGGGGCCCGCCGGGGCTCAATAGCCTCAGCCATTCACTGCTGAGGGAAAAGGGGCAGCCTAAACGCTCAGTGACGTGGGTGCGCGAATGAAACGGAGACCCACCAGGGCGAAGTACCAGCGACATCGAAATAGCTCCTGTTTGCTGACGCCCCAGTAAGATGAGCTCAAAGAGATGAGTTCAGGGAATTGTTGGTAAAGCTGACTGTACCTGGCCTCAAGCATAAAATAAGGTCCTTCGTAAAGTACAAGTATACCCGCAAGTTGCGTAGACCTGGCCTTAATTGTGCAGCCTAAAGCCCAGCCCACGGGGGTAGAACATGGAATAAGACAACTCTCCAGGCAAACATGTTTGGACCATGCTGTGTTTGCGTGGCACTCTACTCTGCATAAGCTGCTGTGTCATTTCGGGTCGTCGGGAGGGTTGCTGTTGCAGATCTCGATACATCCCTTTGGCTTCCTGCTAACTTCTACTCCGTACACCTCTCGACTTGACCATAAGTCACTTGCAAGATAAATTCAACGATATGCACGATAATCCAGTCGAGCGGCAATGATCGTCAACGACGTTCCAATTCTACGCTCAGCCGGGGGATATGTCTCAGACTTCTTCAGCACTAACCCACACTTTGACCGAGTGAAGCTCCATAAAATGCTATGTCTCCTACCTATCTACGGCGCATAGGGAGAGTATTGGTTGTTAAATAGCCTGCCTTTAATCTCCAAATATTGCAGACTTGCTGAGAACCTATCCAATGTCGCATCTCGATGGCACTCTGGCCAATACTAGAACCGCATCAGCATCAGAGAACCGTGAAATGAGGAAGCACGAGACTCACTGGCCCGACATACATAGATGACAGCTCAGACTTCCCAGGCAGCAGCCCAGTTCAGAATAATCAACACTGCTCAAGAGTCTCGTCTCGATCGAGACTGTGGCGGCCCTCTTGGCTCGACATGAACTGGTAGGGGCGATGCGCCGCCTATGGCGACATGCGTTGATGAGCACACAAACCAACCTCTCAGGTCAAATGCTCCTGATCAATATGATGCGTGACCGCCACCTCATCCCCCTCAAACTCTTCACAGAAGGGACACTTCACTGCTTCCACCGGCTGGCTCCGAGGCACCTCGACCTCCGGCATGAAGTCCGCCAAACTCCTCGGCGGCGGCCCTTCCAAGAACTCGTCTTGTCTAACATCCGTGTACCGCATCGTGAACCTCGTGCTCCCTGTCGCTGCCGCTCCCGCCGATGTCGCCATCCGCTGCACGCGACCGACCTGGCCGTCGCGCAGCCGCACTTTGATGCCGCGCGGGTGGTTCCCTCGCGTGAGAACGTCCTGGACTACGCCGGCCGTCTCTTGGCCTGTGGGCTGGTCTTCTTTCAGGATGATGAACACAGAGGCACCGGGGATAACTTGTGAGACTGTAGGGACTGTTCCGGCGGCTTGTTGAGGGGTTGCTGGGGCTCTGGAGGAACGAGGTGGTCCTCGGTTATTGTGTCGATTGTCATTCCCAGTCTTGTTGTTGTTGCCGCTGTTATTGGTGTTGCTATTCTGGTGACCTGGCCGCGGCTGGCGATTCCTTGGGCGGTTCATAATGCTTGGATTCTCAAAGGAGATACTTGAATGGCTTGCTAAAACAGGATGCTGTCATTCGAAGTGCAACGGCTTTGAAGATCTGATGAACCCACATAAAACACGTGCTAAATTGAACTACCCTATACAAACCCCGGTCACAGAATGGACAACCCTTCATGACAATGATCGTACGTATATTGTATAAGGCAAAAATTGCAATAGTGCCGTCTCGGCTCAAACTCGGTTCCTCTTGCTGGGTTTGAGAGGTTCGTGCTGTTTTGTTGGTGTTGATCTGAGTATTTAGTAGGAAACGGGAAAAGATATCGTTGATGACAATGTTCACTTCTGGATGCAATGACTTGGATTAACTTTTATAATGTTCACAAAAATTTATACGCGACGGCATGTAATTAAACAAAAGATATTTATACTACTTTTGTCATGGATATTAGATTCTTTCTATGTAGAAACACAAAAGTTGGGAGTCCCGAACCCTTCGGTATCGCTATGCTGCTAACCCAAATTCCCCAAACGCCATATACAAGAAAGTATTACCGTCTATGTTACCCAAGGTATGTCTAATCATAAATGAAACATTAAAAGAATTCTCTCCGATGGGAGGTTTAAGCTTCGCCGGCCTTCACAGGCTTCTTCTTTCGGATATCCTTGAATCCGATACCGAACGAAGCTAAGAACATGACGCAGCTACCTGCAATAGCGAGATAGAAGGTCGAGTCCACACCCTTAGCATATGCCGCGATCACCGTTGCGTAGTTGGAAGCGTTGGTAACACTCTTGATGCCTGTGGCACCCGCCGCAATGATGACCTCGACGGTCTGGCTGGGAAGGCTTTTGTTCAGCTCGCTCTTGAGCTTGTTGTTGAAGATGACATTGGCAACAGTGATGAACACGGCACCACCGAAAGTCTGCGAGAAGACAAGCACGGCTGTGGCCGTGGAGAGAGCCTCAGGGGGCGCGTTGGCCTGGATAGCAAGGATAGGCATTTGCATGCCGATACCACGGGCGAAACCGACCACGGCCTGGTATCCCGCCCACTTCGCAGTCGAGGTATGAGGTCCGAGCAACGTAAGGAGACCATTGCCGACGGCGGAGAGGGCACCGCTAGCAACGGCGAAGGGGAGATAGTATCCGATTTTTTGAGCTGCAAGGCTGGTTAGACAATCAAATTTTGAAACACAGAAGGTGAGTAAAGCTTACTTAGGACACCAGACGAGACGGCAGCCACCAATTGGACCAGAATACCGGGAAGCATGTCCACTCCGCTTCTGAAGGGAGAGGCACCCTTGATAGACTGGAAGTAGATAGGAAGATAGAATGACGCAACCAGGACAGTCATCATCAGAGACAGCATGGCCAAGCAAGCCGTCCAGATTTGTCGCTTCTTGAGAATGGGAAGCGGGATCATGGCATTGAGGCCAGCTCGGTGTTCCCAGATAAAGAAGATAACAAGCAGGCCACCGCCACCAAGGAAGAGACCGATGACCGTCGCCGACTTCCAGGGGTAGGTGTCGCCGCCGTACTGCAGTGCGAGGAGGAACATGATGGCGCAAGGAGCGAAGAGAACGAAGCCAATTAGGTCGAGCTTCTGGGTGATGATTTCCTTCACGTTGTCGTTGACCCTAATGCGCTGATCAGGAATCTCGACAAGAAGAATTAGGACAGCGACGACAGCGCCGATCGGAAGATTGATGTAGAAACCTAGGAAAGCCATTAGCAGACATTCTTGACTTGATGAAAATATTGCACTTACACCATCGCCAGGTGGTATATTCAGTCAGAGCACCACCGACAAGAGGACCGACGACAAGACCAAGTTGAGCACAACCCATGAGAAGACCCATTAGAGCAGGTCGTCGCTCTAAAGGCACGGAGGCAGCAATCATGGTAAAGGCGCCGTTCTGAATACCAGAGCTTCCAATACCGGCCACTGCTCGTCCGATAATGAGCATCTTGGAGGAGACTGCGATACCGCAGAGCAGAGAGCCGAGTTCGAAAAAGAAGAAGAATACAAGGAAAGTCCACTTTGATTTGAAGTAGGTGTAGAACTTTCCGGAGAGAGGTTGAAGAGCTGCGCTGGCCAAGTTGTAGGCACTACCATACCAACCGATGTCTTGCAAGGAATGGAAGTGCGTCGTGATTCGAGGAATTGCCTAGGAATTTGCCTTAGCTTCAAGTTGTGTAGAATTAGAGAGGTAGCAACCATACCGTAACAATGATAGACATGTCAAGCAACATGAGGAACGCCGCCAGAGTGATGGAGCCCATTAGAGAAGCCAGCTTCCAGCCGGTCAAGTACTTGCGTTCTCGGCGCACAGAGTCCGTTGTTGTCACCTTCTTGGTAACCATATCTTCGGGAGCTGGTTCAACATGATCTTCTTCATCATGGCTTTCTTCCTCATGGTCGTCGTCGTAGAGGGTTGGTCCTGTTGACGAGGCCTTTTCATCGTCGGTTGCCAGGCCCGGAGTTTCGACGGGGGCCTCAACAGGAGGCTTCTCTTCAGGGTCAAAGACCATTGTCGCGGATGTGTGTGATAGAGGAGACGGCCGTGTAAGTGGTGGAATGTTTTTGAGGACTTGTTGACAAAAGTCAACTAAGCTAGGGATGTCGAGGGTCTTGTAGTCTGTAGAGATCTAGGCAAGCGGAAAGTAGACGGAGATTGCTTCGAGTATTATAGGGCTGATGGCCACCGACTGGGTCCCCCCGGGTGTCGGCCATTATGAAATCCTGGTGTTGTCTTGTTGGTGTCGGGGGGCAGGACGGAGTTGACGGGAACCCGAATCCCGTTCGACAGGGACGGGGCACCCGACGAATCCTGGCGTGATTCTCGGGGGGTTTTCGTTCTCGGACTCGGACATAGGCGGCATAGGAGGATCCGGGGATGAAAAATCAGAACTCCCAGGGTCCAAACACGTCTGTCATCCAGGCCATGTCGCTAAAGTCGATGTTCATGGGGTCGGGGATTATGCTATTCTCCGGAACCCCCCCTAACTCCCCTGGGTGGCTGTTGCTATTGGCAGGAGGAGTTATCTCGACGGATTGGTTAGTCATGACCTGGCTGTTCGGGGTCGGCATCCCGCTGAGATGCCGCGAGAGAACGGGCTCCCAAGACGAGCGGATGTTTTTCATGATCTTGCTGCCCTTGATAAAGAGCGTTCCCTCGGGATCATCGCTCTTGAGTTGATAGCGATTGTCCACGGCAACAAATAGGTCGACTGTCCTGTCCAAAAGTGCAAGTAGATCTGCCGTGTTTCGCACCAGATCTTTGTCCCAAGCAGGGTCTTCTGAGGTCGTAAGCCGGTATAAGGCAACTTGCATCTGTGACAACTGGATATACAGCGAGAAGGGCGATCCTGGTATTTCGTCTAGCGGGATAGAGAAGAAGACGTCATACCACGCTCGCACCGTTTTTAGACACGAGTACATGCTCTCGATGCGTGGAGCATGAGGTATGGCCTGCGCAAATAGGCCCACGGAGTGAATCTGCACTTCCGTACCTAACATGTGAGCTTGTAGAAAGCCTAATTTCGATAAGCATGAGTCTTCTGAATCGCGACTGATCGGGCAACTTACAGTGCGCGACCACAGCCGGGGACATGGTCTCACGGATTTCCTGAATCCGTGCTTGAAGTCCTTTCTTGAAGATGTAAGTGGGTGCGGAAGACGCTTCTCCCATAACATCCCGAACCAATAGTTTCTGTGCTTCTTCGCCCACAAGCTGGAGCTTGATAAAAGTGACCAAGATCTCGTCAGAGGGGTTCTCTCTGTCTCGCTCAAGGCTCTTCAGGCAGTCTTCCATATGCGGAGTCCAGCGAAGACTGTCCATTTTACCAATGAATGAAGTGATACTGGTTTGGTCAGTAAGCATTTGCGAAGTGGGAGCTAAGGTCTCTTACACTGAGGTCAGGAACCATAAAGAAAGAAGAACCCGTCTTTCTTCCATGGTTCGGAGCTTTGGCGGAGGTGGACGACCTCCCCAGACCTTGAAGCATACAGTGAAGTATTGCTCCTCAATCGGAGCCCGCGTCAAGCTCATATCAAAGACAATGGCTACGGCTAGTTGAGCAAAGGTGATTAGGAAGGGCTTCGTGCCCGGTCCCGAGTTCATGGTGGCCCTGAAGAGCATTAAAATTACTTATCCTCGAAAGATTTCACGTGGACGTACCAGCCAAGATAGCAAACCAGACCTTGGAGAATATCCATGCTTCTCTCATGGTTGACTAGAATTCTCGATGCCGCCTCTGCGCGGACACGCTCTTTCATGATGGCCTGCTGAGGTACAGACATGGACGTGATATTCATGATACACAACCACAGGAACGGTTTCTCAGTACGCAGCTGAGCGGCAGTCATATCATTTGGTATTTCCATGAAAGGAAAGTTGAGCAGCCACACACGGAATTTGTCGAGATAGATTTCCGCTTCCGCGGGAGTAGGCTCTGGCAGCCTCCATGTCTCATTAATATCAGGGGTACCGCCAGAGAGTGAACTATCAAAACCCGGGGCCAATGGGCCGGAGCCGGATGATAGCTGTGGTGTCGTTGAGGTTGCTGCCGTCGCCAGAGACTCCAGGCGACTGCATTGTGGAAAGGAGCTCGGAGTTGTGTATGAGGCTTGCGGCAGCGCCATGGCACCATTTTGGGTATGCTGGCCGGAGCCTTGTGAGGCCCTCAATATCGATACCAAATCATCGAGCTTCTCCTCGAGCTGGGCCGTCCTCGACGACGTTGCCTTCTTGGTCGCCCGCTTGCGGGAACTGGTCATTGGCTGGCACGTCTTGCCCAGGCGATGACATCGTTCACAATCAAGCCCAGCCGGCCGCAAGATACACTTGCATTTGGCCCGGGAACAGTTGGTACACGACCGCCCGTAACCAGCGGGTAAGCCCGCAGTCGAGGGTAGCTCCGGAGGTGCCATGGTAACTATTGCCGAAAAGAGGGCGAAAGGCGTGAGTGCGTTCAAGCGTTGTCAGACCGAAACATACACCCACGATAGGCTTTGAGATTCGAATAGGAATAGGAAACCGTCACGACGAAGTCCGGTCGCCAGGTGCAGCAGTACGGGGGCTCTAGGGTTATCAGACAAGCGGCCTCCAGAGGATCGCCAGGGAACAGCGACGCGAGTGCACTCTTTGCTGAGAACGGGATTGAGGATGCTGGCAGGTTGGCAGGGGCTGAATCCCGTTCGGCGACTTTTGTCTAGCAGCTGCGGGCGAGCGTAATCCCTACATGCCATCGCCAGTAGCCTGGGTTTAGAGCGTAAGCCCAGCGCAGATGCGGGCAAGGGTCTGTCGGGTTCGGCCTAAAGCCCGAAGACCGACAGTCCGTGATTCATAACAGACCAGGCTCGAGAGGGTGTGAGGATGCGGAAATGCTGAATCTAGATTGAGTCACGGGTCATCGAGACTCGTCACCGGAGGGATAATTAGACCGTGGTGGTTCTCAACTAGCACTTCATCGATGATTTCACGAAGACGTGTCGACTTGTTTTTTTTTTTACTTCGCAAGTCTCGTGAGGAGTCGGGAACCTGTGCCGCAGAAGCGTCAAAGTGTCTCAATTCAATCAGGTTGGAGGCCGATCCCGTCTTGACTCTACTGACAGCTTAGGGTTTATGTTTCAAAGACTTAAGGCCATGGAGATAGGTTGGGCTCTGCTTACTGTCATCCCTGCATGCGACTACTCTGTAGACGGGCTTATACCTACTTCGAGGCATATGATAGCTGTCGCTGAGAGGAGTCCGAGTCCGTCGGGTTTGGGGACCGAGCTAGAGCTGGGAGATCTCCCACCCATCAGATCTGGCGCTCTTTTGCCCCGCAGCACCTCGCGAGGCGCAAGAGAATGCGAAGGACTGGGCTGGAATGCAAGGGCGAGAGCCGGGGCGGAGATTTCGAATAAGACCAGTTCCGGCCGTAAGCCATACTGTCGGCCGAGCAAACTCGGACACTTCGAATAACCCGTAATAAGTAACATTGACAGCACTGACAACGAGACGACGATTGATTCGCACGCGTGGGCTCATAACTGGACACTCGATGCATGGGACCTGGTCGCGCGGCTTTGTCCCTTCGAATTCCGATCCTTCTTCGTAAGCGACCTCGAACCATTACTGGTGCGCTCGTTCGGTTACCTTAATTGTTCTTGGCATTGAAAGCGTAATCACGGCGCAGCAGCAACTCGGTTGCAACCCTCGAAACAATCGCAATTCAGAGAGCCCTGAAAAGAGTTGTAACTGAAAATGCAACCTCGCGACGCGAATCCCGCATCGGATTCGGGACGGTGCTGACGTAAAATCCACTCCGCCAAAAGACGGGAAAGCACGACCCTTGCCTCTCAGACCGCTACCCTGTTTTGGTAGCCGCTCTCCTATTGGCCAGTTCGTTCCCATAACTGGATACAATCAAAGCTGGCGAAGCCCGCCGTGGTCCAGCGACGTCAAATGCCGACTCCTTCATCGTTGACCCAAAGAAGATCCCAGACCCAATCCCAATCCCGGCTGAAACGATATGGCCTCATCCAGCGTAGTGGCAGCTGAGTTGCTGCCGCGATTTCTTCTGCCACGGCTCAGTTGGGGAGCTCCGCTGTCCGCCTCCCGAGCTGCGCGGCCCTTGGTTGCGATCCCTTCGACTGAGCAGCGACGGTCTTTCGCGTCCTTCCAGGCTGGCCATGCACGACAAAGATGCGGTCGCCATGTCGAAAGCCCAATCCTTCGTCGAGCCTTTCATGCGACGGCGCTGCGACAGCGGGATCACCACTTTGATACCCTCAAGTTCGTCAAGCGTCTGCAGGGCGAGGGGTTCACGGAGGAGCAATCGGTGGCCATGATGAAGGTCCTAAACGACGTCATTGAGGAAAGGTAGCTTGGCTCGAAAACTCTTGCCATCATAAAATCTTACTAATGTGCCATTCAGCATCCAAAACCTCACCCGAACCATGGTCCTCCGCGAAGACGCTGCCAAGGCCACGTACACGCAAAAAGTCGATTTCGCCAAACTTCGATCCGAGCTCCTCTCTGCCGACAGCACCGAGTCGAACACGACGCGCACAGCGCATGAGCGATTGACCAACGACATTGCCAAGCTGAGCAGCCGACTGCGCGACGAGATCAGCCGAACGCAGGCCAGTGTGCGCCTGGACCTTAACCTGGAGAAGGGTCGTATCCGAGAGGAGGCCGTGGGCCAGGAGTTGAAAATCAAGGAGACGGAAACAAAGATTGAACAGGAGGTGGCCGCCCTGCGGGAAAAGCTGGAGCAGGTCAAGTTTCAGACGCTACAGTGGCTGATGGGAGTATGCACGGGTTTCGCAGCACTGATGCTGGGTGCCTGGCGGTTGCTTATGTGACGGAAGATGGGTTCAAGGAGGATCACGTGGAGAGTTTGGCATGTATAACTTACAGCTGTGGCGCTACATGGCTTGTATATTGGTGTTGGGATGTTATGAAGGTATGGAAAACAGCATCAGAAGCTGACCGAGCCTAAGGCGGCACTTTTTCTTAGAATAAAAAATACTGAAAACTATAACATCTACGATGTTGCCAAACTCACATGCTTCTGAAGACTTGCATATATCTTGGTTTATCTCAGGGAAGGATACCCGACTGTCTCCCGGAGCTTTCTGAGTTGGGGTCCCGGAGATGTGGAGCTAACACCTCCGGTGCGGCCCCGAAGCTCGGAAGTCTTTAAGTAAGGGCTTCTTTCAAATCTTGAGATAGCGATTTACACTCGCCGATGCCTACTTGAATGCTCCAACAGGAATGGTTTATTCCCTAGGAGATAAGTATCTATCTTATCAACCTCAACCGAGTAGTCTTTGCGCCTTCTGACTACCACCCCCCACCGAACGCCAACCCCACCTTCAACCTCAAACCCCGCCATCATGACCGGTCCGGTTTGCTCACAACCAGCAAGCGCTCCGTACAACGACATCGGAGCTATTGTGCCTTATGACTTAGCTTCTTCCAGATTCGCGTCAAGCTTCCAATTACCGCATGGCCTTTTCCTTGTCAAATAATCGCCTCCTCACTAGATTGAGGCCAATTACCCTGCTCTCACTCACAGCCTCTCATCGCCAATATTCAACAATGTCTCAGCTTCCCAAGGTCCTCCTCCTTGGGGAAGTTGACTAGTATATTTCTACTCATAACCCTCCAAGGTTTGAATGAGCTACTGACTTCGTCATTTACAGCGCTCAAGATAGCTGGTCCTCCCTGTCATCTATCGCAACGCTCGTCAAGCCCACTTCCACCAACCGCACCGCCTTCCTCGAAGAATGCCGCTCCGGCGCCCTAGATGGTGCCATAGCTGCCTATCGAAGCTTTGAGTCCGCCAGCGTCGTCGGCCATTTTGATGCCGAGCTCCTTGCTGCGCTCCCGTCTAGTCTGCGTTTCATCTGCAGCAAGGGTATGTCCCCGAGCCCTCCTTTCTCAGACTTCTTATTGAAATAGACGGCGGTCCTTAGGCGCTGGCTACGATCAGATTGATGTTCCCGCCTGTACTGCCCGCAACGTTCTTGTCTCCAACACACCAGGCGCAGTCGACGATGCAACTGCTGACACGGCCATCTGGTTGATGCTCGGCGCGCTGCGAAACCTACACCCTGCCATGGCCAGCCTGAGACGCGGCGAGTGGCTCGGTAACCCTCCTCCTGCAATTGGCCATGATCCGCAAGGCAAGGTGTTGGGTATCCTCGGGATGGGAGGCATTGGGCGTAACATGGCACGCAAGGCGCGAGCTTTCGGCATGAGGATTCGGTATAACAACCGCACAAAACTCAGCCCTGAGCTGGAGGATGGTGCAGAGTATGTCGACTTCGAGACTTTGCTGCGTGAGAGCGATGTGCTGAGCCTCAACCTCCCGTTGAATGTATGTGGCCTTTCGAACCTCCTGTATCAAACTCATCTAACTCTCTAGCCCCAAACTCGCCACACCATATCCACGCCGCAATTTGCGATCATGAAGCGTGGCATCGTCATTGTTAACACAGCTCGTGGCGCTGTGATGGATGAGGCTGCTCTCGTCGCTGCCCTCAATGACGGCACTGTCGCCAGCGCCGGACTCGACGTCTTTGAAAAAGAGCCCGAAGTTCACCCAGGCTTGTTGTCCAACGAGCGCGTATTGATGCTGCCACACATGGGGACGTATGCCATCGAGACGGAGACCAAGATGGAGGAGTGGGTGATTAGCAACGTGCGTTCTGCTTTGGAGAAGGGGAAGCTGCTGAGCATCGTTCCGGAACAAAAGAACTTGGTCAAGCTTTAATTTATCGATTTCTAGACCATGGGATAGACACGCTTGAAAAGACTGCAAAGTTATCAACCAATAAGTCACTGTGTATATTCAAGGAGATTCGTCGTTGAATATGCGTTAGTAACGGCTAGAAGCTCATTCTACGGGCGACGCAAATCAAGACCCAGGCAGGAACATGTCAGTTCTTCTCAAATGAGTTGTTCTCTTGTATTGAGAAGTTCTACTCTATCCTTGGCCGCGGTTGACGGGCTCTTTGACCAAGTAACCCCCACTCTATATGTGAGGGCGAGGTCTCCTTATGGACACTGTCGATCCATCATAACAATACCATTCATCCATTTCATGCCTCGAAGGGGGGAATCATGACTAGCAAAAGCCAACGCCGTTTTGTTGAAAAAGCAAGATTTTTTCCCTCCGTTCACCCTGCGAGAAAACCCCGTTTCTTTTAAAATGTCAAACAAAGGAAAGAGAAATCACAACAAGATGTTCTGCAGATGTCCGTGGAGCTCTCCCTGCTCCTATGCCATGCAAGTTCATGCTGTTGAAACTAGAAATTTGCCGATTTTTGTCTTGTGACAAGAGGGAAAGTTCGTTAGACGTAGGAATCCAGTTGAAGGACCCTTGGGTATATCATTACATATGCTTAGTAGCGGTAGCTGTAACACTGTTAGCGTCTTGTTTACTCTCAACAGGTTGGGTAAGAAAACGTACATGTCGCTCTTGAAAGGACCCTCAACGGTCAGGCCGAGATAGTCAGCCTGGACCTTGGTGAGCTTGCTGAGCTCGGCCTGGCAGTGGTCGAGGTGGAGACGGGCAACCTCCTCGTCGAGGATCTTGGGGAGAACGTAGACGCCGACGTCAAACTTCTCAGTCTTGGCGAACTCGACGTACTTCTTGCCCCAGGCGGCGTCAGAGGCCTTGTACAGCATGATCTGAGCAAGGACCTGGTTGGTGAAGGAGCAGGACATGACGAAGGAGGAGTGGCCAGTAGCACAGCCCAGGTTGACGAGACGACCCTCAGCAAGGAGGATGATGTGGCGGCCGTTAGGCATGAGGAATCGGTCGACCTGGGGCTTGATGTTTTGGACAGAGGAAGCGTTGGCCTTGAGCCAGGCGACGTCAATCTCAATATCGAAGTGACCAATGTCTATGATATTATTAGATTCGAGGCATTGAAGCCGAGAGGAGCAACGGGAACTTACTGCAGACGATGGCATCGTTGGGCATCAGGTTGAAGTGGTCGCCAGTAAGAATGTCTCGGCAGCCAGTGGTGGTGACGAAGATCTGGCCGACCTTGGCAGCCTTCTCCATGGTGGTGACCTGGTAGCCGGCCATGGCAGCCTGAAGAGCGTTGATGGGGTCGATCTCAGTGACAATGACGCGGGCACCCATGCCGTGGAGGGCCATGGCGCAGCCCTTGCCGACATCACCGAAACCAGCGACGACAGCGACCTTGCCAGCAATCATGACATCGGTAGCGCGCTTGATGCCGTCGACGAGGGACTCACGGCAGCCGTAGAGGTTGTCGAACTTGGACTTGGTGACGGAGTCGTTGACGTTGATGGAGGGGACCAGGAGCTTGCCCTCCTTGAGCATCTGGTAGAGGTGGTGGACACCAGTGGTGGTCTCCTCGGAAACACCGAAGCAGTCCTTGAGCATCTCAGGGTACTTGGTGTGGACAAGGGTGGTCAGGTCACCACCGTCGTCGAGGATGAGGTTGAGCTTCTTGCCATCCTTGAAGGCAGAGAGCTGCTGCTCCAAGCACCAGTTGTACTCCTCCTCGGTCTCGCCCTTCCAGGCAAAGACAGGGACACCGGAGGCGGCAATGGCAGCGGCGGCGTGGTCCTGGGTGCTGAAGATGTTGCAGCTGGTCCAGGTGACCTCAGCGCCGAGGGCAACGAGGGTCTCGATCAGGACAGCAGTCTGGATGGTCATGTGAAGGCAGCCAGCAATGCGGGCGCCGGCAAGAGGCTGGTCGGCGGCGTACTTGGCACGGGTGGCCATGAGACCGGGCATCTCATTCTCGGCGAGCTCGATCTCCTTGCGGCCAAAAGCGGCGAGAGAGAGGTCGGCGACCTTGAACTTGTGGGCGGGAGCAGACATGATGGCGGGAATGGATGCTTGTGAGGGAATTGAGGGAAAGTGTAAAGACACAATTGGGAGGAAGAAAGAGAAAAACGAGAAGTAGAAGAGGAGGAGAGAGCGGGAGATAAGATGGGGGATCGAGGAGGGGGTGTTGGGAGGTTTGGGCGGTGAAAATGGCACAGAGAGGGGCAAATTTTGCGCTGGAAGCGGGGCAGCAACGGGTAGACTTCCAGTTTGCACAGGGCCAGGCACGGATAGCGGAGGTTTGTTGCTGGCTTAACGGCACCTAGCCACTTTTTTTTAGGTGGTGAGGAAAAAAAAAAAGGTCTCCAGGCGAGAAGAGAGAGAGGGAATCCCGCCGAGGCCCGTTGCCAGGTAGCTCCGAGCTGGTATTTGACGCCACGTTGGGACTTGGTGCTCAATGACTGGTGGGCAGAAGCAGAAGTGAGTTGCCTGACGAAGCGTCCAACTTACATAGTTGGTTCAGCATCCATTACTCATGAATTAGGTCTCCATCACGTTTAATTATTTGGCTGTTCAAAGACACCGTTACCGTCTCATCAGAGGTGAGCCCACCCGCCTCAGTGCCCTGAGACTGGTCCCCTAAAGACTCCCGGATTTACCCCTCCATTCAGCCCCTCATCTCAACATCCCACCTCCCGCCACCTTTCGGGAGTTTCTCACATGGTCACCTCGCTTGAGTGCCTCCTCTCGGAACCCGAGTATCAGCCCTGGACATTCTCGCACCACTCATCCGTGATGAAAAACCATGCCTCCGTCAAAATCGCCCTTTGGGTGGGTTGCTTCTCAGGGTCCGTGATATTGACCTGGACAAAGAGGTGCTGTCGAAAACATTAAACCGCTTCGGGCAGGCCACTTGCACATCACCGACGCAGACCGTCTCATCGGCACTTTTCACCTCTGCACTTCCACCAGGACTAGAATCTAGTAACGCAAGTAGACGGGAATCGATTTTACAGCTGGCGACATGTCTCATCATCATCAGCTCCAGGCTCTGCTCTTTCCCATCGCTGTAAATCTAAGCCAGCTCTCAATTATATTCCACACATTGTCCGGAACGCCACCAATGCAAACCATCGCCTAGGTAGTAGTGACTCGTTTCCCAATCCCATCGAGACACCGCATAAGACCTCCTCAAACAACCAGTCTCCTTTTATTGAGGGGAGAGGTTCTCCCGCACGGCAAACATCTTGGCGCTGATATTGGCTGTAAATCCGTCCACCTGCTTGCTGTATTGCTCCACCTGCTTGGCGTTCAGCATACCCTCAAGTCGGCTGGGCTCCTGCGGCAGCTTGAACAGCCGTTGCCACTCATCCTCCGGCAGCGGCGCCTGCTTAGCCGCAGCCCTTTGTGCGTTCTCAGCCTTTCGCTTGGTTTGCCACTGTGTAATCTTGGCCTGCTCACGGCCGAGTTGTCGCTGATAAAACTGGAAGTTGTTGAGGTCGGTGTAGTGCGACTCGATGCTCTCGACGAGGAGATCGCAAGTCTTCTCGAGGAAGGGGTCGATAGCGAGGTCCAGAATGTCGATCGAGGGGTACAGCGGGGGCTTGACGGCCTCGCGGTTGAGGTCGCTCAGCGAAGTGGGGGGCTCGATCTCATCCTGTGAAGGGGCGGATGGGATTTGGTGCAGGTAGGTGGTGAGGAGGTGAGAGTTGTGCACGATGATGGGGACTTCGTCGAGGATGTCCTTGTAGGTAAGCTTCAGCTTCTGGAGGCTATGTGAATGTCAGCATTTCCCTTCCCCCCAATAAGTCCGACAATCGCTTACTTCTCAGTCGTGAACTTGCCCTCCTTGAAAGCGCTCATAAAAATGTTTGTCAAACGGAAGGCCCTCAGGGTCAGGTTGCCCTGTGAGCTCTTGCTGGCGTCGTAAACGAGGGCGACGACGTTCTCGTTGTCCTTCTGGTAGTGGTATTGGTTCTCGATGAAGCTAAGGTTGAGGAAGTTGCCCATGGTCGCGCTGGTGTACCAGCCGACGTTGTTCGCGTCGACGTTGACCTCCTTGAGATGTCGGATCATCTCGCTTTGGTAGGCAATGCTGACCTTCTGTCGAGGAGCCGCAGAGGCGAGCACCGAGGAATCGTTCATGTGGGAGTCGGGAGAGGAGGCATCGACCGAAGGGAAGGGGAAGGTGTTGGTGACTTCCAGGACACCGTTCTGGTCCATACCGACAAGCGATCCGGTCGCATACGAAGGGAAAGCAGACGAGCAGTGCTTGGCGATCTTCATAATCACCTACACATTGAATGTCAACCTCGCGCTTCGAGAGGGGGGGGGTTCGAGGTGGGGCATCTCGACTCACCAGAGCCGCGACCTGGACCGCCTGGAAAGGCGCATCTTTGGGGGCTTCAGCCATATTGTCAGATATTTGAGAGGAGATGTCACGGGGCCGCGAGGGACGTGTTTTGTCGAGTTCGGCGCTGACGGTCGCGGGGAAGGGCGGTGGTGATGCTAAAGCTTCTCTTGATACTGGAGGTGGGAATATCGAAACTTTTCCACACCAAATTGTGTGGGCGTTGTGGGATGGGGCGGTGAGGGGCGGCAGAATCCGCCTCTGCCGTCAACTTCTACCGCAAATCAGGCCTAGCAGGCCTCTGTCCCGCATCTACTGTACTGCACTGTCCATCACTGCCATCTCGATACATGCCGTGGACAATTTGCTATGCGCTCACCGCGTCCAAGCATCTCTCTACCTAGACAAGTGTTTTTGAATCGATTACAGCCAGCTCAGTATGATGGTCAAGTGGTCTGTCTGTCGCTACCCTGACTCGAGATCTGACCGCAATCTCCCCGACTAACACGCAGTCCTCCGGTTTCTCTGTCTCATCCGGCCCCCGACCAATATGCAATGCTCAACGCCGTCTCTTTTCCTATACCGCCAGTCTATCTAATAGTTACCCGGCTATTTTTATCATGTCTCGTTAGCTAAGCTGTTACCCACCGTCCGAGAATTTCCTCTTTTCCCGTCATTCTTTGCCGTTCTTTTTAAGACACCTGTCATGACATAACCGATTCCTCCCGGCTTCCACAACCCGCTCTTCCAACCAACCGCCTTTTCTCCTTGCCCAACTCCTCTCGCAGCCCAATTCCTCTGGCCTCTTTTTCCCTATCCCGGGCCAGTTTTCGGGGCCCTGTCCTTGCACTCACCTGCTAGCCGCCTGGCCTGGTCCGGCTCAACTCGCAGCCCACCGGTCACTACAGGTGTCTCGCCCACAAAACTGACTCGGGACCATGTCGATGCGTACTTCCGATTCTCCAGCAGAGTGCGCCTTCCGGCATCAGTCCTGCCAGGGGACGATCTCCCAGGCCGCGACGTTGTCCCGGACTATCAGTCGATGCTGATCAATCTTCCACAGCTGGTAAAGAGAACGGGTCGCTCCGGCAGCTTGTCGGTGTGCAGGCCCCTTGCCGCCATTTCTGGCGTCATCCCTCGACCTCCAGATGCATGTTGCGAGATTCCGCAATGCCGAGTCCGGCTCTCCAAACCAGTACCTGCAGGTTTTCAGCGAAATTCAGTGAACTGTGTGTGGCGTGTTGCGGCTTACTTGAGAAACCCGCCGCTGGCAATGGCTTCAGCGTGAGCCGCCTTGTCCAAGCGGCCAAGGTCGCCGTACTCCGTGCTCGGCTTGATCTGTGATCGAAATGCAACAATGTAAAAGCACGATTCTTTGTACCCCTTCTTTGACTCTTGAACAAGTTTCTTCAGCTCGTCCATCACCTCTTGCCAATTGAACGTTTTGACGTATGGTGAAGTCGCATAATCGTTACGAAGAACACGGAAGCGAGTCAAGGCTCGAGCCAGAAGGCGGTTCTCGTGATCAAGTGTGTCCAGGTCAAGCAAGTGCTCCTTCTCGGTGTATGGCGACTGAACCAACCATCGCTCAGATGTCTGAGCATTGTGTCCAACCTCAGTCACGGCTGAAGTGGCATGGTCCTTGGAAAAGAGGAGGCTGTCGGGCCCAGGAATAGAATCAAAGACTCCCAATGACCCCATCGTTGCTCAAGTGTGATGTGTCTTGCACAAGGACGACCAGAAGGGTTTGCTTTAGGAGATGGGTGTTTCTAGAGGAGAAGACAATGTTGTTCCGAACTTGTGCTTCCGTTATTGGACTAAAAGATTGAAAGAAATCACCAAGGCTGGACAGGAGTTTTGAAGAAAGTCGAGTGACGGAGAAGACAAATTTCAAGAAAATACGGGAGGAGAGGAGGTCTAGGGACATTCAAATGCCCAGCTATCCCGGGCCCCTCTACGGAGTACGCCAGGGAGCTTAGGATAACGTGCTGAATGACACCATCCTTGCCAAACATATATCAGGCACCGGTGGGTCGTCGAGAGACATGTCAAAAAACTTCAAGATCATGCTAGTGCGTGAGGTTGGGTCGAGGGCGGCTCATCGGCCAAGACCGAGGGCCATGTTGATACCTGACTCAACCTTCACCCACACGAGGAACAACGACTGGTCTGAGACAGCTGCCGACGACGCTTGCCCAACTGCAACCGCCAGCCAGCCAGAGAAGCGGTGATAGCGTTGTGCTCCGGCGGCCGGAGGCATCAGCATATCCACACATACGCAGGTATCCGGGCAGAGGCACATCTTATCACCACCACTCGCCACCTCTCAGCGGCCGTAGGATGCTTACCGACGTAGGACTCACCGCCAGAGGGGACCTTGATGAGGAGCACGTCCATTTCCCCGGCCCCGGAACCGCTGTCTCGGGGTAGCACCAGGGTTGCAAGGGTTACAAGGGGCAGATATGCGAGACTAGCGCAGACAAGGGGGCTCTGCAAGTCCTGCAGTAGCTGCTAGACGGTCCCAGCGACGGGCTGCCATTTGCCGGATATCATATCTTGGTTGTCTCGACCTGCCGGCCCACCACCACCACCATCAACCGCACCCATTCCACGGAGCCGAGTATCAACAATATCGACCTTACAGCACCGTTTGAAAGGCCCAGGAAACCATGGGAGGGATGTTTGTTCTCGTGTTCGGGAAATGGACGGCACGGAAGACTTTGCTCCACACAAGACGGCACAAGACGTCAAGCGCCACAGCGATGTCGACATCCCGTCCACTAAGACATCCATAATCGTCGACGACAATGCCAGCGTCTAGGCGGTGAAACGTGCCACGCAACTGGCACTTTCATTCCTTTTGTAACCTTATCATAGCGAGGCGGGCTCATTTCCATTGGGTCTACTATTGCCGTAGTCGGGACGCCAACTCTGCGCCAACGACTCACAAAGCCACAGCTATCCATCTGTAATGGTTGCCTTTACAGCTGCACCTTATGCACTGCGCAGCATGTACATACAGGTCCGTACTACAGCACCGGCTCATCATCCCGGTCACCTTTTCTCCGCCTCAACCACACCTTGGCCATCTCATATGTTCCCAGGTACAGGCCACTTCCCAGCATAGTCCATCCCGATCGAAGGATCGCGCCGCGGAAAAGCCCTTTCAGGCCTCGCTCGCTGTACACCTCCTTCGTCACCGTCCACGCCCCCTTCTTCGCTCTCTTCCCCGCAATCTTTGCCTGGACTTCATCCTGGCTGCCCGCGCTCAGCATCATCCTTGTTTTGACCACGTCGCTGGGTGTTGTGATGAACGCAGCCAGTGCTCCCGCACCGCCTGCACTGCAACCCGTCACCAGGCCGCTCTCAAGCAATCCCCTCGAGCTTGTATCCCCGGGCCGAGCCGCCCATATGCGCATCCTGACATGCTCAAAAATAGGGAACTGTAAGGCTGTAAAGGGTAGGTTCCTTGCCACAAGGGCCGAGTATCCTGTAAATAGCTTCCTCGACGCTCCTGCGCCTCCCAGTTGTCGAAATGCCCTCAGTGAGGTTGACGAAGTCGCTGCTTGATTTGACTGCTCGCCTTGGAGCATCTGTGCATTCTGTTTGACCACTTCTGCGGGCGCAAGCACCAGACATGATGCCATTTCGGCCACCGCAGATGCAGAAGAATGCACCAGTGGCTCTGGAAAGGGCAACGTCCTCCCGAAGAAGCCTTTCATGGCTTCATAGGTCGAGAAGAAGAGCCCGGCTAATTTCATTTCAGCGAGTCAAAATGGAAACTCATGCAACTTCACATGTCAGACACACCTGCAGGTAGGGTTGCCAAGATGACACTGCCAACGCCTTGATACAACCCTCGGAATGCCGATGCGGGCGGTTTCGAGGCCCCCGATGCATAGGTCTTTATATAGTCCTGGCTCTGATAACGGGTTTTGAGTGTGTCGAGGGGGTAGACAAGGAGGTCTACTGTGAATGCAGCGATTGCGCCGGCCTGAGAGGAGATTATAAGCCTTGGAATGACAGGAAACGTCATTGATCATGGGTGAACTCACTGCATAGATCTCAGCCATCTTCTAGACGACTTAACGTACAATTTCCTCCGTTGTAAGAATTAGGATTTCATTACATGCTTGTTTGCGAACATATGGAGTTTTGGTGCAAGTTCAAGATGGTGATGTCATTTGCTAGGCGTAATGAACCGAGGCTACCCTAGATCATGAACTGGATCACCGAGTTTTATGTTCTAATAAATTCTACTTTCGAGTTATATTCTTAAAGATTTCTAGGCTGTCTGCGCAGTTACAGTAGATGATTCTTCATTTACATGATCGATATTGATTCATACTGCTAAGAAGGCTTTTATTGTCCGTATGCGATAACTGGCGCAGCTAATAATAGTGTCAACGGCTTCAACATTCAAACAAGACGTGAATAAACACGAGAGTATACACCATTCTATACTCATATCCTAATTCTCAGACGCATCCCATTCCTCTCTCTATTCTTTCCCTCGTCTGTACCTTTATCCTTGTCTATATCATAACATTTACCCGGAAGCTTATTCCTCATCTGTATTCTACTCTAGCTTGCTGCTTTTTTCACTGGCCCTAACCACTTAACCAAAACAAGACTCTTCTTATATATGTAGGGAGGAAACCGTTCTGGGCAACTTGGTTATTCAGGCAATCTCGTGTGGATAGAGAAGAAACCGCGAACTTCGTCCGGTCTACTGAATCAAGAATGACCACTTTTGGTGTTTCAAAGACCCTACATCAATACAACCACATCTAAACACACTTCAGTTATGAATGATATTACCGATGCGCTTGGCTTCGCTTCCCAATTGCGCCCAATTAGTTATGTACAATGCTCTCTCTTCCCCCCCAAGCCAGCTAGCCAGCCAGCCAGCCAGACCAGACCTTTAGCAAATCGCCATTGCCGCCGTTTGCTCCTGTCTATGATGACTCCGACCATCCCTTTGGTTTCCTCGAATATGCTTGCGTGATCCCGTCTCTATGCTCTATGATGACCGCCCTAGTAAAAAAAAGACATCCGTTCCCAGACCCAAAAATTAAAGCTTGCTTTTCGCACCCGCTGATTCTTTGCTGACTACAGCAATAATGACACAAATGTCGTCAACCTTGCCGCCGTGCCAGTTTTCCTGTGGGTAGTACTTTTGCACCTCCTTGGCGAATGGTCCGTCCAGCTTGGAGTTGACACTGGCACGCTTCGCGGCTGCTACCATTTCCGTGGCCAGCAGGCTCTGGAGCGTTGTGATCTTTCCTGGATCCTCGGAGGCTTCGGGAAGCTGAACCCAGGGGTCGAGGGAGTCAGCTACGCGGACGCCCCCTACTTCCGTCATGATCCAGGCGCCGCTGGAAACCATGACCCGGCTTGCGATTCGTAGAATGTCTTGGTTGAAGAGGTTGTCCAAGACACCGTCCGTGGCAAACATGAGGACGTCTCCGTGTCGAAGCTCGTGCTGGGTGACGTCTGCGTCTCTAGGCAGGTCGCTCAACTGCTGGCCTCCAAACGCGGCCATCCGGGCGGCGACGCTGGGCGGTACCAGTGACAATTGGTAGGGGGTGTTGAAGGCGTGTGTTTGGGGCTCCGAGTATGTGTGCACGCCGTTGAGCCGCAATTGCAAGAAGCCAGAATCCCCGAGATTGGCCACGTCGAGAGTACCGTTGGCATTCGCGATAGCAACACATGCAGTGCTCCCTCCAGCGCGCAAACTCCGGTCGTGGCAGATGGCATCGTAGCCCTTTTGCATGAGCTTCCGGGCTGTCAGGGGCGGATCACGTTCCGAGCTGTGCTCGTAAGCCGCGATGGCCATGTAGTCGCAGAACCCATGCGAGAAGTCGGCTGGGTCGACACCTGAGTCTACCCACCCACCGACGCCATCGGCAACACCAAAGGCTACAGAGCCTGTTTCGTTGATTCGGCTGACAAAGAAGGCGTCGTGGCCCGACTCGGGACGGGCTGACGGTCGTCGGTTGCGGATGGGCTGGATGCGATTGTAGGGGTTGAAGTGGAAGACGTGCGAGGACGGGTCGTAGGGATGGTCTTTAGCGATGTAGGATGAGGCGATGTGGTATGAGAACTTCGGCGCGGTTGCCGCTGTCGAGTAGGTGTTTGATCGCGTGCAGGGAGGCATTGGGAGGGGAGATCGAGTGCACAATGAAGATCGGCAGCGCAATGAAGCTGGACAATGCATCAGAACCCAAGCTCGTAACGAATACCGTGGCAGAGCATCGAGGAGTCGCTATTTACCTTTAGCCAGAGGTCGCAATGGAACCGCGGCAACTCGGCTGTAAGTCGCCGCCATGGTTTGATGAGGCACAGAAAACGAAGCGGAAAACGTCACCAGGGATGGAAATTAGGTCCTGGCCGAGATGTTGGAGGAGGAGCAGGAGGAGTATGTCATAGGAGAAACATCTTGGGCGGGGAAGAATGAGGATGGCAGTGGGATTAGTTCAGCGACACGATGGTGTTTTGCCGAGAAGCGTGGAGGAGAATCTCTATCTAATCTCTCCCTCGATCAACGCTGTGGCTCTGGCACACGATGCTGGCCCCTATGACGGTAGACCAATATTTTTTTATTGGGGGCTGTTCAACAAAGAGAGCATCATTGCTTTTTGCCTGCCAACCTATCGCTGGCCTCGAATGATCGGGCATTCCGCCACAATTCGCCCCGAGCTGAGGGAGCTGAGATGAGCCATCAGGAAGCACGCGTCTGGTCACGTGCAGGCATTCGGACATCTTCCCGGACTTGCAAGTCCAGCGAATTGGTCGCCGGAGCTCAGCTCCAGGTCCCGTGACTGTCACGAGCCTTCCGATCCTCCCCGGCCGAGCCGAATTGACAATGACCAACCGCTGATTGGCTGCGGGAGCCGTGAAGCTCCACTCTCACATATCCTAATAGCCGAGGGACGGGCCCAAACTCCCAGAATTCATGACGATGAGAATCCTGGAACGCCACCCTTTGCGAACTCGTCGATTCTAACGGAGGAGATAACGCGACCCTTCTTCAATCCAATTCATCTCCGCGCTGCGACCAACATCAATTGAAGACCGTCTGTCTCCTCCGGGAACAATTGCGAATCCGCCATGGCCGCCCTCCGAACCTCCACGTGCCGAGTCTTCGGCTCGTCCTCCCGGATAGCCCTTCGCCCTGGTGCTGTCTTCACCAGGTCGATGGCCTCTGTCAGCGAGGCCCCCGCGACGCCAGAGCCTCGACTGAAGTCGTTCCAGATCTATCGATGGAGCCCCGATAAGCCCACGGAGAAGCCCAAACTCCAGACTTACACCCTGGACCTCAACAAGACCGGACCTATGATTTTGGACGCCCTGATCCGCATCAAGAACGAGCTGGACCCGACTCTGACCTTCCGACGGAGTTGCCGTGAGGGTATCTGCGGTAGCTGTGCCATGAACATCAATGGCCAGAACACGTTGGCTTGCTTGTGTACGACTCCCCGGAATTTGCTTGCCGCGCGCGGCATTATCCTAGTTGTGATAACGGTGCTGACAAGCAACCACAGGCCGAATCCCTGCCGAGTCCTCATCGGATGTCAAGATCTACCCTCTCCCTCATACCTACGTCGTCAAGGACCTCGTCCCTGACTTGACGCATTTCTACAAGCAGTACAAGAGCATCAAGCCCTACCTTCAGCGAGATACTCCCGCCGAGGATGTATGTTTACTTTTCCCTTAGCCCAGCGTTTTGTAGCGCATTGACTCGTGTGACAACTAACACCACCATCAGGGCAAGGAGTACCGACAGAGCAAGGAGGACCGCAAGAAGCTGGATGGCCTGTACGAGTGCATTCTCTGCGCCTGCTGCTCGACCTCGTGCCCGTCTTACTGGTGGAACGCCGAGGAGTACCTGGGTCCCGCCATTCTGCTCCAGTCCTACCGATGGCTCGCTGACTCACGAGACGAGCGCACGGCCGAGCGCAAGCTGAACCTCGAGAACTCGATGAGCCTGTACCGCTGCCACACCATCCTTAACTGCACCAAGGCCTGCCCCAAGGGCCTGAACCCCGGAAAGGCTGTTGCGGAGGTCAAGAAGATGATGGCCCTGGGCAACTAAGATGAACAATCATCATGAGACGAGATGAGGTGACTTGTGGGTGAGCGTGGTGTTGTGTGGGAACGAACCGTTGGTCGGCGCGGAAGCGCATCAGATTGAGAGGTGGATTTTGCCGACAAGGATATCCGCGCAGACGCACGGGAAAAACGTGTGCTGCGACCCGAGACTCGGGGGGAAACGAGGCTTTGTAACCTTGTACGTGTATCAGCATAGATGGGAGGGAGTTTTAACGCCGTTTATTTGCAACGCCGTATTCTGATAGCAACATGGACACCGTTTTCTACTGTTCACCCCTTTTGGACCCCCTTGGTTTTGTTTTCTGATGTACATGATCACCTAGGTATTCTTTACCTTGGCCCTTTGATAGGTCTCGGTCCACCTTGACACGGTCCAATTTGATAGCACGAGCCTCCTGGACATCCATCACCCGTCAAGAGCGGGATTCCTCTCCTCGGTCCGACACCGGTCCGCCACAAAGCTCAATTATTGGAGTCAAAATGATTGAGTGGTGCTTGGACCTGCTCTCGTTTGACAATTTTAGGGTTGCTCTATGTGTGCTCGAGGAAGATCTGCACGGGAACATAGTTTTGGGCAATGTAAGTGCCGCCTAGAGATGGTCAATACAAGTGGTGGAGGGGCGACAGCAAACAACAACACACCATCTTTGTCATAATGCTTGATCAGCCACACATCAGTACCATTGGGCATGGCAATCCACCCGGGGGACGCATCGGCATCACCCCAAAGGACTTCCGTACCGTTTTTGCCAAGGCGAAAGTCCTGCCAGGAAGCCGTGCCCACTTGGCGGTTGCTGTCGGTACCATACTTGGCCGTGAGGGCCTCGGGCTGGGTCAGATCGTCGAAGTCATAGTATCCTTGACCACCTACAAGCCCGAGGGCATGGTCAATGATGCCGACAGGATACGTGTGCAGACTGTACAAGCCGGGTCCCGAGCCAGGATTGGTGAAGACGCGGATTGCGGAGCCTTTGCCTTTGCCTGCTGAAGCGAAGGCAGCGATGGCGGATGCAGAGTCGGAGAGGTAGTGTCCGTCGATGGAGGCCAGGGAGCTGAAAGACCATGCCGTCAGCGTGCATTGAGGGGAGACGGGATGCAGGTTGGTTTGTTACGTGGAGACTCGCAGACGGTAGATGTCCGAAATGTCGCGTCTGGCGAGGGGCATGGGAGTGGCCGCGGCTGGTAAGGCGGCCAGCAGGGAGGAAGCCGAGAGGATCAGGGACCACTTCATTGTGCAGAGCTTTCCGAAGGATGGAGCGAGAAGCGGGTGGTTGGCGGAGGTGAGATGTAGGAACAGGAACAGAGTGAGCGAGTGGTTGGGCTACGAGACAGAGAGGTAAGTACAGCTGGAAAGGAGTGACTGATTCACGCAACTCTACGGCAAGAGCGATTGACTGCCCATCGTTCGAGCTGCCTTCTCTACAAGAAACAAACGGCGAGATTACGTGACCCTGAACCTGACCGCAGCCGGACCTTCCGCAGGGATGGATGGAGTTGTTGAGTTGAGCCAAGACCGTGAGGAGGGCCCGCGTCTCAGGTAGAGCGGGCAGCAGCAAAGATGCAAGACCTCACTTACTTTCTCCATCCATGATGACTGACAATCACCTCAATTGCCAACCCAACAACACGCACGTGAGGAGTCATGCGGCTCGGCAGTCGCGACGGCGATGGCCCGGATGCCTGCCTTCTCAGGCCGCTTTTGTTGAGCCCTTTCCTTTTCTCATCGGAGGTTGGGCGGTGGGCGACCAGCTGGTTAGACCGCTCCGTATATGCACGCTGCGTGAGCGATCATTGCTCCTTTCGAAGGCGGTCGAGGGCGGATTTGAAACATCATGACAGGTGCGGCTTCTGACATGCAGCGGAACTCGGATGGGCGAGCAAATCTGCCAGCGTGGTGCACCAACCGGAGGCCAGCATCGCCATCACCGGCCCAGGCCAGCGTCCTCACCGACCACCACTCACAGCCCAACCTCCACGGCGATCTGCCCTCCCCGCATCGATTTAAGCTTGTCTCGGAGACAACTGGCTAATTTTAGGTCCGTCCCGGCGGCGCATCCCAGCTGAGCCTAAAGTTGCTAATTCGGACGTGCGAGAGCAGACCTCCGTGACGGATCGGGGCTTCTGCCGCGCCCTGCATATACAGGCCTGGAGATGTCCACGTCGGGACGGAGAGTGGTGATGCAAGCGATGCAAGCCCTGCCTTCGGGCCTCACATGCCCTGGTCTGTACCACTGGCCACGACTTGGCGGAGGAGGGGGCTTTGTGCTGCTCCGGGCGAGGACACGGCAGGGCTGAAGGCCACGGGCTCGTATGAGCGACGCCTTGTCCCCGTTGCCAAGATGGAGGTGATCGTCCTGTCGACCCAACCTCCGCCGCCAGAGGTTCCGGTGATTCGCGTTGGCGGGCTTCACGATCTGGGCTGAAGGGCAGACAACGCACACATCGATATCCTCTTCTCTCCCGCGTCCGTCCCACTTAGGAGGTGTTGTCCCGAAGCGTCTCTCTTGCCGGACGGGCTGCGTGCCCATGATTGGGTTGCGTCTACTTGTGATATCCCGGGCTGCGGGAAAGCCATCTCGTATTGATGCATCCCGCACGGAGACTTGGATGACGGGTGGAGGCTATGGCGTTGACCGAGTTGGAGTGTTGAGAAGATTTCGAGTCTCGCGGCACAAGTATAAGGATGCCGTCCGTCGTAGCAGAAGGATCAGGAGTTCACCAGGGCACCATCGCTTACACTGTTCTCCCTGAGCACACGACCATCCTCAACACTTTCGTTTGACACCAAACCTTCACCTTCGCTTTGGGCTCCTCTAGATAGGTTTCCATTCGTTCTGTGCGAACAATCACCATGTTGTTCGACGTGGGGAGCTTGGTCTCCATCGCGGGCTTCATTGGCCTTGCCATCGCCCACAAGGACGATTACAAGAAGCCTCCGCCCTACTGCAAGCCACACATCACCTGTGTCCATGGTAAAAATGATTGCGGTGTGAAGTATCATGGGTGAGAGAAACTGCTTTCTTTGAGGAAGCTGATTGAGAGACTGACTGGTGATGTAAGATGCTACGACACTTGTTCCCCTGAAAACTCTCCCACGCCGGCTCCTTGCTATACACCCCCGCCTGTGTACACGACCCCGACTGAGTCTTCGACTCCCACGGTGTATTCAACCCCGTCTGAATCGAGCCCCAGCTACTCGAGCCCGACCTATTCGAGCCCGGTCTATTCAAGCCCTGTGTACTCGAGCCCCGTCTACTCGTCCCCGGTCTACTCGTCCCCGGTCTACTCGTCCCCGGTCTACTCGTCCCCGGTCTACTCGTCCCCGGTCTACTCGTCCCCGGTCTACTCGTCCCCGGTCTACTCGTCCCCGGTCTACTCGTCCCCAGTCTATTCATCCCCTGTCTATTCCAGCCCCTCATATTCGAGCCCGGTTTATTCATCCCCTGTCTACTCCAGCCCTTCATACTCGACGCCCTCTGTGTACTCGACCCCATCGGAGTACTCGACTCCCGTTTACTCGTCGCCTGTCTATTCCAGCCCTACCTATTCGACGCCGTCTGAGTACTCTACTCCTTCTGTGTACTCAACGCCTTCTGAGTATTCCACTCCTGTCTACTCGTCTCCGGTCTACTCAAGCCCTACTTATTCAACTCCCTCTGTGTATTCCACTCCAGTGTACTCATCACCTGTATACTCGTCTCCCAGCTACTCGAGCCCCGTATACTCCAGCCCGGTGTACTCCAGCCCGGTGTACTCCAGCCCGGTGTACTCCAGCCCGGTGTACTCGAGCCCTGTATACTCGAGCCCTACCTATTCAACACCGTCTGAGTATTCAACGCCCTCTGTGTATTCGACACCCTCCGAGTACTCGACTCCTGTTTACTCAAGCCCTGTTTACTCAAGCCCTGTTTACTCAAGCCCTGTTTACTCGAGCCCTACCTATTCAACGCCTTCCGAGTATTCAACGCCCTCTGTCTATTCTACACCATCTGAGTACTCAACCCCTGTTTACTCGAGTCCCGTCTACTCAACTCCCACCTACTCGACTCCGGTGTACTCTTCCCCCTCTGAATACTCCACTCCTTCTGCTTATTCCACGCCTTCAGAGTACTCAACTCCCACCTACTCTACTCCCATCTATTCGTCCCCTGTTTACTCTAGCCCTACCTACTCAACGCCATCTGAGTACTCTACCCCTTCCGAGTCGACTCCGACTTATTCGACCCCTATTTACTCCACACCAACCTACTCAACTCCTATCTACTCGACACCCACATACTCGACTCCTATTTACTCAAGCCCTTCATACTCGAGCCCTTCATACTCAACCCCTTCAATCTACTCCACTCCCACATACTCAACACCCATCTATTCATCTCCCAGTTATTCGGCCAACTCTTATTCCTCTCCAACCTACTCGACCCCAATCTACTCAACTCCTACATACTCGAGCCCCATTTATTCAACCCCGACGTACTCGACTCCTATCTACTCGAGTCCGACTGAATCGAGCCCCATCTATTCGACTCCTACTTACTCAACTCCCATCTACTCGACCCCTACTTACTCAACTCCCATCTACTCGACCCCCACTTACTCAACTCCCATCTACTCGACCCCTACCTACTCAACTCCCTCAATTTACTCGACTCCCACGTATTCGACACCCGTCTATTCGTCTCCGAGTTATTCAACTCCATCGATTTATTCGACTCCTACATACTCAACGCCTGTCTATTCATCCCCCAGTTATTCGGCCAACTCTTATTCTAGCCCCACGTACTCGAGCCCATCAATTTACTCTACTCCTACATACTCGACTCCATCAATCTACTCGACTCCTACCTACTCAACCCCTATCTATTCGTCGCCTAGCTATTCCACTCCGTCGATCTACTCTACTCCTACCTACTCCACTCCCTCAATTTATTCGACTCCCACTTACTCGACTCCTGTCTATTCGTCACCTACGTATTCGACCCCGTCGATTTATTCCACTCCTACCTATTCTACCCCCTCAATCTATTCTACCCCGACTTACTCGACTCCGTCTATCTACTCCACTCCCACATATTCGACCCCCACCACTTTGGTGACAACATTTTCCAACGGAGCCTCAACGTATCCCGGAGGTTGCAAGCCATACACTGTCTGCGAAGATCACATCGATAACTGTGGCCAGACCTACGGAGGGTGAGTTTGGACATTTACACTGGACATGATCAGAATCTGATAAATGATAGCTGTTACGACACTTGCTCTGGCACGCCTACTTTCACTACCCCATACTGCACCATCACAGAGACTGGCTATCCAACTGGCTGTGCGGCCACGACGACTTGCGAAGATCGCATCGATGCCTGTGGTCAGACGTATGGCGGGTAAGACTCTTCTTAGGCAGACAAAGTGACTATGAAAGGCTCATTGATTTCCAGATGCTACGATAACTGCCACCCCAAGCCAACCTGGACAACCCCTTACTGTGAAGTCACGACAAACTATGGTTGCGAGACTGTCTGTGAGGATTTGATCGATGACTGTGGCAACTGGTATGGAGGGTAAGTTTTTGTATCCTGCCTTCCGGTGATGAATCTTGTTATATTAACCCTTTGATTAGCTGTTACAACGACTGCAAGCCTAAGCCTACCTGGACAAAGCCGTACTGCTCTGTTACCACGCCTATTACGACGCCCATTACTACTGACATCACTACTGACATCACTACTCCTATCACCACCGACATCACTACGGACATCACCACGGCCATTACTGACTACGGTTGCAAGCCATACACAGTATGTGTCGACATCTGCGACGGCTGCGGCCATACTTATGGCGGGTAAGTTGCTTCTTGACTCCAAAATTGATTTTGGTTCTAATATTTGTTAAAGCTGTTATGATACCTGCAAGCCAAGCCCTACATGGTATAAGCCTTCCTGCAACACAACTGGTGTGACCACTATCACTTATACGTCTGGCTCAACTGTCACGTACACGAAGCCTCCTGTTTCGATCACCTTTGAAACTCCTACTACTACCCCCTACGTATCTCCCACTACGGAAACGTACGGAAGCCCAACCACCATCACATACGGACACCCTGGTGGTGGTCACCAAGGAGGCGGCGGTCACCAAGGTGGTGGTGGTCATCAAGGCGGCGGTGGTCACCAAGGCGGTGGCGGTCATGAGGGCGGTGGCGGTCACCAGGGTGGTGGTGGTCATCAGGGCGGCGGCGGCAGCTACTGCAGCCCCGAGATCCTTTGCATTGACATCTACGATGAGTGCGGTCAGATGTACGGAGGGTAAGTACACCATCACCCTTTACGTATCAGTACATCGGTGAATCTAACAACATCTAGATGCTACAACACTTGCAGCCCCAAGCCGACGTGGACTACCCCTGAATGCAACAAGTACGGCTCCACGAAGACTGTCAGCTACACGAAGCCCGCTCCGCCGTCGCATTACACTCACTATCCCCCACCGCCCGGCCACGGCGGCCACGGATACGGATACACTTCTATCGTCACCATCACGGAGACGATCACTGTCACCTCGACTGAGAGCGAGGAGTGTCAATACACGAAGCCGTATTACAAGCACTACTAAGTGATATGATTGCGCTTCCTAACTGGCAGTTGTGGCTCGGATGATTAAGGAATCTTGTGGTTGAGCCGAGAGATAGTATTGGTTTCTTTCTTGTATATGACTTCGAGTCCAAACTTTTCTGATATGACTGACGGCTGGATTTGGGATACAACGGACGGATAAAAAGACCCTATGGGCAGACATTACTCTCTTTATGAAGAGCTCCATATATTGAGACGCAGAGCCATTCCTTTGGCTTCATTAATTCATGAAGCTTTACGAATCATCATCATTATATTATCATGTTTGAGATTTATTCCTAGTAGTATGCGTTGCCAGGCGAGCTTGTGTCTCGTCCGTAATCCCCAGCCGACCCAGGATAGGCCCCAACAGGCGCCGAGGGCCCCCCTCTTACTTCATCATCTGAACTGAGATCGTTGCTAAGATCTTCCGTCGCTTCTGGAGGAGCTCTCATGGCATCTAGAGTATCTCGGCCGAGCAAGGGTGGTTGATAGGGTTTGATGGTGTGGATCTCTCGCCCAGAGGGCATCTTAGACAGAAGAGAGTTGATAGGAGGTATTGGTTTCGGGTTTATCTGGGAAATTATATTAGTAAATCGGCAAGTCTAGGTCATGTTGTAAGGACTCACCGTATCATTGACCTTATTCCACTTGGCGTCCAGCATCTCGAGGATCCTCGTCTCCTCCAACTTTCCCGCGTCCGCGCCCCAAGCGGCCTCCTTGTCGACCCGGCGGTCTTCTCGCTTCTCTGCTAAGTCTTTCCTGAAACGACTGAAGCTGAGGCCTTTCTTGTTGTCCTTGATTTCGACGCCCAATTCCTGGAGTCCAGCTCGCGCCCATGCGATTCCTTCGGCTGTCTCGCCTCCCAGCTCTGCGTCTATGCCGAAAAACCGGCAGGCCTTGGCTCGGCTTGTTCGCCTGAGATCTTCGAGGTACCGCAGGAGGCCGGAATTGATCTTATGAGAGCCTGATGATGCAGTGTGGCAGAGTGAAGATGCCTTTGCGGCATGCTCTGATGCTGCAAGACAGAGACGAGCGTATAGATGAGCACGAACTTTAGGTATATCAGGTGCTTTGAACATCCATTCCTTGTCGTTCTTATTTCGATCTTGCGCTACAGCTGCTGGATATGGATCATCCTTGAGAACGGCGAGTAACGTGGCTTCTGCGTGGGCTAGGCAAGCCATAGCCCGAAGGGTGCCGGGAGCAATATCTGCACAAGGCAAGCTGGCATCGTGGCCTCCTGACCGACTGGCGAGATAGTCGTACACAGATGCAGCTTCTAGTAAGGACTTGGTAGCGGATGTGATGGCAGTTGCTCGCTGTTGAGAACTGAGAAAGTCGAGGCTCGTTGAATAGAGCGGTTGAAGAGCGGCCCTTGCGGTGAGGACATGACAGAAGCCCAAAGTTGAAAACACGAAAGAGACTTCATGAGCGAGAGACGTGACTTTTACACGTGGTCTCTCACGACCGGGCACCAGCTCATCTGTAAGCGTTGGTCTCCAGTCAATGACGGGTGGTTTCTCTAAGACGGCGTGAACAGTCTCCCCACTTCCAGCTTGGCCGTCGCTGATGGCGAGGAGATATGGAACGTAGTCATTTATACTGGCAGCAACAGTTGAGATGTTGGAGATCTGCGATGAGGGTGGTAGACGTTTATGCTTCTTCAGGGCATCCTTGACAACCCCGCGGTATGTACTTGCGCTGAGAGGGAGAGACGGGTAAGAGTCGCATCTGACACAGGAGGAGAAGGGAAAGGTCGAGGTCGTCGGCAGGACGAAAGGGAATGGCATGGCTGGAGAAGAGTGTGTGATCGAGGAAGACAAGAAAAATATAGACAGAGAATCAAAGCTTGCGAATGTTGAGACGTGACATAGCTCTGCCAAGCCTCTTGGGCTCATGACTGGAGCATCATGTACTGTGCGAGTTGCACAGTGTGTAGGAAAGCAGTGGCTCACTGAATTCAAGCCGATGTTTGGCCGACACAGCGCGCGACATTCCCCAGCCCAAGCCCAGGGCATGCTTGGCCGACGTGGAGGCTCCACCAAAAATCTCCGAAGGGTCCTGGTCAATCAGAAGCTCCACGACTGCTACTAGAAACAAGCTTCTTCTTCCATCATCCTGTTCCCTCCGGGCGCTTCATGACGACGTCCGCCTCCCGCAAGCCTCCGTCGAATCCGCGGTGACAATGGCCGGACCTGCACCGTCACCGCACAAGCCTCGGCGCAAGGCCAACAACAAGACGAACCCGCGCAACAATGGCAATAGCGTCGACAAGCTCAAGGTGAAGCTCTCGCGCACCGAGGCGCTGGTGCGAGCGCCCGCGTTCCCCCTGGCGGCCTTCCTGTGGCCGGCGAGGGCCTCGTCGTCGCAGTGGGAGGTGCTGCCGCTGATTCTGATGGTGGCCGGCCTCTTCCGCTGGGCGGCTGGCCTTTGGGGCTATTCTGGTACGTGACAGCGCTGCTGCGGCGGCGATGCCCGGGCTGTTGGACTGCCTGTGACTGAGTGAGCTTGCTTACACGAGGTGCTGGTACTAGGTTTCCACCGACCGCCCATGTTTGGCGACTACGAGGCCCAGCGACACTGGATGGAGGTCACGACGCATCTGCCCATCTCGCAATGGTATTTCCACGATTTGCAGTGGTGGGGGCTCGATTACCCCCCTCTGACGGCCTACCACAGCTGGGCTATGGGCAAGATCGGCGCCCTCATTGATCCTTCGTGGTTCGAGCTGTTCACCTCGCGCGGATCCGACGACCCGAACCTCAAGATCTTTATGCGCGCGACCGTGATCGTGTCGGAATACTTGATTTATATCCCGGCCGCCATTGTGTTCGTCCGACGCTTCAGTCGCATGCAGGGCGTCTCGATCTGGACGGCCTGGCTGGCGCTGGCGGCCATTCTCATGCAGCCCGCCACCATCTTGATCGATCACGTTCACTTCCAATACAACACGGTGATGCTGGGATTTGTGCTGGCTAGCATGTCGAGCATGCTTGCTGAGCGTTACAAGTGGGCGGCAGTCTTTTTCGTGGCCGCCCTTGGCTTCAAGCAGATGGCGCTTTACTACGCCTTCAGTGTGTTCGCGTATCTGCTGGGGCGTTGTGTAGCGCCCCGAATCAACCTGACGCGGCTGTTTGGAATTGCTCTTGTCACGATTATTTCGTTCGCTGCCCTCGTCCTACCCTTGATTCTAGGCACGTTATATGACACTAGCCGAGGAATCGATGCAAGACCCGAATTCGAGGGCACACCCCAACCCCTGCCCCTATTTGCGGGCCTCCAACAATATCTCGACACAGAAGCCTTTTATTATCCGGTCGTCGAGCAAATGGTTCAAATGATTCATCGAGTATTCCCCTTTGCTCGTGGGCTTTTTGAGGACAAGGTAGCCAACTTTTGGTGCGCCGCGAACGTGGTGATCAAACTTCGACACTTACCAACAGAGCTGCTTCAGAAGGCTGCTCTGGGCGCCACGTTGCTTTCTATCATTCCGCCGAATATCATTCTTTTCCTCCGCCCCCGGAAGAATGTTCTGCCTTTGGCATTCGCCGCCACTGCCTGGGGCTTCTTCCTCTTCAGCTATCAGGTGCACGAAAAGAGCGTCCTTCTCCCGCTGATGCCAATGACTTTATTGCTTGCCGGAAAGCAAGGGATGGGCAAGGACATCCGAGCGTGGGTGGGCTTCGCAAACCTTGTGGGCACCTGGACCATGTTCCCTCTGCTCAAGCGTGTGGACTTGAGGGTCCCATACTGGGTGCTTAGCATGCTGTGGGCATATCTCCTCGGTCTGCCGCCTACGTCGATGAGCGCATACTTTCCTGAAGGACAGTCCGCTTGGTTACAGTGGACGACGGCGTTGCTACACCTGTCTTTTTACGCCCTGATGGGCGGATGGCACGTGGCGGAGGCGTTCATAGAGCCGCCTCCTGGCAAGCCAGATCTCTGGGTCGTGATGAACGTGGGCATCGGGGCTGCGGCATTCATCATCTGCTATTTGTGGTGTCTTGGTAGATTGGTACTAGAAAGCGACATCCTGCCGTCGGGGTCTGGCAAGGCGCCTAAGAAGCCGGCCGACTCTAAGAAGACCCAATAGAGAGAGGGTTGGCTGGAGTGGCGGGAGCATTGATTTGGGAGAAAAATAGAATGAATGAACAAAGACGGATCCCCGGGTCTTCGGGGAACCGAATCGTATTTGGCACGCCGCCTCCGTCCGTGAGAAATCTGAAACGTGGCAGTGAGATGTTCTTTGTCCCGTGTACTATGCCTCGGCGGCGCGGAAAGATGGTAGGAGAGCAGATGAAGAGAGCCTGGGAGCAATTCGCAACTGATGGTGAAGTTCTGTCTGCAGGGATCGGAGGCAGATGAAGAAGGATCGCGAGCCGAGGTGTATCTCACTCTTAGTCCTCCCTGCTTCGGCATCTTCGGCTCGCATGCGATCACTAAACAGTGGCGGGCTTGAGCCTCGATGCCACACCCTCCATCATCGTGAGCGACATTCTTGTAAGTCGGAAGCCGGCGAATCATGAAGCCAAGTGTGTTAGCCGAGTGCCCTAAAGCGCCCCACTTCGACAAAAACAACCAATGAGATGTCGCTGTTTGATTTAGTGGGAATACCTTATACTTTACTTTGACCATTCTCTTCCTTATTCAATCACACACTTATTAGATCTTGCGACGACAACCTCACAAGGCCATCAGATCGGTTTACCCTTTGAACTAGCCCCAGCCAAATACTTGAAACAAGACATCAAGACTACATGTGGACTAGTGATGCACTCTAACGCTGACGTTGCCGTTGAAGCGAGATTTGTCTTCAATAGGCTACGCAAGATCTAGGACTCGACCGCTCAAGCCTGGAGGAGGCGACAACTTGGACCGTCTTCAGGCCCCGGCTGGAATCTTTCTTCTTGGTTATGAACACCACCATCGGCTACGTCTTTCATCAGGATCGTGACTCACCCGCCACATTCGGCTCCTGGCTGTCCGTCTGCCGTCGATGGCGGCGCAGGGCACTGTATTTCTAGGCTACGCGCCCACCCAGTTCCTGACGCGGGGTGTTCAGCCGAGCGTCTGTATTGGACAGAGACCGAGTGTTAATCGGCCCCGATCTGGCTAGGTGCTCAGCTTTGGGTGACAAGGTCGACAGGCATGCACTGAAAGTTCGTGCGGCAGAGGTTGCTTGCTACGGTACGGGTTTGCTCCAGTTCGACAGTAGGTTCGAAGGCCATGCGAGGTGATGCCACCAAAAACCAGCAAATGAGGTTACTCCCTTCCATCGTTTGCTTCTTGATCGGCCTCCCCGGCTTCTGTGTCGACCTTGCCGGCCCTGTGAGACACGGAAGAGGACTATCTCGGTCCCGACGGCTTCGGCTCCATCGTTGGTGTAAGGTATGAGGTAGGCTGGCGCTGACAGGCGCCGCGCCTGCTGACCTCGCGCTCAGCTGCATTCTGCACTTTGAAGGGCTTATCAAGAGGCCCAAGGTAGCACCCCAGCAAGTGCATACTCGGCTCGCAGGCTTCGCCATCTTCCTCTCTGTGCCTTTGGTGTCTCTAAAATCAAGCATCATGGGAAACTTCCTTAGTCGAACTTCCACAGGTCTTAGCTCACCTCAGCAACAAAGACTGCCCAAAGGCTTTCTGCAGATCCTCGTCTCCGTGGCCGGGGCCCAAAGTGCATCCAATAGTTAGGCTCGGCGATTCCTGGGCCTTCTTTGTTGAGTGTGGCAGAAGTGCACTGCAGGCTTTCGGAGTTTCTCCCACATGCCCAGTTAGGATGTCACCCGTGCTGGACGTCACGAATCACGAACGCACAAGTTTCCGGCCGCCCCCAACACCAAGGACCAACTTGCTGCGGCCGACGCTGGGCGTCTAAGCCACCAACTTCAGCTGTGCAATGAGACAGCCGCTCTCCTTTTGCGCCCGGCGATCCCCTACAAGTGTCCTGCTTTGTATGCCCGTAGCCCCCAAGCCTTAGAGTTTATGAAGCAAAGAGACACCCGATTACGCAGCTTTTGCTCCATCTTCCCCTCGTTTGTTCTTTACTCTGTCCTTCGTTTTTACAACTGCAACGCTGAATGATTGAACTGCAAATCTCAATCCCATATCTCGAAAGCAAGAAGAAAAAATCTTGAAGATGTTGTTGACTAGTCTACTCGGAATATCTGCCCTGGTGGCAGGATCACTGGCTGCGCAATCGTCGATTCCGGCTGGAGCACCTGAAGCCGCCACGACTGAGCCGCCCTCATCGACTTTGGCGTCTCCGGCAACTACCACGGAGACCGGGACCGGGGTTGCGACACATACGATTGCCGTTGGAGCTGTGAGTCACCGTATAATTCAAGTCATCTCTATTCTCACTAATAATGCGTAGTCCGGCCATAAATTCTCGCCTACCCAAGTCGACGCCAAAGTCGGTGACATTATTGAATGGAGATTCTATCCGACAGGACATTGGGTGATCCGAGGCGACTTCAATTACCCATGCATTCCTTATGAGTATATCGGGACCGACAGAACTGGCTTCTCGAGTGGTCCTCAATCTGTTCAGGCTATTACCGATGATGTAAGTATCCAAAGCATGCAAGTAAGGTAGTTACAGCGGCTGACTTCTTCAGGGTCCTCGGTTCAGCGTTAGGGTGAATGATACAAACCCGATTTGGTTCTACTGTGGTGCGCCAGGATCCTGCGTGCGATATCATATGATGGGCGTCATCAATCCAGTAAGTCCGTGAAACCTCCTCGGAAGTCGAGATGCTAACAACAGGTAGACCAACAATGAGACATTGGAGGAGTGGGTTGACAAAGCAAAGGGCATCGACTACCAGCTGACGCCCGGCGAACCCTGGCCAACGGAGGAGGGTTTTGTGACGCCAACTGATGCTCCTGGTCCCGCATCGACGAATGGATCTTCGAGTGGAAATGATGATGCTAACAATACTCCGCACAATCACTCTAGTCTCAGTGGAGGAGCCATCGCCGGTATTGCTATTGGCGGTGCAGCTGTTCTACTCCTTGGTGCCGGCCTCATCTACCTCTGCGGCCGCCGTGGTGGCTTCGACAAGGCCTACCGCAAGAGCTTCCGTAGCAGTGGTAGTCCGCTAAATATTCCCAACGGTCCAGCACCAGGCACTGAAGCACGATACGGCTCGCCGACTATTGTTCCTCCAGATGTCTGGGCAAACAAACAGATGAGCCCTATGGTTGGCCCCCATTCTCTAGGCCACACACCCATCAGCCCTCACCCTGCGTCTGGGTATAACTTCCCCCCTGGCGTTGCAGTCGGGACGATGCACTCACAAGATGGGACAATGGTGGGCTCGTACTAGTAAGTCTAAATTCACATGTATTTATCGAAGACTGCAAGTGTTGACATTTAAGTTACAGCGACGTTCATGGACAGATGATTACACCGCAAATAACGACACCACCACCACAACTGATGATACCCAGACAAGAACCCACGCCTCCTGTTGAACTCCCAGCTTCAGCCGACCCGGGGAATTCTCCGCTTCCGACATACAATAACTCTGAACAACCGCGAACATTCTCCTGGGCGGGCGAAGAGACAGGGTATCGTCCGACAAAGCGAGACACACCGAACTAGGAGCCGAGAGGGTCGTTTCATGTTATTTTGCTGGCGTAATGGTGGCTTCTTTTTCTTCTGAGTTGCGCATTCAAGATTGGGGTTCAATTTGACGGGATGGATTAATGCATGTTTGTTTTGGGTAATTATTGACGTTGATATCAAGCACTATCGGTGCTAGAAGATGGACAAGAAGGCAGTGCAGATTGGCAGGCTGCTTGGGACTTTCTTGAATGCGGTTACCACTATATACCTACATAATTAATCATGACAGAGCATGAAAGAGGTACCACTTCAGAAAACTTCCAGGAAAGATGCTATCACGCTGTGGCTTGCTCGGCTCGGTGCTGCGTTTTCGTCTTCATATTTTAGACGATAGTCAATTTGATCGTCTTTTAACATGTATGGAGTAGTCGGTGCCGAGATCACACGCATCTCTACCGTTCCAATACCCTTTGAGAGCAGACAGCATTCACATTTAACGACAACACAATTGATATTCCGGAGAAGAGCAAGCCGTTCCATTTTTTTCATAAGCCGTGCCTAAGTACCGTCCTTACACTGAACTCCAGACCAGCCTGTGAGCAGCCAATTCTGACACGCCGCAGTAGACATGCAAGAACCGACGCACAACCCGCATAATCCTTCCCGGAACCTCGTGAGGTGTCGTGATTTTTGGCGTGAGGGAGAGAGCGCTTAGTCGAAGAGACCGAAGCCCATGTCCTCGTCGGACTCCTCCTTCTCCTCCTCCTTCTCCTCCTCCTTGGCCTCCTCGGCAGCACCGCCAGCGGCAGCACCACCAGCGGCAGCAGCGCCACCGGCACCGCCCGAGGGGACGGAAGCGAGCTTCTCAGAGCCCTCAGCGATGAGCTGTGATAGTTGTTAGCGTCCATTGTGTCGAAGAGGCTGGTGTCTGGGCTGGAGCGTACCTGGTTGATGTCCTTGCCCTCGAGCTCGGAGATCAGGGTCTCGAGACGGTCCTCGTCAGCCTCAATACCGACGGACTCAAGGACGGCCTTGACATCCTCAGCAGAGGGGGAGGTGTTGCCACCGAGGCCGAGGAGGAGGTAAGCGGCGAGGTGCTTCATTTTGAATGTGGTGGATTTCTACAGTCGCGAAATGTTAGGATCGGTCGTCGCAGAATCGAAGCTCGGGATTGGGATGCTGCCCGCAGCTAATCGAGAGGAAAAAGAACTCACAGTCTTGGTGATGAACAAGAGAAATCAATCAATTTAACCGCAAGTTGGGCGGAGACTGAAGCCTTCAAGTTCGTGGGTTTTGTTGCGGGTTGACAAAGAGTAAAAAAGTTCCAGGCGGCTCGAAAAGCTGTCGATTTTGATTTCCCTGCCTGTGTGGGCGCGCCAAAAATCGGGGCCCTAAGCGAACCGAATGTGGCTTAGGGCGGGGAGTTGCAGCCCCTGCGATTGCGCTGCACTGCACTGAAGCCTCAGGCGCCTTCCCAGTGGAGGGGCAGTTCAGTTCCCAGCGCTGTGTGCGCCGCACGGAACATGCCGGCCCCCGGCCCTGGTCTCAGTCGATTCTGCGTGTCTGAGTCGCCGGCGCACCGCCACACCTCGAATTCGATGTCACGTGCGCCGTAGCCGCATTCATTTGTGGCGTCCGGTCCTTGCCATCGGCCGCCATAAAGTTGGTCATTCGGGACCAGCCAAGCGTTTCCCTCACTCACAGTTTTCTTTGTCTTCCACGTTCCCGTTGCCCTCCTCCTCCCCGCATCGTGCTGAGCCGCGTTGCTCGTCTCCTGCAGTGCAAGTTTCGTACGTATACGGCTGCGAATACTTGCTCTATCGCCTTTGCGCCTCTGGCACTTTTCCTATCAAGCCCTTTGAGGTGGCGAAGGACGCAGCCGAGAAATCGGACAACTTGATAGTCGATCACGAGCAACCGCACTCCGAAAAGGGCGCCGCGCTCTATGACGCTCGAATCACACGACGAGTCCTTGTACTCTCACAGGCTATAGGCGGCTGGAACATTGAATTTCGCTCTCTGGCTCTGCCCTGAACAGCCACGATGCCGGTGAGTCGATCATGCTTCCCCGCAGACACCTCGACGTGACGCTCAGGAACTGAACCTCATGGATACGCAGATTGGGGACCTCCTTGACCAGATCAGTGGCACGGCTGGCCGCTCCTCATCCACGACAACGACGACTACCACATCTACTCTTTCTCGATCAAATACCTTGCCCAAACGCAAGGCCGACGAGGACCTCCGCAATAATGTCTCCAAGACGCCACGAACAACCCTCTCCAGCACGATAGCACCACGATCCGCAGAGCCTTTCCCCCGGCCTCGTCCCAATGACGCGCTTTCTTCGAAAAGCACTCTACCTTCTCGTCCACTCGATAGGCCGATTGCCTCCCAGCGACCGACCAATGGTCTTGCACCAAAACCGAGTATCTTGTCCGCAAGACCTATGAATGGAACCAACCGAGTCACCAAGCCGACTGCTCCTAGCAGACCGTCCCCAGGACCTCCCGCTGTGCCAAAAGCGGCACCGAAGAAGGGGTCCTTCGCTGAAATTCTGGCGCGGGGTCAGCGAGCCCAGCAGGTCATGGGACAGGTCGGCAAGATCCAGCATAAGAAGGTCGAGAAGACAGCCGTGAGAGGTAAGGATGAGATTTCTCGCGCAGACCCCCGAGACAGTCGAGATGCTCGAACTCCGGCTAAGAAACCGATACCTGGATATTCGGGCACCTCGAAAGTTGGACAGAGAAACGGCATACCCAGTGCGGGTCCCAAAAATGGTGCAAGTGCATTGAATGGAAACGGCAGAGAAGGACGTAATGGCAAGCCAGCCCCTCTGACCAAAGCCGAAAAGGCCAAACTGGCGGCCCAAGAGGAACGGGAGAAGAAGATCAAGCGTGCCGCCGCAGCCACAACAGGCTATACAGGCACTGCACGGCCTAAGCCCGGCAACCCCGTCAAGAAGCGAGATAACTCTCGTGGCGGTGCTTTGCTCAACGTGCGCCCAGCCCGGCCATCCAACTCCCACTCACGTTACGAAGACGATTACGACGAGGAACTCGACGACTTCATTGAGTATGATGATGAGGACGAGGGCGGCAACGGTTCTCGTTACGACTACGCATCGGATGGGTCTTCTGATATGGAGGCCGGTATGGACGACATTGACGACGAGGAGCGTCGGGCCGAGAAAATTGCCCGGAGAGAAGATATCGAGGAGGAGCGCCTCGAACGGAATCTCAAGATGGCCAAGGAGGAGCGCAAACGGCAAGCTCTCGAAGCTCTTCGTGCTGGACGACGTCGATAGTCTCTGGCCTCTCTCTCCTGATTTAGATTCACCTCGCATTTTCCCTCCCGAACCAAGCATTAATCACCATGCTTTTCCAACCACACTTTGCTACGGCCACGACATGGGCAAGGGGCGTTTAGAGACTTTCTTATCTGTTTTGCTATTTCGCTTTTCTTTTGTTTGATTTGCTTTTCCCCCGCACCACGGAGTTGTCATTTCTCGCACAGCGCTCTGCAAAGCGTGTTGTGCGCTACATACATCAGGTGTTCATCAGCGACGGAGTTGTTGTCCTTTGGCTTGGAAACCATCTTCTAGACTCGAGATCGCGCATCGGACTTGGGAGGCTGCATGGCTCGGAGGGAAGTCGGGAGAGACGAGGTCAGGGGGTACCAGTGGACTGGTTGGAGGACAGGAGTGTCCTCACGGGAATAGAATGTGAAGGCGACTTGCATTGTTTGGGGTCATACGATGTAGATACGGGCACCGAACGTGTCCCTTCAGAATGGTAGTCTCTAATTCTGACAGTACAAAACATCTTGATTCATGACCTGAGGCTTCACTGATGGGATCTGACATTCGCTTGAATGAAGGAACGTAAATGACACTGTACTTAATGAATAATCAATCTTACAATGTTTTTACTGACATAGAGTTAAAGGAACCTCAGTCGACCAGGATAACTCGCACGGGATTTTGGGGAACCTTCTCATACACTTGAAAATGAAGATCAAACTGCTTAAAGCTCCTTGAGGTACCATGCTGATTATCGGTTTGCGATCAAGAACCAGAAGCCGCAGATATCGGCATGCCAAATAACAAACGCCTCCATTAATAAACCCATGGATAAGAAAACAAATACAAAATGCACGAAAATCAAACTCCTCCTATACCATGAGATGTGGCGCACTGCTCCAATTTTGTCAAAATGAACATTTGACAGCCTGATCCCCCAAAACTAGGGCAGAAGCAGGCCAGAGTTCATGATGGAAATCCGATTTCAAACCTCTATTTCAGATCTTCATACCAAATGGGACGATCTTGTTGTAAAGCGACCCATAAACGTTCGTTTCGGTGAATATAGTACATTTGTGATCGATGTCCTTACCACTCAGAAACCAACATGTTTCTCGGGATTGACACCATTAACGTATCTGACGAATCAGACATACTTTCTGATAATCAGGGAAGATCGTCGCTCTTCGGCTTCTTAGTTGGAGTACTACCGTACGGCTGGAGCAACCAGCCCTGGTAATGCTGAACGCCCTGAGAGCTGACACTATTAGCCCCAGGGATGATGGAGGGTGGCGGGTTGCGACGAGGGAGGCCCGGCTCTCGCTTGATCGGAGGCGGAGGCAAAGATGCCGAGGCGGCTGGCAGGAGACTGGAGGGAGGGGGCTGTGGTGCAGGGGCGCCGTTGCTTTGCGGTCGTTTCTCCGTCTTGATATCCGTCTGTGCGGGTTTCATAAGTCCTTTCTCGCGGAGATACTGGATGGACTGGAGCACTGTGAGGTCCTCTTGGTCCTTGTCGTTGAGGATGAGCCGTTGCTGAATGGTCAACCGCCCATTGTTGGCCTCCCTCTCCTTCATGGCGGCTTCTCTGACCTCCGGATCATGGACGAAGCGGCACTTGCCCTTCTTGCCGCATGTTCCACCAGTGGAATAATATTTGCAATGCTTGGATACGTCGGCTTTCTTCGCGGGGGGTGGTGGAGGAGGGGGTGCGGCAGTAGAACGAGTAGACATGACCTCTGGTTTCTCGTCGTCTGATGACTCCTCTGAGGGATCCCGCATCTCGTCACCCTCGTCGCCTTGCTCTCGTTTTCGCTTGATGGACGATTCGACTTTTCGAAGTTGACGCCGAAGTTGGTCGGCCTTTTTCTCGAGCGAAGAAGCCTTGTCTTCGCCGTCGTGTGCCAGCTCGGCAGCTTTCTTAGCCTCAACACGAGCCTTGGTTGGGAAGTTCTTCCTTCTCTCAGCCAGGAACGACGCGATATCCTTGACACTGCCAAAGGTTAGTAGAGCCGAGTCGGCATCCAGACCGTATACTTACTTCAATGTCTCTTGGCCTATCAAATCCTGGAGGACCTTCTCCTCTCCTTCGTCGTCCTCAGACTCGGAGTCCATACCGGGCGTCAAGCCCAGAGTATTGGTCTTGCGCTTCTTCTTCTTTCCAACGGATAGAGGCTCAGACTTGTGGACGTTATCAGTATGGCCATTCCTATGGTGGCGATTCCTGTCACCACTCTGATATCCTCCTCTCCCACGAGAATGTCCATCCCTAAAGCTGCCTCCCCGTCCACGACGACCGCTCTGTCCGTAGTAGCCATCTTGCTGGTGAGGAGGCGGCGGCGGAGGCCCAGGGTAGGCAGGACCGTACTGTGCCGGAGGATAATGGGCTACTCTTGGATCGGCAGGCGGGTAAGGCTGGCCATAGTTGCCATTCGTAGGGGGCTGCATTGATTCGGGCTCATAGTGCGGTCGCGGACCTGTCATTGGGCCTTTCGGGCCACGATCATTATATGGCCGCTGCGGCCGACCATTGCCATAAGGAAGCTGGGAAGATGGCTGCTGGCCATTCCACTGAGGTTGACTAGGGGGTGGCGGTCCTTGATAGGGAGCAGGATACTGCTGAGGCGCGCCATATGGTGGTTGCGGGGGGTATTGAGAAGGGGTAGGATACGGTTGGGGGGCGAAATTCGGGTGATAGTTGTTCGCAGACAAAGGGGCCGGGGCATGGGGAGGAACGTGTCCATGGTCAGGTTGCCATTGTGGTTGGGGCTGGGAATAGCCCGTAGGAGGGTGTGATCCTCCATACGGAGCAGGGTTGTGAGCGGGATAGGGTTGCCCCGTATACTCGTACGGGGGTTGGGCAGAGGCATGATAATCGCCGCGGTTGCCGTAATGTCCTCCACGACCACGGCCGTGATGTCCTCCGCGCGGCTGGTTATGCTGTGGATATGACGGTGCAGGATGACCATAGCTAGGATGTCCGCCCGACGACGAAGCCGAAGGTGGCGGAGGAGGAGGACCGTACCCGTAGTTCGACATGTTACTCAAGCATGCGTTGACGGCGGATCGGAGGGTTTGATCGAAAGGACAGAAAGAGTCGCAGTTGATAGAGAGTCGAAAGAGACGAGGAGGGGTGGGTTATAAGTGCTGCCAACGACCTCGATGGCCAGCGTGTATAGACGACTAGCAACCCTGATGGTGATAATTGGGGATTCGTTTCAAAGGGGTTGTACGGAGTATTCGGCGCGTGGAGAGAAAAAGACTAGAAGCAGCAGACGAACGACAGGGAAGAGAAGGCGGCAAATCGAGTCGAGGAGAAAAGAATGGAAGAGCGAGCTGACACAAAGGTGAGGCTCGTGATGGCGAATCGTCGCGCGAAGGGAGGTGAGGATTGGAGAGAAGCTGCCAGCTCAAGGCGGTCGAGCTTGGAAATTTAAGTTGTAGTTTTCTCCCGGCGCCTCTTGCACAACGCTGCGCACTAAGCCCATTTTAGAGGGCGGTGAGTGGCTGGGCCAGATAGACCTAACCCCAACTGTATTAGTGCCTAAAGCACTTGCGGAAGTGTTCTTTTTCTGCCGTGTGGAACATCCCGCCTCGATGGAATTATTGAACCTCATCATGACCATTCGCCATGCAATCAACAGCCACTTTACTATGAAGAACCTCCTTTATCAAGCAATCCCATAAAACGACAAGTATAAGGCATAGCATCACTCAGCAGTTTCTTTTGCGTGCCATACTCCGCCGACTGCCATCATGTTCATCCTGGTATGTACTCATCTCATTTCCTGCCCCGCGGTGACTCGACTTGTCCATCCCATTTCTAACCAGTAGTTGCAGTCTAAACTGGCAGATCTTGTACAGATCGCACCCGAAGACTTCTCAAAAAGAAGCATAGATGCGATTGAGGACAATCTTAACGCCAAATACTCGAACAAGGTAAGAAGCCGCTGCTTACCAGCACTCTCCAAGCTAAGACGCAGCAATCAGGTTATACAGAAGATTGGTCTTTGCATATGTTTGTACGACTTGCTTTGGACATCAGAAGGCCTCATTGGACATGGAACTGGCCTGGTGAATGTCAACGGTTCGTCTGCCTCCGGCCGTTTTGAAGTTTGTCTCTAACTTCGTTCATAGTTGAGTTTCGAATGGTGGTCTTCAGACCTTTTAAGGGCGAGGTCATGCTAGGCCGCATACGCAGCTCTACACCCGCAGGCATAAATCTCAGAACGGATTTCTTCGACGACATCTTCGTTCCGTTCGAAGAGCTACCCCAAGGAGCCGAATAGTGAGTACATCGGACGTCCCCTGCAAAGTGGCACGAATTAACTGTCGAACAGTAATCATAGCGAGCAGCTTTGGATTTGGAATTTTGATGAAGAGCGATTGTTCTACGACAACCACGAAATGGTCCGCTTCCAGGTCATTGACGAAGAATGGCACGACCAGGCCCCTGCCGGCCCGTCGCAAGTGGAAGACGTACCACAAAAGACGCCCTACCGAATCAAGGCCAGCATGGCAGCGGAAGGTCTTGGAGTCTGCATCTGGTGGGATGGAGCATGATAGGAATACACGGACTCGGCTGCCTTGTGAAGCAAAAATAAAAAATCCCGAATGTTGAGCGCCGGTGGACTATATATGTTCATGTACTCTACAATGCTTTTATGATAGAAATCTAATTTTTGATACCCGCCAACAATCGGTCCTCGACGTCATCCAGCACAGAGTAGTGCTCAATGACAGCAAGGTTCTCCGCCTCAGCCTTGAACTGCTTGTCAGGGTCCTGTCCAGGGCCTCCCATCATAGGGGTAGGCATCTGTTGGGCCTGCATCTGCTGGGCGACCTGGGCAGCTGTGCTTGGGTTAGAAAATGAACGCTACGTTTTTGGGGCTCATAACGTACCATTGTCGCTGCCTAGGAGGAATACATAGACAAACTGAAGACCGAAGATGCACAGGAAATACCAGCTGATGCTGGACATCCATCGTGGATCCATGTCCTTGGTCTGGACGCCGGCCTGAAGCATGCTCTTGAACTTGATGGTCAAAGGGAAGGGCATTTTCACTGAGGCGCACGTTAGTATTGAGTAATATGCAGCAATTGGGGATACGGAGAAACATACTGACAACATAGCCACTGAAGAAGGCATCAACCCAGCTCATGATCAACGTATTCGGAATCATCATAGCCATGTTATTCTTCATCATGCCCATCATGCCGTCCATAGCCCCCGGATCGGTAAGCGGGTTCGCCGGGGGCTGACCCTTCTTCTCCGGCTCCTTCAGATACGCGCCCGACTCATACCCAGTCGTCAGCGTCTCACGGCGTGCCTCGAAAGCCTTCTGCGACAGAACATGGTAATTCGAGCGGAGAACGACGCCGCGGCCGAGGAAGCGCTGCTCGCGCATGGCTTTCTGGTCCAGCTTCTTGGGCGCGGTCGCCATGAGGACGGTTGCGTAGTGTCGAAGCACGCCGGTCAGGACCATGACGAGCGTGATCGGGATCAGGATCCAGTAGCTGCGAGGGGAGGAGTTAGCCGTCGCGGGGGGTCTTGAGTGAGGGAGTGCGCGGGCACGTACAGCAACTGGGGGTCCCTGTGCAGGGTCTGCGGCGTGATCTGCGCCATCGTGAGATATGTGTCGAGAGCAGTGGCCTCGCCAATTGGGAGAAGTCGGGCGACGGGTGGTGATGGCGATGGATGGCGGGACGAGAAGCTGGGTCGGCGATGGGAATTAAGTTACAGATGTGGCTCGTACTGATGACGGAGCTTCCAGTTAATCCGCCGCTGCCGTCCAGCTCCAGCAGCTCCTCTCCTCCACTAACAGACCCCTGCGCCTCGGCTCCACTCATCCATTGCCAGACGGGACAGCTTGAACTTGGACATGCACATCTCGAAGAACACCATTCTCTCTTTTATCACGGTTCCGAATTCTACGTCTTCTCTTGTGTGCTGCCTGCCGTCGCAGACACTCCGTAGCCATGGCCACAGAAAAGATCTCAGTCTATAACTTAGCTGGTACGCCTCCTCCGCTAACGAAACCACCCCCTCCAAGCTCCCGCTGACACGGTGTCTCTCCAGACCTCAAGAACACATCCGACGATGCGATTCCCAACTACCTCAACTCCCTCAAATTCAAGCAGTCGAATTATCTCATCGATGTGCGTCTAGCTCTCGGCTGGAGCGCTTTCGCACTCGCCGCTGCCTGTTTCGGCTGGGACTACCAATATGGCTTCGACAACACCAAATACTTTACGGCCGCCGCAGTCGTTGTGTACACTGTCATCAACTCGGCTCTGACGCTGTGGATCTGGTTGAAAGAGAAGGGCACGATATATGAGGGAACATCCCCATCCGGCGGAAAGGTAAGGGTTCATTTTCATCATAACCCGATCGCATATTGACATGCTGCCAGATCACCATCGCCAGCTCAACGAAGAAAAACGTCCCCGTCTACAACCTTACAATCACCGTATCCGATGCCAATTCGAAGCCCAAGACGATAAAACTCGCCGAGCCGTTCTCTCAATGGTTTGACGAAGCGGGCCAATTCGTCGCTGTGCCCTTCCAGCAAATGCTTGCTTCGTCTGTGCCATCGATCGCCAAGCTGGATCCTAAGCGCGTAGCTGTGTCACAAGACCTCCTGGATGCGACCCCCGACGTGCTAGACGCTATACTTGCAGCAGATGCGGCAGGAGCCTCGACCTCTGCGACTTCAACAGCTGCTGAGCCGGCTGGCAAGAAGGGTGGGAAGCGGCGCAAGAATTAGAAGATGGTTGTGTAGAATACGGCGTTCTCTGGGATGCATTGGTTATCGGTTGAAGGATCAAGGGGAATAAACAATAAAGATGCATTTAAGACGTATTGCGACCGTCTATCTCTTAGACTTAATTGTGCATTGTGCTAGTCTTTGTAAAATGTTCTATACATTTGAGCTTGATGCTAACCCGCCTCTATATGCTAGATCCCCATGTTGCATCTAACATCCAGCTCACGACATGCTCCCCCAGCCGTTTCCAAACGCCATAGAAATCTCAACTTCGCCAGATTACTTTAGCTCTGCCCAAGCCTGTCTTGCCAACCGAGCCGTCCTCCTGAGATCCCGCACTTTGTGTCCACATGCAATCGTCAGATCCTTCTGTACCTGCGGCGCTAAAGGCATGAGACGATGGCTCTCAAACATCTTTGGCATTGCCCCTACAATCTCCAACCCCAGCTTGCCGCTTCCAGCTCGTACTTCGGGGCTGTTTGCTTCCGAAACGTAATCTTCTGGCAGCCAATCTGGCCGACCATCCTTTGAAGCAGGCGTGTTGGAAAATGCTGCGACACAAATTTTGACGATGCTTCGGATATGATCCTGACCCTTCTCGGGAGCTTCGACGAGTGTGTTCTTGATAACATCCAGAGCAGCTTGGACGTCTGGACCCGAGCTGATATTCTGTGCGATTGCTATGGCAATCCGAATGATCTTGTCGGCGTCAGCTTCATAGACTGTAAAGCTCATATGCTTGACCATAAGCAACACGCCAATGCTGAAGTTGGTCTTGACGAGAGGGTCTGAAATTTCCGAATCCGCACCGACAGCTGCCTGAAGCATGGGATTGACCAATTCGAAATAGATCTTTTGCATCCAGAGTGGCTTCACAATGGCGTAGTTTTCCTTCGTCAGGGGCTGCTGCGGAGCAACGAGCATCTCCAATCGACGGGCAAAGTGCTGGCCCATCTTTTCATCTTTAGGTCCTTCACGCAACATAGAGATCAATCCCTTCGTCTTCTTAGCGCTGTATCTTCGGAGAATACCCGTGGCAATGGCGTAAATAGCTGTGACTTGGTTGAGACGATCTTTGTCGTCAGGTTTGCCATCTTTGCTCAGCAGTCCCTTAGTATGCTGCTCAAGCTTTGTGATTAGGGCCTCCGAATTCTCGACAGTATATTTATTCGCCAACACTGTCAAGATTGACAGAGTTACCGGTCTGCTCGTCGCATCGTCTTCTTGTGACGCGAGGCAGCCACTGAGGATTAGATCTTGTCCAATCCCAGTCTCGAACTAGGATTTGTTAGTCGTAGGTTCTTTTAACACATGTGATAATTGATCTTACAAGTCGTGCCACTGCAGTTGGACGGAGTGACTCCAGGAGCCCGAAAGCCAAGATATTCGGCCTCTCAAAAGCTAGCCAGCTCCACGCAGACGGGACATCAACTCCCGCTTTAGCCGTCTTTTTCTCCTCTATGAGATTCTCTGGAATCGAGATAAAGTCATTCCGAAATAGATTGACTACGAATTCATCCACTTTCAGCGACAGTTGTTGAGATTCACTCATCTCGTGAACCATGAAACCAGCCAAAACCGATATCAAGTAGAGGTACTGATGCTCGGATGCACCATCTTGTCCAGTGAAGTCGCTGCTGAGGGTAAGAGCTTTCTGGTGAGATTTTGGGTGTGACTCTGTGGTTTCTGTCGCTCTTCGATATAGTTGTCGGACAACGTAAAGGCTGATCAGCAGAAACTCGTTGCGAACCTCTGTCACAGAAGAGAGTTGCCTGATTGACTTCTTACTAGCTTCAACACCCTCAGTTCCAGGTTGGCTAAGCTCGGGGTATTTAGTTTCAATACCCGTAATCCAGGCACCTTCGCCTAGGGAACCGTTCGGATCCGGTTTACTTGCGAGACAAGCGTCATTGAAGTATCTCACAGCGGACTGAACTGCTGCAGCAACAGAACACCAAACTTTCGGGCTAGCCTTCTTGTCGAGTATCTCGAACAGCTTCACAAGCAAAGTTCGAACAAAGTAAAAGAAATGGCCCAAGCCGTCCGAAGGCGTTGCGGGTAGCTCGGAGCAGCCGATGAAGGCTACCTGGGAGGCCAAAGTGGCGAATACCTTTATGGCGACAGGATTACCTCCCTGCTGATAGCTTGAGTCAAGTGCTTCAATAACCCAAGCCATCATTGATTTGAAGGCCCTGGGCAATGTAAGGATTGCTCGTTGCAAGGCCTGCGTGGTCTCGTTCACGAGATCGTCAGAGCCCTTCGAACGAACGGATGAAGTCGCCGCGGCGGTAAGGATGCTGAACATGTCTTCGCAGATCAACAGACAAGACGGCTCAATAAGCAACCGTTCAGACCCATCCCCATCGGGAACACCCAGAGATTTGGCTGGCCTTTGGCGAACCAGAGCACCAGCTCCTTGAACGGCTTGTATAGCTGCCTTGATGTCATCGTACGAGGCCTCCGCTTTCGAGGCCAGTTGAACGGGGGCTTTATAAACATCCACGTACAAGGTCTTGAAAGTGCCGTCGACGGCTGCAAAGTCCTCTCGGTCCTCGGAAGACATTTCAGTCGTCGCCAAAAGAATGCGCGTTTCCAAGATTACGTGCAGGATTTTGAGGAGATCTTGTGTATGTATCGGTGCTTTTGGGTGTCGCAAGTTCTCCTTGATATGTGTAATTGCCGGCGCAACCATCATGACGAAGGCGCTCGGCTTCGCGCTGAGCACACTGACCAATAGTCGTCCAGCTGGTGCTGTGTAAGTCGTGTTTGAGAGGTCATTCACACAGTCCCGAGTGACGGCCAAGGTGAAGTCTCGCAGGTTATCGCCCTTGAGCCTGACAGTGAGGGACTTGAGAACCTCCAAAGTGCCCCAAATGGTGTCCTCAATCTCGCCATTCCGCACCTCATACTTGAGACTGCCCCAGATTCTGTCGGCATATGGGTAAATGGATTGTTCAGGGTGGGTGTACTCGTCAAGGCATGCCTTGATTGTTTTAAGGATGTCGACCTAGAATATGTTAGCAAGTTCTCCTCTCGATATTCCCCGAGACATACTTTGACGTTCACAGTCACTCCATCTCCCTGATCCAATTTTCCGAGCAAAAAAGGAAGTGCTTGATCCGCAAGTTGGTAATTTGCGCAGAAGCACATTCGCAGCTGATGCTTGAGTTCCTCGGGCGTAACTGTAGTTGCAGATGCGCGAGGAAGGGCAATAGGGTAATACAGCTTGAAGTTGCCCCAGACAGCCTCGAGCAGATCCTTTGTCGGGGAGTAATCCGTTGCGAAAACTCTCAGAATGTCGAACCAAACCATCAGACAGTCGGGATCTCTCTCGCTCTGACACAGTTGAAGGAGATCAACCATGAAGCCGGCTGAAGGACCGTGGCGATGCTGTAGATCGCTCGCAATCTCCGGGGTCGTCATCAATGTTCTTATGAGTTGGTAAATAACGAGTCGAGTTTTAGGAACTTGTCGAATGAAGTCGTCATTGAGTGCGCAAAGTTTCTGAATAATGTCGTTTGCGCTGGTTTTCTGGAATGATTTCATCGCCACTATCCTTGAGAGGGCTGACGCCGAAGGTAATATACCGGCCTTGTGGTCTACTTCGAACATGGCACCGAAGAAGCCAATGAGGAGTTTCACTACAGACAAATGAGACGCCGAAGGGGCATCTGAGATGCAGGAGAGACCATACCTTGGCTTGGTTTCAGAAGGTCTTTGTCTAGGAAGTCCAGTGTCCTTGAGAGAAACTCCAGAGCTATCATTGTCAGTCTTTAAATCAAGGCCGTTTGAATGGAATCTTACCCTTGGCTCTGGCAGTCCAATCAGGAATCTCATCACCATCCTCGGTCTCGTGACTCCCTGGCATCCAAGGTTGGACTGCTTCAACCCAACGAGCGATTGGGTTCGAGTTGGCGGGAGAATTTTGGATTTCTATTGAAGTCAGAATCAGACCCTCTGTCTCATAAAGGGTTCGTCCTCTGCTTGCTGACCTGTGGCTGTCTTTTGAGCAATGGCCGTTTGGCGCCCCTCATCGTCTGCCAGGACGAACTCCAGGGCGAGCTGCCTGAAGTCGGCCATGGCGCTTCAAACCCCAAGTTTCCAGTCCAAAAAGGAGTGTAAGCAATTCTGAAGCAGCGCGATTCCTGAGAAAGCCGGGGGATGCAGAAATAAGTCCTTGATCCTAGGCTTTTGGACCAGTTATCGAATCGCGGGGCTCTTGAAGCGGCAGAATTGTCCAGCCCACCAGGGCGGTGAGTTTCTTTTCGCGGGGCAAATATGAGGCAGAGAGGTCGAATAAAGCAACGTCGCAAAGTCACTACTGGACTGAATATTGGGACAAGATATGACAGCCCTGATCCTTAGCTACTTGAGGGCCTGTGGCGTTGATAGCAAAACTCCAATCGTGAAAACGCCTTTGTAATCGCGGCCGAAGCCGGCGACGCGGAGGAAAAAGTCCCGGCGCCGGCAGCTCGTGGGGGATCGGCCCCGCTTTTGATGGATGACGTCCAGGCCAGGCCTGAAGATCAACCCCTGCCAGTGCTTCTGATCGGGGCTGAATCTTTTCAGAGGTCGGCCTGGTCCATTCTCCAATTCCTTTTCACCATCTTCTTCACACACGCGACAATGGCTTCCCTCAGAGCTCCAGCATTGCGGCGCCTCGTCGCCTCGCCCTTCCGTCTCCAAAAGTCTTTCTCCCAACGTCGCTGGGCCCAGGTTCATGATGTCCGCTTCCTCGCGACCACCCAACCGCCCCATGCCGTCATCGAAAAGTACCGTGCGAAGCTAGATCAGAAGGCCAAGGAGGAGGGTCTCGGCGGCATCGACGAGCTCAAGGCTGCGTATGCCGAAAAGATTGAAGAGCAGCGGAAGAGAGACGCCATCGAAAGGGGCACGATTCCTCAAGCACCCGAAACTCCTGTGTACCAACCGAACCAGGGCCCGCTGCCGATCGAGACCGAGACCGAGACTGAAAAGAAGCAACAGGATCCCAAGAAGACGCCTCCTGCGGGAGGCTCAGACAAAGCCGCTGTCAAGGCGTTGAACGACATCATTGATCTTCCAAAAGCCCGTGAGTTGCCCGACAAGGAGCTCTCAGCCATCTGGCGCTTGCGACATGCGTCCTCCGAGCAGAACCTCTGCGCCGTGATTCCCACGTCCACATACCAAGCCATGGAAGATGCCGCACGAGGGGCGCCTCAATTCGTCCTACCCGTGCCGCACCCTACCCAAGGCGCCGAGATTCACTTCCTTCAGTGGACGTTCGACGCCGAGTCGAAGACCAGCACTGTGCTGTTCACTCAGCTGGCCGAGTACAAGCAACGAGGGGAGTTTGCGCAACCACATACCACCATTACACACCACCTCGACTTGAAGGACGACCGAGGTTTGGTCTTGATGCAAGGCCAGGTCGTGGATGGGCGAGGTGTTAAGCCTGAAGAGGCGAAGTGGCTAGTCATGTGCCTCCAGAGATTCTACGGTGGTTGGGAAGGCGACCAGGCTGACCTCACTGGGGAGAGGGCTGAGAGAGCATCGCAAAGGAAGCAGCTCCTCGATTGGTTCGCCAACGGTGACTCGAGGTTCAGTGTTGAACAGCTCATGGAAGAGGCGGAACGGATGGGCTAGACGAAGTGACATTACTTCTGTGTACTAATACTGCGCGTCGAACGTCCGGCAACCTGAAAATTGGATATAGAGGTCGAAGATGCTCCTGTACGATACTATAAACACATAATGATACCTTCTTCTACAACTTCGCCATTGGTCCTGATCCCTCTTCCTTCTTGATCTGGTCCCTCAACACTCGTCTCAGAATCTTACCCGACTGCGATTTGGGTACTTCCTTGACAAACTTGACACCTCCGCGTAGTCGCTTCGGGGGACCGACTCGGGCGTTCAGCCACTCCACGATGTTTTTCTTGACGTCTTCGCTTTCATCCGTCCCTGGCGTGAGAACGACGTATGCCCGGGGTACTTCGGTGTGCTCTTCTTCGTTCCAAACACCAATGACGCAGACGTCAGCGATGTCCTCGCGGCCGATAAGATGGGCCTCAAGCTCAGCGGGCGGGACCTGAAAGCCCTCTGTTGATTCGAGTTAGATGTGTACTGCGGCAAGATTCCTAGGTATGGATGAAGCTTACTATACTTGATGAGCTCCTTTATGCGGTCGGTGACATAGTAGTTGCCCTTGGCCGACATACGCATCACATCACCGGTCCTATACCATCCGTCTTCCGTGAAAGTCTCCTTGTTGAGCTCGGGTTTATTCCAGTAACCCGGGAAGATATTTGGTCCTTTGAGTAGAAGCTCGCCGGACTGTGGTGCTGGTCAGCATTGCAAAGTTCGCAAAGAGTAGATATACACACCTCGCCAGTGGGCACCTCCTTGCCCGCCTCATCAACGATCTTGGCCTCCATGTTGGGCATCAGCTTTCCAACACTGCCAATAAACCTCGCCCACTCATCTATTAACTGCGTCATTACAACCGGACTTGTCTCCGTCAATCCATACCCCTGCTTCACCGGAACCTTCAACCGCGACCAAACCGCATCTACCAGCTCCCGACTCAGCGGTGCAGCAGCCGAATTGATGAACCGCAGCGATGTGAGGTCGTACTTCTCGACAATAGGGTGCTTGCTCAGAGCGAGAATTATAGGCGGCGGCACGTACATGAGCGTCAGCGCGTAGTCTTGGATCAGTTGGCAGGCAGTGGGCAAGTCGAAACGGGACATGAGAACGCATTTGGCGCCGGTGAGCAGCGTGACGCTGAGGACGATGGCCAGTCCGTAAAGATGGGAGAAGGGCAGCACGCAGAGTTGCCCGTCCATGTCCCAGTTCATGCCTTTGATGTCGAAGCGTTGAAACTGACTGTTGTTGGCGACGATGTTATAGTGTGTGAGTATTACGCCTTTCGGAAGACCGGTGGTCCCCTATAGGATAATGTGAGTAGTCTTCATAGGTAAGCAGACGCATAGCAGCCTTACCGAGCTATAGACGAGATATGCAAGATCCTTGTGAGGGTCTATTTTGGTCTTCTTCGGCTTAATCCAAGCTCCTTGGGCCGTCACCTCTGTCCAATGTGTGACTCCCTCCTCCTTTTGATCGCCCAGCAAGAATACTTTGTCCTTCGACAATCCCGCCAGCTCAGCTGCCTTCCACACCGTCTGGAGGAATTCCTTCTGTGTGACAAGCGCCTTTGCTCGGGAGTCTTTCAGCTGGCGTGCCAGCTCCTCGGGTGTGTAGGTGGGATTGGCCGGGCTGGCAATGCCGCCGGCCCAGTGCAGGCCGAGGTTCACGATAGGCAAGTCGATGTGGTTGGGCGAGAAAAAAGCCAGGACGTCGCCCTTCTGCCATTGGAAAAGGTGCTTGAGGCCCTGGCCGAATGTAGCGGAGAGGGCCTTGATTTGGGCGAAGGTGTATCGTCGGCCGGTCTCGCCGTCGATGAGGAGCGCTGGGGAGGTTAGCCCGGCCTTCGAGCTCAAGACTCGTCGTCGGGAGGGGGTCACGTACTGTGGTTGTCTGGATACTCCCTGGGACGCTCCATGTACAGGGACCAGAGGTCGACCACAGGGATCTCGACATTGGCAAAGGGCGATTTGTGTGGCATATTTGCGGCTGGCTTTGTGTCTGCCTCAGTGGATGCAAAAGCTAGGAGGAGCTGAGGAAGAATCTGTGGTGGCTGAAAGAAAGCTGCAGTAACCTCCGACTGAGTTGTCTGACCGCCAAAAAGGTCTCCCGACAGCAAGTCTAGGTATCTAAAAAGAGTCAGATTCCAAATGAACCAACCGTCCACCGCCAGCGGCAGACGGGACACATGATGCTCTTAATATACGGTCCGGCAGCACCGTCTTAGACGCTTTAGCGCCAGTTCCCCCCAGCCTGATCGCCCAAACCAAGCGATTTAGCGCGGCCTCAAGACCTAGAGCTTGCAACCTAGACCTTTCCAGGCATGTAGTCCAAACTTCCAGGCCATTCCGCGATGGAGATTCTTGAGCTGAACCGAGGAACTTGTCTCCAGAAATTTCCCCTCATTCACCATGAACATAATTATTCCCGCTATGGAGCTGCTCGATCCTCATTTCGGGGGAGCCCCGACGTCAGCAATCGGCCTATTTTCTGCAGACCACGATGAAGCCCTGGCTAGTTGATCCTTGGCAGCGGGCGCTCCGTTGCCGGGCCTTGCAATACGAGACCTTGTGATGGTGCCCGCTCACGTAAGACATCATGCAGACTTGATGGGTTAGCCATACGATAGACGATGTTGGTTGTACTGAGGAGGGTCTAATGCCACGCTTGATAGGGCTGACTGAAAATCACCCGAATTGGCAACTTGTAAGCACCTTATTGCTAATATTAATGACTGCCTAGAATAGAATAATTATACAAGTAATTTCTTCTGTTGATTGGGGAGGCTAATTACAATGATTTTTGGGTCAGGATATAGGGTAATCGGGAGTCACGACTAAGGTATGTTAAAAGAGCTCTGGCTTGCACGAGTCTAGAGGAGCGCCTTCCGAACTGGCGACTTTTTGCTGTGTGAATCTCTTGGTATAGCAACCCCGCGGGAAGGAAATCCACCGCTCTGAACCTTTGGGATTTGTGGGAAAACACAAATCAGGGAATATCGATGGCATACACTCAGCAGGATTGAAGTCTCTGTTTGCTGAGCGTGTCTAATTACCACTCAATCTCTTTTCGAACCTGCGGCCGCTTACCAGGCCCCAAGCTCCTAAAAGAAGATAGAGCACGAAGCTCAGTGTACCAAAAATGCAGAAAGGAATGATGGTATAAGTGAGTAAATCTGTTTTGGTGTCAGAAGAAGTCCTATGAAAGAGGGAAACATCACTTACAAACAAACCCACCCGATCGCTTCACAACGCTAAACAATTCAGTACTCATTATCTCCTCAGCACCTTGTGTCCATTTCCAAGGCCCGAGCAGTCGGAACTTGGTATTGAAATTGGGCCCCATTGCCCATGTGAAGAAGACCTTCTAGCCCTTCCTCATAACATGGGTGATGCAAGGTGCCGATCCCATTTCCAGGGCCAACTGGTAGGCATAGCTCTCGTGGTCCACGGCGCACTTGTCGTGGAAGAAGTCGTAGCCTTCGCGGGGATGGATTTTATAGTCCAAATCATATGCTTCCAGGGCATTCAAATCGAGAGATAATGGTACTTTGTCTGGATAATGCTTTTGAAGAAGACGAAATACCCAGAGCTGGGCCTGAAGTTCGGCCAGAGGGGGGATAGCTCCTGCAATGCCCTAGTTAGCCGACGAGCTTCATTTCGGGAAGCAAAAGAACGACTTACCGATAGATGGCCTCACAAAGCCAATGAACGCCAAAGTAAAATCATCTTTTTTGTAGATACCGTGAACATCGCACTGAGACAGGCTTGGATAGGTCTGGTCTAGAAACGGAAACTTCCGGTCGTAACCAGTAGCGAAGACAACCACATCTGCCTTGACCCGAGGGCTCGACTCCTCCAAAACGTTGTCGCTCTTGAATATCATGCACCCATCCTCGTCAATGCGCTGCGGCCAAGTGTGGACATCAATCTTCTTTCCATGGGTGTCTTTGATGGGGACGTTCATAATCTTGGATCGGAGACGGTTCAGCCAATTGTCAGATCGCTGGCCGACATTGATGTATGGAAGAGCTCTGTCGCTTTTGCAGAAGAGTACTAGCAAAGTTAGGTGAGGCTTCTGCGATGATGCTATGGTACGCACTAGAGTCCATGTACTTTCTGGACGGGCTCATCTGGCCTACCCACTGATCGGGGCCTTCCTCTGTCCCTGAGATGAGCCAGTGCATTGACTTGATCCATCGATCGTAATAGATCCAAAGCAACGGGCTCCTCTGTAAGACAGGGTGCACATAGGCAGTGTCGAATAGACTGGCAACCGACGTATCCACTGGTTTGTTAGGGGGTCCCTTGATGGGCTTGTAGCCGTTCCTGGCTGTGACGGGAGTTGGAATAATCTTAGAGTTTCGGGCTTAGCAAGAGTGAGGCTTTCCAAGACTAGGAACAGTGGCTTACCTTTGGCCCACAGAAGAATCCGTCTCGATGGCATAGAGTAACAGACTTTGTGGCTGCCGTTACCGCGAGGTGGGCGAGATCCATACCCGTCTCCCCGGCGCCCAAAACGACGACGTTGGTGCCCTCCCCGAACTGGCGTCGAGACTTGAGCTGGGATGAATGCAACACCTTGGGCACTCGTCCGATGCCATCAATATGAGGTTTTCTTGGGAAGACGTTCAAGCCGGTGCAGATCGCCACAGCGTCGCATTTCCACTCGGAGATCTCATCTTTGTTCCTGATGGTAATAATGTGGCCCTGGCCACCAGTTCCTCGACTAACTTTCTCAACCTTCGTAGAGCATTCGATTCGGCGCCATAAATTAAACTCGGTGGCATAATCTCTTAGGTATTGGACGTAAATCTGCGGCGTCACGAAGTCGGGAACGTCCGATGGGAGGCGGAAGTCAGAAAAGGCCGTTAAGTATTTGGAGGAGACAAGCTAAAACGCAATGAGAACTGTGGTCGAAAGGACCTGTAGTGCAGAAAACAAACCTCCGCATCTTCATAGGTTCGATAGGTGAAAGTGCCACCTATTTCCGCTTCACTCTCGAAGAGGCGAACTTCAATCTCTGGAATCGGGAAGAACTTGTGGGCTTCGGAGAGGAACTTGAGGGTCGCCAGACCAGAAGGACCTCCTCCAATGACTGCCACTTTCATGACGGCGTTTTTGCAAGTTCTAAGTTGAGTCTCGGAGGATACAAGATCAGGAAATGAGTGGGTGGGATGGCCGTGATGCGATGATCAAGAAGAAGGAAATGAGCAACCCTTTGGTAAATAGCTACTTGGCAAGATCATCACCGCGAGTTGGCAGTGAATCAAATGAAACATGTTTGCCCATGCCAAGAAATGCCAACTCCTCCTACCCTAACGAATGACAACGTTGTCGCCCGAGCATCCTCGCTCATTGTGTAATGCTCCGTCTGGTCATAGGCATGGAGCAACTGCCTGGACGAGGCAAGCTTGCGACGGGGAGCAACCGTGGAATTGACGAAAGGACCGAGACTTCGGTTTACACGGATCTTGTGTCCAAGCCCCTCGGTCAAGCTAAAGCCCCATGTAACGGTCCTCATAGGAAGGTGTAGACTCGTTACTTCAGTTTATGGATACAAGGCAAACGAGCACAACGGATAGCCAGGGCACTCCCTCCGTCGGCCTGGAATTCTGTCGCAATCGGACTTTTCGGAAGAATGCGTGTTGTGTCGAGGTTGAAACGCGGTCTTTGACGTCGAGATCGTATTAACGGCAAGTGACTGTTGGGGCGGGATTGATACGCGTTGAGCCCCGCCGCCATAAACTCGACGCCTCATTTCCTCCTCTTACACCTTCGCGTCTTCCTCCAACCATCCTCCGACTTTCGCCACCACAGCCCACCCGAATCTATCGGATCTGCCCATCTAACTTCCGTCTCTCGGGCTATTGCTGTTTGGCTTCATCTAATTCGGCTCGGCCCCTCCCGGCTGCCTGCTTTGCCGGGTACAGGGGTCCAGACTGTTTGCTCTCCCGTTGCCGTCACCAGCAAACACCAACCGAATGGAAAGGCAAAATGCATCACCTTGTAGTAGGACAAGCCCCTGATACAGCAATCGACCGAATGCTTTCGTTTCTACTGCCAGCAAATGGCTAGATCCTTGAGAAGATTGTCGGAGAATTGGAAGCGAAACTTCACGATCACCATCCCTTAGCAACTCCGAGAGCGCAATGGCTTCAGCCTTGGGCATAGACCAGCAAATCTCGAATGAATAACCCAAGAGCAAGACCATGCCTACCTACCATACATACCATCTCTTGGACGCATTGAGCTACCACCTCGCCATGGCTTTCCAACCAAGTGGGCTCTGGGATCTCTGAACGTTGAACTTAGAATACACTGTGGCTGTCTACCAATTGTCGTAAAAAGGTTCCAAAAATCCCCTTGCAGGGCTTCAACGGAAGATTTTACCTAGTGGATTGGCTCACGAGGAGTCTACGGCTATGTGGAATGCTATTTGCTTGAAGCTCCATCGACTCGCCACGGAGCCGCCACAACCCCATGTGGCTGCTTGCTATCCTGCAGGTTCGGCGCTTTTTCGACTCATCGAGATCACTAAGGACTCCTGAGCAGATGTCTGATGAAGGCCCTTGTCACGGGACCCGTGATGGTGGAACTGCTTGGATTTGATCATCACTTGCCATCAGGGCACCCATCATGGCGCCCACTCAGCCTCATCGACAACCTAGGATCTTAATCGTTGACGACGACAACATGAAGCTATCCCGATTGGTAGCTTGGGGGGGAACTTACTCTAATCTGCCCGAGTACAAGAACCCCTTGACGACTCACATCACTTTTTCTTATCTCGGCATCCATTTCTTTCGTTTTATTCGTTCTTTAAGAGCTGATAATGCGATCCTCGGTACTTTATGCCCTCCAAGGGGCAGTCGGGGCTCTTGCCTACGACTCCCTTGCCCACCACAAGTCGCACTCCCGCCATAGCAGCTGTGACGAACTTGATGGTTGCGGTAAATTGGAAAAGGGTTACTATGTTCCGGATCCTGCGACTTTCTTCTGGCCCCACGAGCACTCCAAGACTGGTAACTCCTGGGAGCTTTGTGAGAAGAGTCATAAATGCTCCCCCCACGAGGCTTACTCCAAGGTGTACTTTGACTTCAAAGATGACGCCCTGGTGTTGAACTTCAAGGAGGTTGAGCACAAGAAGTACGAGGATGTCAAGATTCACATCTCGCGGGATGGCCCTCCCAACGAGTACTCGCGCAGCTACAGTGTTCACGACGGATACTGCAAGCGTCACAGCGAATACCGCGAGGTTCAATGCCATATCCCCTACTTCGCTCTCACCAATGGCGGTTCTTCCGAACAGATGTGCCCCATTGATGAGAAGGGCTCCTGGATCTACTACCTCAAGATCAAGGCCACTCTCACTGATGGTCACGAGAAGTGCGAACTCTACAACCGTGGCCTCTCGCACCATGAGTCCTGGTTCTCCCTCGCTCACAGCTGCACTGAGTGCTACAAGCAGTCTGAGGAGCACAAGTACAAGCACAAGCAGCTGGAGCACAAGCAGCATCATCACCCTCACCATGACGACAAGAAGTACGAAAAGTACGAGAAGTACGAGAAGAAGTACGATGAGAAGAAGTCCGATAAAAAGTACGACGACAAGGAGTACGATGAGGAGAAGTACGAGAAGTATGAGAAGTACGACGACAAAGAAGACAAGGACGACAAGGACGACAAGTACGACGAGAAGAAGTACGGCAAGAAGTACGATAACGAGAAGTACGAGAAGTACGATGAGAAGAAGTATGATGAGAAGTATGGCAAGGGCAAGAAGTGAGTAAAAATGCCCTTTTCTTTGATCACAAACTAATCTTCCAAAAGGTGCGAGGACTGCAAGGAGCGCCGATCTCTAGAGGCCCGCGAAGCTGAAGCTGAGGCTGCTCCTGAGGCCGAAGCTGAAGCTGAAGCTCTCCAGAAGCGCGAGGCTGAGGCAGAGGCTGAGGCGGAGGCTTACCCCGAGGCTGAGGCTGAGGCTCTGGAGGCCCGAGACCACCACGAGCACCACCATCATGAGCATCATCAGCATCACCATCAGTGGAAGGTTGAGGAACACAAGCATCATCACCACCACGGAAACAACAGGGAGCATGGCAAGCATCATCATGAGAACAAGGAGCATGAGAAGGACCAGCATTCGCATCAGCATCACTACCACAAGCATCATCAGCATCATAACGCTCATAAGCATAATGAACATCAGCATAAGCAGCATCAGAACCAGCACAAGGAGCATGAGCATCAACATCATGGTCAGCACCACAACGCTCACAAGCACAACGAGCATCAGCATCAGCATCATCAGCATCTTACTGCCCACAAGCAGAACGAGCACCAGCACCATGGCCACAACGAGCATGAAAACAAGCATTTCGGTCACGGAATCAAGCACCTTGAGCATAAGGAGCATGAGAACAAGCACTATGGTCACGGCAACAAGCACCATGAGCATAAGGAGCATGAAAACAAGCACCACGGTCATCATGAGCATGAGAACAAGCACCACGAGCACAAGGAGCATGAGAACAAGCACCACGAGCACAAGGAGCATGAGAACAAGCACCACGAGCACAAGGAGCACGAGAACAAGCACCACGAGCACAAGGAGCACGAGAACAAGCATTACGGCCATGAAAACAAGCACTACAGCCATGGCCATAAGGAGCACGAGACCAAGCATTATGGCCAGCACAAGGAGCATGAGGGATACGAGGAGTATAACAAGAACAAGCATGCCAAGCTTCTCCTTGAGGGTGCCCGTATCCATGTTGATGCCGAAGCTTACCCCCATCACGGAAAATATGAGGGCAAGTATGAGAGCAAGTACGAGGGTAAGTATGATGAGGCCAAGAAGCACGAAGAAGGCGGTAAGAAGGAGATGGTTGCCCGTGGTCATTACGAGCATCACCATCATCACCCTCACCACCATCATCACAACCACCACGATCACCACGGCCATCATAACCATCACGACCATAACGACCACCATGAGAACCACCACGAGCATCATAACCATCACGACCACGGCCACCATGACCATGATCACCACTATGAGCACTACGAGGTGTACCACCGGGAGGGTGCCCACAACCATGACAACCACCACCATGGCCATCACGGACAGCACGAGGGCGGCCACCACCACGGCCACCATCACGGACATGAGGACGGACATCACGATGGCCACCACGGCCACCACGATGAGCATCACCCCTACCATCATGAGGAGTACTACCACCACCCCCATGATTATAAGCACCACCACGGTCATCACGGCCACCATTTGGGACACCATGGCCATCACCACGGCCATCATCACGGCCATCATCATGAGAACCACCACGATCACCACCACGGCCACCATCACGGACACCACCACAAGCATCATCATGGCCACCATCATGGACATCATCACGGCCACCATCATGAGAACCACTTCGGTCATATGGTCGGACACCACCACGGCCACCACCACGGTCATCACCACGGCCATCACCACGGACATCATCACGGACATCATCACGGTCATCACGACTATCATCACCACCGCGAGCATGATCGCCATCACGGCCACCACCGAGGCAGTGACAGCGATCTGGGCCGATTCCACAACAACAACGACAACGAGATTGTTGTCTTTGCCCGTGATGGCCACCACAGCCACTCCCTGTCAGAGCTTGCCAGCGACTCGCACCCCAACACTTGCGCCAACAACAACGGCCGCTACCTCCGTTACAGCCATGAGGACCTTGAGCATTCCGTTCACGGTGATCTTGAGCGTGATGGCTATGTGTTTGGCCAGTTCTTCATTGAGCTGCGACACAACAACGATGGCTACCGAAACAACGGCCACCGCCACGGTGATAACCATTTCGGTCACCACGGCCATCACCATCATCACCATCACGACCGCGATATCTTCATTGTTGTCGATATTGGTGACAGGCACAAGTATGTCGCCACCGAGATCGACGTCTTCGTTGGCTGCGACGGCGGTGTCGATGATGCCAGCCGACCCAACATCTGCTTGCCCGACACGTACCAGTTCTACGGCGTCGAGGACAAGGGCTTCGACAAGTTCGAGATCTCCATCGATGACGACTTCCACTGCGACGACGACTACTGGTTCGTCATCGTTGTCGACATCTGCATTGATGGCGACCGCGATCATTGCTTCGAGTGCCGAGGCCGCTTCCACAGCTAAACGCTGGCTGAAGAAGCACCTTGTTTACCGGCGAGTCAACATCCTAAAGATGTGACACAGCCGAGAAAAGCAGCTGGATGTCAGGTGAGAGAGGGCATGAGCCAATAATAAAGAGGGAGTCAAATAGATTCGCATAAACCAGACACTCGTTAACCCCCTCAAGCCTGTTTAATTTTGTTTCCAACATTAAAAGCATTGGCTAAAAGACGCTCATTGGAAATATGTATTTGATTTATATAGATTCTTAGAGAATTACATGCGGATCTGACAACCTCAAAAGCTGTTTGCTCAAATGACCTTTGTTTTCACAGTACATAATAGCAACTTATTTAATGGCATCTTCAGAGTACTTGCTTGAGCATTTTTAAACAGCCTTACTGCGAAACTTGCGGTGAACTCTTCACTAATACGTGTCAGAAACCGAGCAAACCCCGAGAATACACGGTCAACGGGAAAAGATATCCCAACACTGAAGCGACTTCGGAACTGGCCCCGACAGCCTTCAGCACATGAGGAAGACACCCGATGATCCCGAAGTTCCCGAAGTGTGGGATCTCAACAGTCACCCACTTCGACATCCCGAAGTCCCCGCCAAGCCCCATTGGTTGCTTAGGCCCGGGTGTCTCCTATTTCAGGAATTCTGAAAATCCGGTTTCTTGGTTAAGTTGACGGCTGATCATTTGGCAGAGGCTCCCTAACTCCGTTCAGATAGAGATCCCTTCAAGATAAGGCCGCGTCCTCTGATGATATAGTAATAAGGTCTTAACCTGAATCCGAAGTAATCGTAGTAGTTGAGATAGAAGAATATTAAAAAATTGAATTCGCTAACTGTTTTGCCCTGACATTCATCGCCGGGAGAAGTGTCACAATATGGCTCCATCGGTAGCATTCAAGGTCCAGTCTACAAGCCTGCACGGAAGATAATGTCAGAGGGCGTATTAACATTTCCGCAGTTAAAGGACTCGTCTCTCTTCATCCAAAAGGGCCATGTAAATGGTAGATGGGTCGATACCCAGTCCGGAAAGACATTCAACATCCAAAGTTCGTGGTGCCGCCAAGTCCATACAAGCACAACACAAGTGATTAATAGTTGCGGCTCAATAGATCCGGCAACCGACGAAATTATCGGAACGTGTCCTGAATTTTCCAAGCTCGACACAGAGCTTGCCATCCACGCCGCTGCGGAAGCCTTTCTGACGTTCCGAACAACCACACCCCGGGAGCGATCACGGCTGCTTCGAAAATGGCACGATTTGATGGTCAAGAATCTGGAAGACATCGCTCTGTTGATCACTTTGGAAAACGGAAAGGCTATTAATGATGCGAGAGCAGAAGCTGCCTATGCAGCTGGTTTCCTGGAGTGGTTCAGCGAGGAGGCGCCGCGGACCTATGGCGAGGTCATACCGGCGACGGCAAAAGGCAACCAGATCTTCACTATCAAGGAGCCTGTTGGAGTTTGCGCTTTAGTCACGCCGTAAGAATATCTTCAGAATTCCTTATCAGGCTTTGCTAAGCGAACTAGGTGGAATTTTCCAGCTGCTATGATCACAAGGTAAGTTTCCAAGTCCCATAGCACCTACACATGCACTATCAGGAGCATATCCTAAACTTGAACCATCTACAGGAAAGCTGGGGCTGCCCTTGCCGCCGGATGTACCGTCGTTATCAAGCCGCCTGCCGAAACACCTTTCACCGTCGCCGCCCTCGTCGAACTCGCCCATCGTGCTGGCATTCCTAAAGGCGTAATCAACCTAGCACCGGCCCTCGATAACACGATCGAAGTTGTCCACACATTGACTGCATCTCCCCTCGTGAAGAAAGTCTCCTTCACAGGATCCACCACTGTTGGGAAGATATTGATGAAGCAGTGCGCTGAAACGACGCTGAAGAAGATCTGTCTCGAACTGGGTGGCAATGCACCATTCATAGTGTTTGATGATGCAGATGTGGATGCAGCGGTCAATGGAGCGTTGCTGAGCAAGTTCAGGGGCTGCGGACAGGTTTGTGTGTCGGCAAACAGAATTTATGTCCAAGATCGTATTTACGATGAGTTTGCGAGAAAATTAGCAGCTGGTGTGAAGGACGAGTTTGTCGTTGGCGATAGTCTTTCTTCGAATAAGGTCACTCATGGGCCCCTGATACACGGTCGCGCCGTTCAAAAGGCACAAGAACATGTTAAAGATGCAGTTTCTAAAGGGGCCACAGTTCTTGTTGGTGGAAAACCAATGCCAGAGCGGGGATCCAATTTCTTTCAACCGACGGTCCTTACAGGTATGGCTAGCGATATGGCTCTCACTTCAGAGGAGACATTCGGGCCTGTTGCTGGGCTGTTCCGCTTCAAGACCGAGAAAGAGGTGATACAACTAGCTAATGACACCGACATGGGGCTTGCGGCGTACTTCTTCACCAAAGAACTGCAGAGAGCGTGGCGTGTAGCCCGAGCACTCGATGTTGGCATGGTTGGGGTCAACACAGGACTGATCAGCGATCCTGCCGCACCGTAAGTACCATTTGGATTCCTCGCTCTGGTCTGTCACAGTGGATCAAGAGGGCTGACTTCCTACAGGTTTGGTGGTGTTAAGTCTAGCGGGTTTGGGAGAGAGGGCAGCAAGTATGGCATCGAGGAATATCTGACCGTGAAGTCAGTCACGCTTGGTGGCGTTGAATCGCCCCTTCAGAGCCATTTATAGGGTCTTAAGTTCACATCTAGCTTTCTTCTGAAATATTGGTGTTGTAGATATATTTTACGAGATCTTCTTCATAGCATCATGCAGAATGCTGTTTCTAATATCGCGCGAAGGTTTGAATCTCATATTTTGTACCTACCAGCCTTTTCCGTAGATGAACATCTCAGAATTGATTACCAATCATTTCTCTGCTAAGGAGCAAGAATAAATATTTCAGGATTTTCTCGTGATGTATTAAGACAATAGCTACTCGCTACTCTTTCAGGATCCAAGTTCTAGTACTGCGCAGATGCTTCTCGGATTTTTTAAAGAGCACGGCTCTGTTGTACTCCTAGTAGAAGTTCTCATGTTTTCGTCACGAATTTGGTAACTGTCATTTTGCTGAGCCACGTCTGATTTATCATTCATCGTAGCTTCACTGTATTTCCTATTGTGCTATCGTAACCTCAGATCGTGTAGACAAACCTGGGGCTCTCGTCTCCAAGTGCTTCAATCTCCTCATCAGACATGCCAGATATCTTGTGATCCTCCAAGCCTTCCCGACGTCGCTTATTCATATGATTGTAATACAGAGATAGTCCGGCGTAGATGAAAATGCCGTAGCCGAGCAATGCGATGGAAACAGAGTAACCCATCACATAATGAGGGGCATCGGTCGTGGGGTAAAGCTATCAGTTGGCACGGTTAGCGGGTTCGAAAGGAGTTCAAAGTAATCCCAAAACCTACAAATGGAGCAGAGATCCCTGAGACGTTACAGATCATGATTTGGATCGCCGAAGACACTGTTCGCTTGCCGTATCTTGGGGTGTTAGAAGGGAGCCAGGCCAGTGGGATCCCTACGGCGACGAAAAGACCAAGGGCAATCAGCAAGCAAGCAAAGTAATGCACACCGGGGGCGACATCCGCAATTGAGATTCCGTAGCCAATAATACTAATGGCGGCGAATAGGATCTGGTATGGGCCTCGGAGTTGATGCATATCGGAGAGCTTGGCGACAATAAGGTATGTGATAGCACCGAGGATGTAGCAAGGCACCGTTAAAGCTTGGGCTTGAGGAGAGGTCCAGTCTCCGAGTCCTAGATAGCCAGGTCATTAAATGTTGGGTCTCTAGCTAGTAACTACTTCCATACCTTTAATAATAGATGGGAGGAAGATGGAGTAACTGTAGAGCATCGAGTTCACACCGAATTGGCCGGCAGCAAAAAGCCACACCTTCCAATCCTTAAAGGCCTTGATCGCGTCCTTCTTGTCGAGTTCGGCGTGGAACCCAGTCTGGCGCTGTAGGCGGGCAACGAGGAGCTGACGCTCGTCTTCGTTGAGGTACCAGGCAGTGCCAGGAGCATCGGCCAGAACAAACCAGATGACGATTCCGAATAGAGCAGTAGGAATACCTATACAGATTGTTAGAAGAAATGTTTCAGTACGAGACTCGATTGATGTCTTGCCTTCAAGGATGAAAACCCAACGCCATCCCGACATGCCTCGAATGCCATCCATAAACCCGATGCCATATGCCAATAGTCCTCCGCAGGCTCCAGCAAGGGCAGAACTGACAAATAGATACCCGATCCGCAGAGCCAGCTCCCGCTTTGTGTAGAACAAAGTGAGGTAGACAGTCAAGCCGGGAAAGAGGCCGCCCTCAAACAAGCCCAGGAGGAGACGGCAAGCAAGCAAACCCCCAAAGCTTTGCACAATACCCATCAACGTAGACACAATGCCCCAGCAGATGGTGATGATGGCGAGCCATTTCGAAGGCGTGAACTTCTTGAGGATCAAGTTGCTTGGCACCTCGACTAGGACGTAGGGGATGAACATGACGGATACAGCAAGCTGGTACTGGTTTCCGTGCATGTTCAGGTCCTCTTCCAAGCCGAAAAGACGCGCGTTGCCGATGTTGGATCGGTCGAGGAAGCAGAGCAGATAAGTCATCATAACAACAGGAACGATAAAGCGATCAATCTTGGCGACGAGCTTCTTCTCGGCCTGATGGTCGATCATCAGCTCGGCAGCCTCGACGGCACTGGAGGAGTGCTCATCGACCTCGGTCTCAGGCTTCTCAATGGACATGGTTGTAGATGTAGTCAAAGAAGAGAGACCAAAACCGGAAACAGAGTAGGGCTTGGAGAAACTTTGGTGAATGACTCGCGCCGGTCTTGGCAAAGACGAAGCAACGTCGTTAAGGAGGAAGCAAATCAAGGCCGCTTATGGAAAGGAGTGAACAGGAAGAGACTTTCCAGGGTCCCTCCTCATATATGTTTTTCGCTCGTAGTAAAACCAGAGTCATTGCGCGTTATTATCGCAAGGGTTTTCCGGGGAGCAAGGATGGTCCAGTCTAGACCGTCGTCTTGGCGGAATCCGGGGCGAAGCCGTGCACTGTGAAGTTTCGCGTACTTCCCGTTCTCCGCACGAAATGAACCCCACGGGGTAGGCCAGAGGGCTGAATCCTGGTTAGAAGCTGGCATCTAGGCTTCTCCGGGGAGGACATCGGCTGGGCCCAAGGAGTTGGCGGCGTGTCGGCCGACGGTCCACGGGATAGAAGGCGATGCCCTAATTCCGCCTCGGAATGGTCATGCGTACTCGGTGCAAAGAGTTTCTGAATTGTCCATGAAGGCATCGGTCAAAGATTGCGGCGTACAAGTGCGCTATAGGTGAGACTCTTCGTATCATATTGCTGCATACTGCCACGAACCGGGGAGGCGGGTCAGATCCATCTCGATCTTCCCCAGATCTGGCTGCGATCCATCAGCTCATTTCAATTCAAAATCGAACGATAGAGGCCGCAAATAATACTGTTGCGAAGCGCTTGGACGGTATGCTAGATCTAAATCTGATATGAAGACGGCCTATTGGCGGGTCTCTTAAATGGTTGTTTGACATTCTTTTGACTTCATTCATCTCATATCTGTGCAAAGGTTTCATTCAGCACTTGACATAACTAGGCCACACGCATCTAGAATGTTTAAAGAACAGACTTAAAACCGCCCTTCCACTTATTGATAAAATCGATGATATCCTGATGAACCTTCGACTCATGTGTCCAGCTCAAAAAGTGCACACCTCCGGAGAAGGGCACAACTTTGGCATCCACCGAATTCGTGAAGCGCTTGATATCCTCCTGCGCCTGTGGAAGAGGGAATACCACATCCGCATCACCCTGGGTATGTAATTAGCATGTTCATGTAAGATTTCTCAACTGATTAAGTAAACATACCTGAAGCCACATCACAGGACATCTTACATACGGAAGTCGATCCTGGATGCTATCGCGTGCCGCGAGCGTTATAGTGGCCATGCAAATACGTCGCTTGCCATCGTCTCCGTTGTAGTTGTCCCTGATAGTCTTGTTCCAAAAGTCTTTGGTAGGCTTGTCAACCGTCTTACCATAGCCAATATCCATCAGGAAGTCAACGTAGCCTTCACCAGGCTCAAAATCATTCGCTGGCTTCAGGTCTCCTGCAAGTGTAATGAAGCCAGCGCATGCTCCGGGACCGTCCCAACATCCGAGTTCACGGCTTCTTGGAGATTCAGAATCCATGGACGAACCAATTGGGATAACACCTTTGATCTAGAAGATGGTTAGTGCTTTTGTTTTCATTGACCCAAAGAGAAATCAGACCCTTTCTGGTGCAATAAGTGCCATTCTCACAGCAACCCAGCCTCCCTGAGAAGTTCCCAATGCGAAGGCGTTGTCGACGCCAAGAGCGTCAAGAACTTGGAGGGCCATTATGGCAGAGTCCCAGTAGGTGAAGGACTCTGTCTTTCGAGTTCGAGTTTGGCCATGGCCCAGAAGCTCAATAGCCAGAAGGTTTACTGTCTCTCTAAGAGCTTTGTTCTTGAACTCAGGTAGGTAGTAATCTGCAGTGGTCGTGAAAGGGTTGAACATGACCAGTGTGGGCTTTGACTTGTCCGGGGCTGGTGCGGATAGTCGGTATCCGACATCAATGCCGTCCAGATGAGGCACATGAATGGTCTTAACTGGCTCTGCCATGATGGATTTTGTAGGATGAGAGACTTTTCTGATGCGATTCGTGAGGGGAAAGACGAGAGGTGGCGGATGAATGGATGTGATCCGCTTCAATTGACCTGGGACTAGAAGAACCTGGGGTCTGGAGCGATTGCTCCCCCCAACTGAGACTACTGTTTATTCCCTGTTATACGCAGTTATCTCGGCAAGGATACCAGCTGACACGCAGCCCCTCAGATCATCGTGGTCATCGGTTCAAAGCGCAGAGGCCGAACGGTGATCATATCCTAACTCCCCGACAGCCATCCGAGGTCCCCGATGCTGTTACTACGCCCCAGCAACCCTCAGATCCAGCTTTTTCTATAGGTATAATAAAGACTTCGTGATTTAGAGGGCTGTTTAGATTGTGAATCAGACAAACTCGGGCTTCATTCAAAGGCCAAGGAGACAAATAAATTAAAGCGCATCCCACCACAGAATCAATCTTCTTACACTTCTTCATCACTGACACTCAACAATATTAAAATAGACAAAATGGTAAGTCTTTTCCTCGAGCACTAAAATCGAGTACGTGCTGACGTGAAAGAAGGGCTCTGGAGACTTGCGCGTCTGCATCGTCGGTGCTGGCATCGGTGGCCTCGCCGCGGCTATCGCGCTGCAACGAGGCGGTGCCAAGGTCACAGTTCTCGAGTCTGCCGAGCAACTAGGCGAGGTTTGTCCTCGTACTGTCTCTTGGCCAGTGAAAGTGGCTAATCTCGACACAGATTGGTGCCGGCATTCAGATGACCCCCAATGTCTCAGTCCTCCTCCAGCGATGGGGAGTCGACAAGGAGATTGGCGAAAACCTCGTACAATTTGAGGAGCTGAACATGCGCCGCAAAGACGGCACTCCCGTCGGCCACACCAAGATCGCCACTTTGGAGCAGTCTTTGGGCCGCCCTTGGTGGGTTGTCCACCGCGCGCATCTGCATGAGGGCCTGGCCAAGGTCGCCGAGCGTCTTGGAGCCAAGCTGATCATTGACGCCGCCGTTGTCAAGATCAGGTACCATGAGTCACAGAAAGTCTCTGTTGAGACTAGAAAGGGTGCCAAGTATACTTTTGACCTAGTTATTGGTGCCGACGGCATCAACAGCGTCACGCGCAAGACCCTGTTCCCCGATGTTGCCCCTGAACCGCCAACCACCAACTGCGCCTACCGCGCACTTGTTCCCTACGATCAGATCCGAAAAGATCCAGTCGCTAAGGAGCTAATCGAGAAGTTGACTATGGAGGTCTGGATGGCTGAGAATGCCTATATCATCACGTACCCTATCAACGCTGGCAAGATGTTCAACTTGGTACTCTCACACCACCGCCCCCAGAAGCTGCGAGCAACGGAACCCAATGTACCTATCGAGGAGCTGCGGAACGAGTACAAGGACTTCGACCCCCGTATCAAGCGAATCGTAGACATGATTGACAGCACTGTAGGTCAAACTCAGTCTACCTATTGGCTTCTTACTAACATGTCTTTTAGTCGCGATGGCCCCTGATGGTCACTGGACCCATGAAGTCCTGGTCATCACCTCGCAAGAACGTCGTCTTGATGGGCGACGCTGCGCACTCTATGGTCAATCACATGGCGCAAGGTGCTGCTACTGCCATGGAAGATGGTGCATTCCTCGGTCGCTGCATCGCCAAGGTGGTCGAGGGCCGCCTACGCCTGGACGAGGCCATCCGCTTGTACGAGGAGGAACGCATGCCCAAGGCATATGCCAAGCAGCAGGTCTCGTTCCTCAACGGGGCTATCTGGCATCTGCCCGACGGTCCTGAGCAAGAGGCTCGCGACCGGGCCATGGCACCAGAATTGGAGGGCAAGTACTACGTCCGCAGCAGCAACCTATACGGTGATCCCCAGACGGTGCTGGAGGTGTATGGTTACGATGCTGAAGCTCACGCGGAGACTGCGCTTGATCGGTACTTTAATGGTGGCAGGGAATCCTTCAACCCTGATACGGGCGTTACGAAGACGGTGCAGGACAAGTACCTGGACTGGTTCCGGCCGACGTGCAGAAAGGACCAGGCTAAGCTGTGAGTGTATATATACTAGCTAGATAGAATAGAGGGCAAGGAAACTATGAATACCAAATTGAATCAATTAGAAGCAATATTTTCTTCCATTAGATGATAGAAGTGAGACTATATATATAGTCTTTCATAGTATACATCTGGTTGTTCCGACTGAGGAAGATAGTGTACCTACCTACGGTGGCTTCCGCTTTGCATTAACCTCAATCCAGTCACTACCTTTGTTGCCAAAGGTGCAGACTAGGATAAACCCTCATGTTCATCCTCAAATCTGGCTCATAGCTCAGCAGCCATTTCGCCACAGGGAATAGTAGAATCCCTCAGAGCACAGGATCTGGGCGAATCTCGGCATTGGGACCTCTCATTCCAAGGGCGAGCCGACGGTACCGTCGGGACCAACTAGCTGGGTCAACCCTGAACACTCCCCAGCAAAACCCACGCAAGCTTCTCCAACCGACTCCAGCTCTCCTTGCTGCATCCTTGATAGCCTCCCCAGCCCTGACTCAGTCCTTACTAGAAACCGCTTGACGTCTCTCTAGCACGCTTCTCTCCCCGCGTTATCCCCGCAAGCAAGCGGGGGAAGCCCACTGCGCCAAGTTGCAGCTATTCCCAAGTGCCAGCCAACAATGCCCATCCACATGACAGGCGACACCCATAATAAGAGGAGACTGTTCCCGTCTTCCCCCCGAAGACATCCTACAGAGTGAAAAGGAAGCCGACGGGCCCCCGGATCCCCCAGACTTCTCCCTCCTCCCATTTCCGGTCAGAGCCGAACAGCACCCGCACGACATGTCGGTCCAGAGCGAGCCCCAGCAGCAGCGCCGGAGACGAAGCTCACCTTCGCAGTCGCAAAATGGGTCGGAGACAGCCAGTGTTGTACAGGGTCCAGCTTCGGATCATCTGCAACTCAACCCCCCTAGCAAACGTCGAAGGGTAGCATTGGCATGCAGCAACTGCAGACATCGGAAATCACGTGTACGTATTGCCATGCTTTAATTATGCTCCAACGCTTTCTTACACTAATGTATCTGCGCAGTGTGATGGCAGGCGACCGAAATGTTCGTTGTGCTGTGAATTGGGGTGTGAATGCATTTATGAGCAGGCGGGCATTACCACCAACCTTACAGTTGGTAGATCGTAAGCAAGACTTTCCATAAAAGTGAAGCGGGTGTTGACGTTTGTCGAAATAGTTTCCTGGAGCGATTAGAAAAGAGACTCCAAGACATCGAAACCGTCTTGGAACGTGTTCAGGAGAACCAGGGCACGTCGCTGATCGCCGCTCCAACTTCACAAGAAAATGCTCGAGAAAGACGCGATGGAGGACAAAGAGAGAGCAGTGTCGCGTCCCCACCCTCGCCTCCGGTTCTCTATCAGGGGAACGGAGGGATGGGAGAGATGGACACGGCTGAAGACAATATTGACGGCATGGGGGCCATCAAGTTTACAGATGAAGAAGACTGGGGATATTTTGGCAAGTCAACCTCTCCCGGTTCAAGATGATCTTTCTAACATGGGTCAGGCCCTTCATCCAACATCGCATTCCTCCGCCACATCTCCCTAGCCATGGCCCGAGCCGGCGATCTCAGCCAGGCCTTCCCCTCACCATCCAACCACGCACGCGATGTTTCTGGTGGAATGAGCGTCTCGCGACCTCACCCGGTAAGCCTCGACGACGACGATCTGAATGGGCGCCGCCCCAATCGTTCACGCGAGCCCGTCAACATTTACGCGCTGCCACCCGAGTCACGTATCTGGAGCCTGATCAAGGAGTACTTCCAGAAGACGGGTCAGCTGCTGCCATTTGTGCATGAGGAGTCGTTCTGTGCAACTTACTTTGAGCTGAAGCGCAGTAACTTCACCTCCGCGCGGCGCACGTGGCTAGGCCTGTTAAATATCATACTGGCTATGGCAACAACGCTATATGTTGAGGCGCCGACGTCGGCGGAGAAGAGAATTGAGGAGTCAGACGTTTACTATCAAAGAGCAAATGGGCTTTGTGATAAGGAATCGCGACGGAATATTAGTCTAGAACTGGGTGAGTGTCGAAGATGCATTCCTGTGGCTAAGACACTGACAAACTTAGCACAATACCTTCTAATCCTGGGGCAGTATCTCCAAGGCACACAGAAGTCGGTTCAAGCATGGACTGTCCACGGACTGGCTATTACCACAGCTCTTCAACTGGGCTTGCACTCTCCCAAGACGAACAAGGGTTTCCCTCCGCTAGAATGCGAGATCCGTAAACGGGTCTGGTTTGGATGCATACTCCTAGACAGGACATTGAGCATGACATTTGGACGACCGTCAATGATACCCGAAAACTACCTCAAACTTGATATGCCCAGCACAAACCTCCAAATCGTTGGCCAGACGCCCCAACCGACGCCGAGCCCACAGATGGATGCGATGTGCTACACAGCAACCATGTAAGTCCCCTTTTCCAACCAATCCTCCACTGGCAGAATCTCACCTCTCCCAGAAAGCTCTACAATGTCATGTACCGCATAGTCGAGACCTGCTATGGTCAGAATCTCGGCCTGGAGGAGTACCGCACCGATTCGGAAATTATCTCGCTGGTGCTTCGCGTCGAACAGGAACTTGAGGAGTGGAAGTCCCAACTGGCACCACTACATATGCGTGTCTACGATACGCCCCTGACGCCGCAGGACCTGGATCGCATGGAGCTAGACAACAAGATCACTGAACGCTTCATCAACGTGCTCTCGGTGCGCTACCATAACCTGTGCATCCTGTTGCACCGGCCCATCCTAGAAAAGTTTCTCGAATCATGCGGCTGTTCCTCTACGTCTTCGCGGTCCAAGGGCGGTAGTGAGAGAGGAAAGGTACAGCAACTGGGCATTAGTAGTGTTGAGACCTGCATACACTCCGCCATTGTCGTCATCTCTATTGTCCACACCATCGTGCTGTCGACGGGCTGGCGCCGCGACTTGCTTGGGGCATGGAATTACTCGCTTTTCTATAGTAAGTCCTCTCAGAGAACAAGCATCCGCCGTCAATTAGTAACTGACTCATTTAAGCCTTCAACGCCGGCCTCGTCATCTTCGCCGCTACACATGTCGCTCGCAACGACATCCAAAACGACCCCAAGCGCCTCTCCCGCTGGGAGTTCGTTGAGCAGTCTCTTCCATATTTCAACATGGCTATCGAAGCCCTCCAGAATCTCGATCGGGGCAACCGCGTCGTAGAGCGATGTGTCAGCTATCTCTCGCAGCTCAACCTTGTCCCCATCAGTGCTTGTATGTCTTAGTTAGATGCCATTTTATGCTTCTCACTAATATTTTCTCTAGCTTCCCTGGATAATCTTGGCCCGAATACACATCCAAATACCCATTCTCTGGGCCGAAACGGCAATGGAACGGGTGTCGTAACTCAAAATACGCCGTCTTCACGGATGTTCAACCCCGGCATTGCGCCGAGGCAGGTTCCTATGGAGATTGACCTGAATGAGTTCATGTTGGACACCGATCTAGACTTCTTGACAAGGCACTTCGATCTCGGACCACATCCACATTACTAGGATACCCTGCGGCATGGGGAAGTGGGCGTCAACCGAGTCGGAGACCGAGGACTACGGTACATAGTAACATAGAACAGTGGGCTATTCGGTCCAACATTTCTGGAGCTTTGCTCATCGTGGATAATTTCAGTAAGGTAACGCGTCTCATAAACGGCTTTCATGCGTCGGCCACCTCCGAGGTGAACCCTAAAGAACCTTGAAGGCCATCCTCGACACCATGTGCACAGCCACAGAGTTCTCTCCATCAAAGTCCCGGAAACTTTGGCTGCTGTAGCAAGACTTCGGGCCTATTTCTTGTTTGATCCATGCGCCAAGGGGAAAGAGGTCTATTCACCTAAGATACCCTATCCTTCGGCTTGCACGTTCCAACACGCCAGTATTCTCCTCTTTCACAACATCAAATCTCTCTTATGTGCTTGTCTGCCACGTATTCAAAGAGAAAGAAAGTTTCCAGTCGGTCACCAGCGAGGTGCATAGGTGATGAATCCCATGAGAGCTCCTGAGATTATGCCTGCGGTCGGCACAGTGATGAACCATCCCAGGTAGATCCATCCGACCATGCGCCAGTTGATGGATCGCCAAGTGCCATTGCAGAGGCCGACGCCGACAATGGAGCCGGTGATACACTGTGTAGTAGATACAGGCAGCTCTGTGAAGAATATTAGCGTACATCTCTCATAGGTTGGCATCATGGATTTTCTTACTTAGCCGTGTAGCCATCACGATGGTGATCACAGACCCGAGCTCCATGCAGAACCCTCGAGCTGGGGACATCAGAGTGACTCGGTTCCCCAAATTCCTCATGATATTGTAGCCATAAGTCCAAAGCCCCAAGACAATACCGCCTCCCCCGAAAGCGAGGATCCAAAGTGGAACTTGGGCCTTGCTGCCAGGGACTTCTCCAGACTGCCAAATTTGGTAGATGGAAGCGTATGGACCGACAGCATTGGCTACGTCGTTTGCGCCATGGACAAAGGAGGCAGATGCTGCCGTCATGACCTGCAGAAAGGTGTAGAGGAACTCAGCACGGTTGTCAAAGTGCCTCGCACAAGCATGGATCTCTCCAACGTCGCCAGCGACAGCTGACTGATCTGATTGTGAGCTCACGATGTCCTTGTCTACACCGTGTAGTATAGCAAACTTGATACACCACCAAATAAAGGCACCTGAGTACCAAGGACCAGAAGGCTTAGGACCGACAAGGGATTTTCTCTCGGTTGGAGGCTCATCGATTTTTTCCCTCGAGTTTTCATGTTGGCCTTCGACTTCTTCGTTGGACTGAGCGGCACGCTCGGCACGAAGCGCGTCAAGTTCTTCTCGAGTGAGGTGGCCTTCGTAGAAGTTTCGGACGATTCCCTGGAAGTTTGCTGGAGGCGGAGGAACTGGGCCGCGGCGGAGAAGTAAAGGGCCTAGGAAGATGTGGTAGCCCTTCAGCTGCCAATCCTCTTTGATGACGATACGATATAGCCATGGGACGAGAAAAATGGTCATGAGAATACCCCAGATAGCGCCAGTAGCGATGACAACGCCAGGAATAGCGGCGCTATGAAGAGCCACATCGTAACTTCCTCCCTTCCAGAGGAGAAGCATAGTGATCATAGAAGCAGTGAGCCAGAAGTAGAAGGGGACTAGTATCAGCCCTTTCTTGGCCGGACTGTCTCGGAGAAGCACTGCGTATTTCGTGAGGAGGAAAATCAGGACACTGAAGATGGCGGATAGCAATGGTGCAATGATCCAAGCAAGGAACACCTAGACAAACGATCAGAAAGGCACTTCGAAGTGGCGTTGTTTGGAGCGTACCTGTAGCACACCATCGGTGAGGTCGATAGAGCCATCGTCATGATACCCAACCCAGGTGATTCCGGGACTTCCAAGGGCACCGACACCCATGCCCAAGACGCCGCCAAGGATCGAATGGGTCGTCGACACCGGGAAGCCCAATCTGGTCGCCATCGTGAGGTAACTGGCAGAGGCAACAATGGCGCAGACCATGCCTAGCATGAGCATAGCCGGTTCCTCATCGAATGCGTCAATGTCGACAACCTTGGTTCGAATGGTATCGGCAACGCGACCTCCTACGCCCAGGGCACCGCTGAATTCCATTATGGAGGCACCGATCATGGCCTGAAAATACGTTATCGACCGTGATGAGACGGACGAGGCCCACGAGTTGGCGACATCGTTGGCACCGATGTTCCATGCATCGAGAAAGGCGAACGCAGTTCCAATAGCAAAGAGATAGTTGAATTGTGGTAAAGCTGCCATGATGGCGATTCCTAGTAATGACTTGTGGTGTAGTCCTCACTTCCAGGAGGAGAGGAGGGTAGAGGAAGAGTAAGATATATAAAAGGGGAGTCCTGGGAGGAGGGCTGAGGGAGGTCGCGTGAGGTCACGCGAGCAATGTGAGGGAATGCAAAATAGCTACGAGAAGACCGATGCAAACAGTATCCAACCCACGTGAGCATCTTCTCGGGAAGCAACAGGTAGAGACAGATGCCGGAGGCACCTGCACTTTTGAGTTGGATGGAAGTTTCCGAAGCAGTAACGAGCGGTACAGCTGCTCCTGAGTTTGAAGGTATGCCTCGGTCAGGAATACTCGCCATATCAAATCTGAGCAGGTATACCACTTAACGAGACGAGATCCCAAGCAAGCTTCCGAGAGCCACCCGGAAAGAGCAACACGTCCGTGGCTCCCCCATACAGCATTCTTCATGTGCCTATGGGTGACCATAGGATTGATAGAAGGATTCATGGGCACTACCAGGAGGAGACTTCCACAACACAACCTCAAAACCAACGGCTCTACAGGAATACTGAGCAACATCAGCAATAACCTTAGACATTTCACGTGCTTCGATCTCAACGTCCAAAACTTTAACATACGCCAGTGGCTGCTTCAGCCATTAAGTTGGGAAAAGCATTGAACACTCATGGCCAATGAAACGACCACGTGTAGCGACCGTTGGAGAACTTGAGAAGTCACGTAACATACAAACTCCCTACACAACTCCAAGGCTGCCTGATAGCAGTTCGTAAGACCCCTTTTCGGCGCAGGCCTAGAATCTCGGCACTTGCCGGTTGACCCCTTGCTGCTCTCGCATATTTTACTTCTCTAGCAGAGGGAGAGAGGTAAGGCGTGAGGTGAGAAATGAAAGCGTGCAAGCTTACCACTCAGGTCAAGCCGTCGGGCCAAGCCCAGGTGATGGCGACGGTATATGTCCCCGAGATCTTCATTCATTCCTTTTCTTAAACCCTTAGAGAAAACATTAAATAAACCGCCGAAAGCCAATTGCAACCACCTCTTATTCGTCAGTTATTCGCCATGTTACCCAAAACACGAGAAAGACCAGGCTTCAGAACTGTCAAGCATTGGTGGATTTCCCAAGACCCGAGAGTCCGAGGCTTTGGCCGAGAAGTGAGGCATGCCGTCTCAAAGACAGGTCGCCGGGGGCACATGCCTGTCTGAGGGGCAGAGTGGGAATACTAGACGAGGGTAAAATCATGCATATTCTGTGCCTTATTTAGCCAGACCGGAGAGAAGTGGGTGGAAATTCCCCGAGGCCAAAGCATAGCGACGTCATTGGCTTCGGCAGATTCAACTGATGCAGATCCCCCAAAACGAAAATGGAAGGCGAAAAGACCATGGGGATGCGGTGAGGTGAGAGTGGTGTACTTCGCTTCGTGCCTACAAGGCTCAGTGTTCCTCGTATCTGTCTCCCCTCCATCATCGTCTCTTGCTATGTCTGATATGAAGACCCTGGGCTTCGTCGGTGATATCCCCGAGCAACAATACAAGACATCACGAGATAACCGACTCATGTATGGCATGTCCTCCCCTTGCAGCATCACGGCCGAAACGTCGGATCCGCTCCAAACAATCCCAGCAACCACAACATGTTGGTCGACAACTCCCTGGTCCTCTATCGCCTTGGCCCCCCTCGTTTACTTCTGCCGAGCGAATCGCACCACGGGAATACGACTCTCGAAGCACGAACCCCAAGCTTCTCGCCCAATGGAAACCCAGCTCGGTATAACATTGCATCGAGAAGTCAAGAACCAGACTCGCTTTGCCAATCGGCTTGTTTGATTCCGCATAGTTCCCCCGCAACATACCCCAGCATTTCTCCAACAGGTTGTGATGTTGAGGTGGAGGCGGCCGACGATCCCTTGTTCGCCCCCTCTCCTGCTTCCCCATGGGGTCGAGTGACCCCCAGCTTGATGCGACGATGTCATTCTGATGATGACGATCCCGGGCTCTAGGTCGTGTTGCGAAAGCATATTCGGTGTCGGACAGTTCAGCGAATTAGCCGGGAATGCCTGCTGCCCAATGAGGCAAAATAGAAGCATCTCAGAGATAAACAGCGAGTCCCCCAGATATGCCACAGGTTCGCTCCGCCTAGACTATCCTACTACCTTAGCACAATCCATCGGTATTTTATCTTTCAACTCACCATGGGTTTCAAAGAATTTGTTAAAAGGCGCTCGCTTCGAGTCTCCGATGACCGACTAACCAGAGCTGCTGAGCTCACCCTTCGAGAGTCCATCTGGCCTCTCGCCTTGGTCACCACTCTCTTCTTCCTTTGGGGCTTCAGTTATGGCTTGCTTGATACTCTCAACAAACATTTCCAGGTAACCCTACACATCGACCGTGCTCGATCTTCTGGACTTCAGGCTGCGTACTTTGGGTATGTATGCGATGGCAATCATTCACACCAGCGTCTAATCCAGCTTCTAGGGCATACCCGCTCGCGTCTCTCGGTCATGCTGCATGGATCTTACGCCATTTCTCCTACAAGGCTGTCTTCATCTGGGGCTTGTGTCTTTATGCCATTGGCGCTCTCATTGCTATTCCATGCATCAAAGCCAAGTCGTTTGGTGGGTTCTGTGCATCCATCTTTATAATTGGCAATGGCCTGGGTTCTCTTGAGACTGCTGCCAATCCATACATCACCGGCAAGCCACCTAGTTCCTCTTTATTCTATCTGTTACTAATATGCCTAGTCTGCGGCCCTCCTCGCTTTTCCGAGATCCGAATCAATATTTCCCAAGCGTTCAACGGCGTGGGAACCGTCGTTGCACCAGTCCTGGGATCGTACGTCTTCTTCAAGTTCAACGACGAACGTGCTTTGGCCAATGTCCAATGGGTCTATCTCGCCATCGCTGTCTTCGTGCTGCTACTTGCCACATTATTCTTGTTTACGAAAATTCCCGAAATCACCGACGCTGGTGAGAACGCTCTATACTCATCCAACCTGTAACGTTAAGATGCTAACGCATGACTAGATATGGCATTTCAAGCCGAAGAAACGCATTGCGATGCAGACGACAAGCCCCTATACAAACAATACAAGCTCTTTCACGCCGCGTTCGCTCAATTCTGCTACACCGGCGCCCAAGTGGCCATTGCCAGCTTCTTCATCAACTACGCCACAGAAACACGACCAGGGACATCAAACTCCACGGGCTCCAAGTTCTTTGCTGGTGCTCAGGCGGCTTTCGCTGTTGGGCGATTTTCCGGTACGGGGATCATGCGCTACGTCAGGCCTCGAAAAGTGTTCCTGGTGTACTTGACAATGTGTCTGGTCTTCCTTGCTCCAGCTATCACCCAGCGAGGAAACACCGGTGTCTCACTGCTCTACTGTGTGTTATTCTTTGAGTCCATTTGTTTCCCCACAATCGTTGCTTTGGGTATGCGAGGTCTCGGTCGGCATACCAAGCGAGGAAGTGGCTTCATTGTTGGCGGCGTAGTAGGCGGTGCCTGCATCCCACCCATGACTGGAGCAGCTTCTGACACATACGGTACTGGCAAGGCCATGTTTGTGCCGCTAATCTTTCTAACCTTGGCTTGGTCGTACCCTCTTTGCGTCAATTTCTTGCCGTCCTACAAAAAGGTTGTGGACTCTTTTGGTGAGACGGAGGTCGGGATTCAGGGGCACACCATGGATGAAGAAAAGGGGGGAGGGGAGGCAGTCGAGGAGAGAGAAGGTGGACACGAAGCACCGGTGTCTACGTAGACATATCAATAACTGGCAAAAAGTAATTGACAGCCGAACGGCCTGTTTCGATGCGTAATCTGGGAATCGAACCCAGGGCTCATCGAGAGTTGCAGATGGCAACGATGAATTTTACCACTAAACCAATTACGCTTGACGAGTTGATGAAAGTATGATGAGGCAATTGTGGCCCAAGACGAAGACGCAGAGATTTCTGGACCAAAAGAATCCTCATGCAAAAGAGCAAAAAGGAAATCTCAGGCGTTGTTGCGTAATCTGGGAATCGAACCCAGGGCTCATCGAATGTTGCGAAGATGGCAACGATGAATTTTACCACTAAACCAATTACGCTTAGCTGCGTGATCTGGGAATCGAACCCAGGGCTCATCGACGCTGCTGCATGGCAACGATGAATTTTACCACTAAACCAATCACGCTGGTTCTTGTTGTTGAAGAGGGGGGTCGCTATTGCTAACTATGTTCCTGGAGCGGGATTTTCGAGATGGTTTTGCGGAAGGTGGGGTGGTGGGGGTTTTTTTTTCGCTGTGCTGGTGTAGGGTATGTTAGAAGGCAAGGTGAACCTGAGTCTCATTATTGACGATGTCTCTATTTTTTTGTGTGTTCAAGACGCTTAAAATCACTTGTGTCGTTTTCAAACGCAACGTTTCGATATTTCCTATTGCTTTTTGCCTCAGAACTTAGAGTTGGAGGTGCAATGCCCGATCTTTTCTGTAAAGTAGTAGATTTTGGCAAAGTCTTAGACTAAACTCCAGTCGAAGAGCGACATACCCTTCAGTTAACGCAAAGTAGAGGCGAAAGTAGGTGTTAAAAAAAAGGACCTTTGAGTTTTTATGCGCCGTCTGTATGAAATTGGATTCTACCGAGAACAACAGGAAAGGAATATCCTCACGCTGCTCCTGAATGGTATCATCCCCCTTACGTGCCGTTCCTCCTCCGTCCTCCCCTAGTACTCCTCTCCACATGCCCTCTCAACACCTTCCTCGTCTCGACCAAGCTCCTCTTCTGTTTACTCCTCGCCTTGCCCAGCGTCATCAAGAAGTTCTTCTTGCGGTTCTTCTCGCGGTTACTTGTGCTCTTGCCGGCGGCCTGCAACTTGCTCTTGCGGATGGCTTGTGTGCTCTTGTGCTCCTCGCGTGCGGGCTTGCCGTCGCGAGCCAGCGCCACCTTCTCTTCCTTCGTCAGCCTGCGCAGTCGAGCAGGTGCCTCGATTTGCTCGGCCGTAAGACCTTCATCACGGTGCCGGTTCTCGAGCTCTTGCTGGCGCTTGCGGCGCTGTGAGTTGCCCATGGCTTTCTCAACCGAGGCGGCTGTGCGGAGCTCTTGGAGTTTGGCGAGGTCGGCAGGGGTTAGGATGGTAGTGGTGGCAAGCTTTGAGATTCGGTTGATCTCACTGTCTCGCTCCTTGGCTGCGTCGTCGTCTTCATCATCTGAAGAGTCATCTCCAGCCTTGACCTTCTTGAGTGGTGGCGCTTCATCCTCCTCCTCTTCTTCATCGGAAGAATGATAAACGTCGATCCAGCCACCAGAGTCACTGCTGTCATCCGACGCGACCTCCCACCCATCCTCCTCTTCAGCCTCCTCCTCCTCACCGCTGGCTGCATCTTCTGGCAAGCCCTTGGCGAGTCTCTTCTTCTTCCTCTCCTCTTCCTTCCACTTCTCTAGAAGCTCAAGGCCTTCGATGCCTCCCGCCTCTTCTTCACCAAACTTTCGTTGCGCCTGGAGGCCGTTTATCAGATTGATGGTAGCATCCTTGCCACGATCTCGCTTCTTGAGCAGCTCTGGAAGAACTTCTCTGTAAAGGGACAATAGACCCTTGGCAGCCATCATGACACCCTTGTCCTTGCTCTTTCGGTATTGGACCAGATCTTGTAATAGTGTATCCGTCATTGCCAGCGGTTGTCGAGCGCAAATTTCTCGGATCGAGTTCAGACCAGCAGCTGCAACCTCCGTTGCCGCCGCCTCAGAGACAAATTCATTCGCAATCTTCTGGATCAGAGGTTCGACAGCATCTGGAGGAACCAGATTGTGCACTCCCTGGGCCAGAGATGCCAGGAAAGAGGTGACATTTTGTTGTCGAGGAGTGAGGAACTTGATGAACCACGAGTATAGCGACACAATGGTCAACTTATGCAGACCAACCAACCGCGTAACGAGCTGAAGAACCAGCAGTCTAGAATCCAAAGATAGCTTCGCCTTCGTGCCCTGGAGGTGCTTCGAGAACAGCTGCTCTGCGAAGCCTTGGGGATCGTGAAGCAGATGCAACGCCGAGAAGTTCAGCGGATGAGGTTTGTTCTTCTTGCGCTCCTGTCGCTTGACCTTGTCGAGTGCCTTGTCGTACTGCTTCTTCTGCTTTTTGGTCTTCTTATTGATGCCAATCTGGTGCTTGATCTTGCCCAGATCGACCTCCTCGTCACTGCTCTCGTCCTCGAGCTCCTCGCGCTCCTTGTCACCTCCCAAGAAGAAACGTACACCGCCAATAACAACCTTCTCGTTATCTGATAGACAAGCCTCCTTCATGACGTCGACAGGTTTGGAGTCGGTCCATAGCTGACGTTTCCACATTTCCCGCGTAATCTTGATCGCCCAGATGGCCCTCGGCGAGGATCTGTCTGCGGAGATAAGATTGAACAACACCGTCTGGATCGTTCGGTTGAGAGGGTGGTTGATGGCTTTCGAGTTCGAATTCCGCAAATCGCTCAGAATCTTCTGGAACAGCAACGCACGCAGCGTCTTACTCGGCGAGGCGACGAGAATAGGGAACAGGGCGGTTAGGAGGTTCGTCGAGTCGATAATCTCCTTGCGCCGCAGCAGTACCAGACTTCCTACGATCTTCTCTCGAAGTTCTGGATGGAGGACGGCATGATGCTGCGTCAAAATGGCCTTTAGGTCCTCGGCGAAACCCTGCGTCTCCTCTTTATAGCAATCGGCGACGTGGGCGATGAGGTCGATGATGTTATGGAATGATTCGATCGACTCGGCCGAGGCTGTCGTGGGCGACACAAGGAAGATCTCGCGCTGAGATTCGTACTGCTCCCATTGCTTCTCGAACTCTTCTTTATAGGATCTGAACTGTCAGCGTGCGACGTCGGTGCATTGGGATGGGCTTCAACATACTTGGGGTCTCGTCGAATCTTGTACTGCAAACTCGCACTATGTGGTGTTAGCTGTGAACTCCCTGACGAGGTACCTTGACCACATACTAGTCGGCATCGATCTTCTCGAGCGCCGCGACCTTTCGTTTCACCATTGTGACGAAAATCGCCCTTTTCTTCAAGGGCCGTTGCAGTACAGTAGAAACCGGTGGTGGGGGATCAATATCGAAGAAATTTTGGGCAAAGTTCTGGGCCGATAAGATAAGATAGCACTAGCACGGCGATAAGCGCGGGAAGAAGCCGGCCGGGTCTTCTGAGAGAAAACTCCACATAAGGTCGCCACTGGAGCTACAAACAAAGCAAAGACATTTTATTGACTTCACATGCAAATGTGCTGGCTTTCGGATGGAGGTATAGTAAAGAAGAGTTCAAAGAGAAACTCCCAAGTCTATGATTTCAACGCATAAAAAATGGACTATTATACAACCCTTCGGCGGGGATGCCACCCGTCTGCCCATTCTATGGTATTCCCACATATGAGAGGCAAACATGAGATGAAAACGAGATATTTCCCCTGATTTTCCCCCAACAGGTCACGTTCTCGAGACGGATTGCGCTTTTCGGACCTGCCCCAGGCCGTATACAGCCCGCTTTTCTATGCACGCAAAGCGAACTGCAGCGACTGCACCAGGCCCAGCCCTTGGGCACTGTCAGAGCCACGGCTCCCTAGGACTCTCCACCCTCACAACGTTCACCCCCGTCCCCTGTCATCATCGTACAACACGATTCGCTTATTTGGCGATCTCGACACCACCGACGGCGCCGAGAGCCTTCTTCAGGTCACCGTAGATGGCGAACTGACCGGCAGTAAGGGTACCGACCATGAAGAGACGGGCACCAATACCGGAGAAGGAGCCTCGGAGGCCAAGCTCCTTGGCGATCTTGATCAGGCGGGAGGTGGTACCCTCACCGGGGAGACCCTTGGTCTTGTTGATCTTGGAAAGCATGGTGTCGGCGGGCTGGGAGATGATGGCGGCGGCGAAACCGGCAATCAGACCGGAGCCAAGGTTGGCAACAGTCTGCATGCCGTCGGACATCTTCTCCTTGGGCCACTGGCGGAAGACAGCCTCAGCAACCTTCTCGTAGACGACGAACTTGGCGATGGTGTAAGGGATCCTGTGAGGTGAAGTCTTGTCAGCGCTTTGACGCAAACCAAAAATAGCCGCGGACTGCCGGGGATAAGAGTCCGAAACGACCGAAATGCTACTTACTGCTTGAACAGGATGGGACCGAAACCAGCGTAGAAAGCGCCGATACCCTCAGTTCGGAGCATCTTGCTGAAGCCACCGATGAGGCCGTTGGCATAGGTGGGCTCGGAGACGAGACGGATACGGGTGGCCTCAAGGGGGCACAGGGCGATGTCGGCGAAGAACTCGGCGCAACCAGCAGAGACGACGTAGACAGCAGTTCGGTTGTTCTTAGCAGTCTCGAGGCCAAGGGTGTTGATGCACTGCTGCTTGAAGAACTCGTAACCGCCGAACTTGAAGGCGCCCTGGAGGAAGTAACCGGCGAAGGTAGGGCCGGCACCGGTGAGCAGAGCACCGGCACCCTCGTTCTGGACGACTTGTCGGAAGCCACCGATCAGACCGCGGTTGTAGGTGGCCGGGTCGAGCTGGATTCGGGTCTTGACGCTGTGGGAGGGCGTGTCAGCAAGCATTGAAGGCGGTATATCAGGTGGGCGTGGCCGGTAAGACGCGGATCACAAGCTTCGCACAGGGGGGGCGCAATCAATTGACCGCCAACCTGCGCAGAACCAGCAGATGCGCATCGAGACCAAGCCATTGACCGCCAGGAAAGCACATACACATCGACGGGAGTCAGACCGCCGTGGGTGACGGAGCAGCAGACGGCACCGGCCAGGGCGAAGCGGCTGTAGAGAGCAGCGCCGGAGAGCTTCTCGGGCTCAGCGACCTTGGGGATCTGGGCAGCGGCGGCAGCCATTGTGACGAGAGCTGACGAGGAGAGCGTTCGTCAACAGCGAAAGAAAAAGGGATGAGCGGAGATGGGCAGGAAATCCGGGCGTGACGGATTTCTGGATGCGAAGGGCTGGAGCTGGATGAGGCGGATGACGAAGGGATAAGAGAGTCCGGGTAGGTTGAAAAATTGTGTTTTGAGTTCTTTTTCTGCTGTAATGGGGGCGACCGGCTGCTGGGGAAGAGCCAACCAGCTCCTGTCCGGGCCCGAAAAAAGACTGGGGCTGGCCTCGTCGGGAATACTCGGATAATTCGCGGCCGAAGCGCTGCACGGACCGGGCCAAAGGGAGGCGAGGCGAGCTGCTTTGGTTTTTGAGCCTCCTTTTTGCACCAGCCAACGGGATGCCGTCTGGGGGTCAGTCTTGGTAATGACAGACTCCACGACAGCAGATCCAGACTGGTCATATATCGTCCCTTTCCCTTCTCTCGATGTTGATTCTTGAGTGTCCTAAACATCTCTTATCTCTATATCACTATCAATAGCCTCGCCTGTCGGACTTTGACCGCGCCTCCATCCCGTCCGCCCCACCTCACCACTCACCTCGCGTCGTTTTCCAACGTGTTTGGCTCGCCCGGTTAAGTTGGCCTGCCATTGGCTGCGCTGCCCGATCTCTCTCGGCAACTTGCAATGCAACGCCATCTGAGATCCGCCGCCCACTCCCGGTCTTTGACAGCCGGCAGCCCTACAGTGAGGGAGGGAGTAAGACGGCTCCGGGGTCAGCATCAAGTCCATAAGTCCAGGGCTTACAAGTCTCACCTCTTCCATCAGGAACATGTTCTCCAAGCCATTCAATCATAGAGTTGTGGTCGACCCAAAACCTGCTCACTCAACGTTTGTACCGTCTCATGGCGCTTTCTTGGCGCTGTCTTCCGGAAAAGACCCAGCACCTCTTCGTTCTCCGCTGCCGCCGCAACATCCAAGCTCGTTCGCCCATCCACATCCTCCAGCAGCTCGTCCACCCCCCTTGCCATGGCCTCCCTGAATGTCTGCCTGTCTAGAGTCGCCATCTGATGCAACACAGTCTGTCCGCGGTTATCCCTCGCCTTCCAGTCAGCACCCATCTCGTCCATGAACTCAGCTGCCTTTGTGATATAGCTGGCTTCCGCCACGTCCGTTGGCCGCAGGAAGTGGATGGGCGTCTGCCCCGCGTGGTTCCTGTGGTTGACGTCCAAACCTAGCTCGACGAACTTGCGGAATAGTGGCTGAGTGTTTGCATGCAGGGCGCGTGGCAAGTTGGCCAGCCCGGGGCTCAGATAATGCAATGCACTGTTGCCATCGCCATCCAGCACCGTTGGATCCGTCCACTTGTTGGCGAGTACATCACCAATAGGTCTAGAAGCCTCACCAAACTCAAAAACCACGTTGAGGTAGTTTGCAAGCCCATAGTGCAAGGGATAGTATCCAAACTTGTCCGGCTGATTGATGAGCGCCGGGAAGGCATCTTCTAATAGTTTCAGGGCGGCAAGCCAAGCTTTCAACTTGGAACCTCCCCCGAGAAGTAAATGCAAAACGTTCCGGCCCAGATTGTCGACCGCCAGGGGGTTAGCTCCCCGTTTCAGCAGAAGGTCGATGGCCTCCACCGCGTTTGCGTTGTTGTAGCAAAAGCATGCCGCCATGAAAGGTGTCCGGCCGCAAGCATCTCGATGCTCCAAGTCAAGGTGGTCTAGGTCAAAGATTGGCTTGTAACACCATCCGTTGCGGAGAATCTCGTGAAATACAGTGAGTTTCACGCGCACTCTTTTGTCATCAGGATTGCTCAACTCGCCAGGCTCTTGAGTTGCCGCGTACCCGTTCTTGTCTTCTTGCCAGAACGTCCTGCTTGCACGATTCTGCGGCTCCATCGCGTGGTATGGGTCATAAGACAGGCCGTTCCGCCACTTGTAATCGGAATATCGACTATAAGGACTGGCACCCACCTCTAAGAGCGCTCTCATCATCTTCGCCGAACGAATGCCTGCATCTTCCCTCCTGATCTGGCTTACGCGGACCAAGACGTCTCCCGGAATGCAGCCTCTTGGGCGCGTGGAGGGCGTCAGGTTCTTTGGTGGCTTGCTTTTCGGATTCCAAAGTTCATCCAAATTCGATGTCTTCGGGTTCGATAGAAGCGCATGCAAAGCTTCAATATCTAGGGAGACGGCTACGGTTTCGATTGCTTCCGGGCTAACGCTTGCCCCGTGATCAATCAACAACTTGATCACGGCCGGATCTTGACCCGCAATAGCAAGGCACGACTTGCCAGCCTTGTCGACGTCGTTGATATCGGCACCAAGGTCGATTAGTTTTCGAATAGCATCTAACGCATAGGGTCCCGTCCTCAAATTTCTCGCCGTCAGGGCGTTTCGCAACGGGGGTTGGCCATTGCGATCACGGGCATGCAAATCTGCCCCTTCGGACACTAGGTAGGGAAGCGCCAGAGCTATATGCCACCATGCCTTTCCCTCGGCGAGATAGTGCAGTGCTGTTGCGTCGCCGTATGTGCCCGAGAGGTCTGGACTGAATCTGGCATTGACGTGGGCTTTCTTCTTCTCCACAAGAATTTTAACGACGTCCATGTTCGGCAGCAACCGACGGCATGCAGTATGAAGGAGAGGCTGGTACCAGGTTCCGCAATACCCCGGGACGTGTCTTTTTAATTGCTCATATCGTTGAGCACACCACTCAATGTCATCGAATCGTGCCACGTCCTCAGGTGTGCAGCATTGATCCAGTAACTTAGCAAAGCCCTCTGAGGCAAGACCTTGTAGAATCGGAACCTGGTGGCCACGGGCTTCGAGAAAGTCGACTCCTGCATGATAGAGATCTGTGACTAAGGAGAACTGGCCCTCCTTGAGCACGTCTGAAACGACATTCCACGTGACATCCCCTGGCTTGGCGAGCGTAACTTCACGGAGAACCTTCATGTCGGATTGCCGTCGGGCAAGGCTCATTTGTGCCTTGACAGATAGCGAAGTAAGGATTTGGTTACCCCCAATGCGTTCTTGGAGATCCCAAAGATTCTTGACGTTCCTATCGTCCCGGTTTTCAGCAGTGTACTCAACGGCATCTATTATGGAAGCCCCTGATGTGTCTAATGAAGGTTTCGCCCCCGCTGACAACAGAAGTGTTGTGATTTCTTCATAGCGCGAGACTTGTGAACTGTCGCTGCAGGTTTCATGGAAAGGTGAATCACAGCCATGGAAGGATGAGGTGATAGAGTCGCGGGGACAGGGTCGAGTGTCGTCTCGTGCAGTCAAGCCCGCTGCTAGTAATCCAGTCTTACTCGGCTTGGACGCATCCCAGAGAAACAATTCCTCCTCAGCACGTGCGCATTGGAGTATGGGGGGAAACATCTTCGCCTCTCTAGGAATTCTTGAAAGTCTGGACCGGCGCGCTCGTAACCCATCGGCAACCACACCGATCGGCCTAAACGGAGTAAAGACCTGCGACGGAGGTTTCTCATTGCGAAATATATTATACGGCAAGTTGGGATCAGCTCCGGCTTCAAGCAGCAAGGAAACTGCCTCCAAACTCCCAGAACGACAAGCGTAGTGAAGAGGGGACATCTCGCTTTCGTCTTTCGCGTTCACTGCTAATGCAGTAGCCGTAGGGTCGGTATCCTTCATTCGTCGTAGGAGGTTCCCAAGGGTATCGATTTTCTGGCACTTCGTCGCTATATGTAAGACGTTCGTCCCGTCAAATGCCTGCACAAATGGATTTGCCCTAGCCTCAAGAAAACATTCCACTGTACAGCTCGAGACTGAGGTTGCCAGATGTATAGGTCGAAGCCCTCTAGAGTCTGCGTCGTTAATGACCGTCGAATGCTTTGAAAGCCATTCAAGAGCGTGTATCGTGTCTCTATTGTCTCTACATGATTTCTGGGCCAGAAAGTGCAATGCTGTCATTCCGGTATTGTTGGGCTTGCTGATATCAAGTCCAGCGGCCCTGACATCCGACAGAAGATCAGTGGTACTCCATAAAGAGCGCTCTTTGTTCGCTATCTCATGAACCAATGTATTGCCATCATGGTCTACCATGAATGGCGAGAGGCCAAGACCGACAAGGTGCCGGTACACCAATAAACTCTTATTAGTCCCAAGACGGAGACATTCATGAAGCAGGGACCTCCCTTTAGCGTCCCTGACATCGAGACTTGCGCCTAGGCTGACGAATCGGTCTATAATAGAGACGGGACCGACCATACATCGATTGATGTCTTCAATAATACGGAACAATGGCGTCCGTGCCTGACCATCTTTTGCATTGATGTCAGCGCCACGGTCCAAGAGCGTTCGAAGTAGATCATCGTTCCAGGCCATTTCTGGGCAGGAGGCTAGGATGTGCAGAGGTGTTTCGCCCCTAGAATTTCGGATGTCGGGGTTGGCCCCAGCATTGAGTAGCTGGTAGAGGACATCTTCGCATTCTTCTAGGCCGTTAAACCTCGGTGCAGAGGCAAGTGCGTGATGCAGCGCAGTGTTCCCATCGTTATCCGCGATATCGAGATCGGGCTTGAAGTCCAGGATGTTCAGCGCAAGTTTCGGGCACCAAGAAATTGCGCTCTGGAGAGGAGTCTGGCCGTGAACACGATTTTTCTTATTTATGTCAACTCCGGCCTCTTCCACAACAAGTCGAAGACAATCAACGTCTTTAATGGCTGGGCAGAGATGAAGTACCGTCTGTCCCTCATCCGTCGTGGCATGCGGATCAGCACCTGCTTTCAGAAGTAGTTTAACCACTGCGAGGCTCGTCGCTGTGTGAAGAGCCGTGCGCCCATAAGAATCTCGCCAATCAATATCTGCGCCAGCTCGTATCATCAGTGAAAGCGCTCGCTCGAACTCATCAGGATCCATTGACACTTCATAACGATCACGACCAGCCAGCTCCATGAGTGCTACACGTGTACAAGGTAGAGTTTTTAAATGCGGATTCGAGCCCAAGGGACACTCGATATCAGGCTTAGCCCCATGTTCGATGAGAGTTTCAATTGATTCGAGATCCCCAAACATAGAGGCTATAAGGAGCGGCGTCTGGGCGCCGATTTTGTGATTTGGATCGACATCGGGTGCCTGGAGAATCTGTCTCACCAAACGGGGACGGCGATATTCCGCCGCCCAGTAGAGGGCATGTTGTTTGTGGATCGGTTGCAAAAATGGCATCATGGCTTCCAGAGCCTCAAGATGCCCATTCACGCAGGCGTGGAATAGAGGGGAGCCTTCCCATGCCGGTGTATACCTAGTCGCACTGGGACCCGATGACAGTGGATCAGCTCCAGCCTTTAGGAGCAATCTCACAACTTCGGAGTGGTTGTGTTTAGCAGCCTCGTGAATGGGTGCTTGCGCGTCGTCATCTTCGGATTTAGGATTGGCACCAGCCCGTATCAAGACCTCAACAGTATGCCAGTGGCCACGCCCGGCAGCCAACGATAATGGTGTCCTGCCGATAGGATCACGCTGGTCGACCTGGTCGATACCATCTCGAGTGAGAAGCATAGATATGTACTTCGAGAACCCACAATATGCGGCGATATGTAATGAACTTATTCGTGTAAGGTCCCACTCGTGTCGTTCCGGGTCCCTCCAGGAGTCCAATATCCACGTATTCCGGACCTTAACATCGTTCATGAACATCTCGATGCAGTCGTATAGTCGAGTATTGTCATTTCCTTCCCAGTCTGCTCGAGTAGCATGCAGATCCCAATTGTCGAGCACATAGTATGCGAAAGGAGATCTTGAGGATAAGCGTTCCACCTCGTCGTTTTCGGCAGATCCAGAAGTCATATATGTTAGACACGTTACAGCGAGTTGATAATGGGTTGAACCAGGATCTAGCACAGGGAAAGAAGTTGACTTGTCTTGCCTTGTGGCGCCAACGAGGAACTCCGTCAGAGAATGGTGTACGACACTGACGGTCTCGTCGGGAAGAATTTCCAGCAAAGGCCCGCATGCAGTGCGAACCAGACCCTTAGCATCTTTCAGGCTCAACTTTCCAGCCTGGCTCTCCGTAGTCTTGATCATATCCGCAAGCTCCAGAAGTCGAAGGGGTCGGACGGCATGTGTAACCCATTTGAGGATGAGTAATTGGATCTCTGCTGAGATACCCGAACGCCTTACATGCTCATGCAGAATGTTTGTATACATCTCATTCAGATCCAACGGAAGATCAGCCAGAACGCTCTGGATATCAGCGTTTGGACGAAGGAATGCGGCCATGGCAAGTTTTGCGTAAAGGAAGAGGCCATTGGCCCGACCCGGAACGGCCTCCTTGACCAATTCTCGATCGGCATCTGAGATTTCACTGCCTTCCAGACTGCACCGCACATACGTAGCGATGTCCACATCGACCATCTTCTCCTCCAAACGAACTTCGATATAATCGGTATGTCTCAACGGGGTCTCGACGGCGACAACAGGACGGCTGGTCATCAAAACTTTGACGTGGGCTGGCCTCCAGTGGCCAAGAGCAGCCAAGTGCTGAATAAAAGTCGCATTTTCCTGGTCCATCTCATCCAGGGCGTCGGCAACACAGTAAACGCGGGGCAACTGGGCGAGAGCAGTGCCAAGATAATCCCAAAAGTCATCGATGGCAACGCTATCGAGAGACCGTCCATCTTCAATGAGAGATTTTAATGTTTTTTGCAGAGGAGGGCTGAATAGCAAGATCTGGTCCAGCCAGTCTCGAAGTAAGTTGACCGGCTGATGATTCGCATCGATGATCTGACGGAAGAAGAAATACAGTACTGGGACGCCTTCTCGGAAGAACTCCTCTGCTAATGTCGCTGCATAAACTGATTTGCCAGAGCCTGGAATACCCTTGATCCACAAAAGACCATTATCTTCGCCGTTGCGCCATTGTTGGAACTGGTCGAGAGATGGCAGCCATATGCAGGTCCCAGCAAGATGCGATGCTCGGTGCTTTTGGTATTCGCTGTCATCTGAGGAGTAATCGGTGGGCGTTAGCCACGCTCGAATGCGAGCGATTGTTTCTGGTGGTTGTGGGAGGATGTTTTCTTCGTTGTAATTACTGACGTCGTCGGGGTTGATGAGGACGACGTCATCTCCACTTGAGGCGCGCTCTGAGTCTGACCCAGCCATTGTCGGCGGGTATCTTCGGAAGAATAATGATGGTTTAATTCAGTCAAGGCTAATCATTGATATGGAGACTAAAGAGTCATGAGGTGAACAGAAACAGAGTTGTCTCGAGCGACTCCAGGATTTATGTCCGTCTCAGGTCAGCCGTTGCGGCTGAGCTACGGCATGTCAGGCAACAATGGTAGGATCCCAAAGTTCCTTCCGCAGCTGAAGGCGGAAGAACAATTTCGCCGACACCGACGTAATCTCAGCGCTCTGCCTGATGCGAAACAGGAATACGATAAATCGCAAGACAACATAACAGCAGAGGAGGGTGTTAGAGCACGGGCGGCAAGGAGGTTGCAATAGGATTGAGAGCTGGGTGGCCGGAATAGAAAAGGAGTGGTTATAGAAAATCGGACCCTCATTCGCTGGAGATAGTGATGGGATACGGCGAAGATGAAACAGCGAAGGTATTGCACAAATCTTCCTTTCTTTGCGTCTGTTCGTACTCGGTGCTGCTCCGTACCTAACGGATGACAGGGTTAGAAGGGCCTCGGTGGTGGACCGGAATGTGCATTAAATGTGCAAAGAATGTGCATAGAGTTGTTCACTTAGAAAAGGATAAAGGGGGATCCATGCAAGTCGCGCGTGCAAGTCAAATTTCAACTCTAAAGTAAAAGTTTATAGCCCAAGAGAAAGCGCCGCCTTTCCCAAACTCCCAATCAGACATCTAAGGCGCCCAAAGCCAGTAATGAAATCCCATAACTGCGCCCCAACTCCCTGCCAAAGCTCGCTAAGCTCCTCAGCCACAGCTCGGCAGCCCGCCCCACTAAGAAGTTGACAAGCACCGGCTCCCGTCGACCTCGACCATTGTCCCAGGGTATCCAAAACGAAGGGAGAAAATTTAATGGCGACTGATTTTCTTCCAGTTGTCGTCCCAGTCCCCCAGCTTGCCGACTGAATTCACGAATCCGCGGCCCGTGGGCTCTCCCGTAACCATGAAGCGCGAGAAGGGGTCGTTGGTGTTGATGTATGTCTGGAGCCCGGCGCTAGTGGAGCTGCTCCGGCCGCCGGTAGCGGCGCTTCCCGAGGAGCTGGAGGCAAGAAGTCAGTGACATCGTCCTCGTGTGAATCAAGGGAAGAAACATGAGAGCAAACTTACTTTCCGGATCGAGAGGAAGGCATATTGGAAAGCGTTGTGTTGGTAATGTTTTGTGTGTTGGTCGACAGCTTGGGCAGTTGGTTTGTGAACACGGAGATGGTCGTGTGGCTGATGTTGTAAAGCGTCTTGAATGAGTTGAGATGGAGGTGATAGTGATGATGAGCCAGCTTCATTTTCCAGCCGGAAGAAGGGCCCTTTTTATGTCTTCAACTTAATTCACCTCACTTTTCTAAACTTCCGCATTGTCGCATCATTGCAAAATAGAAAAATCCAACCAAGCCATCATCGTCTTGCTCACCCGAGAACGCGTGCTGCACGAGAACGTAAATCCACAGATAACCCCAGACCCGCTGAGAATGAGGTGCAGCTGCAGCTAACGACAACGCTCACGTACAAGCACACGCCCCTGAGAAAGTGCGAATGATGGCGACCGGTGTAGCACCGGGGTTTGGCGCAAAATCCAATTCGAACAAACTATACCCACCTCAAAGAGGCGTCCGATGTACCTACTCTTCGTGTTTCGCAGTTGCGTGCCCGTCATGGTACCAGGGAAGGATGCGTGTAAGCTAACAACCAGTGATTGGCTCTGTAGATCAGGCCGGTGTCTTTGGCCATGTCCGAGGCAGCCTGGACCGACGGGGGTTTCCTATTCTCCGACAGGCGAAGCGTTGGAATGTGTGTACATTTAACCAATAAGCAATCCCAATCTCTAAGCACTGATTTGACCTCACGGGTGGCTTTGGGTCTCGCCTCCGGGACTAGTTGTAAGTGCTCGAAACAGCCATTTTTAGCGTCTCGCCGCCTCACCTCGCCTCGTTGTGCTCAACTGCGGGATTCGGGTTTTCGACGGGCTCATCAAATTGGCACTGCAACGCCGACAAAAATTCGCATCCACCTCCTGTACCATAAGCACAGTTGACTCATTTGCCATCTTGGTAATGTCTCCCTGCTAGAGCCAGGGTGGACTGAGGCGCAACTAGGCAGGATGGCCTGAGGACTGTGTTGTCTCCCAGTGGTCATTTAGATCACGTTCGCAGCTGGGCAAGGGATCTCCAACGCAACCCCATCGACGTCAGGAGGGGCACAAGCCCGGGATCAGGGGCTGTTGAACAGTGACAACGCCAATGTCGTGCCTAACTCTCAATTACACGCGCGCGGGTTGGTATTTCGCCCCGACGTTAAGAGCGATGTCCGTTGTCCCCGCAGATACCATTGTACCGAGGTTTGGATGGTTGGATGGATGGATGGCGTCGAGGGCGTGATGGTGTGGTTGTTGGTTCGAGGGCGTGTGCACAATGAGATGCGTGAGATCTGGCGGGGGAACGGCTCGCCACAACGTCCCGTTGGCCAATAACCCCACCAGATTAGGTCCTCATGATGGTGACAGAAACGTTGGCCTGAGACGAGAACACAATTGAACAAATCATTGTCGTCTGTCAGATTCGAGACTCCCGTTAGGTGACTGACGGCCATCCTGCGATGCACACCAACGGCGGGCTTCCTGAACCTGAATCAGCGAGGCAAAATAGAGCGTCTCAGGGCCGCCTTCAGCCAGTTAGCGACGGCGACGGCGAGTTCATGGTGGTCGTCATGAAGAACAGCGAGCAAACTGAGACCAGCGTGCTTGAGCACAGTGCGCGCGACCGCGAACTGCCCTCTGACTGCACTGCGTCTTTGGCGCTTACCAGGATGGCGCGACGTCGATTGCTGGCTGGGATAGTTGGGGGCCGGACAAAATAGAAAAAACAGCCCGTCATGAGGAGGATAATCGGCTGCGCGCGTTCCTTGTCTTCGCGATGTCGGAAATTGCGACTGTCTTTACGGTGGCGATGAGAGTTGTGGCAAAATGGTCGTTGGAGCGTTGCGGCCTAGCACTTGTCCGTCAGCGACGTTGGAACTGGCATGTCACTGCCCGCCTTTGCCGCCCCCATTACAGCCCAACCAGGCGATGCCAGCGAACGCTCAACCCACGAACGGAAATAGCGGGATGTGAATGGGCGCGAAGAAGATGTCAGATTATCGCGGCATGAGAGCTTGGGGTAAGATGAACCAGGCAGCGATGAGGGTGAAATTTTCTCTTAACCGATCTTCCGATGAGCGATAACAGGCAAGAACAACCTACGGGCGCTTGCTACCTCCAGCTCCGGAGGCCTCGACCCGAAATACGGCGCGACTCAGAGGTACAATCATTCACGTGGCTAACACCGAATCCCGTCAATTTCAATTTCTCATCTCAGCCTCCACGATCGCCGTCTTCCGCCACAATAACTGAGCTGCTACGGTGAGTTTTTGACAATGCCTTGTTTCAGATTCAAATGATGCCTTGTCCGGGCTGTACGAAACGCAAATTTCGTTGTAAAATCACAATGAAGCGAAAACACCGACGTCAAAGCCACCACCAACAGCGTTCTAAGTGTGGCGCTTCACCGTCGGTGAGTCGGAGCAGCTGAGCCAATCGCCGGCCTCCCACTTTCTTGCTTGTGCAAGATCTTTAGATCGTGTGTGGCACAGCGTCCCTTTCCGACTGAGCCGCGGACGCCCCAGCTGTGTGAGAGTGTGGCTGTCTCGAAATTTATCGAATTACTTTGAGGCGCTCAAATGACAGAATGCTGTAATTACAGCAGTCTGGGCGTCAGCCATGATGTGTGACGCACTTCGTAGAGAGACTCTCCATTTGCATCTTTTGTTCACTCATGATCATTACCTATGAATATCGCATCCTCATATACTCACGAACCGAATATAGATCAAATAATAACTCTGACCCTCTCTGTCGTTTATCGTACATAAGTCTGCGCTTGCTGACCACTTGTCGCGCCATAGCGCCATTTCTGGAGAAGTGCACAGGATTCCCCTGCAGTCACTCTCTTACACATGCTCTTCAAGGCATGGCGCACACACGAGCACAGAAACCTACCTATCGTGAACACACGTGCAATTTCTTTACCTGATTATTTAGGGCAATGGTTTCATTTCGCATCGTTATCTTGATGGCATTTTATTCATTGTCCGTCATCCCCACATCGCATGAGTATGCTAGCGGCCACATTCGTAAGAATTACCCTCAGTATTAGAGCTTTCTATTCGATTGCAATTAAAACTTTGCATTTGAGAATTCCCCGCGACTTGGGAAAATGCCATTCTCTAAATCTGCTATGCAAAATAGGGTTGCTTCTGCACATCTTCAAATCCTCTCTCCTCTGCCCACAATTAATTACCCTGGAGCTCTATAAGCTTTGTCATCACACCACAATATGTTATCTTCATGGGCGCTTCTGGGCCTTCCAATTTGCGATCAAGCACCATCCGGTTTCTCCCGGCCATTCCCATTTCTGTACGTTACTGCAATCTGCAACACGTTGTCTTGCATGCTCATGGTGAGTTGCTTATCCCTGAACTACACCGTTCACCTTGGGATAGGGCTGCAGATCCGCCGAGAAGTCAGGCTGTAATCTCTACGGCCTCACCGACCACGCATTGCCTGATTGGTCCCACAGCGTGTCGGAGTGGGAGAACCTGCTCACCTTGACATCTTTTGTCCGTGATCAACATCTGGTTTTCGGCTAGGCGGTGACAACTTCTGTTGCTAACAGCCTTCCTCTTGCTATCGATTGCCCCAATGTCTCACCGCGGTGGACTCGCTTTAGCTCCTGAATGGCGAGATATGCCACGGAAACGGGCATTGCACCACCAAGGGGAGAGAGTCTGTAGGGAATCTCTCGTCTTTCCTAGATCGACGAGACACGGAACCTTGAGTTTGAGACTAGTCTCGGCTCTCCAAAGGTCTCAAGGGAAGTGCCGTGCCGGGTAATCGACGGATCGTCGATTAACTGGAATGAAGATGATGAACCACCTAAGACAGAGCCTCAACGGTTCCCGCGTGCCGAGAAACCTTCAGCTCCATCAGCTTTCCACAACGACCCAGTCTCACATTCCAGCCCCTCTTCTAGAAGCGCGGGAATACACGGGAAGCCAAACCCAATTGTATGGCGAGCCCACTCTACACCGAACGACATCCCCTGCCCAGACCACGGGAGGAGGCAACGACATCGCCGCATCTCATCTGGAAGTTCCTGTTTGCGATCCCCGGTAGAGTCCTCATCGGCTGTCACGGACCCGGCGTGGGCAGCGTTTTGCCGACTGCGTGGTTCCACATGGCGTGGTCCCGAGATGAGCCTGTAACGGACAGAGGCCGAATCCAAGGTGAGCAACGGTATAGGTGATAAGAGTAGCGGCTGAGTATCGTGATCGGTTTGACGGCAGCATGCCGGTTGGTTATCGGAGGGGCGAGCACGGGCACCATGGTACGGTGTCCATTTGTGGCCATGGTGTGGGAAGTGTGGGAATCGATGGTGAAGAGGGCGATGATATCGTGAAGGGAGACGTATAAAGGTGAGTTGAATTCTCTCAAATTCGCGAATTTCAGTATTCATATCTAATACAACAGCAAGATCGAAAACACACATACACACTTGTGCATCCTATACTACATTTCAAACATTTTTATATAAAAGAGAACATCATCTCCTGAGAGTCATCAACTAGCATCATGGCTGAAGTCCACGGACTACCAAAAGACATTCAGTTCCTTGGAGCTACCAAAGAGCCCATTGTGAACGTACAAATCAAGGAGGTCGAGCTCAGCGATGTCGAGTCGATCCATATCAACAGCGACACTGAGGAGATGAAGCTCGATGAGCTCTCTGATGACCAACTCAAGGAAGATACTCAAGCAGCTGACGCAGCTGCCGTCGATATCAAGGCCCCTCAGGTCGACTATACCTTCGAGGGCTGGATGGGCTTGGATCCTTCCGCGGCCGAAGGCCACATGGTTTGGCAGGAGTACGAGCCCAAGCCTTGGGAAGAGACAGATGTCGACATCGGGATCACCCACTCGGGCATCTGCGGATCTGATATTCACACTCTTCGTGCTGGTTGGGTATGTGCAACCCCTTTACCCCTGAACTTGACACCTGCCTTGCCTTCATGTACTCAAGGGAAGAACAAACTGACCTGCATTATAGGGCCCAACCGAGTTCCCTTGCGTAGTCGGTCACGAGATTGTTGGCATTGCAGTGCGCGTTGGGACAGAAGCCGAGGGCGGCATCAAAGTCGGTGATCTCGTAGGAGTGGGAGCGCAAACCGACTCCTGCCGCTCCCGCGACGGACCCTGTGAGGCCTGCGAGCACGACGAGGAGAACTACTGCAAGGACACACAGCTCACATACAACACACGGTACCGGAACGGCGGCAAGGCTTATGGAGGCTATGGCCTCTATCACCGCAGCCCGTCACACTTCGTCGTCAAGATCCCTGACGGCCTCCTGCCAGAACATGCCGCACCCATGCTATGCGGAGGCGTCACCGTCTACTCACCCCTTAAGCTCTTCGGCGCAGGCCCCGGCAAACGCATCGGCGTCGTTGGTGTCGGTGGCCTGGGCCACTTCGCTGTCTTGATCGCCAAAGCCATGGGTGTTGACAAGGTCGTCGGCATCTCACGGCGAGCTGAGAAACGGGACGAAGCGCTGGCCCTGGGCTGTGACGAGTACATCGCGACGGCCGACGAAGACGACTGGGCCACCAAGTACGCCGGCACGCTTGACCTGATCATCTGCACCGTCTCATCACAAAAGGTATGTCGATCTCCCTTATTTTCCGTCGACCAGGGGTCCGCCCGCCCCGCGAGCCGTCACGGCATCTAGAGCAGCTTTCTTTTTTGTTTGTTGTTCCAGCTTTGCTTTGTTGTCTCCCCCTTTTCAGCCCAGTCCTGGCCCGTGTCTAACCCGCGCTGCAGATGCCCCTGGGCGACTATCTTGGGCTGCTTGCCCTTGACGGCACACTCGTGCAGGTGGGAATCCCCGAGGAGCCCATCCCCGTCAGTGTGTGGGCGCTCGTGCCCAAGCGGCGACGGCTCGTCGGCTCGCTCATCGGCAGCCCCCAGGAGATCCGCGACCTTTTCCAGCTGGCCGCAGACAAGCACATCGTGCCATGGGTCGAGACACGGCCCATGGGCGACGCCAACCAGGCCATCGTCGATATGGAGGCGGGGAAGCCTCGCTTTCGATACGTGCTGACCAACTGAACGAGGCCATGAAGTGGAGGGCGATCGGGGATCTCCATCTCCAGCTTTCTGTTGAGAACGAGGAGGCAGGGCTGTCGGGCTTCCCCAGGGGAGGGGGGCTTGCTCACGCAACCCTGGTCCGTACCCAGGGTTACAGCCGGGCTGAGTTGGCTGTCACATCTCAGCCAGCTTTTGACTTTGTTGGCGTGGTCCCAAAAAAGACCTGCTGGCGCCGGCATTGGTGGTGATGGGCAACAGGGGGGTCACCAGGGGAGGAGGGGAAAGAGAGCTTCGAAGCGAAGGGGGGAGGGTGGAAAATGATGAAGCCACCAACTTGCCTGTTTTGTATTGTACATACTTCACATGGATTCCAGCTCACGTTTCCGTCACATAACACAATGAAATAGAATTCAGCTGCTTGCCTTACCTGCTCAGCTTTGCAGTGGCGTCGCTCGTTGGGGATGAGATGATGGAGGGGCGGAACGACGAGAGAAAGAAAGAGAAGAGGGCATTACCAGAACCGTATTCGGGGCTACCTCGATGAATACCTCGAGTCCCAAATCTAGCGGCCACAGACCAAACCTTGATACTATTTCGATGTGTCGTGAATGACAGGTGGTCGGGCCTCGCCCACCCTCCCTTTCAGCCCTCTAACGCATGACATCGGCCATCGGACCTTTCGTTGCGAGGCTTGGCCTGCGAAGAGCTGAAAAGAGCAAGAAACTGCGCCATAACCCAAGCTGTGCAGTTGTGGCAACAAGCAAGTTCTGACCCGAGGAATGACGGCGGAGCGTAGTGTGTTGAGCCGTGCCGTACGAGGGCATCAGTTTGTGACTAACACGGCTGGTCGATTGTCACAGTCTACCCGCACAGTGTCCAGGCGGCGCGCGATGCAAACTAAACAAGAAGAAATCGACGATCACCAGGCTCACCGTAAAACGAAATAACAAGGACTGGCGATGGCGGCGACGGCTGAGGGCGAGAGTGACCAAAGAGGGAGCTAATTAATGAAAGCGCTGGTGGCTTGCGCTGGCGATATTTTGGTCTCTGGTCATCACGGCTTGGTTCCGGGGGTGCCCCGATTCGGTGTGTACGTACCTTGCGGCCGGGCGAAGAGGGGGCACGCGACCTGAAGCTTGATGCGGAAAACGAGACATTCAGGACCGTTGAGAGGGGAAGCTGCAGCTGCACAGTCGCGGAGCAAAAAGCCCTGACAAAACGGTTGTCAAGCAGGGTCAAGGCAGCCGAGAGCCTGAGGGCTAAAGGGCGCGCATGCGGGAGGGTGCGCTCGTGTAAGTCGGACCTCGTATTGCTGCACCTATGATGCCCGCCTTACCCGGGCCTGCAGCTGGACAGCACAAACCTAGCCAATGAGGCGGACGAGAGAGCTGAGCAGAGCTGCAAGCTGGCCTTGGCACGTTTTGTGTTCTGCTCCTGGTTCATCTCAGACTTTTCTCTCCTCCACCGCCTGTGCATGTTGCTGCAGTGCGGTGGACTTGGACGGCACGAAGCAACAGTGCACCGCTGATTCCCTGTCAAGCTGGGAAAAAGAACGCATTTTTTCCTTTTGCTCTCAGGCTGAGACATTGTCCCGTCCCCCAGCCAGACGGCACGGCAGAGTAAGACATGGCATGGGCGAATCCAGGCACCGTGGTTCGTCGGTCAGGACGCCCCAAATTCCCCCGCTATCGGGACTTCCAAGAGCCGGACGCTGGGCTGGAGATGAGGTGGAAAGTAGAGGGGCGACGAGGCGTTCGCGGGCTTGTCTTGGCCAGCTCTACTGTTCGGTGGGCGAGACAGTTGCGGCAATCCGATTGGGGAGTTGTGTCTTAGACGCACCGATCCGTGCCAAAATGTTTCTCGTTTCAACGCCATCGTCCGCCCGCGCTAGAGTGTGCCGTCCCATAGGTACGTAATGACCTCTCACATTGAGCTTCCTGTAAAGCTCAGGCGATGTTTTCATGACATTATTTTCTTCTTCCTGTTTCCCTTCTTTGCCAGTTCCGGCGCTGGGATCTGGGCAAGGGGGATGATCCTCGTCCAGGAATCCCTCCGAAGACCCGGGTCCCGCTCGACTGCAGAACCGGGGAAATGTCAGCACCCAACCATGGCAGATAGACGCCCCTCTTGTTGAGCTGTGATGGATGGCAGATGGCACTCAAGTTTGGTCCGGGTCGAGATGGCACGTTGCGAGGAATGACCCCCAGGACGTTTGTTGAGCCGGCAACATCACTCCGAGGCGGCCCAAGAGATTTCCGAAGATCACAACCAGATGCAGCCAGCACTTGCTCGAAGGCTGGCGCCCGTAATCCAGAAGTCCACGCAGTTCTCCACGTCATGGTCAGCTGTTGGGCCGGTTGGTGTTGAGAGCACGATTTGTGCGTCGTGATAGTGCCATCTGGGCTGGGCACTTTAGCCTTGGTTCTTTGAATCGTGTTAGTCCCGAGCGACGGCGCGGCCAGCGGATCTCCTTGGGCGATGCCGTGCGCCCTACCGCCAGCCCGCAATATGCCCGTCAAGTTCCTGTACGGTGATCGCTGTCAAGTGTCATTCCGCGTGCAATGAGGTCAGCGTCGACGTCCGCTGTGGCCGTTAGCTGGGACGCCTGCAAAATGTGGCGGTTGAGTTCATCCCCTCAATATCCAACCCCCCGGGCGCTGCTCTCCACCACCACCACCATCAGCACCACACCCACCCCCTTTCCCCGGCCGCAGCTCGCAAAAAGCAAGGTCGAGAGTGACTGGCCAACGACGGCATCATGCAGCATGTCGGTTGGGTTATTAGGGATGCATGCATTTCAGGCTGTCTCTCTTCGCGTGATGTGACTCGTCAGCAACACGAAGGATCTTCCCTTGCCGGCGAATCCCAACCACCGGCTTACCAGCGCTATGAAGCATCGTTCACACGGTGTGCGAGCGCTTGTGCCTGTGTGCCTCGTGTGCCTCGTGGGCGAAGGTTAATGGTCGTGTTTAATGAGGCCGCAGCGGCGGTTCCTCGTCTTCGTCCATCGACTCCACCGATCCGGCGCAGAGACGATCTGATCCTTCAGGCTCCTCCGAACTGCTGTTGAAACAGAGACGAACGACTCGGAAGGAAAAGAAGCCATGTGGTTTAGGGCAATGTGATGATATCATGACTCTCCGGAGGCCGAAGGTGAGCATCGCGAATCGACGAAAAATCTCAGCCCGAAGATCCGGGATGGAACCCCAAAAATAGTGCCGTTTGGGACTATGCCTAGAGGGCGACGGGGTGGGTTGGGGGAGCGTCGATCATTGATCAGCCCAGCCAGCGCAGCATCGTGAGAGAAACAACGGGAAGAGAAACAAAATGCAACGACACCAAAAAAGAGGCGGGGGCAAGCCGCACCTCAGTTTAGCCCAGCCCTGCTTTAGGTACCTTCCCGGAAAATTGAAGGAGGGAAGGCGCACTGCAGCCAGCCGAAGCGCCTTCCCGGCAAATTGCGTACTGTGCATGCAGTAATTGGATTGACAGCTGGCTGGCAGTGCAGGCAGGCAGGCAGGCAACTCTCCAAAAACAACAACACCATGGCACCAACACCACCACTACCAACAACTCCAACGGCACCAACGCAAGCCACCAACGCAAGCCACCAACGCAACGCACAAAGAGAGCTCCAGCCCAGCCAGCCCGCTCGCCGGTGCGCTATTCCGCTTCCTCTCTAGCCAGGGGGGTCAGGGGTCGTTGGCGCATGGTGCGACCCAGGCCCATGAAATTGAGCGTGGCGGCTCCACGGCGGCGCCAGACGCCACGGCCCATCGGCGACGCTCCACCCGCAGCCTCAATATCCCCAATCAGCCGGCCGCCTTTCACACCCCCCGGCTGCCCGCGGGTGACGGCACAACTCATCGCTTTATTGCACATGGGCTCGTATTTTCCGACCTCGAGAGCTAGCGGCTTGCCGTCATGGGTGGCTGCTTGCCTTGCGTCCTTCGTTTACACTCCGCTGTGGACTCGACCTGGTCCCCCCCCGGCTGCCAGCTCTCTCCTCCACCATCCCCCCCCGGCTGCGGTGATGGATCTGCTCGGGAGTCTGGATACGGCTGATGGGCCTCATGCACCTGAATGGCGCCCAGGCTAAGGCAGGCCAAGAGAGCCATTGACTTCTAGACGCCCAGAGATGGCCTGTCCATTTAAGGATCCAGAGAATCCCATCCAGGATTTGCTCGATCCAGGCCGCATCTGCCCTTTCTCTCTCCAACCTTCTTTTTCCCTTCTCGTCTTTCGCTAGCCATCAGGTGCTCTGCCTAGGAGCTGTCTGCCTTTTCGTTCGTTTTGTTTGATATCAAGCCCTCCTGCAACATGAAGGGCCTTTTCTTCGCGGGCGCTCTCGCCCTCAGCTTGGCCTCGGCCAGCGAATTCCCCCAGTGCGGCGATGAGAACTGCTACGGCAACCTGATCCGCTCAGATATCAGTGAAGAGGCCATTGACTGGTGCTTTGACTGGCTGTCAGAGGACTATGATGATGACCTGATCCCTCAAGAGTTCGCTGGGTGTGCTGATGCCGCCGTTGCTAGCGCTGCTTGCTCTTGCGTGACTGAAGCTGCCGTCCAGCCTACTGCCCATGTAGAGCTTGCACGAGGCTTTAACAACCAGGGAGGTCAAGGCACAGGTCGTCGAGGTCGAGGTCGAAGTTCACCTGGAAATGTGAACCCTGAAGGAGTCGATTGTGACACAACCACCACAGCCCCTCCTACTACTACCACAGACTGCGAAGAGACAACCACTACTGCCGCAGAGACTACCACCTCGTGCGAGGAGGAGACCACTACAACCTCTTGCGAGGAAGAGACCACCACAACTTCTTGTGAAGAAGAGACCACCACAACCGCTGAGGCCACAACTACCTCTTGCGAGGAAGAGACTACCACAACCGCCGAGGCCACAACTACCTCTTGCGAGGAGGAGACCACCACCACAACCTCGTGCGAGGAAGAGACTACGACCACTGCTGAGACTACCACCTCATGTGAGGAGGAGACCACTACCACAACCTCATGCGAAGAGGAGACTACGACTACCGCTGAGACTACCACTTCGTGCGAGGAAGAGACCACTACAACTGCTGAAGCCACCACCACAACCTCATGCGAGGAGGAGACCACGACTACTACAGCAGAGGAGACCACCACCACTTCATGTGAAGAGGAGACCACTACAACCACGGCCGAAGAGACCACCACCACATGTGAAGAGGAGACCACAACCACAACTGCTGAGGCTACTACCACCACCACATGTGAGGAAGAGACCACTACGACAACTGCTGAGGAAACCACCACTACCACATGTGAGGAGGAGACCACTACGACAACTGCTGAGGAATCCACCACTACCACATGTGAGGAAGAGACCACCACGACAACTGCCGAGGAAACCACTACTACTACATGCGAGGAGGAGACCACTACCACTACAGCTGAGGAGACAACCACAACTACCTGTGAAGAGGAAACCACCACGACTGCTGAGACCACTACCACAGCCGAGGAGACCACAACTACATGCGAGGAGACCACAACTGAGACCACGGCTACCGAGACTGAGACAACTACTGCTACCGAGTCTACCACGTGCACTGAGACTGAGACCACTGCCACGGAGACAACTACTGCCACCACTGAGTCTACCACCTGCACCGAGACCGAGACCACGGCCACTGAAACCGAGACTACCACGGCTACCGAGTCTACCACTTGCACTGAGACCGAGACAACTGCTACAGAGACTACCACTGCTACTGAGTCTACTACCTGCACTGAGACCGAGACAACTGCCACGGAGACCACCACGGCTACTGAGTCTACCACTTGCACGGAGACCGAAACTACGGCTACCGAGACTGAGACGACGACTGCCACGGAGACTACTACCACCTGCACTGAGACCGAGACCACTGCCACCGAGACGGAGACAACTACTGCCACTGAGTCAACGACCTGCACGGAGACTGAGACCACCGTCACCAAGACTAAGACCGAAACTGGATCAACTGCGGCGGTTACTACTGCTACCGAGTCCACGACCTGCACCGAGACTGAGGCCACGACTGTCTATACCACTGAGGTGATGACCACATCAACCATCTACACGACCACCACGCGCACCGTTACCACTTGCGCGCCTGAGGTCACCAACTGCCCGGCTGGCACTCACGTCACCACCGAGACCATCGCTGTCTCAACCACGGTCTGCCCCGTCACGGAGACGAAGACGCAGAAGTTGACCACGTCTACGATCTACACCACCCAGGTCCGCACCATCACCTCTTGCGCGCCCGAGGTCACCAACTGCCCCGCCGGTCCCCACGTCACCACCGAGACCATTGCTGTCTCGACGACGGTCTGCCCCGTCACCGAGGAGCACCCCTACCCTCCTCCCACCAACCACGGTGGCAAGGGTGTTACCTCTACGCTGTACACCACGCAGACTTACACCATCTCCCAGTGTGCTCCCGAAGTTACCAACTGCCCGTACGGCAAGACCACTGTCACTATCTACCCTGTTGGCACAACCTGCATCGAGAGCCAGACGACTATTGTCGTGCCCACGAAGCCTGGCTACACCCAGCCGGCTTACACCCAGCCTGCTTACACTCAGCCTGCCTACACCAAGCCCGCGGCCACCAAGCCCGCGGAGACCCAGCCCGCTTACACCAAGCCTGCTGGTTGCGAGGGCGAAGAGTGCGAGAAGACTGTTCCCGCCACGCCCAAGTACACCAAGCCTGGGCACACCAAGCCTGCGGCCAGCCAGCCTGCTGCCACCACTCCCGCTTACGTCTCTCCTTCTACCCCGGCGGAGACTACTCCCGCCGCTGTTACTGCCGCTGCCCCTCGCTTCGGCGTCGAGATGATGGCCGTCGCCGCCGGTATCGTCGCGCTCCTTCTGTAAATGCGTTTGGACTATTCATTGATGTTGATATTTTCTTGACGGGAAATAATTCTTAAAAACATAATATGCTTCTTTGTACATATATACCTAGTATCGACTAACTAGAACCACCACTATTCTTTTACTGCCAGCTTAAGCAGCAGAATGTTACGAACTCTCCTTAAACACTCTTACCTCAAACCTCGTATCTACATTGCTGTGCTATAGTAGGATTCCCGTCCAAGACTCATAGTGTAATTGCAGACACGGCGGTGGTTCCTCGTTCAAGTCTGGCGCTGGGGCCGTTCACCTGAGCTAGCTAAGAGACCCTAGAATGCGCTCGCATCTCGTCAGTGGCGGCGCGGAGATGATTCTCGGCTGGGCCAATTTTTTTTTGGCCTTTTTTTTTCTCGTCTCCTGTCCATCAATGGTGGATCCCTTCCATTGGGAATCTAGCGGGCGGCGCCAGACATAGAAACCGTTGGAGAGCGTAGCGCACGCGGAACGCCCGTTTCGAAGCGTTAGATGGAAGACGCCACCAGCGTCGAAGGAACAATGGAGGAGCGAGCAAATTGCGTCAGTGAAGCCGGCTGCGATGACGAGGGCGATGGAGAATCAAGATTGATCGTGAGCAAAAGATCGTCTCGACGGCGCCCTGGAGCGTCGCGTGGGTTGAGGCTCCGGCGCATCGGGAGGCCTGTGGGGATGGTGGAGGACGAGATAGATAGATGGCCCAATGCAGTCGCAGGGGAGGGATGCTGATGGGAGCGGAACGAAGCATTGGCTCAGGTCCGCGGCTGAGGATTCTGGCGAGGCCCGGCCAGGATGGATGCGCTGGGGCTGATGGACAGGGGTGCAGATCCCCGAGCGCATCGCGACCAGAAAAGGCCGTGGATGACCTAATCGAGGAAGTGGACGGGCGGGAGCCCAGCTGCCAGTGTTCCAGAATCCTGCTAGGGCGATAGGGCGTTTTAGCGGAGGCGCCCGCGTGCTGTGAGAATCTTCCGCAGCGGTGCTCGCCTCTTCTCTTTGGCAGGGGTCAAGCCCGACTATTGATGCTCGTCGGACGGTTTACGCAGCATTATTGATTCCAGCCCTCGGCAGTCGAGCGGCGCTGACGCTGCACGCACGCAAGTCCCGGACGCCTCGAACGCATTGTTTTTTTTTTCCTTTCTTTTTTTCTCTCTCTTTGTCCTCACTCCGGGCCTGTCCTTTGTCGGAAACATCGGCTTTCAAGCCTCGAGTCTAGCGACTTAAAGTGAGTGGGCCGGGGTCGTGTGGCGCAATGCTTTCTGGGTCACGCTGAACGGGGTAGCTTAAAGGCATCAGCCACAGCGAGGATCAGCCTTCTTGGGCGGCTTTAGGCCTTTTTTGGGCGCTGCGATGGACTCGCCCGCGACGGCCGGCAAACAAGAAAAACCGCGACACTCCCACTCCGTCATGCTCGCCGAAGGAGGGACGGGCCTGATTCCGTTAATTCTCTGTCGATCTGGCGTGCACAGTGCACAGGGAGCGGAGTGCGATGCGATGAGAACTCGACGAACAATCAACAGCACATGGCACGATGGTTTCAGTGGCCGTAGACAGCGCCGATCCCTTCCCTGACGATCGTCGTCCACGGCGGGCGGCCTTCCAACACCGGAACCAGTGTCTTCCGTCGCTGTCGGCGCCGAGTGACTCGGGCATTGTGTCCTGGATTCGCTCTCGCCAACAACCTCGATGACAGACCTGGATTCAACCCCGAGACGGCTCTCCAGCCGAGGAGGCACATTCCACTGCTCGACTAGGGATTCCGCCTGCTGACTGACTGATGCTCGCTGCGACTGAGGTGCAGCGGCCCAGCCAGTGACTGCGCAGGCCTCCCCCTCCTCCATCCCCCCCGGCTCACAGCGAGGCGGAGCGCAGGCTTGGCGAACCGGGCTGACATGCTCTGCCTTTAATCCAGTTCACCAAAGCCTGCGCGAAAAGCCTCGCCCCCAACGCCTGCCATTGGGTCATATTCGCGACCATGTCTCATCGCCTGCTGTCGACAGGCCTCTAAGCGCCCGGCGAGGGATCCAAGGTGCGGGTGGTGCAACCCACCAGTTCTGCCTCATGCTTCCCGCAGGCCCTCCCCCTTCCCTCAGCTGCCTCCCGCTGCCTCGTCCGCGGCCTGCATCGCGGCCATGCGTCTCCCTTATAAGGCCTCCGGGCTCGTCGTGATTCCAGCGAGCGTTACTCCGCCCTCTTGTCTCTCGGCTCGATCACGGGGGGCAAGCTCGCTTTCGCCTCACCTTGACGACTACAGCTCAGCTCTTCAGGTACCGACTACAGCTATACGCCGACTGCGACTATACGATTGACAAAGAGTACGACGACATCACTTACGACGCCCATCGCCGCCGCCAAGCCCAAGCCCAAGCCCAAGCTCGGCGCCTAGTTGATTGACGCTTACTGGTGTCAACGAACACCATTAGCTCCGCCATCATGAACACCGATGCACTGTCTCCCGGCGGCTTAAGGCCCTTCTCGTCGGCTTCACCCACTGGCTCCAACAACACGGGCACTGGCCGCCCTCCCCTCTGGAACTCCTCGTCGCAGCGCAAGGTCTCTCGCCTCTATCTTTACACGACCTTGACGCTTCAGCAGATTATCGATGTGGTCCATGCCAAGTCGCCCGACACGGCCTCTCCTGGGTACGTCATATCATGCCTCCTCCCAGTGCTACATTAGGTCTCCCCCTAACATACTCTACAGAAAGGACTCCGCCAACAAGAAATTGAACAAACTGCTCGACAAGGAACCACGATGGCTTCACCCTCGCAGCGAGAGCGACATGGGCCGCCGCCTGGAGGAGCTGTCGCTGTCGCCTACGCGAACCACCCAGCGCCCTCATGCCAACTCCGACCCCGCGCCCGTGCTGGACCCGAATCCCAACCCGTTCAAGAGGGAGATGCCTCATAGCCCTGACATGCTTCTGGTACCGCCCTTCGCCCATTTTGCGCCCGGAAATCGTCTTTCGACTGGCAATCTCCTCGTGCCGACCCCGACACAGCAGAACCAGCAGCCCTCTTTCGATCAGCAGGACAATGGCTCGCCCATGGACCGATTCCTTCGACGCTCGACCATCCTCTCCTCCTCGACGGATCGCACGACGGGAACGTTTCATCGCGTGCTCCAGGGATACTCGGATCAATACGTTAAGACGGTGAGGAGGCTGGTCAAGCGTTATACCGCTCCCAACTGCCAGGACGCCAACAGTGCCTTCTCTCCGATCTCCGAGGATGCGACGCCCAACTCGACTTGGCTTACCGACCCCGACCGCGCACCTTGTCTTCCCAACCGCCCGTACCATCTGCCCGGTGATTTCTTGAACCTCGACCAGATTCTTCTCGTGCAGCCCCGGTGTTTCAACCAGGATGAGCTTCACTCCAAGCGATCCTGTTTCTGCCGTGCTCGTGACGAAATTGAACGATCGCCTTGGGTCACTGCAGCCGGATTGACGGAGGAGGCGCAGAACATCCTGCACCATGGAATTGCGAACCAGAACCTCGCCGATCGCGACGACTTCGGGAATACTATGCTTCATTTCATGGCCGCCCGTGCACCAATCCCTCTTTTGCTCAACATCGTCTATTCTGGCCATTGCGACCCCATTCTCGGTGCTCGCAACACGGCTGGCCAGACTTTTTTGCATCTGTTGTCGCCGGCATCGCTCCAAGATCATCCCCACCTCTTTCAGTTGCTCAAGATACTCTCCCACAAGGGCTTTGACGTCTATACCTGCGATGTCTACGGTCGCAGCTTCTTCCACATGATGCTGCTTACCGAGGATGACTACGCAAAGACGCTTCTTCAGTTCTTCGACAGCGACAAGTACATGCGAAGGGATGCCTTCAACATCATCCCGTCGCCCCACACCGAGCCAACCATGGGCATCTCCCACGTTTACACGCAGGCCATGGATCTCGACCCTCCGCAAAACTCCCAGACACCCGCCCGCTTCGGGGGTCTTTTGACAGAGGAGGAGCGAACTGCGTGCATTTCTCAGGAGGCTAGGCTGCTCGAAACTGTCCGGGAGGCCGAAGCGAACCCCAAACTGGAGGACTCGGAGGGCCGCAACGGCCTCCACTGTCTCGCCGCTGCGACACTGAGCGAGTCGTCTCTGCTGAAGAAGTACGGCCTTGCAACACCGCAACGATCGAGAAGCCAGCGGGGCAAGAAGAACCAGGAACCCAAGGATCTTGATTCTTCCGCTGAGAGGTTGAGCTCTCGGCTCTCAACGCTTAACCGCTTGCTGCTGGCCAAGGTTGACCCCAACCACTACGACAATGAGGGCAACACGCCACTGATGGCCTTCGCGGCGCAGCTCCCAGAGGACGATGACTATAAGTTCGGGCCTAAGATCCTTGAGTCGCTGATCAAGGCAGGCGCCGAGGTCAACGCGCGTAACCGGCGCGGCGAAACAGCGCTGCACATCGCGGTACGCTGTGGCCGCAAGCTGGCAGCGCGCACACTCTTCAACTTCAACGCCAACGTCCACGTGCGGGATGCCGCGGGCCGAAGCGTGCTGGAGGTGGCAGACGTCAAGACTCAGGGTGCCAACTGCGTGTGCCCTAAGGAGTACGTGCACTATGAGGCCTGTCGAGCGTGGCTGAGTGGTCGGGCCTTTGCGGTCCAGGAGCCGACGGTGTTGCAGGAGTGGGGGTTGCCGCCGATGTATTGATTGACTTCATGAGTGATGATGGACGAAGGATGAGAGATGCATGACGACGCATGATGCATGAGAGCTATGATGATTCGAGCTGGAGATTTCTTTTTGGATGGCGCTGGCGATGGAGGATAAAAGTGAGATTAACTAGGAGCACTCTGCAGCTTGCGGGAGGAAACGTTCCTTATGTACCTTATAGGCGTTTGGGGGGACAGGACACTGGGCTTGGGTAGCACCCGACGGGACTTTGGTATACTACGCAAGGTAGTCCTTTTGATTTAGTTCGTCCGGAATATGACACGACTTACATCTGGTTCATCTGTCTTGCGTCACGTTGCAGCCCTATCCTTGTGATACTCGACTAATGTCATGCCACCATCCCATCCCGCAGACGCTTGTATCCTGGACACTTGTGCCTTAGAAGCCCAACGTACCGGCACATTGTTCCATCACAGTGCCTGTCACTGAGGACTGGGTAAGCACATGTCATAAGACGCCCCATCAAACCGGTACAAGATCCTTGGCGCCTCCTCACCAGGCCATCTCGCGCTTAAATCTCATCACCAAGACTCCTTCCTGCTCACCCTCTCCACTCCCACAAGACTACCCCCTTCCCCTGCTCCCCTCCCCCATCCTGGTCTCATCTTTCACCCTCTCACACACTGCTTCCAGTGGAACCAACCGTTGATCATGCAGCAAAGCTTATTTCGACGTCTCGAGGGCGCGACTGGAATGTGGATCGCGGGGACCCCCTGGCCAGGGGTTGAACTAGCGGGATGCAGGTGAGGAATGCGGGAATGCAGGCTCAACGGGTGCGGGGGTCGAACAGAGTTTCGTAACGGTTTTCTAGAACGTTGGGATGGGGATTAGAGTTACGATGGTTTGGAGATTGAGTTGTGGTGATGCGCTTGGCGGGGTGTGAGGATAAATGATAGGTTGACATGTTATAGGTCTGTAAGAGTTATTTATAAGTATGAATATAGTGATTAAAAGGGATTGCGCTTTATTGTGCATTGTGCTCTGTGCTCTGTACTTGAGCCTGAGACAACACTATGTATGTCTGCCTGCCCTCGTGCTTGCTCAAGATGCCGGAACCCCAGGAGCCAGGGAATGCTTGATCTTGTGTTCAGTACGCAAACTTTTGTCCGACCAGTTCCTCGCTCAACTTCCACAGTCGATCCGCCTCAATCCGGCTTGTAGCCCAGGGCTTCACCGTGTCAACGTACGGATCTCCGACATGACACTCCAGTAGATAAGCTCCATTCTGGCCTATATTTTGGTCAGTCTACCATACGTAAATATATACAATTTGAACTTACCTTTCAAATTCGGATCGAATGCAGCATATGCGTGTGTCGCTGCACCCACCTCTGCGGGGACAATCTTAAAGTCTCTCCATCCCTCTGCTTGACCCAACTGGCGATCAAAATCGGCTGCAAGAACAAATCAGCCCAGTCATCAACGCAAGGACAATGAGAGAACTCACTCAGTTGCTTAAAGTCTCCATTCTCGGACGCATCTAGATGGTTTCCAAGCCCGGTCGACATGATGACGCCCGGGTGAAGACTATACGCCTGCAAGCCTCCGCTTCCCAGCTTCTCCGCCAGTGAGATAGCAAAGAGCATGTTTGCCGTCTTAGTCTGGCCATATGCAGCCCATTTGTGATAAGTCTTGCCGTTCTACTATCTGTCAGTGTCACCTCTTCTTATATCTTTGCCATAACGTTTCACTCACATCCCAGTGGGGGTCTGCCCACCGGATTGGACTCGCGCGATGCCCGTCACTAGATACACTCACCACCCTCGGTGTCTTACTCGCCAACAACTTCTCCATGATCAAGTTTGTGAGCAAAAAGTGCCCCAGATGCCCGGTTGCAAACTGCGACTCATAGCCCTCCTCCGTGCGCCGATATTCCGTAGCCATGATGGCCGCGTTGTTCACCAGCACGTCAATGACCGGGACATCATCCCATGAGTTCACCTCTGCGGCGGCCTTGCGCACTGAGCTCTGAGATCCAAGGTCTACAATGAGATTCCGCACTTTGACCTTGGGGTGTGATGCTGTGATAGTCGCAGCGGTTTGGTCGAGCTTGGAGGCCGAGCGGCCAGCGAGGATAAGGAGTGCGGGATTGCCAGCCGCGATGGCTTCGACGAAAACGGAGCCGAGACCGCCGGGGGTGACACCCGTTGTGAGGATGGTTCTCCCGGAAATTATGGGGGTATAGTCGGCCACGAGTTCGTGGATGGTTGTTTTGTCAGAGTAGGGCGCCATTTTTGATCCGTTTAAGACGAGTGGGTAGTCTAAGTCGACGTCTTCCGACTTGCGTTGGTCTACACCGACTAGTTTGCGAGCCAGGTTTTTGGCTTCTCTCCTGCGCTTGTCTTTCCATTTATACTTTCTCAGGTCACGCATTCCTGACATATACAACATCATTCCGTGGCGGTGATGAGCTCAGCCAGGGCTTAACGCCGAAACAGGTCTCAGGCCGCCCAGCAATCGCGTCAGCAAGATCTTGAGTGTGGGGATGATCGACAACCCAGTCTAGCATCCCCGACAAACTCAAAATAATCACCGCTTTTACTTGGTTGACAGCCCCGTAGCGCCGATAGTTAAAGAGGCTCGCTGAGTAACGTTATTCGTAGCTTTGACCCCCCCGGAGTTCCGGCCGCCTAAAGCCGTCGCCCGGCGCCGGGTGGGTCTGTACGACCGGCCAATGTCGCGGGGTGCTCCGGAGCGCTGAATTATGTTCTGACAGCACTGTAATGAGCGGTGAGTGAGGGCGCCCAGCCGTGGAAGGCCTCAAAATGCTTTTTCTGTGTCGCATGAGGGTCTCATTGGTGGTGTGCGTTCCAGGGATTTGAGCATGGGGGCTTAGTTTGTGTTAGTGCCGAGGCAGACTATGCTTGCCGTCGTCAGCACTGATTCTGGAGCTGACAAGCAATTTCATTCACCGTTACTGTCGAGCATCATCAAGAGCCATGGAGAGACGAATATATTTATCCTATATAGTATACATGCCCACACAGTCAACCTTTGCCCGTATGTATGGATCCCATTAGCAACCCCGTCGTTCATCGAAATATCCACCGAGGCGCGGTGGCAGAGTGGTCTAATGCGTATGACTAGAAATCATATCTCTTCGGAGGCGCCTGTTCGAACCAGGTCCGCGTCGGGTAATCCCCAATCCTCACAGAGGTTTTCTTTTTGGGGGGTTGGGATAATTGTCATCTCAATTGTGCAGCCGCGCTTGGCTTTGGTGCCAATACCACACCTGACTTTGGTGAGAATTTGGCGAAAAGGAGTTTCACTGCCTAGCTCTTTCAGATGGATTCTTTTTTTTGCTTTCTTCAATTGATGGTCCAGAGAGAAGGCGTCCGATGCAAGCGATTGTGATCAGCTGATTGGTAGAACTAAGTGCAGGACTTTGTTCATCTACAGCTTGTTCTTCGCGGGGGAGGCAGCATTAAAGCCCAGGTCTTTGAGAATATTCTGCATTCTCTTCTGAGATTCTGACACTGAAAGAGGCTTTTGGAGCCCAGGAGGCGCTCTGTGGTAGCGCGCGGGCTCTTCGGCCTGGAAGTACTGAGCCGAATTGGTGGCCGTGGGGGTGGCGTTGGGAGCGCTGCACCAAGTGATCAGAATGGCAAAAACACAAGAACCAAACGAGACAGAGTGCGAAAGGCCAAAGAGATCTGAAATCTTAGATAGACCTACTTTTGGGTGGGCATCTTTGCGAGTGTCAATCGTCGCGATAGAGACTGAGGGCTGGTGACGTGTGCAAGGCGAGGACGAGAGAGATTGACAGGAAGCTTGCTTATCCCTCAAAAAGGTGAGATCCAACCAGTCTTGCTCAAACAATATTAGAAAGAGCTCCAAGGAAAAGCCAGGTCAAGCTTGTCGGCACCGGTATTTATACCCTCCTCTACAAGAATTTAGGCGCGTGCCGATTGTCAGGGTGGTCCTGAGCTGGCCACAAAGCAGCGGTGCAGCAGCGGATAGCCACTCCATCCCGGGGGTCTTGCCATAGGATCATCGTGTCTGTCGTCCATGTCGTCGTCCTTGCTGTGTGTCGGGCGTCCTCCGGCCAAGGCCGTCAGGTGCGGGGCGGGGAACTTTGCGACTCGAGATTTCGTGCTGAACTTTCCGGCTCGGAGACTGCCTTTATGCCCTTGCGGCTCTGCTAAAAAGTGGGGGGTGGTTCGCATTTGGTTCGCCTTACCAACTTGTGCTGAGATTGTGAGATTGTGAGCGCCCACCCTCGAATCTGCCACGATTTGAACTGAGAGTCGACAGAAGCTCGTCGGGGGAAGAAACTCGTCCGTAGTCAGGATCCTAGTTAATGTACGGAGTAGCAGTTCCTGACTTGTCCGATTGCCGAGTATCATGGTTTTCTAGGATTCATAAAATTTAAGATACGCATCTTATGGGTACTTTATTCAAGTACTTACTATGAACTTACTTGGCTTGGATGAATGTTGAACTTGACCCAACTGCGAGAGACTGCCCTTCACAAAGCCTGGCTCGCTGACTCCAAATGCTTTCATCTCACACTCTATCGCCCTACATCTGGACCTTACTCGGGTCGAGCCAGCGGGAACCTGAATTCGCCAGCGCCTCCGCAGTCTAGCGCCTAACGCCTCGCGCGAGCAACACGAAACAAGGCGTTTCAACGTGCAACGGCAGATTGATCATTGCCTGTTCGTCAGCCCGCCTTGAATTTTGTGGCTGCAGCTGAAATTACATCTTCGGGTTACATGGCTCGCCGTCGGTTGTGGTACATCATGCGTGGCAGCTGTTGGTAAGGACGCCCCTTGTAACACGCGTGATACTCGCATCATCAGCAAGCGAGCGGGCCGCATCTTGTGATTCTCTCCAACGTGCGGAACAGGGGCAGTTGGTACCCTCCATCATCAAGGATAGGTGACACGCCACATCATCAACGAGAGGGGTCATACTTTGCGATTTCTCTTGCTTTGCATCTAGCAGGCGTGCTTCAGTCGGCGGTGGCCTTGCTGCTGGGCTCATGCCGTCTCATCCGGCGCTGATCTTATGCAAGAAGGGGAAACGAAGTATCCACGCCGCCTCGTCCTCTCTCGTTCTCTTTCTATGTTGAGTTGAGACGAAATTGTGAGTCTACAGGTATACTACACCACGCGGCCTTTCCAGGTGCTGAAAGATGAATAGGAGGGGCAAAGACACAGAAGGTGTTCGTGAGGGTAACCATTGATGCTTAGGATCACATGATTGGCTACAGTGAGGCCCAGAATTTCGGGCATTGTGCCCAAAACGGGGAGAATACGGACTCTGAAGTTGGGCATGGCAGCGAGATCGCCAACAGACCCCTTCTGGAACTCCTCCTCTGGAAGCGGTGGCAATTCAGCCTTTCGGGGGCGTGGCTTGCCATACCATTGTGTAGGTAAAGCTCACAAAGGGGCGCCAGGGAGAGGAAAAGGTTCATCACAGTCGTATGGCAAAGGGAGCGGGTATGTGATGAGCGAGAGGCAAGACACCTTGCTCCGGCGCGTTGCTGCGGGGAACGTCTTGTCAGTCAGGGCCGAGCAGGCCGTGTAAGCCATCTTACCTCGTGACGTGCACGTGATTGCCTACGCGGATATCTTGAAGCAAATTCGCCTCCAATTAGCTCAATGATCGTCTTCATTGACGCTCGCGCGCTGAGTGCCCAAGGAGGCTGCCGGGTGCGTGTTCATTCAACCCAGTACAGAGAGTCTGGCCTCGCCAATGCTGTCATGGCCCCGAGCGAACGGGGCATGTATTGGTGGGCTTGCGGGCGCCTCCCGTCGTTGGATTGATCCGCTAAACAGGAGCCCTTGAGTGGACTTACCGGAAGGGTGGGGGGTCTTTGTTGGTGGTTTGGCTAGCTGGAGTGAAAGCTGGGTGAAGTCGAGTGCGGTGTCGCAATGCGGCGCCGAGTACGAAGTTGATTATTCAATCAAGTGCAAATTCAAGCATGAAATCGACTTTTGTCACCAGCATTCAGCTGCCATCCTCCCCCTTTCACCCAGCAGCGTCAAAGGTAAGATGGTATCGCCGAGCGCCCGGCTGGCTACCTACGTCCTCTCAGGGGAGCTGCTTGATATTATTGAGGAGCCCGATGTCAATTGAAGTGGAATTTACTGCAAGATTGGTCCCGAAGCTGTGTCGTCGGTTGCATTCTGCCATCGGCGACGCAATAGACTTTTTCAGCTTTGTTGTAGGTTTCGACCTCCACGATCACCACCAAATGTCAGCTTTGGAGGACAGCGCTATCAGGTTGGCGGGGAGGCGCCACCAGCTCCCAAACTACGGGGTTCAGGCCCGCTTTACCACCGCCCGCAGGGCTATATCTCATGGAGAGAACTACGGCAGACAAGCCTCCTGAAAGGAAAGGCTCATAAAGAATCACGTTCAGAATTTAGATCTACCCATTTGTTTCTTTCATGTACCCGGTGGTATTGGCCCAGAGAGATGTGACGCAAATAGAGCTCGATAATAGAGTGTCAGCGATATAGATTTCAAGCTTTATATCCTTGTCACTATCAGCCCCCGCCCGCTCCGGTTCCAGTGATCCCCAGATCCGTTGCATCATCCATGAAATCTTCTTGATGCAGAAATTGACATTTCAGTTGTTCGGTCAATGTTCAAATTGGTGCAAGGTTGGTTGAAAGAAGGCCTACAACTATTTCGTACCTCAGGCCTCGTGGACGGGGTCTTTTGGCCTGTTTCGTCGGGAATCCGTTTTAAGCGATTATGATCGCCTGGCTGGCGGGACTGGGACGAGTTCATAGCTTCTTCTTTGGGGATGAGGCATTGTTGAAGCCAAGGCTCTTTAGAATGCTTTGCATTCTCTTTTGGGACTCTTCAATTGATAGAGGCTCCTGGAGCCCCGGAGGTGCTCTATGGGAGCGTCCAATTTCTTCAGCGTAGAAGTGTTGGTGGCTAGCCTTCATGGGAGCGACGCTCGAACTGCAGCAGCAACCGGTAAGCAATTTGAAGGCGCAAAGATACGACTAGAGGAGACGCGAACGGAGGGAAGAATTGAACTGTCGCGGGGCTTTACTTTTTGGTGGGCATTGTGATAATAAGTGTTGATTAGATGGGATGTCGGCTGAGAGCTAGGGCGGTATGTGTGGCAGTAAACGCGTGGACGCAGAAATCGTTTAAGTGCTCCTTTAAATTCACCAAGAAATGAATATTCACTGGTTTCCGGCAAGAAATGGTAGTGAACACTTCGAGTAAATGCGAGGTAAGGTACCTCTCGGGGTTTTATAGCTATCTGTCCTAACAACATTTCAAGCGCCCGCAGCTCATCAAGGCGGTTGAGCTTACCGCAGACCGGCGGTGCAGAAGAGAAGTGAGACCTTCCGCTTGTGATTTTGAGGAAAGAGAATACTGGCGGGCATACAGAACGTCGGCCGGGTTGTGTCTCTTCCGCTTCGCATCCTGGTGATCATTCGTGAAGTGGTATTGGTTCGCGGGCGCACTTGCATAGGGGGGATCCTTGCAGCATGGGCAGCTGAGTGGGGATTTTTGGACTTATTGCAACATTGTTTTCGAAATGAATGTCGTTGGGGATAGTTTCGAGTTTCTCATCCACCATAGCAACCTAAGTCCAATTGTTCGGCGAAAGATGGTCAAACAAGCCAGATCCAGCTTCGGGAGTGAACTTGCCAGAATCTTGAACACGACAAGAGGGCCGCCAACTTTTGGTGCGGTTCACCTCGTGCCACGAAAGCATCCCCATGAGCACACCGACGTCGATCATTGCCCTGAGCATTGTCAGCCGTCCCTCGCTTCTCCGTTAGGATTCTCTGACTGGTTACTCCGTATGCACTTTCGCGCAGTTGGAGGGGGGAAAGGGCCAGAAATTCAGAGGCTATGCAGTGATGAGGATTGTTGATGGTGGGGGGCTCAGAGATTCGCGAGAGATTCGTGAGCCATGTGGAGCAATCACAAATCTGTGAGCCATGTGGAGAGGTCACGGATTCGAGAGCCAGAGAAATCAATGGGGAAAAAATTCATTTGCAGGAGCGGAATCCTCGAAACACATCGCCTTGCAGGGGATGAGCGCAGGACAAGTCTGGCAATCGATGAGCTGGCGTTGGGGCGCCGAGTCCGTGAGACACTGCATGCGGTGGCACGGGCACTGCGCTGATGGGCGGGTCTCAGTTTACTTTCTCGCAAAAGTTCGTCTCTAACATCGATACCTAGGTGCTTGGGTCCCGATGTAGCCTTGTACTCGGTACAGACAAAGGCAGGGCCGGAATCCGCGAGCGTTGACATTCCGTTATTCATAAAATTAAACACCAATGGTGAAGATGAAGTAGATAAGTTGTAGGAGTGAGAGTAGACTCCGGAGTCGATCTGCAAGTCTGTGAAAGATAACCCGGCATAGAATAATTCGTTCTAATTATCAAAAGATTATAAGAAGCCTATCTATGCTAGTCAAATTAAAGGCGAAAAAAGAAGGTAACCTGTATCAGGATTGGCTGTTGCTCTCCGCCCGCTGTCAATTGAGGTTCTGTTCGTGCACCACGGTAAGTACCTAGGTACCCAGCAAGATGGCGGGCGCTTACGAGCCCAAGGGCCGCATCAGCAGCAAGGAGTTAGATATCAATACAGCGTGACTCATGGTCCAGCTGCTTTTTTTGCGCTCGGAACCTAGACTCAAAACAGATGATAAGTTGTTAGATGCGGCCCCGGGACAGATTCTTGAGGTCGCATATGTGGCGTGGAACAGGGCTCCCAAGTCAGCTCAAAGTAGGCAATTAGGTCCTCACTACAAGCTGAATAAGAGGAAATTCGGGGGAAAAAGAAAGAAAAAACCTGCTAAATGATGGTCCCTACCCAGTAGACACCATGCGAACTCATTCTAGGTCTTAGACGTGCTGTGGCTGCATCGGCATAGCTTGTTCGGATTTCATCAAGATGGATTAAGCCTAAGGCAAATCGAATGCTTGATATCAAGGGATCCGATTAGCGACAAAACCGCATCCCTTGATCCTTGGTATGCGTTGTATACCAGTGACATCAATGTCTACCAATATGATCCCCTCATGCTTGGTGGTGGGGAGGCAAATGACTGCGACTTAAACTGAGGTCAACAACAAATCCCAGGTCAAATAGATTTAGAGCTATACATGTAGCTATCTAATAATTCACATGCTTGGTAAGTCCTTGTCCTCCCAGAGGATTCCTTGCCGTGCAAAAAAAGTTTGTCTCAACCACGCAACCGCGCTTGAGGTACATGGGGAGTATCCGCCTCAAACATGGGCCGCAACTCAGTCCTCTCGGAGGGCTTTCGGTTTGCCTTCCTAACCAGGCTGGCTTCGTGAATTGTTTATGGTGCAATGAGGAGAGACCGATCGTGACATGCTCATCGGTAGACAGTGTCACAGCCGTCGAAAGACTTGACGTGCCTAGAGCCGGTTCGTAGGGATCGAGGGGGTATCGAAGCCCAGGTCCTCGATAATCTTCTGCATTCTCTTGCGGGAGTCTGCAATTGATAGCGGCTCTTGAAGGCCAGGAGGTGCCCTGTGGTAACGCTGGGGCTCTTCGGCTTGGAAGTTTTGAAGAACAGTGGTGGGCATCGGAGCAACATTGTGAGTGCTACACGGTATGATGAGACACGTGAAGATGCAGAGGGATCATGTAATAGAGGGGGAAACCGGTGATAGAAGATGATCTTGAGGACGTACTAACCTTTTTGTAGGCATCTTCGTAAGTATTGACCCTTGGCGGTCAAGACGTGGTGCAACTAGATAACAGACGTGGTTGGAGAAGCTTTTAAAGAAGAGTGAGTTTTGCTTCACAAGTAAAAGGCCCCTAATCTGTAAAGAAATATGATCAATCCTTCAATGGAGTCGAGGTAAGGAACACAGAGAAAGTACTTTGTCAAGGTGCGTGGCTGTCATCTTACTTATAGTCCTGGCCGGGAATGTGGCAGCCACATTGGGCGGAGAAAACGAGGCAAACTTCCAGAGAGTGTCCTCTCCCATTTGCCAGGGGGTAATAGGGCAGATTTCGACATGCCAATATGAACGAATTGGTCCGCAGTCCGCAAGAGACTGAATTGAGGAGGCGGGCTGGGCCGCTCACGAGCCCGCCATACGGAGTTGACCCCAGAATGGGGCACGCGACGGAGCTCGGTCAGAGCCACGTCCCCGGCCTGTCTGGGAAAGCACGCATTCGAGCTTTGCAGGGGGCCATGCGGCTCAAATTGGTTCGCAAATGGTTCGCCTAACCTGTCTTGACCGGGATTGGCGAAGCCTACCTGCAATGATCCTCTCAAGGTGAGCAAGCATTTTACATCCCTTACTCCCATTACCCCACCTTTACCTTCCGAGTACATGTCTATCTCATGAGCATTCGATGTTCTTCCCCATCATACGGAGCGCATGGTCACATCAAGTGCGTTGATACCTAGGTGACCACTTTTCCTTCACTTATCTCAAATACCTATTTCCAGGCATGTCATGGAATATTAAGCTTTCGAGTCTTAGAAGCCACCGTAGGATGACTATGTTCCAATTTCGCTGTCACAAAACGGATCTAGGCCAGGGGATTCCCTCAGACCTTGGACCTTGGTCCCTCGGAACCGAGACCTCGGACGCCTTGCATTCGGATCCCTCCATGCGTGTGCAGGGCACTACGCCAGATCTTCTTATGCGACAATGCGGCGTGTCGGGCGCGTGGCAGTCCAAGTTTTTGCCGGTCTCCGGAACGTTGTTTCGAAGGCAGGGCTCACACGACTCCGCAGAGCATTCACACCGAGACATTGACGTCGCATGATCATGCTGGTATATCACGATAAAATCGCTGACGATTCACCACACCGAAGGTCCTACGGATTTTCCCGCAGTGCTAGAAGTAAAAGGCGAACAGAATATCACGTAGAAAATAATGATCTATGCAAGAGTGTAAAGAAGGAAAGTAGGGACCAAGGGTAAAAGAAGACGCCAAGATAATAATTACTATTATAGTAAAAAAAATTTCAGGTAACCTGTATCAGGTCTGGCGGTTGCTCTCCCACCGGGAATTGAACCCGTACTTTTCTCGGATAAACGTTGAACTTGACCAAATTGAAAGAAACCAACCTTCATACTCCTCGGCTCACACATGCCAAACACCTGCACCTCATAGCCTGGGTGCCTCGCTTAGGTCAAGCCAGCTGGAGTCTGAGTTCGCCAGCGCCTCCGTCATCGGCGCCTGATGACTCGCTCATAAAACGAGGCGTTTCAAAAAGCAGCCCAAAATTCTATTATTGCGTGTTCACCGGTGCGCACTTGCGCCTGTTGATGAACTTCGTGATCCCTTAATGGCGACGGCCGGGCAAGCGTGGCAGGTCTCCCGCACCCCTGGTCGTGCAGCTGAGCTGCCCCAGCCATAGCTCAGTAATAATCTGCGGACCGAGAAAAACGGACCTGCGTACCCAATCAACCAATATGCTCTTCTTCACGGCAATGGGGTGAGATCGACACGGACTGCCTGGCCGGTTTTGACAGGGATCACAGCAAAGCTCGCGGCGGCAGGGATCATAGCAAAGCTCGCGCGGCAGGGATCACGGTCAAAGCTCGCGCGGCAGAGATCATGGGAAAGATTCAGAGACAGGACCATGATCCCTCCATCAGCAACAGGAGTACACTTTATGACCCTTCTGGCTGTGCACCGGCTGGCGTGCTTCAGTCAACTATGACTGTGTCTTCGTGATGACAGTGGGATCAGGTACCGCTCGAAAATTGTATCGTTTGAGATGGAGTTGCGGCCCGGAATCCGTGCAAAAGATTCGGACACAGTTCAAGTTCACGGGTTGATAAGACGAGGCTGGATTTAAATAGTGTCCCAGAGGCATCGTGAGTGAGGCCAATGGCGAGTCGGCCAAGGTGACTGGCTCACGGGATCCGGGCGACGATTCCCGTTGGAAACGCTGTCCTCGTCCTCGTCCTGTGTCGAGTTGGGTCGAGATTCTGAGGATCTGCATGTAACCTCCACCACGCGCACCCTGGCCCGGTGCTGTGGTAAGAGGCGTGGCCCTCGAAAGATGAAAGGGATGGCCAGAGACAGAGGACAAGGCGTGGTGGCTCGCCATGGGGTAGAACTAAAGGGGCGGAGAGAGCTTGCAAGGTGCGTCACAGTCGCACGGCAAAGGAGCGGGTGATGGGCGAGAGGCGGAGGAGCCGTGGCCGCATAAACCGTCTCTCGGGCCCGGTCCCCACCGGGTGATCCCAAGGCAAAATAGAGTATTTGTTCTTGAAAGCGTAATCTACTAGCCATATGAATCGTTCAACCTTTATTGACTTGGGGTGTAATTGTTCGAATCTGTGCCAAGAACGTCCGTCACAGCGTTGTCTTTCTTTGCTTTTGCTTGTTTCGTCATTTTTTTTCGGAGGAGAGCGGGAGGAAGGCGGGCCAATCAAAGTCGATGAGTCGAATCTTTGAAACTCCCGAACGAGTTAGAGATGCGGTGCAGTGCGAACCAACACCGCCGCATCCTACGACTATCACAAAAGAATTCCGTAGCTTCCCCAAGCCTTCGGGCGTGAGGAAGACGCGATTGCGGGCCAGTTGCTCGAGAATCAGCTCTTCATCGAAATCGCCAGCCTGAGCTCGTCGAGCCAGGGCCCTGCACCATGTCGAAGCTGACTTTTAAAGGCGTCCTGCTTCTACAAGCTCGCCTGAGGCAAGGAGGTATCAAATCCCAGGTCTTTCAGAATATTCTGCATCCTTTTGCGAGACTCCGCTACAGTCAGCGGCTTCTGGAAGCCGGGAGGTGCTCTCTGGTAGCGCTTCGGCTCCTCCCCTTGGAAGTTCTGGGCTGGAGTGGCCGAGGGCACATTTGGAGTGCTACACCATTTGATCAGAATTTTGGACATGTCAAGATAATACCAGGATGTACAAAGGCTCCTGGAAGATTTTCGCTCCAGACGAATACTTACTCGTTGGCAGGCATCTTCGTGGTTGCTGGTCAGCGGTGACGGGGACTTCGGTCAGCCTCACAAGCGAAGCGCAGACGCCAAAGTGGTGAAGAGGTTTCTTGAGCTTTTTGTTGAATACAAAGTAAGTTTCTTGAAGAAAGGCGGTGGAATGACTACCTTTAACACAATAAAGGCGAAGAGAATGGAGAAAAGGTGATGAAAACACATCACCCCTCCCTCTACTTATAGCTGCTCCCTCTGAGCCGCAGATGGTCAGCCCAGGAGGTGGGCGCTCGCCTGGTAGTCAGGTGGATGGGAATTAGCAAACTCATACTGTTGATGACGGGGGAGTGGCATTAAACAGCATCGCACAGGGGCATGAGGTGTATTCATTGCTGGTCTCATGCAGAGGTGTCCGAGGTTTGCTAGTCTCTCCATCTAGCTCGAGATCAGACCAGCCGCGGGCGATGGAGCTTCCAGGCTGGGGGGGGAAAGCTTCCAGGCCGGGGGGGTAGGGGGGGAAGCCGATCCTTGTAAGCAGTCCAAGGGTCCACGTTAATGAACCCTGGCGACTGGATAACCAGAGAAGACCAAGGCTCTGATGCCAGCAGACAGCTCCGGAGATGGCACAGGTGTCAGTGATTGCTTACCTCGTGACATGTATGTGATTACCTACGCAGAAATCCTAAAGCAAATTCGCTTCCATTTAGCTCAATGGTCGTCTTCATTACTCGTGCGATGAGTGTGCTGAGCCCCCAGAGAGATTTCTGGGTGCGTATTCGTTCAACCCAACACAACGAGTTTGGCCTCGACATATTGTCATAGCCCCGAGGGAACCGGCATGTGCGTGAAGCTGGACTTGCGGGCGCCTCCCGTCGTCGGACTACAAGTAATCCGTTGAGCAGGGATTTCAGGTGGGTGTGCCGGAAGAGTGGGACTCAGGGCTGGAGTCGAGTGCGCCGTCGAGTGTGCCGTCGACTGCGAAGGCGAGTGCGCCGTCAAGGGTGAAGTCGAGTGCGCCGTCGAGTGCGTAGTCGAGTGCGTCGTCGAGTGCGTCGTCGAGTGCGTCGTCGAGTGCGTCGCCGAGTGTGCCGTCGAGTGCGAAGTCGAGTGCGCCGTCGAGTGTGAAGTCGAGCATGGAATCGACTTTTGTCACCAGCATTCAGCTACCATTCCACCCCTTACTTCGCCCATCAGCGTCAAAGAGCCTCCACTGAGTGATAGTCGCCACATTCACCCAGTAAGGATCGAGCCCGCCTCCGCCACATTTTTTTTTTCTGCTATTACTGGAGCTAACGCAAGGCGCCCGGCTAGCTACGTCCTCTCAAAGAAGCTGCTTGATCTTATCTAAGAGCCCAACATCAATTAAAGTGGTAATTACTGCAAGTTCAACCCCGAAGCTGTGGCTTCGATTGTAATCTACCATCAAAGACATAATAGACTTTTTCAGCTCGTCGTTTGACCGGTAATCTCACCTATTCCTCGAGCGCCAGGGTTACCACCAGAAGTCATCTTCGGACTGGCGCATTGTTAAGAAGCGACTCCAACACTGCGGGGTTAAAGCCCCCCGCCGCTTCACTAATACCACCCGCTATAATTCATACTGGTTTGGCAATAAAGCTCCTGCAATGAAATACTAATAAACAGATCCCGCAGTCTCAAATTTTAATTCCCATCTTCTTGGTTCTTCCATAGACTCGGTGGAACGGAGGCAGAGAGTTGCGACGTAAATAGACCTCAATAATAGCGATATAGAGTTTAAGCTTCATGTCCTCGGCCACTATATCAGCTCCCGCACTGCCCCACCCAAGACCCAGTGATCCCCAGATTCGTTTGACCATCTTATGGTGTTGAACTTATTTCTCCAACACACCGTCACCCTTGACATCGGTGGCAAATGGGTTGAAAGAAGTTACACAGTTAGCCCGCATCTTAAGTCTCATGGAAGCGGCCTTTTATCGTCTACTAGGTTGGGAATCTGATCGAGTATGACCGCCTAGCTAGCGGAACCGGGACGAGTTCACAGCTTGTTCTTTGGGCAGGAGGTATTGTTGAAGCCAAGGCGTGTTAAAAATGTTTCGCATTCTCTCTTGGGACTCTGCAATTGACAGAGGTTCCTGGAGCCCCGGGGGCGCTCTATGATAGCGTCCAATCTCTTCAGCATAGAAATGTTGAAGGTGGGTCGTAGGCTTGGGCGGGATGTTCGAACTGCTGCACCGACCGATCAGGACTTTGCAGACGTAAAGATAAAATTGAAAGGGGATAGAACAGAGTAAAGGCTCATACTGTTGCGGAGACTTACTTTTTGGCAGGCATTGTAGTCGGTGTTGATCAAATGAGATGCAGACGGGCGTGGTTGTTATGTGTGGCCGTAAAGGCGTGGAAGCAGAGATGGTTGATCTTCTTTTAACTGCTCTAAAGACGCTGCTCGCTGGCTTATGGAAGAAAAATCAGGATTGAATGCTCCGAGGAAATGGGAGGAAAAGAACTTGCCGGTGTATTTATAGCTATCTATCTAGACGTGAGTCCGGACGGACACTGTCATCAGCCGCCCATGACCATCGTCCCCCAAGGCAATCCCCGGCCGACCAAGAACATGCCCTTTTGACGTCTACATCCATCGGGATCCGTTTCTCCCCCTACCCCCCACAAAAAACAGTCTAGAAATTGATGGTTCGCAACTGGATCGCCTTACCTGTTGCGCATGAGATGGTTCGCAATTTAATCGTTGAATGCGAGCTGAAGGGACTTACCTTCAGTCCATTCAGACTGCTGGCCCGGATTTCCCAGCTGAGGCATTGCAACATCAATTTTTGGGGTTGTAATCCACCACAGCATCCTAAGCCCAACTGTTCGTCGAAATTCATCAAACAGACCAGATCGAGCTTCAAGAGTGAAATGACCACAATATCGGACACGAGGGCCGTCAAACTTCGGCGCCATTCACCTCGTGCGAGGAAAGCATCCCAAAGAGCGCCCGACGGCGGCCATTGCCTTGTCCAATGCTCTCTCAGAGAAGACAATGAGAAAATTCGCCTTGCAGAAGATCATGTAAAGTAATTTGGGGCGTTTGCCCTGAGGAAAAAATTGAACGCCTTGCAGGGACGCCTTGCAGCGATTGGGACGGGGAACCGATCTGACAACCGATGAGCTGGCGTTGCGGCGCTGTTTCGGGGGATGGCGCTTGATGGTTTGGTTGCCTTGCGGCGGTCAGGAAGTCTCACGTCATGAGACGGCCGCGTCCAAGAGTTCCTTACTTTGCAAGAAGTCCGTCGGCTTGCAAGAACTTCGTCACTTTGAGAAACCTCGTCAGTGCACGACGGTAAGTAGGTACTTAGTAAGATGACGGACGCTCACGAACCTAGGTACTTGGTCATACTAGGATCAAGGAGTCGAAGTTCAATACATTGTTACTCATGGTCCAGTTAATTTTTTTTCCGCTCGGAACCCAGACTCAAGACAGACGACAATTTGTTAAATGCTGCCCCGGTACAGATTCTTGAGGTCTCATGGCGTGGGACAGGGCTTACAAGTCAACTCAAGTTAGGCAATCGGGCCCTCGCTACAGGTTCAATGAGAGGTAAGGCAAACAAGAATGCTGCCAAACGGTGGTGGCTGCCCAAGAGAGACGCCATGGGAGGGCATTCTAGGTCTTAGGCGCGCTGTGGCCACACCCGAACAGCTTATTCAAGTTGCATCAAAATAAGTCAAGCCTTAGGCAAATTGAATGCTTAGTATCAAGGCGATAAGAATTGCCCTATCAACGCTCGAGGGACGTTAGCTGATGGGGGTGGCGGGCCATCCGAGAACGGCGCAGCCCTGATGTCCGGGGGTGGGCGCCTGTCTCTTGCAGTTCTTGTCCTCATCTGTCTCTTGCAGTTCTTGTCCTCATGAGCCGCAAGTCCTGGTCCGTCTCGTCCGTCGGTGCCGCATGCTGCTAATGTGCCCGCGAACCACTATCACTTATAGTCCCAGCCGGGACTGCGGCAGCAATTTCGGGCATGCCAAGAAGGCAACCTCTCAGCTGACAGCTATCACATTGGCCAGTAAAGGCAGACTTCCGCATGCCAATTTGAGTGTAATCGCTTGCGGTCCTAGCTTGGAGCAGGCTTGGAGCAGGCTTGGAGGTGGAGGTTTAGACCGTGCGGCCCATTAGTAAGACACTGGCATATTGTGGCTTGACGTGACCGATTCGTCGCTCATAACTGGCAAGCTGGCTCAAAGCCACTATCACTATAGCCAATCAGCATATATAGGCTGTACTGTGCGAGCTACTGTACACCGGCTTGACTAGGGTGAGAAAGGACTCTTCTTCACGAGCATCATGACTTCTTCCTGGCTAGTCAGCACCCATCCGCAGTGTGCAGGGTAAGATGCATTGAATGGGAAGGTATCGGCTGCATCGGGGCGACTTGCTCAGGAAACCCTGCAAAGTTCATCCGATCGCTTCCCACCATTTCATGGGTGATTGAAGCTTTACTGTATGGAACAATAGTACCATATGAACTTGAGTTTGTGAACACTGTACCGAATAGGTAGAACATGTTTTACGATCACTGTGAGTCTTATGCATCGCATGGTGCTAAGTACTCCGTAGAAAGTGGACGCAAGCGAGCCGCAGACAGGAGAGCATAGACGAGAGAGATTCAGAGCTATGACATATATATCGCTATTGAACACTGCCCGCGTCGGGCCAGACCCGGCCCTTCAAGAGGAATCCTTCTCTCCACAGCGATGGTAATTGTGCAGCCAACCTTGACGTACAAAGTGGGCAGCATAATCTGGCAGTCCTAGAGCCAGGGTATCATGTCTCTTAAGGCCCGTTGTGTGACTGTATTTTCTCGAGATTCCCTTTCCGCTTTAGGAAGTTATTGGATTCGATATATTCGCTGCAGACTGCGAGCGCAATGCGACAATCGTGCCATGCTTATGGGTGAAGCCAGTTGACATACTCAATGAGCCTACAGCTTATTGTTCGGGCCAGGGGGGGTGTAGAAGCCGAGGTCCTTGAGGATATGATGCATCCTCTGACGAGACTGGGTAACAGAAAGAGGCTGTTGCAGGCCAGGAGGTGCTCTGTGGTATCGCTTTGGCTCGTCCGCCTGGAAGTGTTGAACGGAGGTGGGTGGCGCCGGAGAGACGTTCGGGGTACCTCTGCATTTAATCAGACAATGGAACAGGCAAAGAAGACAAATGAAAGAAGAAGGGCGTTCGAAACCCTCAATCGGAATATATACTCACTTGTTGGGGCCCATTTTTGTCACCAATCCCAGTAGCAATGGAGACTCAGGACTATTCGAGGCCCAGACACAGGGGTTATGAGGTTTTTCGGTCTTATCAGAGGGGAATCCCTTTGCGTTCAAGAGTAAGGGTTGAAAAGAGCCAGGTAAAGAATTTGAGAGTGTATTGAACAGCGTGGCTACCCTTCCTATTTATGTCTACTCGTCCTGGCCGCGTACTGTCAACCCCGGTTCAGTCAGGCGAGAAACCGGCATGCTTTCCCATGCTTATGGAATTGACAACGCAACCCGCCACCTCGTACACCTGTATTAAGTGTGTGATCAATGTAATGATTAGGCGATGAATGTGGTCCATCAGAGCCAAGGCGCATCAAATGCAAATCGCACACGAAAGCGAAGCAATTGATTGGATCTCGAGACCTGCATACCGTGAGAACATCTTGCATTTCGTGTGATCCACTTCCTCTGTAAGGAGGAGGTATTTAGGAGATGTTGCTGTTTGCCTTGCCTCTGGTTCGCAAATGGTTCGCCTTGCCAAAAAGTCGTTTTGGAACACTCGCCCACCCTCGCCCACCCTACCTGCCCTGCTTTTCCTGCAAACTTCCGCATTCAAAGTGACGTGAGCACGTGAGCCGCACAAAAAGGCTAGTACCATTGAACTGCGATAACAGAGCCTACAGTTCTTGCCTCTCTCCGTAACCGGTCGCTGGCCTCTCTGGTCGTCAAGAATAAAGATCAAGCAGTATAAATAGATAGAGCCTGAGATAAGCTTAAATCCAGAGAACTGACCTGAGCGAGATCTTGGTGATCCAAAAGAAAAAAAAAAATTGACCTGTATAGCAGGTCTGGCGGTTGCTCTCCCGCCGGGAATTGAACCCGGGTCTCAAGCGTGACAAGCTTGCATACTGACCACTATACTACGGAAGATAACAGGCGTTGGCGCCTGAGTAGCTGGATGGTGATGACGGTGGGTTCACTATTGATACCTATATAGCCCTTATAACTTTCTTCTCAAAAACTTGGCCCTCCTTGGCTTTGCATCTTTTTGTTTGCAGAAAACTAATGCAACTATAAAAGCATTGGATTATACTTGGCCGACAAATGTTGTTCGGGGGTCAGTTGCATTTATGTGCGGCATATACAGAAGATCAGAGGTATTCCCACTCGCTGGCTGCTCTTCGCCGAGACACTGGGAATGACTTTTGGCGCTGGTTCTCATGAGTACGAAGTACTAGAAACTAGTGTTATGCTGTAGTAGCCTCTTCAAAGAGTATTAAAAGGCTCTAGTTAGCAAAATACGCAGGTTTCCTGATAATATCCAAGCTCTTGGGCAATTGACGTCGAGCTTCTTGGTTCTGGTACTGTGGTCTTCATCTTGCTAGCAACCCACATGACACAAATCGACCACGAAAATTGCGACTCAGAATTCGTTCACCACGTTTGCCCACGTTTGTAAAAGGGCTCGAATTAGCCTTAATTTACTTCTTCTACCTACAAACAAATATTCAGCCTACGAGTTCTATCTCAGGGGAGTTCATTTTCCTGGGTAGCGTGATTTTCTAGAAAATATTTCCTCAGCGAGCTAGGTTTTCAGAGTTCTGCAATAAGCCTTTGATTCAGGCTACATGCTCACCGTTGGAGCGCAATGGTAAGATTGATAAATTTACGGGCTGTCAATGCAAACTCACGGCTGCAAAGTCGCTTTGATAATGTTTATGAAACAAAGCTGTAGTATTCGTGTGATGTCTGATAGTCCCTTAGTAAGACCTACCTTACTTACACCCTGTTATAATGCTTGCTACCTAACCTAGAGGCCCAACTTCCACCAACCACCAAAAAAAATTAAGGAATACTTCCCAAGGAAAAAAAGAATTCATAAAGTCTGTATCAGACTTGGCGGACTCTCCCGCCGGGAATTGAACCCGGGTCTCAAGCGTGACAAGCTTGCATACTGACCACTATACTACGGAAGATGCAGGCGTTTTGCGCCCGGTAGGTGGATCAGGTCCTGGTGAGAGCCGGCCAACTTAATGGTAGCTATACAGCTTCAGCACTATCCGTGAGAGTCGCCATCCAATTGAGTTCTGTAATCTAGATCCCCGTTAGATTTCATGCGGTCGGAAACTCAAGATTTTGGAGCAAATCACCTTAATCCAAAGTCAACAGATCGTCCTCTCAACTGCCCGCGCTGGCGGCACCAGTTGAAGAGGACTGAAGCATCTGGTCAATCTCGCCGAGAATGGCGCTCATGCGCTGCACCGATTCCGTCTCCGTCAGCGGCTCAAAGCCGGGTGGAGCGCGGAGCCGGCGATCGGGATGATCCCCGGGCAGCGTTCGCGCAGGGTGCAGATGGCGGGCGAGGTTATACTGGAGATCGACAGGGACGGGGATGGAGGGGCGGGAGTCAGGTTCAGGCGGGCTGGGTCGCTGGCGGTCTTCGTCTCCAACTCTGGTGATGAGGCCGGCGGATTAGCACTTCAGCACGGCGGGGGATTTGGGGGAGGCGCTCGAGTGAAAGTCACGACGCCCAAGACGCCCTGATCCTCGCAGGAACTTGGAATGTCTTCGCACTGGAGATTGGAGTTGCGCGTGGCGCGGTTTGATGAGTCGCCCATTGAAGCCCCGGGATGTCACACCCAGAGATTTGTTATAGGTTCAGCACGAAGCGCAGTTGCAACGCTGTACGGAGTATATTACACCGACTTGGCTCGGCTCGTCGTCTAGTATAACAAAGGAATACGCTGTGCTGCGAGCTCGAGGCGTGCGGGGGAGAGAAAGCTGTCCGGGGACCCCTCGTGGCAGTGAAGTCGCTAATCTGCGCCGGCTGTTAGCGGATCGGTGTTCTGGAAAGGACCCTGAGGAAATTGTCCGAGTGGACAGAGAGCCTTACTGAAACGATCGAGGACACCAACTGGCGTCGGTAGCTGCACGTCAACGACAGAGAAGGAAGGGATTTCGATGGTCGAAGCTGCAAGTTCCCGTGCAGATCGAGGAGTAGAGTGGCATCAAGCAAGTTTTTAAGTGTCTCATCGTGGGTAGCTGCCGATGAGCTGCCAGAACCGCGAAATCCTCCCACCGTTTGCTGTCAGTGGGGTGCTGGCCTCGAACGCGCCCCCCCTTGCCGCTGTCGTAGCTTAACGCCCTATCATGAGCAGGATGGCAGCGACAACGATGTCATCATCCCAGACACTGACGTAGGGATAAGAAAAGAAGCAACTTGATTAAGAGACGTTCTGGACCGCGCACCAGACTCTCCCGCTTTCTAGGCCTGGGGTTGTCTGGGTCGGGGCTGGATTGGGGATGGAGGGAGCCGAGCCCCCCCCCGGCGGTAAGGCAGACAGGCGCCTGTGCCAACCGTCATCAGCGAACACGCGTGGTGGCAATGCCGATCCCCGGACTAGGGTTGGAAAAACATACGATGGGGAGACGGTTGAGCTGTTTTCCGATGTCCTCCGTTAGCGAGGAGACGGTTTGGCTGGTGGGAAAAGTGAAGCTGTGCGGGAGGCAAGCGAGACACCCCCCAGCCGTTGCCAGGTGGTGGGATGGCTTGCGAGACAGGATGCAACGATAGTTGAGGCCATTGGCCCTAATCATGAGTTGCATGAAGTCGACCGGTGGTCAAGTATTCCTAACAAAGGAGAGATCGACAGCGTGACACGAGATGGGAGTTTCTACGAGAAGGCCAAATTCAGAGGCCTCAACACATATTTCCATGCCACCCCGGAACAGCACAAAATCCATCAACTGTCAGGACTTTAGCTTATCGATATGACGTCATGCCGCTCCTTTCTCAGGGTCCTCGGTGCGCTAGTCCGTTCCGGGGGCAGGGGTCCTCCTCCGGCGCGCGAATAGGGTCTCGCTCCGGATCCCCTTTGCTGGAGCTGGCTGGATGCGCTCACGATTTTGTACAGTTCCGATGACACTTCTTCTCAATGATCTCATCAGCCATGTCAGCTGTTCAGGAGGTAGTCTGTGTAACCGCACAATAATGCCTCGTTCTCTCTTCTCTTGCTGCCTGGCTGTTGTCTCAGTAGACAAGCCAGGTCTGTCCGTCAAGGCCATCCTGCGAGACTTTGCTAATCGCCTCTATCGTCCAAATTATGAAAAGCCATTTTGTCACCAGATAGATGATCCCATGCCAACCAGTCAAGCAGGCGGGGAGCGGCTGCGGCTGAACCAATCCCTGTTGCCCGTCCTCTTTTGAGCCTCAGCAGTCTCGTAAGCATTCATCCCGACCCCGGATCAAGCATACCCATGACGTATACGATCGTCATCCTTCCGGTTCATTCCTTCATAATAAGCACGAACCCGGGTCTAAGGGCCGTCAAAGGCGTCACGCGAGACACGGAAGCCTCCCCAGCACTAGATAACCAGTCGATGTGCGCTGTTCTTGAAGCTAGCACGGAGGTATGGGCTGATAAGACCTTCCAGGAACCGGAGCTAGTACAGTTGGAGCGCAAACAAGTGGCCGACTTTGTGTGCTAGGCAACTTGATTAACGATTGCGCCAAGTTTGGGATGGCGTTGGGATGGCGAGACTCACAGGTGACTGCCCGTCCGGGGACGGACTAACCATTGAGGGGATGCCACATCCGAAGACATAGACACGTTGCAACTCATCCCATTCATTCCAAAGAACCCATTGGTGGGAAGACAGGCGTATGGTAAGGCTCCCGATCTCCGTGGAATGACTAGTGGCGAAGAGACATGTGTGCCATGTGCGTGGAGACAAACAACCGGACTTGAGACCTGTCTAGTACTCTAGAGGGCCCTCCATAAAGGGACTTGCGTTGATGAAAGGAAATGACGACAACCCGGTTGAGACATACGCCAAATTTGTCTGATAAAGGCCTTGCCGAACGCCGCTGCGGAGTCTTGTCAGAGGTAGTTGGTAGTTGCGGGAGATTATCCTGATTTGATGAACGGAACCGGTCTTCAAAGGTTTAGGCCCGCAACATCCTGACCGCATCATCAGACGTCAGCATCGCGTATTTCCCTCTTCTTTAGAAATGAATTGCTAGGCTTCCGTCTTTCTCTGTTGCCGAGGCGGCGATTGAGACTAGAGGTACGCAAGTGTCTTGGTGGGTGGCACCTAAATCCTCGATCACGAGACGGTTGAGCGTCGATCAACGGTGAGAGCAAGGTAGCTCGACTCCTTCGAAGCACATGGCTCCGAGTAACGTGGCATTGACGTTGAAGATCCGAGATAAAAAGACGTTGTTGCCTCCGCGCAGAAGGGTCCGGCCTCGTGGGGGACCATCGAGGATCCCACGTCAGCGGGTCACTCATCGATGTCGCATCCGGTCTTTCAAGATCGCATATCTCTCTTTCCCCATATCATCCTGAACGCAGCCCATCCACATGACCTTCTCCAAGCGTTCTCGGACTTCAGCGTAGGTGAGATCAGGTCCGACAAACTCCCTCCACTTTGCGTCCATCCATTGCTCGTCAAATTCGGAGACCGCGAAGCCACAGATGAGTACAAACCAAAACATTAAATCGTGCAGCTTTGGATTCGAAGTGTCAAAGTTGGAGCAGGCACCTCGGACTCTGTCCTCAAGATGTTGGTATTTAAGTGGTCTTCCAGGTAGGCGGAACGTGGTAGATAAGAATGCCAGCGCTCCAAGGCAAATCCACTCCGACGAAGTGTTGATCAATGCCTCTTTGAGATACAACAGTCGGGACTGGATTGAAGAGTATTTCGACTGAAAGATGAGCGCGCTCAGCTTGGTTTTCTGCTTCGCATGGGTGTTGATGAGCCCGACAAGCTGTTGAAGGTCATTGAAAGCAGTGACTAGCCTGGAATCAATGCCTTTGCTCCAGGTCGTCAGCGTCTTGGGATCTTTGCAAGAGGGAGGCGAAGATGTGAAGCAAGAATCCCAAGTAGTCACATTTGACAGGAACCGCGGCTCGGCCCCAAAAGTCAGGCACCAGATGAGATCGACGCTCTCAAACTTGAACTGCAACTTGGGCTCTTTCGCAAGAAATTCGGCGCCACCGCGTAATGAGATGATCTTCTTCAGGCCCTGAAGATGAGTCCCAGTTGCACGAAAGTCGCCAAACATTGCAGCGATGACGGCGAGGCATAGAGCGACGACAGTTGTGCTGTCCATGAGATGCCCATCGTTGTCGGACAGTTTCTGACTCAATAGAGTTAGGGTGCGGCCAAGGTGATATAGGGTGGCTGTAGAGAGCGGTTGACGCTGAGCATAGTCCCGAAGGGCAGAGTTGATGAGGAGAATGTTATATATGAATGCATCGTCAGAAAACGGCCAGAAAGGTGGTTCGATTTGGTAGGTATCGAAATCCACGCCGCCTTCGACAGTGTACATGTACGGGCCATAGCTCAATTCGCTGAAAGTGAGGACTAGATTTGTTTAGAATGTTGTGTGTGTGCTAATAATAGGGCAGGGTAACTTTGAATCGCGCACCTTGTCTCATCACCTCATAGGTTGGAACGTTGCTGATACGTGAGAAGCGGGTAATATCAGAACCCAGCGGTGGGAACAGAGACGTATGTATTTTGGGCATCCATGAACGTAGTTCATCGGGCAAGAGTGGTAAGTAATGCTTCATGTCATAGCTTGTATCGTACTTCGGTAAGACAGTCATATCTTGTTTGGCTGCCTCGAGGGCCTGCCTTGCTGCTCTCTTGGCTTCGCGAATCGAGCGACGGGAGCCCTCACGCTTGTTCTTGCCTTTCATACAATGACTGCGAATCTGAGACCTCTCAGAGCCACCAAGAGTGGCGTCAGGGCCGCAGCTAACGAATGCGAACTGAGCGGCCATATTGGTTACCGTAAGCAGTCGAAGTTGCCGAGCGTACGCCGCCAAGAATCACGTCCAGGGTTAAAGGGGCTTGGGAGGGGCCAGGTGATGCGGAATAGCCTCAATATCCAAAAGGGACAGAGCTGTGGTCAGTTGTCGTGGTTTGTCATGTCCGAGGAGCGAGATAAGTTTTCAGGCAACGTAAAGAATGACGATCAGGAGAGCGTCAGAGAGAGGCTGAAGCCGCCCATCAGAGGGGTCAGGCACGGATAAACATCGCACCGGGGAAAACGCACGGGCCAACGACCAAATTGTTTTCCGCATTCGGTAACCCCACAAGCCGGAGCTGATCGGACCTGGTGGGGACTCCGGACGCCTTTACCAGCCGGAGCGCAGTTTCAAGACCGGGGAAGGGAGGCTTTCGATAAGTGTTGTTATTTTTTGCACGGCACTTGCTGGCTAATTGGTAATCTCGGCGGAGAATGAGTGGCATCTGCGGACTTCTTTTGCTCCGATAATCTCTTGTCGTGCCTGGTACTGCCGAGTACTTGCGGAGAATGGAAGAACGAGAGTATGTCATGCGGGCCTCTGGGCCTAGTCACTCGATGCTGAAGGCCATGGTACATGCAAGCCTTCACTTCTATAAGAGGACGACCTCGCCGGTCAAGGGATGCCTCCAAATTGCCAGACTCTCATCCTATTTCCTTAGCAACTTTGCAACATCCAAGCCAGCTCCCCAAGACTTTGTCCTTTAATCTCATACATCATACCTCTTCTCGATATCTTAAATCGACTAAAGAAACAAAATTAATAGTCACCTACATCATGGCTGCATCAAGCTCTCTTCCGCCGTCCAAAGAGGGACCCCTGTCAACCTTCATCAACGTTCAATTCCGTACCAAATGCATCCCTCCTCCGGCATCAACCAACTTCTCAGGGATGACAGCTGTGATCACTGGAAGCAGTTCTGGCATCGGTCTTGAGACATCGGCATTCATGCTCGAACTTAACCTATCGCACATCATCATGGCCGTTCGATCGGTCGATAAGGGAGAGAAGGTGGCTGAGCCGCTTCGAGCGAAACATCCCAAAGCGAAGATTGAGGTCTGGCCACTTGACATGTGCTCCTATGACTCAATCCAAGCGTTTGTGAAAAGATGTACCAGCCTCCCGCGACTTGATATGGCGATTCTCAACGCTGGACTCGGAGGAGTGTTGTTCAACATTGTTCCATCGACGGGTCACGAGGAGACCTTCCAGGTTAACTACCTCTCAACCGCTCTCCTCTCCATTCTTCTCCTGCCAGTCCTGAAGCCGAAGAAACCTTCAGACAAACCTGGAAGGATGTTGATTGTGGCTTCAGGACTTGCACTTACGGCCAAGTTTCCGAATCGACATGCCGACCCACTGATCCCAAGTTTCGACGACGGTACAGGATGGGGTCCTCAGGTCGCAATGGAGCGCTACAGCGTGACTAAGACGATGGATCTGATGTTGTTGCAAAAGCTCGGAGAGCTGGTTGACCCTAACGATGTTATCATCACAGCCGTTGAACCAGGTCTAACTGGAGGCTCCGCTCTCCAGCGAGACGTAAAGGGCCCCATGCGGATTGTGTTCTGGCTTATGAAGGCATTGGCTGCGCGTTCGTTGAGAGAGGCTGCCTGGACGTATGTGGATGCAGTGGCTATTCAGCCGAAAGAATCGCATGGCGGCTTCATCATCAATTGGAAGGTTCATCCGTGAGTTATCCTCGACATTCTGACTATTGAGCAGTGAGCTAACACAAGCCGCGAAGCTGGCATACCATGATGTATGAGGAAGATGGAAAGAAGGTCACCGAGAAACTCTGGAAAGAGACGCTCGCCGAGCTGGAGTTTGCTGGGGTGCGAGAGATCATGGCGGCGCAGCGTGGAAAATGGTCGCAGTAAGGAGAAGTGCCTTTATGTCCGTTGAGCTTTTAAAGTTGGTGTTTGGCTGTTTAAACCTTGATATGCGATAGATACCAAACCTCCCATTAATATAAGGACCGATTTCATTTCTTATTCGAGGAGGCCAATTCGATGGCTTTTGAAACAGGACGAGAACGAATCTGCAGAAATTAAAAATAGAGTGGTCATGTGAGGTGCAGCAGATTGGCGACCAGGAAAGGCAAACATGCCGCAGCATCTCGGCCCCCTGCATAGAGCTGCAATCAACGTTAATGAGCACAAGCGCCTTGCACGAGAATGCCCCCTGGAAGCGCCTTGTAGCCTAAGAGCTGCTGCCCCGGTTTCAGCGCTATCACAGCCCTGTGACAGTGATTCAGAGCCCAAGCTCCGAGCTACAGCGGGTTCCGGTAGGGCTGCCCCTCCCCCGCCTCCAGCCATTGGCTAGCGGCACCTGCCTGCCCCGGTTGCAGCCTGCGCCTTCCTCAGCCCTCAGGTACCAGATGCCCAGCTGCCAGCCGCTTGCCAGGCCATGAGGCTCTGATTCCCTTTTAACGTCACGTCTTCCACCTCAACAGACGTTTTCCATCTTCTCACTTCCCTCTCGCACCATTTCCTGCAACCACGTCCACCTCCAACTAGATGCCCTGCTCGGCGGCCCGCCCCGCGTCGTCCCAGCACACGCAGCTCTCCAGCTTCCTCTGACCGATACGGCGGTCAATACAAGCTCTCCATGGCGGTCGCAGACGATAACCGTCGGGCCACCATGTTCGAAACGCCTGATCCTCCTCCGCCCTCCGAGTCCCCAGTCCAGGATTCGTCCCCCAGGACAATTAAATTCGACCTACCGACCGATTTGAACACCTTCACTGGCTTCCCGCGCCTCCCCGCCGAGCTTCGCCATCAGATATGGGAATCGACGTTGACGACCCCGGGCATGCACTTTCTCAGAGTCGAACCTTTCTCCGACGACGATGCAGCAGGCCCTTTTGCCACAAGTTGGTACTCGAGGGCTTTGGTCTCGCCTGGAACGATGATAATGAGTTTTGATGAAAGCCGAGCCGCTGAAGAAGTGGCCCATGAAGTTTCGCTTGAGGAACCGTACGCTCGCAGTCAGCCTGCCGAACTGAAGCCGCTCTTCCCCAATACCAGAGCCGACATCTCATATTATACCACGCTCAACAAGCAGCTCGCCAAGCTTGGCGTCACTTCCTCCGAGTCGTCATTCATCGCCAAGAAGCTAGCATCTAAGCCAGGCATCCTGAAGCTCAACAACGGGCGCATCATCAGCCTCGATCCAGGATCTGATGCCATCTATCTGGAGTATGTTCCCGACGAAGTCTTCGAGGTGGGATGTCAATTCATCAAGTCCCTTGAATGTGCTGGTCTCGATCAGATACGTCAGGTTGCTCTGCGGTTTTGTCATAAATGGTTCGATGCCGATGCAACAGGGAGATGCCCCCGCTGTGGTCGAATCCATGTGAGACTGGACAGCACCACTTACCCGAGGCACATATACAAGTTCATCGCCCAGTGCCTCCCAAATTTGGAGCGTTTCTACTTTATCGACTATCTTCTCGTGCGAAAACAACCAGACGCGGACCAACAAGGAGGTACGGGTGATGTCGAAATTATCACCGACAATCGGCTGGGTCAGCCGCAAATTCAAGGTCAGTTTACACAAGACAGCAAGACCCTCGTACGGGGACTAACTTGTCAGTAGCTACACCTCCTTCTTGCAAATTCGAAAGCGGCAACAGGAAATACTACGAGGCCGACTCGGATCATTGGAAGGTTAATAGCAAGGTGTTTGAAACGGCGTCCTGGGTGAAAGACCGTTTCGTTCAGTACGCCAGAGCGAGCAGGCTGAGCAAGCACAAGAACCCTGAGAACGTGGAGTTTGGGGTGCTTGCTTGTGAGTGGGTAGTTGAGCCGCCGGCGGAGAGCAAAGCTACGCCGACATCCCCTTCGAAGAAAGGCCGGAACAAGCGATCATCTCCCGAGGAGCACGCCGTACGGAGGAGTCGACGGCTCCGTCACCAAACTCTCCCCCCCATACGTGACAGCTCCCCATCACTCGCAGGCCCACAGAACCTCGACTTTGTATTCGGCGACCCAGCTGGCAACTCTTTCGACTTTTCCTTTTCCTTTCCGATGCGATCTCGAGGGCAGCAGTGACGGTTCCTTTCTCGGGAGTTTGGGAGTAAAATTTTGTACTAAGGCCGCGAATATTTCATGAGTAATGGGCGCTAGGGGTTAAATTTCTCCTGAAGAAGGTCTGAGCCAGGCACGGTGCTGTTATAGATTGCAGTCGGAGTTGTCAGACCGCCAGAGCCTACAAAGAGATTAAGCTCTTGGAATGGACATGACTGGAGCACAACAAAGAATCGACAGGGTTGATGACTGTGTTCCTAGAGACTCTTTTGAACGGTATGAATGAAAGTGACTTCGTCAGCTGTCATCTATAAACATCTAGCAACCAAACCGAGATTTCCAACGCCATGTCTACGCCTGTCTAATAAGATGTGATTGACAGCTATGAATTAATAGTGATGAACGCTTCAGACCAGCTGAAGTTGACTCGTTCAGAAACCAATCATGGAAGACTCGCCAAGCATTTCCTTTATCGTCTTGCTCCTCTCGACTAGTCGTCGTGGCCTCCCGCTCCATCCCCCCTCTTCAGCACCGCCGAACTCCGTGTTCACCATGTCACGATACCGCTTTGCTTTAAGCAGGCCCTTCCAGCGAGTGCGACCTGACCACGGACTTGGAAGGCCGAGAATAATGTTGATCTGCGAGACGGAGTGGCCCATGAGCTCGCAGAACAGCAGGAATTGGGTCGGCGCCTCGATGACGGGTACGCCGGCGAAGGCCATGGGTGCGCTGCCGCCGGGTGCCATGTCGCAGTTGGCGACGTATGTGTGAATTAGACCGAAGACTAGCTCGAGGTGTTTAATGAGCTGAACGAAGCAGGAGACGACGAGGAAGAGGGTTGGGGAGTCGTGGGTGAATGGCGGCTCGGGCTCCTCTTCAGATGGCGACGGGGAGAGGTTGGGGTCAATGGTCCGGAGCAGGAGGGATGTGGTAGTGAGGGGCTGGTTGTTCGAATCTCTGGGCATGGGCTTCAAGCCTATTTGGCGATGTAAGGTCTTGATGACTAGGAGGAATTCTTGGGTGTTCTTTATGACGCCTTGGAGATTCTCATAACCGCGCATGTCCGCGTCCTCGCCGCAGACAAAATCCTCAAAGGTCAGACCTGCGGCTATGCGAGAGAGTGTGGAATAGCCCTTGTGTATTTCGACGTTGAGTTGTGAAAGTGTTTCGAAGTGTATATTGTGGGTGAGGTTCAGGTTGGGGGGTATTGGGAGAGGTGGTATTTCTTTGGGGAGAGGCATAGTGAGTGCATCCAGCGACAGCAACATATCGTCTGCGCTTCCAAATGAGAGGGGTGAGTTCGCTCCCATATTCCATTCCATTCCCGGGCCGCTGTCATCAAGCAACCCATCCATGAAATGGATCTCCTCTACTACCCCGGCCCCAGCGTCGGGACACGGAAGGGGGACAGCCTCAGTAACACCGGGACCTCTCCGCAACGAGACGAGCTCCTTCTTCGGAGGCCTTCCCACACGCCGCTGCGAACCTGCCAGACACGACAGCCCGAGGCGAGTGCACCGAGCACAGGCGGGGGCATCCGGCGCGGGAGACCGGGAACAGCGGAGTTTCTGACGTCGGCAGCGCTCGCAGGCAGAGCGGATCTGGTTGGGGTGAGGCGCGAAATGCATGCTGGCCGGAGAGACGCTGGAAGATGGAAAGCCAGCGAACATGGGATAAATAGTGAGTGAGGCGCAGAATGAAGTAGAGTGAGATGCGAGGGCGGGAGGTGGAGGATCGATGACCTGAGGTTTGGGCGGTGGGGCCGGGTCGGAGGCTTTTGTGGGGTTCGTTCGGAGGGTTCTTCCCGGCCGGACTCGTCCATGGATCGGGGTGGAGAGAGAATTGCGGCGCAGGGGGAATTAACAATTGTTATGCTGAAGAAAGATTAATGCAGATGCGATTATCCAGAGCTCTATATGCCGCTAATGTACAAAATTATCCAAGAAGGAAAGAAAATGTTAACCCGAAGAAATATCTATGCAGGCCCATCTACCCTGTGAGCTCCTTGGCTCGGGACTGCAATTCTCAGTCGCTGTAGCCCGTCTATGCTAGTAGTTGCTCCATACTCCCATCGACTCACTCGCTCACCTCTCTCGACTCTTCGTCGGGCTTCTTTTTCTTCTCCTCTAGCCCATACTGCGTGTCTAATTCCTTCCTCAGAGCGATGTTCTTCTCGAAGATCGTCAGCAGTAACGCAAGACCGCCAAACGCGACAGAAATGAGGTACACTTTTCTAAGCGCCAGCATGAAGACATTTCGGATCTGATCCTGCACAGGTTTTTCGAACTGTATGACAAATTCTCTTGTGGCGCTCCCATACGAGTTTCCGGAACTGAGTACCTGTCTCGCAACTTCGTTATCAATCTTGTAAGCATAGCGCTTTGTGTAAGAGTTGAAGACCGTGCCGGCAATTGCCACACCCCAGACTTGGCCGAAAGTACGAATAAAGCACCAGGTTGCTGTTGCAGAGGCTTGGTCAATTTCGTCGGTTGAAGCCTGAAACGCGGGGAGCAGGGTGTTGAGGAGGAAGCCAGACCCAATCGCCGGAAGGAATTGGAGCAGTACCCAGGCAACTTCGGGGCTGTCGGTTCTGAAGAAAACAAGGAGTGCCATGCCAACCGTTATTAGGACGAAACCGATCAAGTGCAAGATCTTGAACTTGCCCCAACGCGACAGCATGATGGCAGATATGGCTGCGCCAGGAATCGCAATGAGTGCTACAGGCAAAATCTGCACTCCCGACCTAGACGGGGTTGAGATCAATACACCCTGGAAGTATAGTGGCAGAAAGAAGTATGCCCAAAAGATGAGAACCGAGTTCAGGAACGTATTGGCGTAGATGATCCGCGACGTGCGGTTTGGGAAGAGCCGAATTGGCATAACTGGTTCGGAGGGGATTCCAGATCCCTCAAATGCGACGAACCCAACCAAGCCGAGCATGCCGATGATGAGCGGCACGAGGACGTGCCAGCTGGACCAGGGATACACCGGACCAGCCCATGTTAGCGCGATGAGAACAGCGACACTGCTCGCCATCAGGATTGCGTTGCCGATATAGTCGATTCGGCGAAGTTTCTCCATGATGGACTGCTCGCGATCCCACCGCAAATTAAGGAACAGATAGCTAACAACAATTCCAGTACCGCCTATGGGCATGTTCAGCCAGAACACCTAGTGAAAAGTGTTAACATGAAGCTGGAGTCGAGGTTTTACGGCTAAATCTCACCCATCTCCACGTTGTGTGTTGGACGATGATCCCTCCAATGAAAGGGCCCACGGCAAATCCGATCGTCGCTACCAAGAGCAGCATGGCAATGTAGTTTCCTCGGTATCTTAGAGGCACGAGATCAGAAATGATAACATCGCCCGCCATGTTCAATCCACCGCTGCCGATGCCCTGGACGGCCCGACCTGCGATCAGCATGGCGCCGGAGTTTGCACCGCCTGCAATGCCACTGCCCAGCGTGTATGATGCGAAGATGAAAATCATGACTCGTTTTCGACCGAAGAGATTGCATAGCTGACCGAACAAAGGTTGAACGGAGGCGCTGTTCGGGTTAGAACCTAACCAGTAAGGCTTTTGGTATAGGAGACTGACCTGGTAAGGAAGAACGCATTGGTGACCCAGATATAGTTGCTTCCGAGGTCGATTTTCTTGACGATCGTGGGCAGAGAAGTGATGACAACGGTCGACTCGAGGGATCCAAGGAGTGTGGAAATAAAGAGCGTGATCATGATCATCCAGAACCGTATGTCCGTATGAAAGGTCGGTCTCTTGGTTTTTGCTTCAGAGGAAGAGGCATCCTTGTCACTATCGCCCTGAGGTTCCATGACAGCGGCATCTCTGACTAAATCATCATTTGGCTGGGATTGGGAGCCGGTGAGAGTCTCAACCGATGGCGTGACATCTTTGCTCGACATGTTGCGATCTGATCGAACTCCTACCAGGGGTGCTAAGCAGGAGAACTGTACGGTGACATGGCCAGCAGATTTCATGGAATAGAGAGGCAGGTACCCGAACCATCTTTTATGGGATGCGTTCCGCGGTGTTCGGAAGTTTCGATTATGTACCTCTCTAGAAGCCTAGTCTGAGACCGGAGGATTTCTACTGTTCAAAGTCGTTGGCCGGTGTTGAAGCTTTGGCGGATTGACAAATCAGCAAGGCGAGCTGGAGATGCGACCGGAAATAAAGACCGGATGGTTTCTTCCAAAAAGGGACTCGGCGACGGAGGCTTCAATACGACGCGTATCCTATACGCAGCCAACACAATCTAAAAAATTACGTATTGATGTAATATTAACAGGTGCTCTTAAGGCTTTGGTACTGGGCGTAACAAAATCGTTTCTGTGTGTATAGGGTGTACTAAACTTCCGGTTCCTGTCGGAGCCCTTTCGTTGCTGCCATAGTCGTCAACGCAACGAACCTTGTGAACTGATTAAGTTACTGCGAACGTCCGGAGAGGGATTGATCCATTACCACTTCACCACAAATGAACTTAAACTTTGATTTCACTTCAGAATTGCTACTTCGTTGTCGCAATTGAACGACGTATGGCTTTCAAACTCTGCGTCCCGACTGGACGGTCTTAAGGCAATCACTTTAAATCACCATATATCTTACCCTATACAACGGGTGGGTGACTTGCTAGGAAGAAGTAGGTCATGACGCTTATGAAGAAGAGTCAGTTGAAGAGGTAGGCTATAATAAAGACATGCTTATCTAAAAGCTTTCGAGATCTATATTAAAGAAAATTTTCAACGGCATGCCAAAATGCTTCCGGTTCTTCGCACATCGGTAAATGACCAGCGTTGGGAACGATCTTCAGTTCTGACCCGTTCTCGCCTAACAAACCCTTGAAACCGTCCATCGCTTTCACTAAAGCCCCTTTGCCATCTTGTTCGCCCGCTACAAATAAGCCGGGGACTTTGCAGCTGCCCATTTTCGGCTTCAAATCATAGTCCCAAAGCGCTGTGCAACTGTGCTTGAAGCCTTCGACGTTGTTTGAAGCGACCATGTCCGTCATCCAACGTCCAGTTGGCGTCTCAGGCGAGTGGAACCATCGTGCAACTGTTTGGATTGCAAGATCCTGGATGCCTTTGCCATCCTTAGCTTCCGCGACTGCTATCCTGTCTTTCCAGGCCTGTGTGTTTGCAGCGCTTGACGTGGCATTGAAGTCACACGCAATGAGTTTCCCGACGCGGTCCGGGTATTTCAGCGTGAAGTTGAGTGCCGTTGCCCCTCCCATGGAAACACCAATGAGCGCGTCAAGTTTGGGGATACGCAATGCGTCTAAAATAGCAAGAAGGTCTTCGGCAACCGTGTCAAGGGTGGCGGCAACGGGAGGCTGGGGAATTGCATACCGCCCGCGGGTGTCATACCGCAGAATCTTCAGATCGGGCCGCTCCCGTTTGAGTATTTCCACAAACGAAGACCACATGTCTAGGCTCGTTAGAAGCGAGTTGCAGAAAGCTACGGTTGGTGCTCTTGGTTGCGGATTTCCTTCTAATCGGTAGGGGATGTCGAGAGAATCGGCCGTGGAGACATAGGATGTTATGAAAGCCCCTGATCCCGAATGCGTACTTGTTTTTGAATCAGCAGAACAGAAGTCAACTTCAGGGGAGAGTTGTGAGAGCGATAGTAAGTCCCGTGGGGCTGGCCCGAAGGCATAAAACAGCTCCCAGGTACGCCTGCCCTTGGCGACGACATGGTTGTCAAACACTTGAGTGCGCCACGGGGTGTCCATCGACGCCTTGTGCTCCTTTCCGCCTTGGCCATTGATCTTTTTGTAATCATGCAGTGCAAACACGATCTGTTTGCCCTGTGGATCCAATGTTGAGGTGCGGAAGTAACGCGAACGCAGCCAGCCGGGCACCTTGGCCAGCAACTCAATATGTTCTTCGATGCACCACTTCCCGTACTTTTCTGCCGATTCCCCCATGTCCTTGAGGGTCATATCCACGGCCGTGGTCTGAATACCTTCTACCTCCGCATCCGTCAAGCTCTCAAATGGGCGGAACTCTGGTGATTCCTTGGTGTAGATGAGGTCAAAAAAGTAGCGATCGACCTTCACCTGCGCAATCGTCTCAGCTTCTCGAGGAGACCGATTGGCGCGCAAGCTCGTGTACGTCTCGGTTTCTAGATGCGACATGGAGGTCACATCGTAAACAGCCACGTAAGTGGGCTCCTGGCTGTCGGTCGCCTTGTATCTGAAGCCATTGGTGAAGATCTGGGGCAAGCGGAGTCGCGTCGGGCCGTGTTCGTTGTTGTACCAGTCGTGAAACTGGGCGGGAGACAGCCCCGGCTTGGGCTGCATCGTCACATAGAGGATCCCGGGAGTCGACATTTTGGCTGCAGATTTTGAAATGATTGAGGGGAAAGATGAGGTCGAGGATGCTTTTACATGGCACCGCTTCAACACTCAACCGATCAGGTGGAGGCGCAACGCTTCTCGGATCGGAACAGATTCTCGGAAAAGAATCTCGGCAAATGGGGTCGGAAGGTTGCGGGATATGTGCGGGATGCCGATCTTGGTGGTTTGGTGGAAGACTAACGTCGAGCAAGTGCGTGAACCCCGCATCTCGCTCCTTCCCCGGGTTGGACCTGCAGATTCACCACCACATCCCGCTCACCGAGGCCTCACCTTGGCTCACCCGGACAGCGGTTGCTGCCTGACTCAACCTCAGGTACGACATGGCATTTCTAGCTTACCTAAATCTTGGACGGGAATGAATTCCAGGCATCCCGCCAACTCCTCCACCATGCACCACCTTACCGTCGCATCCATAGGATGGCGTTTGAAGCTCCCCGTCCTAGCGCAGATCAACCATGATCCCAGCATAGCGATCATATTCTATCATTTGTGACATCTGTTGCTTGCGATACCCGACTTCATCCTCTTCCCGCGCAAGGCGAGTTGCAGGACAACGCACCCTTGCTCGCGATACCGTCTGTCGCTACCCGTTCGCCACGATTCTCATTCCTGGAAGCAACTTTTTAGGAGCTTGTGATTTCTGTTGTTCGGCCTCCCGCAGACGAGACACAGGACCAGAAGACGAGCTTACTCTCCCTTTCAATCACTCGGCCGCGCCCCATCTCACGTCTACTTCCTTTTCCGAGCTCCGTTTTGGACCTTTCATCTCAAGCAATACACATCAGACTCATTTACTAAGGCGGATGGTCATATCGCTATGGAAGTCTTTCTGAGGAATGTCCCTCAAGAGTTGACGGAGGAGAGCCTCACGACGCAGCTTCAGCCATTCATCAATGCCCTCGGAATTCGCGACTGGGGTTGCGACAAGCCTCGAAAACGCAAGCTAGCTTGGCTTACTTTCTTGTACGAGCGAGACGGATGCGCCTTCCTGGACAGCCATGGAAAGATCCCAGGTCATCGTGATATCCCAAGACTACGACTTCTGAGCACCAACATATTCGTGGAAAGGAGCACGAGACCCGTCGACAAGCACCACCTGTCTCATTTGAAGGAAAAGAGTGAAAAGTCTACTCGCTCTTCGAAGAAAGACCAAAATGTCTCTTCCCAATGGTTTGAAGTACAAAGGCTTGGATGCGGGGTGAACGTCTTCCTTCATCCTGGTGAGGAAGATCGGCGCAACCATATCGAAGCTTCCTCTGATGGTGGACGTGGCCAAGAGAAATCAATGTACTTTGCAGAGCAGACAGACACATCAGACGACGGGATGCGCGTAAAGTTCGGCCGTCATTCTCTAAGTCTGACATTTACTGCACCCATCTTTTTATGGCCTAGCTACCAGATGGATGTCCACTACGCTACGCTTCAGGACCTGATCGCAGGGGAAGCCACCAACTCTCTTACTTTAGTATTGAGTGAGCCACCTAAGTTTTACGAGCAACCTGAGAGCGAAGAAGCCACCTTGTTGAAGCGAGCCTTACACCTGCAACCTGAGAGCGGAGATGCCACCAAGTTCAAGCGAACCTTGCACCTGCAACCCTGGGGTTGGTACCAGCATGCTTCTTTTGTTGAGACATGCTTGGTATATCGACTCAGCATAGCGCCTGAGTCCTTTTCAGAAGCACTCCGGATCTTGAGAGCCAACGATACTCTCTCCATTTCTCGCTACGAATTGCCCATGTATCAGCCGCATCACCAATGGGATCAATCTAATCGCGAGGCGAAACATGAGATGGAGAGCGGACTACTCATCGAGTCACTTGCGCTTTGTTCCAAGGAGGGTGTCTTGCCGTTTGCCATTCTCTTCCAAATAGAGGCACTTTTCCGGAACAATTATCTGAGACCAGCAAGTGCATGCCAGATGCTGGAGGAGTTGAAGCAGGCTGCGCAAAGTGCCAAAGATGAAGGGGTAGCTCTGGAACTCACAACTGAGTCGATGAAATCACTTTTCCAGAGAATCCCATACCCATGTGCTGGCACTGATTCCGAGGAGCTTGACGTCAAGGTGCTTATAAAAGGAGTTATGAATCATGAAGTCGATCTCCGAAACCAAGACTCAAGCCGCCACAAGGTCTACGGATCCAGACTACCCAATAATCAAGCTTGGATTCTCAAGGCTATGGTGACACCGACAAGGATACTTCTTCATGGACCTGATCCGGAGAGCAAGAACAGAGTCCTTCGCATGTTCCCCAAGCACAACGACCATTTTCTCCGTGTCACCTTCTGTGAAGAGGACGGCCAGGACTTGTCGCTTACGCCCAAAGTCTCTTATGACGAGGTCTTCCAACGATACCGAAAGGTGCTACAGGACGGAATCACGATCGCTGGGAAGACTTTCTCTTTTCTGGGATTCTCGCATTCATCTCTTCGATCTCATTCGGCTTGGTTTCTTGCACCTTTCTTGGATGAGAATTTCCAGAAGCAGACATATGAAGCCATTCTTAACACGTTGGGGGACTTCAAGGACATTCGAGTGCCGGCAAAATGCGCTGCACGGATTGGACAGGCTTTCTCTGAGACACCGTTCGCGATCCCTTTGGTCGAGCGTGGCATCATGACACGCTACATCCCAGATGTCAAATCTACCGACGGTCTTCGCGTATTCAGCGATGGTGTTGGAACCATATCTCAAGGAGCGCTTAATGAGATCTGGCCCTATCTTTCTGTCACCTGCGCACCCACTTGTCTTCAAATACGCTGCGGTGGCGTCAAGGGTATGGTCGCATTAGACTCAAGATTGAAGGGCAAGGTCCTTTGCATCCGGAAAGAATCGATGATGAAATTCCCAAGCAAGGATGACTCTGAGCTTGGAGTGTGCGATTCATCCTCAAAGCCACTTCGTCTTGTGCTCAACCGTCAGATGATCAAGATACTTGAAGATAGGGGAACAGACCCTGACTGGTTCAACAGTCTCTTGAACAAGGCCTTGTCCTTCCTTCGTCTTGTCGCAGCGACAGCTTTAAACACAAGCACATTCCTGCAGTACCAAGCGATTGGGACGATAATTGGACTTCCTCAACTGATCAAGGAAACGTCTCGGATGAAAATTGAATACCGTCGAGACCGATTTCTCAAATCGGTAGTTGAACACGTTATCCTTCAGGAAGTCCGACTTTTGAAGCATAAAGCACGCATCCCCGTTGACAAAGGGGTTACCCTCTTCGGAATCATGGATGAGACAGGTTTCTTAGAAGAGGGACAGGTCTACATCACTTACGACAAGAGGTACGGCATTAAGAACGGACGTCCCATTAACCCAACGCTCAAGGATGGACCTGTGATTGTCACCCGTTCTCCTGCTTTGCACCCTGGAGATATTCAGGTCGTGAACATGGTGACGCCTCCAGAAGGGAACCCTCTCTTATCTCTTCAGAACTGCATCGTTTTCAGCCAGAAGGGTGATAGAGACCTTCCCAGTCAACTGAGTGGTGGCGATCTTGACGGCGACATATACAACATTATCTGGGATCCGGATGCCTTCCCGCTTAATAAATACGATCCCGCAAGTTACCCTAGGGTCACTCCTGAGCCTCTACCAAGACCCGTGACTCGCGATGACATTGCGGACTTTTTTATCAACTTTATGAGAACCGACATACTTGGGTTGATTGCGACGAGACACGTTATCATTGCAGACAAAGAAGTTGCAGGAACAATGCATAATGACTGTATTAAACTTGCAGAGAAGCACTCGACGGCGGTGGACTTTTCCAAGACTGGGATTGCAGTGGACTTCATGCAACTGCCAAGAGCCCCAAAGTATCGCCCTGATTTGTGAGTTGATCCGATGATAGACCTGATACGTTGTGTTAACAAGATAGTCTTGCACCGGCGCCACCGCTGAAGCTTTATGATCTTGGCCAGATCGATCATATCGCAGACTCCGGTTCAGAGGATGACGGGGATGGATTGAGCAGTGCGAAGCCCAAATACTACCGGTCGGAAAAGATTCTGGGAAAACTGTACCGCAGTGTCGATGAGAAGAAAATCTGGGATGAAGATATCCATACAAACATCAACATGGAGGGCCCCTCGGTGTGGGATCAACTCCTCGGCCTACTTTCCGTTAGACTTGCGGAGTACGATGTAAAGATTTCCTATGAGCACAGACTGCAGGAAGCATGGGGAATTCGCAACGTGTGAGACTCAAAGGTTTTTTTCACCATTAGAAACCAGAGCTAACTTTTTGAAGGTACGACACCGGTATCAGCGGGAAAATGTGGCAGTTTTCAGACAATCCGAGAACGAGCCTCTCGGAAGTGGAAGTTTTCTGCGGCTTCATACTCAACAAGCGTGGCGGCCAGACGCGCCGCCAGCGCGATTCGTCGATCAAGCTGAAAGAGGACATGGATCGCTTCTTGACTTGGATTGTCACACTGATTCGTGATCGGGGCGACAAGGGTGCTGACCACGAGATCGTCATCTCGGCGGCTGCCTCCGAGCCGGAGGCGGGTCACGGGCGAGAGGAGGTGATTGAGCTATGCTGGGCGTGCGTGATGGCTGGCTGCGCCACGCGTCCTGCCTCGTCAGATTACCAGGGCACATTGAAGCTTGAGAGCTTTAGGGTCGTGGCGGCATGTTGCCTCTTGAAAGAGGTCAATAGCCTGTTGAGAGTACGAGAGATTCAATCAGGGGGCGGGTATTTGGGCGCGCGCCAGGGAAAAGGTCGTACGATGATTCTTCCTGTACGATGAGTTATGGTGATTGTCAAGCTTTGTAAGATTGGAAAGGGATTTCGAAGAATATCATGGATGCGCAAGAGGGTTTGATCAGACACCTACTTGCCCACGACTTATGACTGACGACGAGTATTATGAAAGGGACGACTATGATGAAAACATAAGAAATATTGTTTGACGATTGAATAGAAGAATCTCTTTGCTTTGCCAGACTGTGGGTTTATCTCTTGGACAGTTGCTTTGATACAGTCTCTACTGTGAAGGCTCTCTCCGTCGTTAGTGGTTGATCGGGGTTGCCTCCACCTGATCGTGTAGGAGCGTCTTTCCTATCAAGATTTCGAGACTCTTCAGCATCACTGAGTTGATGGAATGGTCTTTCTGAGCAGAAAAAGCTTGAAGAAGTCGGAAGGAGCCTTGCATATCTGAGTATTGCGCTGTTATCTCGGTATGTTCCAGTACATGCCATTGTTGTATCCTCCCTTAACTCTCAACTCCCATCGCCTCACTCGTTCACCAACAGAAATAGAGATACACCGAATTCATACCCTCGTTTACTATTCATTCGATATTCTATCGTTAGATGTTTGACCGAGAGGTCAACCCAACTGAGGTAAGCACACATTCGGTGAATAGTCAATTTGTCGAAACAGGAGCCTCCTTGAGTACCTCCGAATACTGATACTGCACCTGAAGACTAGATTCCGTCAGCATTCTTTCGTGAAAAAAAGATGGAACGACGCCCTAGCGAAGAGAACAAGCCTCCCGGAGGATCCGAGTCCGCAAATGCGAGCACCGACGTTGTTCCTGCACAAAGCGATCGGGAGCGGGTTCTTCTATCGGGTTCTCGAGATGGCGGGGCCGAAGAAATAGTCGTTTCCGACGAGCAGCGAACCAAAAAGGGTGATGAAGACGACAAGACAAAGGAAGATGTTGCAAAAAAGGATGTCAAAGGGGAGAGTGTCGAGGAACAAAAGGACGCTAAAGAACAGACGGACATCGAAGACAAGAAAGGTTCCTCAGAAGACAAGGCTATCAAGGAAGATCAAGATGAAAACGTCGAAGACGGTAAATGCGCTCCAGGTAAACGCGTCTCCGAAGAAGACGAAGACAAGCGATCGGAGAAAGATATCGACGATGAAAACAAGACCAAAAGAAGGCAGGGCAAACGCGTCGAATTCCAATTTGCCCCTCAACAACAATCAAGCATCGAAAGAGAAAGTCGCAGCTCCGAAATTGAAAAGAATTACAAGCTATTCGATGATTTGTTGAAGGCCATGGCGAGGGATCAAGAACAGCGCACTCAGGGCGTGGCTGGGCCAAGTCGTCCGGCTATGGACCAAGAAGCTCGGCGTTTGATGGAATCAATAACGCATAGGCCCCAGCTCCAGATCCCGCGACAGGCAGCTGGTCAAAGTGCGAGGTTCAATGAGCTCAGCCGTGGGCTCGGCATGGAAACTGAAGAATGGATCGATTTTTGGTATTCATTGCCCGTTTATCGCAGGGATTGGCAAGCCCGAGAGGCCAAGATCCGACGGCAAATCAGACGCGAAGGCATTGAACTGGAAACCATAGAGTCTAATAAAGGCCACATGAGACCAATTCCTGAGATCGACAGGAGCCGACGCGTAAACTCAACGGGCACTGGCACTGCGACATTCGAGCCTCCGCCTAGACGTCCTTCCACTCCGCGGCCATAGGATATAGGTCCGTATCGCGTTGAGATCGTGAACGAATGGATCGAGAGAATGGGATTGGGGTATGTCTGCAACAGATGCGGTATCTGGGCTCATGGCCTCCTTGCATTGATCACAATCACAGCCATGGCCGGAATAACTTACAACGCAAACGGGCACATATTCAACTTGAAATTCCCCGAAATCCTCTCGTTGTGGGTGTCTATTATGGTCGTAAGTAGCAGTCGTAACAGGAACTGTTCGAGATGAATCATCTGACGTCGAATAGATCAATCATTACACAATGTGGCGTGGTCTCTGCAGGGCATTTCATGGTTGGCTGGGGCCAAAGCATCGAAGAACCTACGTCAACTTTCACCACCATTATTTTGTCTACTTTTTCGGATACTTGGCCTGCGGAGGTCTCTGGCTGGCACTTTATGGCTTCCTGAGTTCCTGCGTAAAAACATTGCCACCAAAGTATGAGGACCGCCCTGGCTCGGAGATCCCGGATTGGACGCTTCCCGTGATATGCATTACTAGGTAAGCAAGTCTGTACGGAGGGACGACGCGTCAGTGTTGACAAGTACAGGATTGGCTACTGCATGCTGGCATTGGGCGCCTTTCAGATGGTTCGACAGTACGATTGGCAAGATATCGTTCCGAACGAGCTATCGAGATTCGACCGGTTGTGGCACCAGACGATATGTATCGGTATCATGACCATTGCACCGGCATACTTCTATCAAGAGCGCCCATTCAAGTTTTTCCCAAAGAGGTTCAGGGAGATACTCTGGATGAGAACGCCGAAGGCTAAACCAGCGCCCAGAGTTGATCCTGGAGGTAATTTAACAGAGCGATACGAGCGACTTCACGGCAACCAAAATAATCAATCGGAAACGGATGAAGCAGATTCCTCAGCGAGCCGCCAGCGGGCAGGTCGGCATGAGAGGCTTGTGACGAGTGCCAAAAGAGAAACAACAACGGCTAATGATCGCTGGTCCGTGAAAGAAGACGATCTAGAGGCAAATAAAACTGTGCGCAAAGAAAGAGGACATGTTCTGACCATGACGGGATTTGCCGATTATTTCCGTACGCGCAGTGTGTAATCGCTTTCGGGTGACAGGAATAGGGGCCTGGGGTTTCGCTGGAGACAAGGAAGTTGGGCACCGGGACGGCAATTGCAGCGGCAACTAACTCAAGAATGCAAACCAGCCAGCGTTTGATCAGGAAACACCAATTCGGGTACTTTACATGGGCTGTTTGTTTACAATTTGGGAGTTTTGTGCAGGCTTCTGGCAATTGTTTGAGTTAGTTAGCATACATCAGGAGGATCCGGACCAGCGCGTCGAGGATGATGATCACTTAGACAGGGAGCCAATAGCGTCTTTTAAAAGGCAATTGTCATTTATATTATAGATGTCCCTCGTGATGACATTAGAAATGAACATGTTCAAAATTGGCGCTGTGTCGGAGATTGTTTCCCAGCTGCCTCGCTGAAGATGGCTAGTGAGGGTCGTTGTGATGCTCGGTACGGGAAAACCAATAGAAGAAGCGTAGTCATTGAGCTAGACCGTTTCACTTAGTACATAAAATGATCTAAAAATTTGATTCGGGGGTAATGTTATTACATTGTTATTCGTGGAGGATATCGTAGTTGTACAGCATGACTCCCGGAGTAAACTCAGGGCGTTGTAGACATAACTTTTCGCCTCTATGATACAAGTACAGACACCAACACCAAGATCAACAGGGCAACAAATAATTGTAAGTGCCGTATTACGATCTCTTGGTAGGTGTTTCAGTGTGATTACTCGCGATCTTGGTATTGCGATGCTGCTCAATAGACTGTTGCTCTGGCTTCTCCTGCGCACTCGGGCCTCCGTGTCCAAACATCCCCTGAATTCGCTGCAACGCGCCAGGACCAGAGCTTTCTTTGCGGTCACTCTCATCGCTGTTGATTTCTCGTGGAACACGCGGCTGATGCTGATCATGTCCGAGGTTGTGTTTCTTCGTCGGCGTGTGCGCGTAGTTGCTCGCCACCCGTGTGTCTTTCATCTCGTCGTCCGTCCCTGTACCCGCGGTCGCGCCTCCTGTGCCGAATACGCCGCCCAAAGTGCCTGAAATATCAGGTCCCAGACTCGATGTTCCGGGTGATTGGCGACTACCTGGCGCAACGAGGTCGATAGCGCGTGCATTGTTGTTTCCGGCGCCATAACCACCTCCAACGCCACCAGAAGGGAGCTTCTCACGGGGAACGTCTGAAGGAGCCGATGGTGATGGAGTTCCGCGTGGAGTTACGGCGCTGAGCTCATGGCCGCCGGTGGTGGCGTTGAGGCCGACGCCTGCGCCTGACAGGCCCTCATTGCGTTTGGCTTCGCTGGCTTCGCGGCGCTGTTGGACCGGCGAAGGGCGCGGGTTCGGCCGGGCAGTTAGGTATAGAGCAGTGCCGAGCACTGTGGTGCCGCCGAGGACGGGTAAGATAGGGATCTGGCGCATGATGATGGTCGGAATGGTGTTGAAGACAAGCAGACTGATTACAGACACTCAGAGCTGATTGAGCTTGTTTAGAGGTACAATGATTGTTTGCAATATCGACAACTCTATCAATTCGCCTCGTTTCAGCCTCTTGTTTTGTGTATTTGCCATTCAAGATGACGTCGCGGCGTGAAGAGTGGTTCCATGACGGTTTCGCGACTCTATGACGATGACATCGAGAGGATGGCGATTTGGCGGGTCGATGACTCGCGATTGAGATGGCAGAGAATGGATCGTCAGGAACAAGGCGAATCTATATCAATTAGATCTGGGAATTTTTAAAAAGACAGGATAAACGTTATGTAGGGTTGGGATGATGGGTGCTTCGTCCGAAGTGTGGTGTTGTACGTGTCGCCACAGAATGCTGTGTTTCAGAGCCTAGTTAGTCTTACACGGTTAGCAAGGCGGTATTATGGGAGGAGGTGGTAGCAAGATGGGCTTTAAGGAAGTATATGTTGCATTTCGCGTTTCCAATTGTAACTCTAGGTTCTGGTACTGCCATGGAGAGAATGCATGTTGATAGTTCGTAGACTGTACCGCGAGGACAGCTGCTGGCACTGGCCAGACTCACACCTATCCAGCGAGCGATGGATGTCCTTCTGTCGCCCTTGTCGACAGTAATGGACGAATCTAGCTCCGGTCTCCTTGTAAGCTAATTTCAGCCCTCGCTCTCTTTCTTTTCTTTTTCCCTTGGCCCATGGCCGCACGCATCCACAGACGTTGCATTGCCCTACCAGAATAAGAAAATTATGTAAACAGAAGGCGCCCTATCCGCCGCCTAAAAATTGAGTCTGGCAATTTCTGCTCTGCCCCTGAGGATGGGCGGAGAGTCTCCGAGCTGGGAAGCGGAAAAGACCGCAATGGCTCAATGAACTGTTGCGGTTCCCATCTTTTCTCATGCAATGCCATTCGGGCAGCGCCCGTTCGGCAGCTGATGTAGCGAGCGGTGGACAGCAACTTATGTACGCATGGAGAGGAGCGGGAATGGGGTTGGCCTTGAGATGGAAAACCTGGGGAGAGATCAGGCGATTTTTTCTGGGGGAGATGGGGTTCTGTTGATGCGTTGCGGGCGCTTGACACGGGGCAGCTTTGAGATGACAGCACGGGAGTCTGGGGATTGGCGTAAGTACGAAGTCGTAGTCTGTTGAGGCTGTCTGTCACTCGAGGGCCTGGACTCTACTCGAACGAGTCACGATAAAGCAGCAAGTCTCCCATGACCTGGTTCACGGGGGCAGAGAGAAGTCCAGCCATCTGTCTGGGACAAGGGAGGATCTCCAGAACGCCTGGGACCTTGAGCCTGATCTGACGCATGCTTGCTGACATCCCGGCGGACGAGCAAATCCCCGAGCCCGGCGCCGGAGTCACAACAGTCCGCCGCCGCGATGGGACGAGCCTCGATATTCCTGACTTTTGCTGTTCCTTGGCCAAAAGTCTCTCTCTGACGATGGGCGATGGAAAATGGGCCTGGGGGAAAAGATCGCTGGGGCTACGAGGCGCCGGCGGACGGGACGGGCTTAACCCCTTACAGTCCGGGATTGGGGTGCCATCATGCACAATTGCGGTTCCGCGTTTTTGCTCGAAGACACAATTGCGGAGGAGGGACAATGATGACCGGCCCAATCCAGAGCTGTCCGGTGCGGAAGAGCGTGGATGGACTGGACAGGGTGACGCGCGGGTTTCACTAGCAGAGAACTCTGGCGAGTCCTGGGCTTTTTGTTGGGTCGTGACGAGTTGCTGCTGGCAGACGGGAAGACAAGCAGAAGTTGTGGTCGTGAGGAGTCGAGTTGCGGCCACTGTTAGCTGTTAGTCTCCGCTGCATGGCAGATCTGGGATCTGGGCTGTCTCTCCGCTTCTCCTCTTCCTGCTCTCCTCATTCCCCCTTCTCCTCGCCCAGAGAGCGAAGACGAGGGCCCTGAATCCAGCCAATTGCAGAGTCCAGCGGGTGTCCAGCAGCGCAAGCGCCCGTCTCCGTTAGTGTCCAGGCTTTGCTGGCCAGGCCTCCTCCACGTTCTGCTGCGGCGGTCTCCAAGGATCATCCTCCGGCCAACCGAGCCCACTGCTGGCAGCAGCCTCCACTGTCAGTCAGTCAATGAGTGTGTGTGTCGACAGAAGGTCCAGCGATCAATCCCCAACAAGCGGCGTCTGGACATTCCTCTGCCCCTGCTAGACACTCGCCAGACTCCGCACCCGCTGGGACGGTGAGGCGTATTCGATTCGTTGTCCGTCCCAACTAGCTGTCTTCTGGTTGGTCTGGTCTCCTCTCCGCGAGCTTCGGGCCAAGGGATCGTGTGGGGATGCCCTCACATGCTGGTCTGGGGACTCCAACTGGTCCCCCGCAAACGGAGAAGAGCCCAAGTGGGACAGCCTTTCTCGCTCTCAGAGATGAGTCCTAGACACGGGTTTCAGGCCCGGCTTGACTCGTTGCGGATGCCCCGGGCGCCCAGACGTCCATCCATTCATACACAACTCTCCTCCAAGTTATGCAGCCCAGCAGGCCCGGCCTCTCACGGACAGGCGGCGATGGGGCGATCGTCCCCCTCCTTTACTCCTGGTCTCCCGTCTCCCTAGTGGTGGAGATCCGTGACTTGTTGTTTGATAGCAGAAGTGAACAAGCTTGACAGCCTGAGGCTCCCAACAAGCATCACCACCGCTACCACCCCAGGAACCCCTGGTCACAATGGATCATGGCGCCGGATCAAAGGGTGGCGCCTCTCCTTTCGTGCCAATCTGCGATTTCTGGGGGACGCTGAAGGCCCTAAGATGCCCCAGGAAAGGTGTCTCCTCTCCCCAGCCCGTTCCCCCAGGTTCAGCACCAGCTGGCCGCTCTCTTCACGATCCCCCATGTCCTTGCCCCATGTCCCCTATGGTCTGATTGATATAAGTCGCGTCCCCCATCCCGTTCTTCTTCCCCATCTTGATTCCTGTGGTTTCTGTTCTGCATTGGCCTGGGTCTTTTCCTCTACAAGCATCACCTGAGATACCCCCGTCTTCCCTTTCATCACTTGTCTTCTATACCCCCAACATCTCTTTGAAGAGCGTGACAACACCTCGACCCGTGTGTCTTCACGAGATTAGACCCTTCCAATCATCACGGCTTCCCTTACAAATCATCACGGCTTCCCTTACAATCACCATGGCTTCTACCGAACACTCCGAGCTCAACAAGCAGAATGGCAACTATGATGTCGAGGCCAACCGCATGGAGGCCCTCAAGCAGTTCCGCTCTGCTGCCAGCGTTTCCATGAGCCCCGAGCTGTTTGAGAAGCTGTACCTGTCGCCCCCCAATGTTGTTAAGGGCGACCTGCGAAAGACCTTTGGTAACCCGACTCCCATGTACGTCCCCATCAACAGTTCCATCGATTTTACACGCGGTGCATCAAGAAGCTAACAAATTGTGACAGTGCCCTCGTCGGTTTCCTCCTTGCCTTCACGCCCCTGTCCAATGATCTCATGGGCTGGCGAGGCGCCGGTGGCAGCGGTGCTGCTAGCAAGTACGTCTGCCTCTATCAATCGATGCCCATCTCCTACTAACAAACACGTTTCAGCGGTCCCTATGTCTTCATGGGCGGTCTCCTCATGCTCATCGGTGGTATCCTTGAGTGGGTTCTCGGAAACAGCTTCCCGGCTGTCGTCTTCTGCACCTTTGGCGGTTTCTGGTTCTCCTACGGCGCGACTCTCATCCCTGCCTTCGCTGCTTACGCCACCTACTCCGCGGATCCCTCCAAGCCCGCTGATGGTCTCTCGACCACTGGCTTCAACGCTAGCTTTGGTAAGTCGTTGCTTGGTGAATGAAGATGAATACGAGAGATTGACTTGACGCGTTCTGCAGGCTTCTTCCTGTTGTACATGGGAATCCTAAGCACCATCTTCCTCGTTTGCGCCCTCCGAACCAACATCGTTTTCGTCGGCATCTTCTTCTCGCTCCAGATCTGCTTCTACCTCCTCACCGCTGCCTTCTGGACTCTGGCCTATGGTGATGCCTCCAAGGCTGACCTTGCTAACAAGCTCACTATTGTAAGTTTGTGGACCTTCTCCTGGGCCATTCAATTACTAACTCATTTGACAGGGTGGTGGTGCTTGCGGCTTCGTCACATGTCTCTGCGGCTGGTACATCCTCATCGCTATCCTCCTCGCCGTCGTCGATTTCCCCTTCCAGCTTCCCGTCGGCGACCTCTCCAGTGTCATCAAGGGCAAGAGCGAAAAGGAGCGCCGCGACTAAACGCTGTCTACATCATTTCCTAAGGGGACACCCAACATGGAGTAAAAAAGGGGTGAAGATGATATGTTGTCTAGTAGCTGGGGCTGGGGAGTTGTTTGAATTTTCTGTGCGTGGGCGTTCGAGAGAATGGCGAACGCGACTCAACGGGAAAGCTTGGGCTTGATATCTGGACTGGGGTGTTTGTCAAAGATTGGCATCTGTCTTCCCTCGGGCTGTCTCGAAAACAGCGAGCAGTCGGATCAAGAGGGTTGTATGTGCGAGCGGCACTATTTTGATTATCGACGAGTTTGTCGAATTTTAATGTAGAATCTACATACCGTGAACAAAATCAAATGTACACAAAGGAAAAGGTTCAAAACAATATTTCTCTTCTCAAAACCTGTGTGCGCCAGGAACTGAAAGATGAGCTGTTGGTGCAGATACGCAACTCGGTTCCTAAGATAAAGATAATGCACTTGGGACTTCACCATTCTACGACAGAACTCGGAAGATCGGTGAGCATTCTACGATAAACTCTCAATGGATGGTCCACTCTCTATTGCGTCGGCATCGTCGGCAACTTTTCTTCTATGTCCATACCCAGGCGGAGCGTCGGCCTCGCGAGTAGACGCGAGCGCCGCAAACCAAAGTCCGGAATAGACAGCGGGAACGCGATTCCGCAGCACCACATCAAACGATATCCATGCTATCGGATTGCGATAGTACGATGCGGCGTATCTGAACCCCGCTGATGCTACGGCCCTGGGTATCTTTCCATGCACGGAACATGCCTGACATGCGAGCGGACGTTTTGAGCGATAAACATCTGTGGCATCTTGGTACTGGGTTATCCCGGCCATGTGAATGGACAAACAGTATTCAAAATTGCGGCACAGACATGATCCAAACACCTAAGAGCGGGGAGGTTGGGATAAGCCTGGCATGACGGAATGGCAGGAGCATGAACAGAGGAGGGTTGGTGATGGGCGGGCTCAGCAGAGATGACGGATCTCCTTGTTTCTCATCAGACTGTACAGAAAGTAAAGACCATGAGGCGCAGTTTTTGAGACTGAGCACGGCAGTTGAATAATGATATCATAAACCAGAGAAGTTCTGTCATCGCAGATGGCTAATGTTACCATGGACACACGCAGGTAGCCAAGACGCACTCAGTAGCACTGTCTAATCAACAGCGATTCCGCGGACAGTTGTTCCCACTCTCATCACCCTCCCTCCAGCTCCCAGCACGTGCTCGACGATCCTTTGTCTCCTTCTCCTCTCTCCCTCTCCCTCCGCCAACTCATGCAGCTGCGGTTCCCTAGGGCCGGGCGGACGAGACCAACGGCTCTCTAGCCTCCCCCGTGACCTTCTGAAAAGTCCAATGCTGGGGCCCCTGAAATTTCCCCGCATCTGCTGGCGCCCCGGCTGTTGCGGGGGAATGGCCTGTCCAGCCACGATGACATGGACGTTGGACCGCCTGAGAGATCAGATCAGATTCAGACGCTTAGACACATACCGGTGAGTTTCTTGATGATAGGGTAGATGCACGTGATGGTCTCAAGTGTTGTTGTGGGCTCGTCCTTGTCAACCTGGATCTGATACTTCATACCTCTGCTGGAAACACATCGGCCTGATGGCTGCTGGAATTCTTTCCCCGCAGCGCCTTTTGGAGAACATTTCCCTCGGACGCTTGCTCACTTTAGCGGACAGACTTTCTATCAGCTGATCGCCCGCCCCATCTGTACCCAGTGGTAAACCCCCGCGTTCCAAGGCCTCTCTTCACTCAACGGGCTGCCGGATCGCGGGCATCTTGGATAGATCTACGCTCGATCAGTGACAAAATGAGGCTGAGTCGGAGCAGCGGCTTCGCGGGTCGAGGGAGTGGCTGAAGAGTCAACGCGCATGACTCGTGCGTCGCCGTAAATGAGGGTTTCCGAAAACAGAGAGAACTGGGCCAGTTCGTAAGGGAACGGCTCGGGCGATGATGACTTTGATGATCTTCTGGCCTTGATTTTAGTGATGCAATGCCTGAGTAGGTTTAATGGCTGGATGTCGAGGCTGGGACTCAGTCAATCATTGCTACTCAACATGGTTACCAAATCTCTCGGTCGAGAAAATGGGTTAAAGAAGCTAGTCTTAGAACTGTACAGTCAACATCATGAAGATAAATAAAATATATCATACTGAAAATTAAGAAGGACAACGTTGGTTCTCATCAAGATACTCAGCAATTCATGCGTAAATCTCCTTTGATCTTCTTCTTGTGACAGTGTCTCCTTAGTTCTAACTCATCCCTTCCAAATCGCGAGAGTCATGGGAAACTCAATGGAAAACGACATGATGGCTTTGTGCACCAGTGAGCAAAGAGTACGTCCCAAATTTTCACATCTCTGGCAAGGCCGAAAGTAGTAGTGTTCCCTTAAACAACGCTGTTGACTGGCTCGGTCACAAATTCGAAGCAACGAAACATTGGCGAGCGAAAACAGCAATCAAACAAAGCTACGCAGTACGTTTGCATATAAACCTTTGAGCCAAACATTCCTCATTTCATAGCCATATATTTTGTTTTCGCGACATTCACGTATTTTGCAACATGCAGTACCGGGTAGTCAAAGCCTGTAGTGTCGTCTGCAGTTGAAAGTTAGTACACGTGTGCGTGAATCACTGACATGGTCGGGTGACACAGAGGAAGGTACGGAACAATCATAAATTTGCGTCAAATATTGTTTGTGGCCCCGAGCGCAAAATCCTCATCTACCACAGCTGAATTTTGCCTGCATTCGACCATCCCATGAATGAGTTTTCCTGCGTGTACACCTCAAAAACCTGGTTCCTGCACCGCGATATCCAAACCTGAGGGCTTTCTACAGCCTCCTACATCATGCACAATGGTACCATACAGAGATTGATTGAAGCTCCTTTGCAGGATCAGAAACAGCCACTGTAAACTCTGTCAAGTTCCGTTTGAGACAGGAGATCGAGTACTTGCAAGTATGTCGCAAGGTTGTGGGCATGCGCCTCGCTTCTGCTGACGATTGTTTCGCTTCAGATATCAGAAATGCAGAAATCTCCGGCGAGTACCAGCTTTACCATGACGACTACAACTACCTCGGTAGATTTACCCCTAACCCAGAGATTCTGAGAGACGAGAATAGGCTCGTGGCTTTCCATAGCAGTTGCTATAATTGCTGTGTTCAGCCTATACACCCAAGGGTTCTCGATGCGACTATTCCAACATACCGTCTGACACTAAATGAGGAAAAATCTCGAGCGACTCGGATCGCTAAGATCCTGGAGTATAGACTCCCCAGGTCAGGTCTCCTGGACGGCAAGTTTCCGCAGGAGATATGGCGCTTAATTGCTCGCTTCCTCGTGCAGGAGTGTTTTTCTGTTACAGTTCGGGAGACGGTTTCTGAGAGCATACAGATCAGTGTTGTCGATCTTGATATTCAGAAGCCTGTGTATGCTTCCTACGTCAAGCTTGGGGGCCGCTACTACGTTCAATGTCTAGCGAACACTCCTATGGGGGACGTGAATACTCCTTCCTGTCTTCTCCTACCAGAGGCGGCTTCGGTTGGCCAAGCAGTCCATATGCTTGTCTCTGAAGACTATCTTGGAATTCGTCAAGTACTCTTTATCCCTGGCGCTCGGGTAGAAGAGTGGTGTCGCAAGATCCCGAGTGAGACTGGTTTGTGGTGGAGGCACACAACTCTTGAGGATCTTCCTTCCGCTGTTGTTATGGAGAGCGATGTGAGTGGAATACAACATAAGCTGCTTAATTTATCTAACGCCGCTTTAGGGAATCAAAGCGAGGGACATTGCGAGCAATATGAGTGAACTTCCTAGAGAGTCCTTTAACTTTCGCTGGGAGATCCCGATTCCCTCAGCCTCTCCTCCAATCGCCCATTTCACGCATGAGCGCATCGGAAGACCACGGCTTCCAAGACTAATGCGACTTCTTAAATGCAATGTTCCGGGCATTACTGGGTACACTGTAGCGTGCTCGTTGCTACGAATCTACTTCGTCCAGCAACATAACGAAGCGCAACGAACAGACAAGCTGGTTCGCGAAGACTTCGATAGCGATGTGATGTTTTTTTACATGCCTATCAGCGATGGAGAGTATATTACAGATGTTTCTATGATAAGGTGGGATCTTGATTTAGATTGGTACCCTGGTTTGGCGGTAAGTGAGTTCCACCCTGCTTGTTTGACGTTTGCTGACGATGCGATCAGTTTACTACAAACTTGGGACATACTCGAACTTTTGGGCGTCACGACGTTGTAAACACGACCTTCCATCACTTCGCGAGACTACCAGCCGGGCCTTGCCATATGTTCTTCCATGAAGCACGATCTCCAGATGTTTGGTGCTTCTCGCAGTACTTTGCCATTGAGCAAAACCTTCGCGATGCAGCTGCCGACTATCCAGATCCAGCACCAAGCGCCCCAAGAAGGATCTCAGGAATCCCCGATGAAAATTCGGACTGGATCTTCACGTCATGTTGTTTGAGTGACGTGACAGAGATTCTCGTTTGCAATAAACCCTCAGGACCAATTATCGGCATGCTTCTGTCGTATGCAGATGGTCATCGGGAATGTATTGGACAGTTCCGGTTTGACTGGGTATCAGAGACTCTCATCACAAGTGATACTAAGCAGCTACACATCTGTTGCAAATTGGAGTATGATATTGAAGCATGCATAGCAGCCATCACGACGCAGCCGCAGCTAGCGATGGGGTCCGGGCCAGGTCGCTGGTATACTGTGCCGTTTCATGGTGTATTAGAATGTTGGACGGGGAAGTTTCATACTCGCTTGTATCATGATGGTTATGAACTTAACCCTGAGGATCGCATTCCTCGGGCAACCACTTATGCTTCCTCAGAAGTATCTTCGCAGGGAACGTCAGATTCTTGACCCATTCATAGGCATGAGATGAATTTCGAGTTATTGTGGTACTGTCTGGAGGATTCACCATAGACTATCACCAATTTAGAACATATCTCATCATTCTAGACTCGACTTAGAACAGTGCTACTCTACCGTCATTACAGATTCGTCGAGCGTTTCATGTAGCCATCACTTAGTGTCGACAGGCTGCGAACCCTGAACCAACACGGAAAAAATCGTACAAATTTGGACATCATTTACAAGAGAGAGGGGGGTCTGTGGTTTCTGGTTAGGTGACGTAGAGGTCATTCAACTTCGTAGATTAAAGGCACAAGGAGCTCGTGACCGTGACGAGGAAATGTAAGTTTCAGCGACCGAAAACGACACGCATCCGTGGTCGGATTTGCGATGAACGTTTGACACCCAGCGACGAGCCGGGCGATGACCAACAGAAAATTGACCAAAGAAATAGCATAAAAGTGTGAGCGACCCAGATTCATCGACTTTGTGAGCAAATAAAAGTCGCAGACGTGCGATTTTTATTCCAGCGCTTGCTTTCTACTTTATTTCCGATCCCCAAACTGTGTTTGATTGAGGTTTAAGTGATCGGCAGAGCTGAAGGCCTTAGGTGACAAGCTTAAATTTAAGAGTGGCGCCGAAACCATGGTGAAAGCTTGACTTGGACGTTTACTCCAGATTCACAACTACAATCCTGCTAGAAAAAGCAAACCTCACATCTTCAATACAGCTTCAATACAAGCCAGATCTCTGTCGTTTTTCTCTTATCTCCTGGCAAACTCGGGTATCTACTCTACGACTCTCCGTGAATGTACCCCTTACCTCAGCCACCACCTAAGGCTTCCAAAAACCACGTACCGGGCAAGAGCAGATGAACAACGATCGGCGATGACGTCGAATTCGCTTTCGCTTCCGTATGTCACTGTGATACACTACATGAAATAGCGCAAGCCCCTACCTCTATACCCCATGCCATTCCCTTGTCGGCCGAGATAGGAAAGAGTGTCACCCGGACGAGAACCGAGCGGCATCTGCCCGACGGTTGAATGGACAACTAGACTCCAACATCGCCAACAACGCCAGAGCACCGACCATTGACTACGGTGACATCTCCCCAGAACTAGGTCTGCCTGCCGGAGGAATGTCCCCGTTTGACAGCGACGAAAGCTCACGCCATGTCCGGCATGATTGCTAGCCCTGCACTCGCTAGGACCTGTCACGATCATGTCCTTAAGCGAGAAGCGAGAAACCACGCTCAAGCGGGCGTTACATCGCGACTCCACGAGCACATGGCATGACACCGTCGCCAGCCACCTCGTCACCCATCGAGATCTGTGTTTGGCGCCGCGAGCATGCGCCGACTCGGGACTCCAGTCCGGGGGCTACCGTGCGCCGCCGGTGATGGTTTGATGGTGCGTGGTGCGTGCGCTGCCCAACGTACGACTGATCTATCACTTCCCCGCTGGCCTCCAATATACCTGAGAGGTAGTAGCACCGACTAGGCGAGTTGAGAGGTGACCAGCTAACAGCAGGCTATGGAGTACGCCAGTTGTCAGAATGCGTGCCTGAGCTCTCGGCAACTAGCCAGGCGAGTTGGTTGACCGTGACATAGTCGTGACAGCGCCACAACCGGATCCTCCAACGGCGTTACGCGGAAGAGCGTCAATCTCCCGGGGACCCTTACTTCGACCTGAAAGGCGCCGGTTTTGAACGCGTTCGCGAGGATTGTGCGTTGCCATTCCAGTTGTAAACTATGCAAGCTGAATCAGACTTGGCAGTTACTAACTCAGGGACTTGGCTTTGATGATTCAGGATAGAGGTGTTAACCATCAACAATCGCGTTGAACTTTAACTTAGCTTTAGCTTCCCAGCTTGTCATGTCAGGGGTAACGGCTCAATCCCTTACCCCTCTCCGACGGTTCCTGGCGTTAGTCAACGCTTGTTGTGCCAGGTGAAGCCATCGAGACACCTCTTTGTCGCCGGGCGGTCGGCTAAGCATTGAGTAGTTTGTGCCCCGGACGCCTGCTAGATGCGTTGTCCAGCTACCGTCCATGTCACAGACGACGAACCCCTGCACTACCCTTGCCCCTACATGCAGACGGATCCCTGAACGCCACGAGGGAAAGATGACGCGTCAGGGGGCTGGTGTTGCTTCGCGGGATCTTGGCGCTGGGGGGGCGCCCAACGAGCACGCTCGAGTCCTGATAGACACGATTCGGGCAAGCTTCCGAGGAGGATTTGCGGCCGGCGGGCGATCTAGGAAACCGAGCGGTCGGGACCCTTAGCCAAGACGGGCGGCCCAGCTCGCCAGGGGTTCCTAGACCCTTAGCGACCGGGGGGGAGTCGGACCAGGAGCTCCGACAATGGTTGCTTCCATTGTCTCCAGAATCTTGGGACGGTCTCAACATCAGCTCAGTTCTGAGTTGCTGCAGGTTCACGGACTCTGCAAGAGGGGGTGCTGCAACGGTGACATCAGGAAACATGCAAGCCACGAACCAGAAATCCGGAGAACTTGACCTGTCACAACCGCCAGACGAGTCCAGAAGCATCTTCAACTGCCTGAACTGAGCGATGAGGTGGCCCGTTTCTGCAAGGTGGCACTCACAGTGTTGCCGAACTTGGCCATGTCCACCAGCATGCTGTCCCGTTACAGCTTCCTGCATGGCCCGAATGTCTGCGCCCATTCCTCCCTCGTCGTCAATGCGCTCTTCGAGACTTGTAGTGGGTTGCGCAGTCTCTGAAAATGACTCTCCACAACTGACAAATCTGCATAGGTGAGGAACCCCCTCACATTCCAGGAACCGCTCCGACTGAAGACGTAAGAGGCGTCGACGGGCTGGCTTAGCATTTGTTAGCAGAAAGAGGCGCTCGATAAGCGAGTAGCCGACGGCAAGACAGGGGCTATTGAGGCAGCGACGGTTCGCCTCCTCCCCGCGTCCAGTAAACTCGGCACGCAAGAGTCCGCTTGACTCAATGGCGAGATGTGAAATGGCACGTGTGTGAATGGACATGGACAAGTCCGCAGTTCCCACATCCCGAAAACGAGCCACAAGGGACTATCGAACTCATTCTAATCGTGTTCCTGTGGTGGTCGGCCGTACCTGACTCTGTGGGCCACCACATGGCGTCGAAGTCTGACTCTTGCGTGCGTGTGCGGGCGGTTCATGCACGGCACGGATGTCTCAGTTCAAAGAACGCGGTCCAGGCACAGGTGTGAGAGTGCGTGCATGCGAACGTCTCCTCCCACGGGGTTCAGAAGTACGTAGCGTGCTAGCTGCTGTCAACAGAACGCCATGTTGGGTGAGTGCCGGAGCGTCGGGGCAGATGCCAAGGACAGGCAAGGCTTCGGCAGGGCAGCGATAGGGCAGGCAAAAGTGGTGGGCAGTTTGATACGAGAGTCAAGTGAGACCTGGACAAGCATAGCGGCGCTCGATATGCAGGCTATCTGTATCAACCCTTCGTCCTGGGACCCTTTCGCCTCTCGCCAGCGCCGCAGAACCAGCAATTGGAGGGGAGTGTGCATCAGTAATGCTAGTCTGGATGAAAAAATTAGCGAAATTCCAAACAATTGCACCCACGCCCGCTGGCTGGGGAAGGGCCATCGAGGTTGGGCTAGGACTAACGGTCGATCTAGTGCAGCGACCCGAGCCGTAGCATAGCATAGCAGCATTCGAACGTTCTGTCCCCTTTTCTGCCACGCCCGTTGCATCCGGGACTCGCGCGGTTGGTCGAGGGAGGGCTGGCGAGTTGTCGGCCCCGGGGCGTCCGGGTCCCTGACGGTCCCTACCAGTCCCTACCAGTCCCTGGGCTAATGACCTCCGAGACTCACCGTCGGCGCCATCTCCGCCTCCGGTCGACGGGCGGTGGATCGCGGGCTGGTCCAGACCGCGAGGACCGCAAGGCCGGGTCCGCCCACGACTCGCGCAGGGCGATTGAGGCTCGGAACTAATCCCCAGCAGCACTGAAGAGCTGTCTGCCATCAGAGATCGAGATCGGTGACGCGAGCTATCCCAAGCCAGCCGTCCTCCGCATCGCCATACATAGCCCCCGTTCCACATGTCTGGGAACGCTGGACCCTCGATGTTAGAGTCGTTAGCTGGTGCTTAGCCCTCCAGTACGCCCTCACAGCTGCGCGACACCTGCTGAAGAGCTAGGTCCATCCCCAATCGGTAGCCTCTCCGGGGCACGCCCTCCCCAGTTGCAGCTAGGCACAACCAGAGTGCCGGGAGGGCGTCTGCGAGATTGAACGAACGGATCCCCTATCCGACATGGCCAGCCATCCCATCCCATCTTTGATGATGCTGTTGGCCCCTCAGGCGTGCGACGGCATCGCCGCTGCAAGACAGTGACATGGCGTCTCGCTTCCTGCATCCGCAAGACGTCGGGATCCTTCGAGAGTCCTTTTTCTCCTCCTGCGCTCGGACTGTCGCGATTCCCACGTGGAAGCGAGCCCTGCAAAGATGGAGAAGCGGCAGAAAAAACCTCGCGTGGGTTCAGCCCTTCATCGGGGAGCCGTCCTCGACTCCGACAATCTCGAGGCTGGGCGACTTTGCCATCCATGATTTGTCTTTGCGCATCCACGCTCCCGGGGATCTGGAACGCCAACCTGCATGGCGGCATGCTGCATGCTGCTCCTACAACCCTCATCCTTGCGCCGTCTGGGTGACATCGGAGAATACCCAGCCAGCCAGGGACGGAGTACCGCCGGCGAGGTCACAGTGCGTGAGGGCAAGGGCACAATGTTGCGCGCTTCGATAGTTGACGTCTCCCTGCAGGGGCCGGGCCTCACAAAGCTATTGTCGTGGGCGACGATTTGAGTTGCGACTTGTCAGGAAACATCAGCTGTTTCTGGACGAGCTCTGTTCTTCTTTGGGATGCGGCATTTGTTGGGTTCAGCTACTTCGGGTCAGTAGCTGTAGGAAACTTGAGTCTTGAAGATGACTTGTCGAATTGCATCAATTCCAAAGTCCGACTAAGGCACCTTGAGAGCCAGGGTGCGTTCTTCAACTGGAAAGAGCGTTGGCCGGCAGATGCCTGGTTGAGGGACCTGGAATGAGAGCAGGAAGGAACGTTCCTGCACGTACCTGCATGATGCAACTGCCGTGGGCCATGTGGAATTGGAAGCTTCCACGGAAATTTCGCTACCGAATTAGCCGTAATAACCGTATCAGCCTGAGCTTATACGAACTGTAGTCCGTAATGGACGGCGTCATCGTGCATCTCCGTAAAGAGGATGCAGAAGTTCAGTAACGAACGGATGAGAATGGGCATCAGCTCCGTAGTAAGGCCACCACGAAACACCACAAATGGTCGTCAGCCCGACGCTTCGCGTCGACTCTCCACCGGTTATATACTCGCACAGCGCGCTGATCGGCGCTTTGCAATATCTAAATCAGTACCACCACCGAAATCTCAAACCGTCCGTCGAAACGCGCCTCAGTTTGATTGCCATGCCGTGCCGTTTCCGCCAATCCGCGCCCGAGGATCGGCCCCCGGACAGGCCACCCCGGCCGCTGATCCCCGGCTACGGACCCTCGGCGACGGCGCCGACTGGAGCAAAAACTCACATCCGGCGTGCTGGACCTCCGTGGCACGCACGGCAAACGGATGTTTCGTGATGATGGAGATCCGGCACACTTGGGACACGATATAAAAGAACAATGTTTCGCTAGTAAATGTAGTCTTCGTTAGGATTCTTGTCCAAGGCAATCGTTTCGTTTCATTCAACTCACTTCCATTCGTTTACTATTCGTTTCACTTCTACCACTCGTTCAGCAACAGTTTGAAACTGTTCAGTCATTCGTATCTTACCTATCCTTACCATAAAACATACATATACTCCGTAGATATCCTTTGTATATCGCAGCCATGAAGTCCTTCATCGCGCTCCTCCCCCTCGTCGCCGCCTCTCCCGTCATCGTCAAGCGTGACGAATTCTGTGGCCAGTGGGACTCCGAGGTGTCGGGCACTTACACGGTCTACAACAACCTTTGGGGAGAGTCCTCCGCTACGTCTGGCTCGCAGTGCACCACCGATGATGGCCTTGCCAGCGACGGCTCCCTTAGCTGGTCCACCAGCTGGACCTGGGCTGGCGGCTCCTCCAGCGTCAAGTCCTTCGCCAATGTCGTCGTCGATAGCGACACTGGCGCGTTGAGCACCCTTTCCAGCATCCCCAGTGAATGGGCGTGGACGTAAGTAACCTTCGATATCAACAGACCAGATGCACTTGCTGACGTCTCTCAGTTACACTGGAAATGACATTGTCGCTGACGTCGCCTACGACATGTTCACCTCCTCCACCGCCTCTGGAACCTCTGAGTACGAGGTCATGATCTGGCTCGCAGCTCTCGGCGGCGCGGGTCCCATCTCGTCGACTGGCAGCGCTATTGCTACCGTCACGCTTGCAGGTTCTTCCTGGAACCTGTACGAGGGCCTCAACGGTGCCATGACCGTCTTCAGCTTCGTCGCTGCGGACACCGTCAGCGAGTTCTGCGGCGACATCATCGACTTCTTCGATTACTTGATCGACAACCAAGGCCTTCCGGACTCGCAGATCATCCAGACCGTTGGTGCTGGTACCGAGCCCTTCACTGGTTCCGATGCTGTCTTCACCACTTCGCGCTACACCGTTGAGGTTAACTTCTAAGCGGCACGTTAGCAGGACGTTGAAGGAGAACGACGGGTGTGTGTGTTTGGTACTGGGTATCAATGTTTTTATAAAATCCAAGGGCGCTGTGTCTCGCTTGGGTGCTATTCTGAGTATATATAAAATGATTCCGTGCGAAGAAGCCTCGCCGCTGTCAAATGCAAAAGCGGCCTGAATAACCCCAACGATTTACTCCATACTCCGTGCTGCAAACTCCACCGATAATTTCCCATTCCAGTACAAGTCAGGGTCAGATGACAGTATCCTTTCATTTGCCGACATGCGTTCGTATCTCGCCTTGCCTCTTTGTCGAAACAGTTTGATCTCTTTCAAAACATCCCTCATCTTATCAAGCTCGCCACGCTGCGGCACCTGTAACTCTCGCGGCATCACAGCGAGGTTCCACGCCGTGTGGCAGACGTAGGCATCCTCAAGCGCACCAGCAGCCACCTGACACGGTGTAACCGGTCCGATACTCTTGGGTATCTTTTGATAGATCAACCGCCGGTAATCCTGGAGAAAGGATGAGTCGCGGTCTGGTGGGACGTATCCCGTCCATAAAGGAGTCTTCACACCCGTTTTTGAGGTGTGAAACATTCCGTCTCGGTGCCACTCTCCGTCGCTCGGCATTGCGGGAGCCGATGTCGTGATTGGTAATGAACCGTTCTTCTCGTCATTGAAGAAGCTGAAGTCATCCCGTCCCGTGTTCATCAATTCCTCCGCGTCGAACTCATCCGCTGGCTCGGGTTCGCACACTAGGTGCAAATGTCTTAGACCCTTTAATACGGGAGGTGCTCGGCGGACCGCTCCCCGCTTCTCGAGCAGAATCGCTTGCTCTTGAACCGCCAGTAGTCTGAGGAATTGAATAAGTGCGTCAATCAACGGTCCAGAGGATCGGCACGGGACTCTTGTGAGAGTCAACGACGTCAGCCGTGGGTTCATGTCTGGAACAAACGCCCCAACATAGGCGTTTTTGGACCGCGACAAGATGGAGGTCTCGGCGAGATACAGTCGCGCTAAGGAAGAGACATCATTCATTTCCAGTGTGAGGATGTTCGTGACAACGGAGTGGTGTATCCTCAGCTCCCGAAGGTTGTCCGAGATGATAGGTCGGAACACATGTGCCGCACCCAAAAACCCATACAACTTTGTAGAGGGGGGCCAATATTTCTGGCGTAGTTCCGAGGAGGCGATGAAGGGTGTCGAGTCACACGCAAAGTACTCCAAGACACCGCCGGCCTTGATGATCAGGCTTTCGATTCCAACTGCAGAGAACGAGTTGTCCGATACATTTAGATGGGTGACTCCTAATGGTAAGTCCGGGAAATCTGTCGTAGACAGCATATCAGTCACCGCCGAAGGCGTATCTTGCCTGATGGGAGTTACTCCATCCTGCCGGTGTGGTTGTGATTGCATTTGTGAAGGTGATGGGTATGAGGGAGGCTCTGATAAGTAGCGCATAGGGTGGCTGAATGTTCCGCTCCAATGTGATTCCCGGAACTGATAATATCTCCCAGTTTCCCACATATCGCCGATGTCTCGGCAGAGGGTGACTCCTCCTTCAATATGGAAGCGAAATGTCGATCGAGTTCTAATAACCTCTTTCGGAGGTAGCAGTGTCAAGGCGGCTTTGTCTGTAAGCTTGTTGCCTGCAAGATCAAGGCTCCATAGTCGGTTCCTGTATTCCGACACCCAGAAGAGGTCCTTATCCGTGACTTCGCGGTTTCGGATCTTGAGGATCCTGAGTTTCTGTAACACTGGCGTTGGTTGTTGACTCAATGCCATAATAGAGCTAGGGACCCTAGAGATGTCAAGATAGACTAAGTTTCTCAAGTTTGTATTGCTAAAGAAATTCAGGGGTAAAGGGGTAGTGCATGACCGAAGACTCAGAAATTTCAGGGAAGGCTCGTGTGGCTGAGCTTGGTTGAGAAGGAGTTTCATGAAATCAATGTCGTGGCGTCCATCGAGAAATATGCAGGCGACGAACCCAAGTGTAGTAGCAATCGTTGAGATCAAGTCTGTCACGGAACTCTTCTCGTTGGTGAAGGATATCTTATATGGATCCTTTGCAAAATCCCGAAAGTCGAGCACAACGACCAACCGTCGGGTCCATTCTTCAAGAGTATGAACTTGAGAAGTGGCAAATCTTCGCAGCCAGGGGAGTTCTGATACATTCAAATCAGCATCGCGACCAAATATGGGGTCTGAAGGCCAGCTGGTTTGGGATGAGACTGACCATCTTCGGACTGTAAGCCAGTGAGCCTCAACGAATGGATCAGATTATACCATAGCAGTGGTGCAAACAACTTCCAGCAGTGCTTGTTCACTAAGCAGAGGGAGTAGTAATCATGGGGGTCGATATAGAGCCGAACAATCCGGAGCCAGTCCTTGTCGTGAGCCTCTGCATAGGACGGAGGAGCCCCGTTGCTGTCGTCGCTGTTCGACAGCCCTCTCGCTATCGTGCCCGACATGGCAAACAAGCAACGCAACGAACAGCTGCTAGCAGAGGCTTGGACGATCTCGCGGGCTCCCCCACCGTTCGCTGTCTAGTGCTCTGGCGATAAGCTGATACGCATGAAAGCGAAGGCTGGAGTCGTCGAGACGGTATTGACTGCTGGCGCGGGCGAGATGGGGTTCGGCATGGGGAGCGAGAGGGGCGGCGCCGGATGGTGACGCTGCCGGTGACCAGTGACCACCCAACGGATGGTCTCGACAGCTCCCGTCCAGGTCCGTCAGCGCTTACAGGCTCTTCGCGCGCGCGCACTGTCCGCTTTCCGACCTCCGATATCACCAGCGCGCCCCGAGGCTGAGGATAGGAGCAAACGTGCCGGGCGGGCTTTGTCCTGACTCCAGGCAAGTGTCAGGCACACGACGATGACGACTCGCGGGGTTCGAGTCGGGCGGACTGCGACAATAGACAGCTCGGCGTCCGCAGTGCCGGGCTCAGCGAGCGCTGGATCTGGGGGCTAAAGCCAGACACTGACACACTCATCCGAGCGAGTAAGAGGAGGGGGGGCTGAGGGCAAAGCCCCGGCCGTATTCAGCTGCGGCGAGGCGGATCGACAGTCCCGAACGAGTATAATGGAATGATCTTGTGATCAGAAAGAGAACATGGGCTGCTGCAGCTCGCCGAGCTTGTTGGGTGCGATGATGTTGGGACAGCAAAGATGATGAGATGTGATAGAATCCCAGGCGATCGGGATGGGATGGACGTCAACGGGAGTTGCTGCTGCAGGCCAACGTCAGGCAGAGCAGGCATTGCAAGCTTACCGTGCCTTAGGTGCTGATAGTGCAGGCGGGCAGGCTGCTGACAGAGCACCTAAGGCACACCTAAGGCAAGCACTTGGGCCTGCTAGCGGGGGAGGTGCAGCACCCGCGGACGGGCTACCAAAGGTACATGCAGCGCTGCGGCAGTGACGGGCCAATGGAAGCTCCGATCTCCAGCCCGCTCTACAGCCCGCACTCTCTCGTTCTTCCATTCCCGCCACCCGCACCAGCACCAGCACCAGCACCAACACCGCCGCCGAGGCCGCGCTACCAGCCGGCGGGCGTTGAGCGTAGCGGCAGCGGATGGAGACCGACAACTCCAGCACAGAACAGACTCTCTCTCTCTCACCAGGTCAGCCCGGTGAAGTCCCCAGGCGGGGGCGGGCGGTGGAGCGGCCCAGCTCGACCCTAGCACGGCGCCGCGGACGGCTCTTTGCACGGCGCGCGGCGCTGGACGGGCAACGGACGGCCTGGCCGAGCGAGGCGAATCGCACACTGAGCACGGCAATCATCGGTCGGGGGGCGCGGCGATTCGGTGCCGCAGCAGATGGTGTACACGAAACGAAACGCCAGAGATATCGGGTTGTGGGAGGAGATAGAGCCCTGCTTTGAGGGTATCTACACCTCACCCACGGTTTACGGGGTCCCGCGTATCTCACCCACGGAACGGCTTGTCAGTGCCACTTGCTGGCCTCTTAGCCTGCCTCTGCCGTGCCGGGACGGGCTGCTGGAGTCTTGTCTGTCGATCCTCTCGCCCAACTCCAGCTCGCCATGGCAAAACTCAAAGGCTGACCGTCCCGTCCTTTTGGGTCGGCCCAGCCGGGCTATTGTCGTCCCAAGAATCCTACATCTGACCTGTAACTCGGGACGGCATCCGTGCGCACTCGATAGATCTGCGGTTAAGCTGGCTGGTTGGTCGGGAGCAACTGGGTCGCCGCGTTAGCCTGTGGGAAAGCCGGGCTAATTTGCTTTTTATTGTCCGTCCTTTTTGCCTCGTTTTATCACGCAAGCAGAGCACAGCCCGGGAGGCTTCCTATTCATCCTTCATTCAAACGTTTTTGCCGTTCGTTACACAGACGCTCGAGCCAGCCTGCGAACAACACCAACAACGTCTAATTCAATACATCAACACCAAAAGCCACCAACAACGAACGTCCCCCCTCCACCAACTGCCAACATCCCGGCATCCGTCCTCAGCTGGGGGCAGCATCCGATCAAGATGTCTCTCATCAGCTGAATGTGGTCTCTTCTCTCGACAGTAATACGCGTCCAGACCTTTTAGGTACCAAACTCTCGCTCAGATCCTCTGGTCTGGTCTGGTCTGGGTCGCCGGCATCTTTGTCCATCGCCTCGGATCAGTCACATCTGACACCTGGGTCGAGTCGGGTTCAGTATCTGGCCATCTCTTGCTCCGCCCGTTCGTGTCCAGTCAGTGCCCGACAAAGCAAGCAGCTCGCCAGCAAAACCAAGGCAGATCATCTGCTGGCTCTGACGATGCCTGTTCTCCCCCCATCCCGACCTCCTGCGTTGCTGGGGCTCTTTTTTAGATCCCGAAAGGCTTCGGACTTGTCTCCTCCACCCGCTCATGCACTAGGCCTGACTCTCACCACTCAATCGCTCTCTTCTCCATGCATGCACTGTGCCGTACGCTCATCGGACTTCTCTGCTGCACAGCCAATTCGTAGAATAACAAGAATCCACCCATGGGCTGGGCTAAGACTCGCATCCTGGCCGCCTCTCAAGTCATTGCTTTTTCTCGTGACTCTTCCCGCTTTGAGAAAGCCTTCAAGCCGTCAGCCATCCGTCATAGATTCCACCGTCTGTGCGAGCAAGTGAAGCCAAAAGGGCTTCCTCCGAAACCCATGCTGGCTCCAGATCCGGTTTCTTTCTATACGGATTTCGCCGGACACAACAAAGAAAGAGAGATAAGCCCTCTCAGTATTGTCGTCTGCAGACAAACAATACATACCGTCTTTTCGTGCGGGGAAACCCATGAGTGTTCATCCCGGTCAGCCTACTGCATCCCGACGTCACAAGATGCGGTTCATCTCCCGCTCAATCGACCCCTACCATCCATCAGTTGCCATTGGTGATGTGATGCCTCTCCCGATGCAACATTTGCTTCTTCCAGCCCTAGTATCTGCACCGCAGGCCCCTCCCCCTCCTCATCGTCCAATGCAAGATTCCCAATCCTACCCTACCTTGCTTTTCTCAGTCCCCGCCCCAGAGCCACGGCCGAGCCCGTTCCCAGTGCAGCGGAAAGCTGCACCTCACAAAAAGCAATTCCCCTGGCCGGCGCACTTGGTCCTCCGTAAAGCCAAGGAGACCCGGCAAACAATCGCGCGCCAGAGGAGCAAAAGCACCTGTGAATTGCCTGATGTCTCGGAGCCCTTGACTCGCGGCTCCCCGGCCCCTCTCGCCTGCCCCCAGATCTAAGACATGGCAGCTCCTCCGTCCAGCTCTCGTCCCTGAGCCACCCTATGAACGAGCCCCGGACAGGCCATTCCCACATTCGTACTGTACCCATGTGTCTTGTCCATTCCTAAAGCTCGTAAGCGAGATGCAAGAGAGAGGAAGAGAGAGTGAGCTGATCCCAGCTGCGCGCGCTGGAGTGGCCTTCCCCCAACTGTCTGCCTCTGCCAACACCTACCTACCTGGTCGCTTGTCACACTCGCTCTCATGCTGGCACAAAAAGCACAAGTCATTTTCAAAAATCTCTCTTTTATCGCCCCTTGCCCCTCCGGGTATAGCTAAGTTAAGTCATATGCTAGATTACAAGATGATACTACAATACAGTAAAGTACTGGGTGTGTTTGCGCGTGTTTGCCACCCACAGAGTTCCATAGACACTGCTCTCTGCCAGTCCCCCCCGTATTCCCTGTCGTCCAATTCCCAATAATGTTCCCTCTTCTCCTTCTCTTGTGTGCCCAAAATCCATAGCAGAGAAAATTGCATAACGTTCGTCCTTCAGAAATACGTGATAATTCATGCTTCATTGACAAAAAGTGGTCGTCATCCACCCAAAAAGCCCCCCTGCTGCTCAAAGCGAGCCACCCCATCTCAACCAGCCTGTAGCTGGCGACAGAGAGAAAACAAGAAATAGAATGAGATGACTCGTCCAAATCAAGCCCTATGCTTCCGCACCATAAAAAATGTGACAGAAAAAAAAAGCGCCACCAACACCGTTGACCATGAATTTCGGCTCTTGGCAAATCATACCCCAAGAACCAACTGAGAAAAAAAACCTTGCTTCTTTTCCTGGCTGCAGTGTGCATGAGAGCCATCAGCCGTTGCGTCCACCTTGTCTCATCGCTTTCCGCCTCTTGCTCTCGTGTGCCAAGACCAAGCAACACTCAACAATGCCACTCCGGTTGTGATTGCAGGATTACGTCTTTTTTGGTCTTTTGCCTCATCTTTGCTTTTTCCCGTCTCCCGCCAGGAGCGATTGAAAATGTGGCGGTCGAGTCTCGTCTCTAGTTGAGACGGCCGGCGTAGGTGAGGTGCTGCGTGTCTCAACTCACATCCTTGACTCGTAGCGGCCACCCCACTCTCCCGCATCAAGATGTGAGGCATCACACCCCAATCAGCGCTCAAGCACCAGAGTCAGGAAGATCGGTGAGAGATTGATGAGTGATCAATACTCCATGCCCCGCTTCTCAGCTACCTTGGCCTTGGAGGGTGCTCGTCGCTTGCGGCTGCGCTCCTCTTGCTCAATGACAGGCACCGCAGCAGGGATGAACTCAACACCACGGTTGCGGCTGTTGGGCCGAGCGTGCAACTTGCGGTGGTTGTTGAGGTTGTCCTGGCGGTTGAACTGGTCCTTGCCGCAGAACTCACATGAGAAGCGGTTGGGGCCCTCGCCGTGGAAACTGCAAGAAGAGGTGTGAGACACGCATATTGTTGAGTGGCGATCATGGAATAGACTTACGTTTGCTTGTGACGCTTGAGATGCTCGTTGCGTCGGAAGGCCTTGTGGCAGCCAGGGTAGTCACACTTGCACATGGCGCGGCGGACGACGTCCACGGGAGCCGACTCAGGCTTGTCGGATCGCTTCCTTGAGGCTCGGATCTGGGCTCGCTGGAGCTCGCTGGTCTTGCGCTGGATCTCATGCACGTGCATCATCTTGCGCTGGGCCCGCATGCGTCCGGGTGAGGGAGGCTCATGCAGGGTGTAGCGAGCAATGGGGGACTGTGAGTGGCGGTCAAGATCGAGGATCTCGAAGTCGCTGGGTAGTTGCTGCTTGTTGGGGAAGAAGGAGATGGGGCTGTCGTTGGCACAAGACCATGATGATGAGGTATCAGCACCCTCGGAGCAGCCAGACAGGCTCTGGGTAGGAGTCATCATGAATGAGGTGGGACCGACGACCTCAGGCGAGATACCGTACATGCCAAACGAGGTAGAGGGGGTCAATGAGCCCATAGAGGCGTGGTGGTGTGCCATGTTCATCTCCATCATGTGGTCGTAGTCAAATCCCATTCCCTCCCGCTTCATGGGTGTGTTTGGTAGGGTATCGTGGAAGGACATGTGCTCAGGCTCTGCCTTGACAGGGCCAAACATGTACTTGCCCATCGTGGGAGGAGTCAACTCAGGTCTGTGCGGGCCGTGGTAGCCATCAAAGTCCATGGAGAGCTCATGCGGCGTCGATCGTCGAGAAGTAGGAGTGAAGGGATCGTAGGCGGAAGAGGCAGAAGAGAAGCTTGTTGAGGTAGACGGGCAGGACATGGGCTGGCTGCACATGCTGAAGCTGTCGTCCATGTCGAACCGGAAGTCCGACTCAAACTGAAGAGCCATTGTGAAGAAGAGGTTGAGGATAGTAGGATGGCAAGTAAGAATGAAAAGGAGGATATGGAATAAGGCTTGACGGTTCTATTCGAACAACGACAAGATGATAATGTGGATGTGTGTCCGTGTGTGTATGAAAGGGTAGAGAAGCCTCGTCAAAGCAGTACACTCATGGAGAAGTGTTGCAAGGTGAGGAGGGTCTGTGGTTCTTGTCGGGAATGCTTTTTATTCAAGAGGAGGACACCCCTTGAAGATATAACGACGAGGTGGAATGAGCAGTGGAGGAAGTCGGCGAGTGTGCTGAGACATCAAAGGTGCAGATCAACCCCCAGTAGATCGTGAGAATGATGGTGCTCATATAAAGGGACCGAGAGACAAGAGGTGTGGTCCAGGTTCAAGCGTGGAATGGAGTCGATGGAGCAATGGCGACCGATCGAGATGGGGTCCGACAGGCAGGGCGGGAGAGGCTGGACTCCACATGGTGGGCTATTATGGCTCGCATAGTCTGGATGTTTTGGATGGGTTGATAGTAGTCGCCGTCTTGTTTCGCAGTGCCCTCGACCCTCGACACCACCACCATCAATGACACTGGCAGATCAGCCACAACTAGCCGATACAATAGAACAGAGCCGGTGCTCAGACCATAAGATGAACTCGACCACTGGACTCGAAGACGACGACGGTGGACGCTGGTGACAAGTCAGGTGGCTGCAGAGCAAAAGAGCGAACAAAGGGCCATGGAGAGGTAGGTTGAGCCACAGATACCTAGTCGCCAGTGCTCCCCAGCCAGCTAAGGTACGGACGGATGCCGTTGGTCCAGCCAAAGCTTACTGCCACACCTTACCGGCCGCCGCTGTTGCGGGCCCTGAACCTGGCAGCAGATCCGGCCTGCCGACAATGGGGAGGGGATCTTGGCTCTTGTTTGCTTGGGGGAGGGGTGTTGGTCGATGGTGGACATGGGACATGGAGGAGGAGGAGGACGGGGGAGGGTGAGGGGAGGGGGTGCGGCAGGCTTCGTCCACGCCGGACATCTAAGGCTCAGCAACAGCCTGCGCCATGACCTCCCACTTGGGGGGAGTGAGGTTGGAGACCGGGGGGGTATGGGAGTGTGCAGCATCTGGGGAGCAAGACGGCCTCCCGCCTCAAAAGCACGAAGCCAGATCGGGTCCCTGCATGAACAGGGACCCCTGGGGTGGTTGACCAGATCTGACGCAAGCCTCGACCATCGGACACGCCCCCCTCCCCTGTCACCAACCTGGCCCCAAGGTGGGACGAACGAACCCATGGAGCGAGTGCAAGTGCGCATATCAGCTGTAAGAGAGAACTGACAGAATCAAAGGCAACGAAGGCCTTTCTTTCGGAGTGTGGGAGGCAGATCGGCCAGGCCCTGCTAGTATACTCGCCTCCAGTTGCAATGTATCGTGGTGCCTGCGGCCGGTGGAATGGCAGAGGGCCTGGAATGGATCGTGAAGCGAAAATTACCGTCCAAAACACCGTCTGGGTGAGACAGACCATCTCGCCGAGAGGACCCGAACAGCTGCAAGCTGGGCTTCATCCAAAGTCCAGAGGCACTGCCTGAGCTGGAGGATGCATTGTCTCTCAGAGCAGTGAAGATGTGGAGCGTGCTGCGGAGGAGGATGCAAAAGGTCACAATCTGGCCCTGACTAGCAGAAGGCAAAAGAGGGTGGTGGTGTTTGGGCCTTGCGCAGGTCTCACCCAGACAGGCACACCGCGCGCACCGTAAAAGATACGAATACAGTGCAGGTACTCTAGAGGCTGCGGAGAGTTTAATCAGGTCGCGCGTCCGGTTGGCTGTTCGAGATCGCGTCAGCTCTGGGACGTGTCGACGCCAGTGTTCCTTCTGGGCCGTAAAGAGGCACCTCAGCATCCCAATTGAGCTTCTCCGGAAGGGAGAGTCAGGAACCATCTAAGGCAGGGCAGCTTTACCCCTGTTCCGTCTCGTTGTCGATGGTTCACCAGAGTCCTAAAGTGCGTGCATTGCAGAGTCGCACATTGTCGGACCGGTCTGGTGAGTTTCCGTGATGTCATGCGTCCATTGTGCCATAGTTCAACCTAATCGTAAGGTGAGCCATTGACGGGCGTCAGATTGGGCATGCCGTTGTGGTACTACCACATGACTTGCAAGGTTATCAATGGCGCGGTATTCATAGAGTTGGGTTAATCAACGGCCGCCTGGACGACACCAAAGAGGCCCTGGGCGGGAGGTTGTGGGGGAGAACAATACTCTACCCGGCCTATTGAGAGCTTGTGACATTGATTGTCATCCCGATATGGAGCGTTCTGCTAACGGCCGGAGCCTCACGCACGGGTCTCTCCTGGTCCCTGCCCCTGGGGTCCTGGGGCCGCCACCTCGAGTTTAGTCTGAAAGGCAATCGGAGAGACAGCAAACCTTGTGATGGGGGATCTTTGACCTTGGGAACTCCTATTGACAGACAAAGACGGCGTCCCCCTGAACAGGCCGAAAAGAGAAATGGATGGATGAATCTCCGGAGCTGGCCAGACCAAACGAAGGATGGGAGGTGTCACACGAAACGTGAGCGCAGGGCAGCTTCTCAATCGCCAAGCCGGCGTTGGCGAAGCGCTCGTTGGTTCCTGGATCCGTCACGAAAGTCTGGTCTGAGTCGTCCCCAGTCCGCTTCGATGGCGAAATGGTGCCCTGACGATGGGAGCTGATGCTGCATGTCTTTCCCGTCAAAGGGTGAAGGACGCTGGCGCACGCGATAGTGTCAACCCCGTATCGCGATGGATCTGATCTCGGATAACGCTCGTGAGTATTGAAGTTTAAAAGACGCTCGGCGGCAAGGGTGAAGGCGAAGCAGTTTGGAGTGCCCGCAGTAAGGCACCGGACTGTCGACCTACCTTGGCCTTATCCTGCCCCCTTAGCTATGTGTGTCGCCCTCGAGCGCGTTCCCAAGCGATATCTGGAGCTAACGCGAGGCTCTTCAGAGACGTGCGGCGTAGTAGCAATTAAACAAGACAGTCATGAATCGTGATGGTGATAGGCAAGGCCGCGGGCTTTACCAGACGCCGTCCCGGTCGATCTGGGGCCGCATCGCCCACTGGGGCTGAGACAGGGAGAGCCTCGAGCAGCAAATAGGGTCTTGCGGCTGCTGGCACTGTGTCGTGGCATGGCGCACTGGGTGCTGGAAAGGCTGCTGCTGGCGGCTTACGGAGGAGAAGGCTGTTCGTATGAGTGCAAGACACAGAAGGCTGTGAGGGGAGAAGAGAGGAAACCTCCGCGTAAACTCCGCTCCGTTGCCTTGCAGCAGCTGAACCTGAGGCACCAATCCCGATTGGCAGGCAATACGGCAGGTACGGATATGCTGTGCCTGCCACTAACCGCAAGGCCGAAGTAGCCTCGCATCTAGCATTTTTTTTCTTCGATCCTCGTTCTCGCCCTGACACGCACACATGTCGGCACCGAACCCTTTGACTCGTCGCCTTTTCGCCGCTACAGGTCCAGACTGCTCGTGGGTTAGAGAGTCTTGTTGGCGCTGGTGTTGAAAACCAACTGAAGCACTGCTAGTCCGCCTGTTGATCCATATCGAACTGTCACTCAATGCCATCGTCGTTCGCCCGCTCGTCATTCCCGGACAGTCACGACCACGTTAGGTAACGGCGTTCTATCCCCTGAGGGCTAGCATGCTCCTCGTGGGAGGCGATTCCAGTGGCTAGAGCTGCTGGCAGTCTCCGTTTGGAGCAACTGGAATCCATCTATGACATGCCCGCTAGAGGTAGCGGATCGACTACTCATGTACGGAGTACTTGGTCAGAGGTACTATCCGCCGCCGTCTGGACGACAACCTCTGCCTCGCGGAGCATCTGTGATACCGATCGAAGGGGTATTTGGGCAAGCTAGCCTCCGTGCGAGTTCCCCATGGATCCCGAAGCCCAGAGCCTCTCCCACCCGCGCGGCGAGGCCGCTTCGATTCGCTGTGGCCCGGGAGAGTAACCCGCCCACCCGTCCGCTGAGCTACCAGCCTCCGGCCGTGGTTTTCAGAGGTCCCTAGAGACCCCCTAAGGTCCCTGTTCCTTGTCCCGTCCCCTGCGGCCACGAGTGAACTGGGTTTGCTTATTTGCCAGATGCTCCAAGCTCGCTCGCTCCCGAGTGCCAGCAGGGCCCTGGACAAGCATGCAGGCAAGCCACAGAGGGCAGATCCCGCGACGGCTCGTGGTCAAACCACCTGATGTCATCATCGGCCCTGATACTGCAACCCGTCTCACCGTCCAGCTCTCTCGCTTGAGCGATCTTCGCTGCTCTCTTGTGACTGTCACATATGATAGGACTAGTCGAGGCATTGGCAGCTGGACGTCCACACCACCACAACACGCAAACCCCGATGAGCCTAAACCCCGCTTTCCAGCTCGACAGTGTGAGTGACGAAGCCCTTCGGTCCAAATCTGGTTGACTTTTCGTTCACCAAGACACTACCGAGGACTCGACTCTCTCAACCAGAGTAGTCGTAGGTGATCTATCACATCCCGCTATGATAGCTCCAGTCGAGTAATCAGACAGTCCTGGCTCCTCTTAGCACAGGTTCGCTCTAAACGTCCAGGCTAGCGCCGTTCGGATGGACAGGGGTTCGCGATTGAGGAAGATCGAGGGTCCCCATCCATCTTGGCTTGGCCCCTCAGGGGTGAACCGAAATGGACCGACCCGACTCAACTGAACTGAACTGAACTGGACCGGACTGGCCTGAGCTGGACGGGACTCAACTCGCCCGTCACCCACATCGGCTTGCGTCTCTTGGGGTCTGGGGTCCATCCCGTCAGGGCACATCTCCATCGGACGGACACACTTTCTTCAACCATGGTCCCATCGTCAACCGGGCAATAGTAATCTCTTTCTCCTCACTTTCAGACCACCTGGTGTTAGTTAACCACGCAATCTCGATGATAACCTCTCCCTCGCTCAAACGCGTTCTGCCCTGCCGACGAAGCTCAATGCCCAAAGAGGGCCATTGCCAATTATTGCTTCCTCCCTCAATCCGAAAAGCTTCGGTTCCTGGCCATTACTATGTTCAGTACAGGTTATGCAGCTAAGCCTCCCTCATGCATTTCAGTCTAGCCACCAATTTCCTCCGGTTTCCTCATTTGGTACATCCCAGAGTTTCCCTCTTTCCCACTGCGGCTTTATCGGGCTTGTCCTCGACGGCGGGCTTGGAGCAAACCTGAGGAGAGGAATAACGCAGTCTGACTGGTGCTTTCAAGTTCCAGGCAGTCCTCAAGTGCTCACTAAGACTTTTACTACTGTACGTGCTCCATAACAAGAGCTTTTACGTTGAAGTGGCTACATCCCTGTGGGCTTCTTGGCTCTGCTGCAAGATGCCGCCGGCAAGAGAGCACCGTATTGTACGGTCTTGACACCTGTTCAACCCGTTCGGCTTCTTACTCCTCTTACTCAACAATGCAAGAGGCTTGGTCTAGCCTCCAGCGAGGGGCTCCGGTTGGGTCTCGAGGCCTCGTTCGGACTTGTCAAGCCTCTGAAAGATTAGACAACGACCAGCATCCCCAATCTGGCATTCGGCAGCGTCTGCTGGGCGTTGACTTTACTCGTCTCGTCTTGCCTCGCCCAGTTTGCATTCGTGGCTCTCCACTCGTCCACAACGGCCAACTACTGCGATCTACCTTCGAACCCCGAGCCCCTGGTCAGTTGCCATGCCTGTGCCTGATCTGGCTCGCTCGAGGACGTAAACGGGCGCGTCAAGAGATCGTCCTCTGTCAAATCTGGCAGATTCTGGGGACCCTACTGTGAGTATGCGCGCCGCGTCGTAGTGATCGCCCGTGCCGTTGGGTCTCCGTTAAGCCCCTCGCCAAGGGGAATAATGCGGAGGAGAAGCCCCGAATGCAACGCTGTATCGTGCAGCTCCTTTGGGGGAATGCCGCGTCGAGCTTAAATGGACAGTGAGCACAGGCAATCAGAATGTTGGCACCTCCGTGAAGGTCTTCATCGACCCCGTGGCCTCAAGGCCTGAGTCCTGTACGTCATTGTGACTGTGTTCCAAAAGCAAAGGGCAAAAGTAATTATCTCTGTAGTCCCCATCGTCTTTGTCTCGTGTCTAGCTGCCCACGGATGTCTGAGTATCCTGGGGCATTTTGTCCGGAGCAGCCAATGAGGCATTTCACTCCGCGCAGACAATGGCAGATCTCTTCTTGATGTGATAATTGATATCTTTGTGTTCGGCGTTCCATGTGATTTGTCTCAAGTTGTCCTCTTATTGACCCAACAACCGCCATGATCGTCCTCATGGTCCCTTGGTGCACGTCCGTTGAACGGATCCGAGAACTCGGCGTTGGACTTATCGAACTCTCATAATCAGGGATAGTATTCAGGCTGAAAGAGGACCCCTAAGTGAAGATCCCGATTAATACCCTGAAACTAGTTTGTCTGGGACCTGCATCTGGTGTAAACTTTCACTCATGATCTGATCCGGTAGTGGTTGAGATGCCCCTCTATTCTGTAGGGTAACCAGCTGAACCCGGTGATCGTCGTAACCGGCGCCATGGCACAAGCATGTTCCCCAGCATGCGTTATCAAGCAAGATCAGGCCATGTGAAATGCCGTAGTAGCTTGAAGTTATACACGGCTTGATCCCGGGGTTCCTAGTTTCCCGCATGGCGGGGATCGCTCTCACAACCTCCCAATCGCATCAAAAGACCATCAAACTCTATGTCGGGTTATCTCAAGCGAGGTCGCGTCTCCATCCGATTGCGAAGCTAGCATGGGGAAGCTGGAGACGGAAATGCCTCGGTAACTCCGTGAACCAGAGCCAAACATATCTTAGTAAGTCGAGGCGAGCGGCTGATTTGGAGGTGGTTTGTTTATCGTGGGAAGCCTGGGAGTCATAATCATCACGTTGCGATAATACCTTGTATATGAGGGCAGCCAAACACTCCAGGGTGGTAGAATTGGCTATCAATATAATGGAAAAGATTCAAGGAGCTCATAGAAGACAGCGAGGCGGAAGATAAATATATCACAGCCACTCATCATTCGTCCGGAAGATACCTCTTATATCCGTCAAGCTGAAGCTATTCTCAATCTTGATTTTTCCTCAAAGCTTGTCACTCCGACTACATCATGTACGCCATCTCGACCGCTGTCTCCTCTTGCCAGAGACCATACCATAATAGAACCACAACTGAGTGCCTCTCCGGCGTTGACTGTTCAGTAAAGAAAGGCAAGAGCGTCGCAAGTCGAGGCAATCGGACGAGGCGTGTCTCGACTCAAATCACATAGGTTCTTGGTCCTCATTAAGTTGAGGCGGCCGTGTAGTTCGTCTCGTTGTAATTAATACCGGAGACAGCATGTTAGGTCCTATTTCACTTAGAATCTAGGCGGCGGCAAGTTCAGGGGGGCATCGTGGGCCGTCCATTCGCCGAGCAGCGACACCCGCGTTGACAACCAAAACGGCTGGCCACCTCAAAGTGATACGATTTTGAGGTTGCGTGAAGCCATCAACCGTCTCAAAAGAGCAGGACCTCCTGGCTATGTACGTGAAGGATTGTAGAGGACGGATATAGCGTTTAAGGACACCTGGGCTAGTAAGCCTCCTTTTTATCGTAACCACCAGCGGTACCCAATCTCTACATTCTTTGAAAATATTGACTCCACTTCGCCCTTTGGATGAATCTCTGGATGACTGTCCCAAAGTCTCCAAGCATTTCTTCATTATCACCGGATCCACCAGTTCCTTGCGCGATGCCTCCCAGCATTCCGCTCCACCTCTTTCTGCGGATCAGAAACTCAGCCCCCCCGGTAGAGCTGAAGCTGAACAAGAGACTAGAGGCTTGTCAGGATGGCAACGGCTGCTCCGAGCCGCTCCTGGCGACACGGCACGGCATTGCCCCTGCGGCCCTTCGGGCCCATTACCACGGTTCGTACGATCGATCTGGGGTACGCTATGGATGCGTGCTGCTTCCGGGGGCCTCCACGATGGGAACTGGAGCTAGAAGTAGATTTCCGCGCGGCCAGAGCTGTTTTCCGAGGGCCCTGTCCCGGTGAAGGCCTCTGAGTGGCACGGTAGGCCCTGAGCAACGCCGAAACCTCCACGATATGCCTCAACCGACGAAAGGTATCGCGACACTGAGCACTGTGATGCCGACGAAGGCTGCGTGAAGGATGCCATCAAGTCTATGTGATAAATACCATCTCGGCATCAGCTTGATATCCGGACAGCCCGGCCAGTATGCGTGCGTGATAAAATAACGCTCATACCGGGCCCATGGCACCGGGAAAAGCCAAACTACACAGACCTGGACCAAGATTGGATCAGATGGACATGGCCTATTGCTCACTCACTGCATGAACGTTAGCCCTGTAACAGGGTCTCTATTCGCTAAAATTGACTCTTTGTTGCCCCAAGGAGCATAGCCATTGTGTCGGGCCAGGGTTGACCAGATAGCGCTCTTAGTTCGGCGAAGATGTTCGTTCACAACGGCGCAGCTGAAATGAGAACAACAGGGTATCAATAGACGTCGTAAATGCTCATTTACGCGTATATGACCTATGTGATTTGCGGCAAGATTAAATGTTCTATTGCATAAGATACGTTGGATATTCGCTTTTTTTTAAGGGGTTAATCCATGATAGCCTCTTCAGCCGCTAAGCTTTCGTCCTCCGCCTCTTGCAGAACTTCATCCATCTCCGCCTCAGTTGCCTCCAAACCCTCCGAGCTCATGAGTTTGTTGTCCTTGTCCTCGGCTAAAAAAAAAAAAAAAATAGTGTTAGTCGGGTCCTGTAGTATTTGTTGGGAAGCTGTGGCAAAACTTACTTCGAGCTTCGACAAGCAGATTCTCCTGCACCTCGCAATCAGTCAGGACGGACCCAGCCCCAATCACACATCGTTTTCCCAGTATACAACGAGTCAGTTTGCAACCCTTGCCAACCACAACACCTTCCATCAGGAGACACTGAGAGAGCTTGGCGCCCTCATTTATCTGAGAGTTCGCACCAACCACGCACTCTTTGATGGAAGTCTTCTCCTCGACAGTGACGTTCTCTGCGATAAGGCTGTCCTGCTTCGTAATCGTAGTACGAGGCTTGACACCTTCAGGGTACGCCACTTTCTTTGCGTGGGCATACGGCGAAGAGGGTTCGCCGCCAGTCTCCTCCAGTGACGGCAGCTTGGCAAGATGCAACGACACAGCCAACAGGATCTGTGCTGTATCAACGCGTCGGATGAGTGGCGTCTTTTCCGGAGATGGGTGAATATAAGCAAGGATTTGTGGCACCTCAAAATCGGATGCACCCTTAGAAGTATCGTTTCCCGTTGAAGCACGCAAGTCCGACACCTGTACCGTCGGAGCGTTCGAGCCAGCCTTTGCGCCCTCTGCTGAGCCCGTAGCCGAGCTTGACTCCTGCGGTGATGATGATTCGCCGCCCGTAGTAGATTCGACATCATCGTCGACGCGATCCAGACCACAGACTGACCGCATCTGCAGCTTCTCCGCCAGTCCCGATTGCCAGCCCGCCTTAGCCCACCACCCGATCACATCCTCACCTATACTCTCCATGCGCTCATTCTCTTTGATGAAGTCCAGAATCCAACGAGGAAAGATGTAGATATGGGCGTCTCGGTGGTTGGTTAGCATCCGAATGCGAGGATGTGCCCTCAGCAGGCCATGACGTATCGGGAAGCCTTTGCGCTCGTCTGTGAGATCGTTCAGGGAATCTGTCGGCATAGAATAGACTAGCTTAGAGAGACTGGAGAACAGGGAGCCTTTGGAAGGGGCAATTGTCGGCTTGTCGGGTGTGGCCGTGGCAATGAAGTCGGTGTTCTCCCCCTTTACCGGAGCGACGGTCTTAGTATTGTAAAACACACCAAGACCTCCGCTGTGCAGTGATCGATGGCCGTTGGAGAGCCTGGAGGTCCCAAGAAGGTCTGTGAGACTAGCTGACTTCACCATCCATGCTTGCACCAGCTTCTCTCCCCCAAGTTCGCAGACCAAGTCGCATGGGAGGACAATGAAGTCACCAGTGATGAGTTCTCGAACCTCAGGGAGTCGCAAGATCTCCGCTGTTCCAGTATTCTGGTCCAGGCCTGCTGGAGCTAGGATATCAGGACGCGGCAGTGGCAGCGAAGTAAGAAATATGTTTGTGTTTAGAGCAGTTGTGATGGCCTGCGATGCCGACGGAGGACATATGAGAGTTATGCCTGTTCCCGTCAGCCTCTTATTGTTCACATCGGGCGAAAGGTCGAAACGAAAGATTCCCCGTTGGAAAATACCCAGGTGTAAAGAAGCCGAGGAGAAGCGGATTTGTCGAAGTCTTGCATTTCAACAGATGCATCTCACTCAAGCGCACCTTAGGGTAAGGGTACTATACGACTCGGGAGTAACATACCTGTGATTCCCATCCGATAGCAAAAGTCAATAGGATACCACACCATAGGACGGTTTGCGATCGGAAGCAGAGCCTTGGGGTTCTCATCGGGGTTTGAGGTGAAGGTTGGGAACGAGGAACCCGGACCGCACAGGATGATGGCCTGAAGCCCTGTCGCGGGCATGTTGACGGCGTGGGGCATGATGCTGAGAGTTGCCGAGGTCGGCGGGCGGAAATATGAAGCCCCAAAGGGAAGGCTTTGTCGGAATATCCGAACAAGGCAGTGGAACGAGGGTTTGTAGTCCGATAGAGGGGTGTTGCTTCAACCTTAGTGGTTGCTGAATCTTTATATGCGAAGAGTCACACATGAGCTCCAACGGCTCTGACCGTGTCAAAAAAAGATGGCTGCCCCACGTGTGGCTGATGCGTGGTCGCGGGGCTCACTCACAAGCCACAGCTTGCGACGCTGACTAAGGCATCCCGCAGTTCACGTGCAGCTGCGCCTCGGCACGGATATAGGATGTTCCCGTATGAGACCCCTGTCACCTGGCCCCTGAAATGGCATCGGACCTCGGGACCAGCGGTGGGTTGCTGGGGGATGACACCTCAGCTCCACCTTGTTGTTGATGTTCAGTGATAACCAGCCACCGGCTCGTCCCAAGCTAATGAGGAGCTGATCCAGCCTCCAGCCACAGACAGGTTTCTCTCTTCAACAAGCGACGCTGCACGGCCCGACGACGACGACGACGACGACGACGACGTGTCGCGAAGAACCATCGCCAGCTTCAGTCACATACGGCCGGGTCTGTCATCAGTCTGACGAGGCTGCCCGCCTTTCCGCCTAAGGCACAACACCCGTCCACCCAGCAATGCGACAACCCGCCGTGTAAATGTCCGACCGATACGACCGCGGTTCGTCGCGCTCGCGACATGGAGTTTGGAGTCACTGGGTGCCGCTGGCCGTGACGGTCACGGTTGCCACGGTTGGCCTGGCCGCCTGGGTTTGGAGCCAGCGAGACAAGGAGGACGAAGAGGTCGAGCACGAGCCGGACCTGGACTACGAGAACGCCGACTATGGCGACAACCCTCCGTACGGGGCGTCGAGAGACCCCAAACTGCCCGAGAAACCGCCGCGACCTGATACCGAGAGCCATGGGCTCGCCCCCGGGGAGGAAGACACGCTCGGAACTGGCTGGGGCTCGCGCATGACAGGAGCGCTCCGACGAACGCCTAGCCCGCAGCAGTTCTTCGACTCTACTGGAAAGACAATCACGGCTGGCGTTGCCGCCGCCAGTGCAGCCATGGGTAAAGCCCTAGCTTCAATCCGAGAGGAGGATAAGAGTCCGTACGGCGAGAGTAACCCTTGGTCTGAAGAAGCAGAAAAGAAGGAACGCAGCCCCGGCCCCGCGACGGCGACGAGCAACAGTAGCCGAAGACGCAAGACTGTCGCGATCGTTGTCTCTGCAGACTCCCCCGCTGCGCAGATCGAAGAGGACGCCTTCCACCAGCACGCCGTAAGTACAACCGCCAGCTTGCAACGCGAACCGCACTGACAGCCGTGGAATAGTCAATCCTGTCCCATATTCCCCGTCACAATGATTTCTCCAAGATCAAACTATTCGTTCTGATCTATGCCCCCGGTCTAAAGGATACTGCAATGGATACTGCTACGAGTAACCTGCCGCCTCCTTCGCTGAGCTCTTCATTTTCTAACATTGGACACGATCAAGTGCAAACCCCTGGCGAAGAGTCCAAGAGCCCCATGTAAAAAGCCCGTCCTAGTTCCTGTGGCGCTTGCTAAAATCTCCTAGGTCGTCGAACCCTGCATTCAACGCGATTTATTCGGAGGCCCTGGCATTGGTTGAGAAGGAGACCATGGTGCTCCCGTTCACGACCCCTAACGGCCATGTCCATATTCTGCGCCACTTGCAGCCCGAGGTCATCTACCTCCAGGAATCCCTTTCGGGAGAGAATGGAAGCATCATCACCAACCTCCAGACCTGGCTTCGTCATGACGTCATCTTGGTTGTCGGCGCTGATAATGGCTCCGGAGGCTTAGCTGACAGTGAGTCGGAAGCCGAGAGATCTGCAAAGAGCGAGCAATGGTGGCAGCGTCCTGAGCGTGTTGGCCGCGGGCGTGGAGTTGTGGTGGTTGATGGCATGAGGGTTAACGATGATTGGGCGCGCCGAGTCCAGGGGCAGGAATAGGGAACGGGACGGCATGCGATGAACCGGCGGAAGATACCTTGCAAATTTTGGGTTCGTACATGAGGACACGTAGTGAATACTGGCTATTTAGGATACTTTACTGTGAATATGAATTTTTGAACTGTCCAAATGCGAGTTCCCCAGTTTCATCATCCGTCAGAGCCCGGCAGCGGAGTGCTGGGACCTTGGGACCGGGTCACGTGATTTCTGACATAGCGTTCACTCCGGTCAGTCCAACGGCAACCCGTGATGCGGCGACTCAAAGGGTAGACCTCGACCTGAACGTCAACCTCACGCTTCCCCCGCCCGTCGACAATCCCGGAATCGCCTGCGCCCCCGCGTTTCGCATCGCTCCCACAAGTCCATGGATCATTTCTATTATCATTAGCCCCCGAACCGCCGGACGATCTGACGTCCGGGCTCAACCGAGTCGGCCCTCTCCGCATACATACGCATAACCGCAAGCGACCCGCGACTCCAACGTCAACTCAACACCAAACCCAAACCCAACCTCCGCGCGGCGCCATTGCGAAACCGACATCGATGTTTGCGCCACAGCGTGATCTCTTCATCGCAGCATAGAGACCCGCGGAGAGAGCGCCCTAGTATAGATATACCCCTGCTGCCCGCCCGGCGCAGCGCGACTTCGATATCATGGCGCCCGTCGTCGGCCCCGTCGTCTCCCACAGCGTGGGCGGCAAAGTCAAGCGTCCCATCCCGCCCGGCATCCAGACCAACGGAGCCGTGCAATCCTCCAAGTCATCGCCGTCGCCGTCAATGTCGGCCAAGAAGCCGCCCTCGAGCGCGAAACAACCGCCCCATTCCGCCAGTGAACGCTCCATCACCGCGTCCACCGTCCGGCCCGTCAACCGAGCTCGTAGGGAGAGCTCAATGCAAGGGCTCGGAAGGAACTCGCGGAATAGCATTGGCCTTCGCTCCGCGTCCCTGGCTCTCGATACCGCGGCTCACAACGAGCCGCCACCTTATGGTACTGCTTACTGAGGCCCATTGGTCGTGCTCACTCTAACATGGAACTAGTCGTCACCGATCGATATGTCCTCAAGAAACATGCCGGCCGCCCTCCCTCACTCGTTGTGCACATGCACCCTAACCATTTCCGATTCGACGGCCAAGACGGCATGTTTCCGTATAAATCCCCGATGAAAATCTTCCTCGAGCACCTCCGAGCTCGTACCGTTCCGCATGACCTGCTCCCAGTCCTCAGCCAGGCCGGGGTTCCGTTTTACGATGGCTGCCTCATTGTTCAAGTCCACGACCATAAGACCGGTACACAGACTAAAGATGTTGCTCGACGAATGTCAACAACTGGCAGCAACGTGTCGTCATCCTCAATCCATAAACCCAGCCAGTACTTGACCCCTTCATCATTCGTGCCGTTCCCCAAGGAGATGACGAGTGGTGATAAGGAGAAAGGAGATGACTCCAAGAACAAGACCGCACAAGATAAAGACAAAGAGAGCATGCCCGCGCCGGCCCTTCCCACGGACGACTCATCAAAAAGCAAGGCCTCTAAACCAAAGATCTTCACAGTGGTCCTTCATCCAACCCAGCAGAGTCTCGAGGTTGATCTTCTCATCAAGGCTGCGACACCTCGAGGGGCCAACGATGGACGCATTCTCGACACTCCTGGACTCGTTCCCCCTTCAACCCCCTTGACTTTGGTTCCCCCGACGCCTACAGCTTCGAGCATGCCGCCGCCGGCGAAACGCCAGAAACGGGAACGAATGGAGCTGGATGGAACCAATATTCACGCGGCAGAAGGGCAAATTCTGCTGGCAACCAATGCTCCCCTAATCCTAGAGCCGACAGCCAGTGCTGAGGAAACAATCATTCTCCTCGACGCCATGGCACATCCCAGCCACTCAGCGCCACCTCCCAAGCCCAAGACGCGCAAGCGCACTGTCGCGGAGATGGCAGCCGATGAAGCAGCAGCAGCAGAGAATGAACGTTATCTGTTGTTCTTGGACGAGCGGTTTACATCTGGTGCTAACGGCGCTCAGAGCGCTGGCGGAGCAGACGCAGATGCTCAGACTGGTGCGGCAACGTTTGATGCAACGTTTGAGCGATTCAAGTTGTTCGAAGACATCAAACGTGAACAAGCAGAGAGAAAGGAGCAGGAGAAGATCAAGCAACAAGAGAACGACCGAAGACTTCAACAACAGAAGCAACAGGCACAAGCTCAACAAGAGGCTATGATACTGCAACAGAGGCAGCAAGCCCAGCAAGCTCAGCAAGCGGCCGAGCAAGAGAAGCGACGGGAAGCTGCCGCCGCGGCGGCTGCAGCGCAAAGAGAAGCCCAGATGCGGCGAGAAGCACAGCAACAAGCTCAAGCGGTTGCCGCGGCCCGGGCAGCGCAATCTACACCCAATCCTCAGGCCACGCCCAGACCACCTATGCCACAGCAACTCCCTGCTCAGGTTACTAATGCCATGGCTAACGGCATGGCCAATGGCATGGCTAATGGAGCTATCCCAACTACTCTACCCAATGGCATGTCTGGCCAAGTACAGCCACGCTTCCAGACCCAAATCTCTCAACCTCCTGCGTCTTCACCGATCGTCAGACAGGGCACACCGCAAAATATGTCTTCTCCTATGGTTGCAAGCGTCCCTATGCAACAAACGAACTCTGGAATGGCTGGAAGCCCACCGCGGTCTTCCTCCGTGGTTCAAAACCATCCTATGTCAGTTCCTATGGCTCACAACATGTCGGCCCGTGGCAGCCAACAGAGCCATCCATCTGGAACACCACGCATGCCACACTCGACGCCACAGATGCCTCATGGAACACCTGTGAACCGTCCCACGGTGATGGCAACACCACGGATGACGCAAGCCAGCCCACCACCAAATATGATGGCTCAAAACTCACAGATGGGTCAAAACATGATGATGAACCCCGGTCTCAATCAGCCGAGCCCGCAGGTCATCGCGCAAATGGCAGCGCAGCAACGCGCCATGCAGCAACAGCAGCAGATGGCCGGAATGCAAAACGGCATGATGAACGGCAACGTCAACGGCAACATGAACATGAATATGAACATGAACATGAACGGCCAGAATCTTACTCCCCAGCAGCAGGCGCAGATGATCCAGGTGCTGCAACGCCAGGCTATGATCCAGCAGCAGCAGCAAGCCCAGCAGCAGGCTCAGCAACAACCCCAGCAGGCAGGCATGATGAACCAGCAGCTGGTCCAACAATATGCCCAGCAACTGCAGAACATGAACATGCAAGGAAACATGCGGCAGCAAATGACGCCCCAGATGCAGGCACAGCTGCAAATGGCGCGGATGAACCAGATGAACGGTGGTCAAATGGGCAATGCTATGCAACGGCAAATGAGCGGCCAGATGATGAATGGCAACAACATGAACATGGCAACTCTCGCAGCCTTGCAGCAACAACAAGCGCAGCAGCAGGCAGCGCAGCAGCAGGCACAACAGCAACAGCAACAAATGTCGCAGCAAAATCAGCAGCAGCAGATGCCGCAACAACCGATGTCCATGCAAGCTCAGCTGCAAAACCAGGCAAGACAAATATACCAGAAGCACGTAACGGCCCTCGCGCAGAGAACTGGAGGTGTCGAGAATATCCCTGCCGAGACATTAGAGAAGTTGAAGCAGAGCTCAATCGTCCAGGCGCAGAATCTATTCCAACAAGGATTGGCGCAACGGAGAGCGCAACAGCAGATGATGATACAGCAGCAGCAGCAGTTGCAGCAACAACAACAGCAACAAGCTGCAATGCAAGGAATGGGTGGGATGATGGGCCACCAGGGGATGTAAAGGACGACGGAGCATGGAGACGTTGGATGATCACGGAGCAACGACGGGGTTGGAACATCACAGGGAACGGAGTTCAGGAAGGAATGGTTGCTTTGATTATGTTTTTCTTGTTGACCAGCAGTTTGGTCTACGTACGGCATGACTTTCCAGGTTATACCCCAAGGGCGGTTTTTCTTTGATCGGTTTGGTTTCTTACCGCGCGAGCTTCCCTCATAAGCTCTGTCTACGGGTGGGCGGGCTTGATCCTTAATATTTGGCTGGCTGGTTGGGCTATCGTCACGGCGTTAGGGACTGTATTCTAGGGAGCGAATGTATCAGTACAAGAGGTAGCATGCCGTATGAGAATGAATACGACTGGTCTTACGGAGAATTGGTATCTGTCGCCATTCGGATCAGCTGGAGGTTATGAGTCGAGTCGGGTCACGTGCGCGGCATCCACCCTCCAGACATGCTATGACCTCAGTTGGCCTGGCCGGACCTCGACGGGAGAGCTTGTCTTGGCTACTGCCTTGCCTTGCCTTACTAAACCAAACCAAACCAAACCCATGAAGCCTGGTCAGCCTAGCCACCTGAGAACATCCCGCGATAGCTCGGCGTGACCAGTTCCTATCCCAGCATATTCCTGATAGCCATTTTCTGCCGTCCCTGTCTCTATCGATTGCAAGCATCAGCATCACAGTTGTTGTCCTTCACTCCTCGCCGATCCGTCTGCCCCTGCCGATCGAGCACCATCCATCCATCCTCCATCTCTAAACCTCGGTCTCGATGCATCGACCACAGCTTTCCAGCCTCTTATTCTCGCTGCTGCTCGCGCCGCCCGCGCACAGCGCCACCTCGCTCGATTGCAAGAATCTGCGCGTCGGCGGCGTCAGCTTCAACTTCGAGAAGCTCGGCGGGCCGCACTCGGTGGTGACGTCGCGGTGGGAGCCCAACCCGCCCGAGTTGTTCAACACCACGTACACGCTCGACATCTGCAAGCCGCTGAAGAAGAGCGGCAAGTCCAAGAAGGGCGAGGAGTGCCCAAATGGGACTCGAGGTGCGTCATGGTTCCCGCTGTATCGAAGGTGCCGATTGAAGACAGCTAAACATGTGACCTAGTGTGTGCCATTCAACGCCTCCTCAAGGACGATACAGACACCGTTACCGAAGTCACCGCGATATCAGGCGCTCTCCAGGATGTCGGCGGCTCGGTGTTTGACTTCGACGCCACGCGGCTCAAGTCCAGCGACTCGACATCAGACTCGCAGAAGGAGGGCGTGCGCCTCGTGCTCACGGGCGGCAAACACCCGCTAAGCGGCGCCGTGAAGGACCGCCGCTCCCAGAAGGCCATCATCGAGTTCCTGTGCGATCCGGAAAAGACGGGGCTTGAGGGCGAGTGGGATTCCGAGGACAAGTACGAGACGGAGACGCGGAAGCGCGATGACTCGAGCGGCGATGGCGATGACAAGACCAAGGATGGTGACGATAAGAGCGACGGTGACAAGAGTGACGGTGATGGTGATGGCGAGACCACCAAGGAGCACCAGTTGAAGAAGGAGGGTGCGGCGCTGATCTGGGATAGCTATGGCGATGAGAACGATATGGATGTCCTGCGCTTGACTTGGCACACCAAGTACGCCTGCGAGAAGCGGGAGGACGACGGTGGTGATGATTCCGACGGCGAGCGCAAGGAGAGCGAACACTGGGGCTTCTTCACCTGGTTCATCATCCTGTGAGTATCTCCCTGCCCTAACTATCATCTGCTCCCCCATATCATCAACCTCTATATGAATCTGCTCATGCCCATGCACCCCGCTAACTCCATACAGCGTCTTCCTCGGCATCGCCGCCTACCTCATCTTCGGCTCCTGGCTCAACTACAACCGCTACGGCGCCCGCGGATGGGACCTCCTCCCGCACGGCGATACGCTGCGCGACATCCCTTACTTGATGAAGGACTGGATTCGCCGCGTGCTCAACACGGTACAGGGCACAGGCAGTCGGGGCGGCTACAGCGCAGTCTAAAGAGCTTGCTTCAGAGGTTTAAAGAGCAAAAGGTATCACGGGGCTTGGGTATTCATCGTGGAATTACGGTATTGCCCGATAGGATGGAAGAGCCCTAGGGGTCGTTGCTCGTGGGGGTTTTGTATACAATAGTGTTTCTTCTTCTGGGACTTTTTGCTTCGTGCATGGACGGGGGGTGTTGTAGATTCTTCACAGACGAGGCTCGTCTGGCGGTATAGGGACTTTTCTGGGCGTGGGTGGCTTTTGCACTCCGAGATGGGACTTTGCATGGGATTTTCGTTTTCCTCGAGCCGTTTCCTTGAGTCGTGGAGGCGGATTGTCATCAGATGTGAACATTGCAGGGCACGTATATTACAGGTTGCGTTTAGTCTCCGTAATAGAATGACTGGTTGGAACACTTTGGAATTGAAGATCAAGCTGTGATTTGAGTCATTGAATTCCCAATGGGAAATAATTGCTCATGGGTCTTCTTCATGTTGTATAGTGTTGGACTAGCCGAGGCTGGGTGAGGTGGGTGTAAGTGGAGGGTCTTCGGACCCTGAGGGAACTCTGACGCTGAAAATGCGATTCTTTTTCGAAATGACTCTTTCCTAGCGTAAATCCAGGATCCCCTTTGAAACGCTTCATCGGCATTCTAGTATTATTGAGTCAATTGGGTGAGTCCCCCGCGCCCTTCTGCGCGCAAGATGGGTCTCATGGCTTCCCCAGCCGCCAGGGGCAGTGACGCACAGGTGCGATGCCGGAGGGTTATCGATAAGCAGCAAACCTTCAAAATAATTCTTTCTCCTCCCCTCCGCCGCCATCCCACCTTGCCTCATCCACCAGCCCGTAACCCTCGCCATGGCCCTCCGACTCCCGCTGCGACGCCAATTGACCGGCCTGGCCGTCTCAGCCGCCAGCCCGCGCCTCGCCCGCCGTGGCCTCGCCTCCGCGGCGGCGTCGAACCTGGCCGAGAGCGTGCAGGCGAGCATCCGGGTACGACGAGCCCGCATCTCCAACTCCAGCTTCATCCCCATACTGACTTACGCCACAGAAGGCCGCCGCGCTGCCCAACCCCGATCCCGCGCCCGACTCGCCCAGCGCCGCTCTCGTCGCCGAACACGCGCCCTACATGGTCGCCACATATGCCCGGCCGCCGCCCGTCTTCGTCCAGGGCGAGGGCTCGTTCCTCTACGACGTCGAGAACCGCAAGTACCTCGACTTCACGGCCGGCATCGCCGTCAACAGCCTGGGCCACTGCGACGCCGAGTTTGCGCGCATCATCGCCGACCAGGCCAAGACGCTCGTCCACGCCTCGAACCTGTATTACAACCCCTGGACCGGCGCGCTGTCCAAGCTGCTGGTCGAGAAGACGCGCGAATCCGGCGCCATGAAGGATGCGGCGGCGGTTTTCGTCTGCAACTCGGGATCCGAGGCCAACGAGGCGGCGCTCAAGTTCGCCCGCAAGGCTGCTTCGCTGGCTGATCCCTCGGGCGCCAAGTTCGAGGTGGTGTCGTTCCAGAACGGCTTCCACGGCCGCACCATGGGCAGCCTGTCGGCGACGCCCAACCCCAAGTACCAGAAGCCGTTCGCGCCCATGGTGCCCGGCTTCCGCGTTGGCACTTACAACGATGTCGCCGCCATCCCATCCCTCGTCACCGAGCAGACCTGCGGCGTGATTGTCGAGCCCATCCAGGGCGAGGGCGGCGTCATGCCCGCCACCGAGGAGTTCCTGGTCGCGCTGGCCAAGCGCTGCCGCGAGGTCGGCGCGCTACTGATCTACGACGAGATCCAGTGCGGCCTGTCGCGGACGGGCTCGTTCTGGGCGCATGGCTCGCTGCCGGCGGACGCGCATCCCGACATCCTCACCTCGGCCAAGGCGCTGGGCAACGGGTTCCCCATCGGCGCCGTGCTGGTCACCCAGGCCGTCGCCGACAAGATGAAGGTCGGCGACCACGGCACCACCTTCGGCGGCAACCCGCTGGCCTGCCGCCTCGCGCACTACATCGTCGGCCGCCTGTCCGATCCTCAACTCCAAGCCTCTGTCGCCGCCAAGTCGGCCGTCTTCCGCGAGCGCTTCACCAGCCTGCAGGCCCGGTACCCCAGTCTCGTCAAGGAAGTCCGCGGCCGGGGCCTCATTCTCGGTCTTCAGCTCTCCGAGGATCCCACGCCCATCATCACGGCTGCCCGCGAGCGCGGCCTTCTCGTCATCACTGCCGGGACCAACACGCTGCGGTTCGTGCCGAGCCTGACCATTACCGACGAGGAGATCCACCAAGGTCTGGATATCCTCGAGGAGGCCATTGCGGTGACGCGGGCGTAGTTGGTTGAGCGGTCGGGTCTATTTTGTGTTAAAAGAGCGTGTGTGCCTATTTGTTTTTGGATATACTGAGGAGTTCTTCTCTCGCCTAGAGTATAGAGCTTATGACTTACAAAAGCGGTTTAGAAGTGGAGTTGGAACAAATAATGATACAAAAGTACATTGATCCCAGGGTTTACGCCTTTGTCTAATGATATCAGAGTCTACTCGCTGTTGAAGTGAATTATTAGCATAGCGTGGACTGTCAGCCCCAATTCTTGACCGTCAGAGTAACTTTAATTCATGTGCCTGAAGATGGTTGAGTACACCATGAAATCTCACAAACAAGAGACGGACAACATCCACAACAGAGGCAGCGAGCAATGCAGTTACAGTTCACATGTCCATGATCATTGAGCTACCCAGATATAACGAATCAACCCAATAACCCAAAAGTCACCTTTTATGACGCCAGCCACCTGTGAGTGATTGCTCACTTCTCTATCGGTTTAGCAAATAGCATGGGTCTTGCCCGTCTTGCCCTGAAGGGAGTGGGTTTCGTTCTGCGATTGTTAGCTGACACGTTTCACTGTTACTCGTAGACAAGAAATGCTTACTCCGTAGACGGGGTGACTGTGGTGAGTCTTGCCCATCACGTGCGTCTTGATGTACTCCTCACGCTTCTTGATGCTCTCACGGTCCGTCTCCTCAAGCAGGCCACAGCAGAGCTTGATGTCGCAGATGAGCGAGTCACAACGGCTGCGGGTGAAGTCCTCACGGACGACGACACGCAGCATCTTGACGTTGGAGTTGGGCGCCATGGTATAGGCCGGGACAACCCAACCACGCGAGCGCAGGTGGTGAGCGAGGGCGTACTCGTCGTAGTGGCGCTCCTCATCACCGCCCTCATCGGCGCTCTTGAAGCGGAAGGCCACGAGGGGGAGACCAGCTCCCGAACGCTCCGACATGATGACGAAGCCCAGCTTCTCGAGGCTCTCGGTCAGGTAGTCGGCCGTGCGCGTCAGGTTGCTCATGATGGCGCGGTAACCGTGCTTGCCCAGACGGATGAGCTGGTAGTACTGGCCAATGACCTGCGAAGCACCCTTGGAGAAGTTCAGGGTGAAGGACGACTGGTCGGCGCCGAGGTAGTTGATGTTGAAGACGAGCTCCTGAGGGAGATACTCAGGGGCTCGCCAGACAACCCAACCCACACCGGGGTAGACGAGGCCGTACTGTTGATGTTAGATTGAGACCACTTGCTTATAGTAGAGGAGTGCAGCCAACATACCTTGTGACCGGAAACGTTGATGGACACGACCTTTTCACATCGGAAGTCCCACTCAAGGTCGGGCACGACGAAAGGAGCGACGAAGCCACCACTGGCAGCGTCGACGTGGATAGGAACATCGAGGTCCTTCTCAACGAGGAGGTCATTGATGGCCTTGACATCCTCATACTCACCGGTGTAGGTCGTGCCAAGGATGGCGCAGATACCAATAGTGTTCTCATCACACAGCTCGACCGTCTCATCGGGGTCCAAGACATAGCGATCAGACGTGCAGTAGACGAGCTTCTCGTCAATCTCAAAGTACCGAGTGGCCTTCTCCCAGCAGACCTGGACGGCCGAGGACATGACGATGTTGGGGTTCTCGGTGCTCTTGCCCGCAGCCTTTTGGCGGTTCTTCCAGCGCTTCTTCATGGCCAGGACGGCAAGCATGATGGCCTCCGACGAGCCAACGGTGGACGTGCCAACGGAGGTTCCCGGGGGCGCGTGGAACAGGTTGCCGATCATGTTGACGCAGCGGTTCTGGATGTCCGCCGACTGAGGGTACTCCTCGTAGTCGATGAAGTTCTTGGAGAAGGACTCGGCCATGAGCTTCTCGGCCTCGTCTTCCTAGTGAGGGCGTTAGCCTATGTGCAAGCATGGGAGGGAGACTACCCCAGAGCCAAGACCATGGTTCGGCGGGAAGCGGGGGTGGGAAGGGGGCCATGAGCGGGGGAAACACATGGTCGGGGCTTGTGCTTGTCCTTACCATGTAAGTGGTGACGAAGGAGGCGAGGCTGGCAGACGCTGTCAGTTGCATTCTTTCAAGTCCCAAAAAGGACACTCACTTCAGCATGGGGTTGTTGTCGAGGCTCAGGTCGTCCTTGATCATGCGGTACGCAATGTCCTTGGGCATCTCGCACTCGGGCATGTGGTGCTTGGGCAGGTCCATGGCCGCGAAGCGTGAGCCGTAGACGCTGGTGGTGAACTCGTCCTCGTAGTTGGACAGCTGCATCTGCGGCCGGACAGAGCGGCGCGAGCTCGTGGAGCGGATCGAGGCCGCGTCCGAGTCATCGCGGACGACGCTGAGGTGAGCCATCTGGTCGATGTAGGAGGGCGTGTTGCCGTTGGTGTAGCTTTTGGAGGCGCCGTTGGGGAGCCCGTTGGAGACGTTATTCGTGACAAGACCTTCCGGGGCCTCGAGGGGAGTTACAGCTTCGTCGTCGCTGGCAGTCTCGACAATGTTGGGTATGGGTTCTGAGAGCTCGGAGGGCTCGGTTTGTGATAAACTCATGGTGAAAGGAAGAGGAGGGGGGGAGAGCCCGGAAAGAGGGGAAATTCTATAGGGGGGGTGCTTTCGCACTGGGCTGGCTGTGAGACACGCAGCGGGGGAAGGAGGGGGAAGCTGTGCAGCTGGATTGCACCTGCTTGCTGAGCTTGCTTTGGTGCTGTGCGGATAACTGGCACAGCTGAGGGAGCTCCGGTGGGGAAGAGTGACGACAGCTGCAGGCGGTAGTGCGCTGGACGGCAAAGTACCCGTTCCGCTATCCGGTGCAGGCGGGCAGGATTGGACAGGACTGGGCGAGAAAGGTCGCAGTGCTTGGTTATGCGAAACTTGGAATGCGGGAGGGCGTGCAATGGCTCAGGGCCTAGCAGTGTCTAGCGCAGACGTTCGATGACGAGAGTCGCCGAGCAGCGCGAGAAGGGGTGATGCAGGCGTGTCAAGGTGGCAGACGCTGTATGGTCCGTCAGATAGTGGAGGGGGCAGAGAAGATGGGAGATGTGAGATGAGAGTCAAGATGGATGAAAGATTGTCGAGAGCAGCAGGTCAGGACAGGACAAGACGCAAAGGGCGGTGATGTCGCCAGATTTTAAATACTCGCTCGACGAGGCGGCCAGGGCGCAGCGGCGGCGGCGGCCTCAAACCACAATAATAGGAGACTGACAACACTCTCATCGCGCGGACAACAGAGTCCTCCAGTTCTCGTCTGTGCCTCAGCTTTTGCGGGCTCCTTTCCTGAGGCTAGCTGACTCTGAGGAAACAAGCGAAAGGAAAAGGCCACCATCATCCATCCATCCATCTTCTCCATTCCCGCCCGTCTCGCTCTCCCGTCGTCCCCCGATCCAATACTCCTTCTACAAGTAGAAGCACGGCCCCAGGTACCGACGACACCCTCGCCCGCCCATCCACACTGCCGGGCCGCAGGTCGCTGGTACCGGCGACAGCTGATGCTCAGCTCGGCTCATCTCACCTCTCCCCCCCTCCCCCCCAAGCAGGTTTTTTTTTTGCTTGGGCTTCGTATGTAACGAGCAAGGATGACGAGGCAGCGCTGAGGGAAAACGTCCCGAAACAATGGAGTAACATGCAATGGCCGAGCATCCGATTTCTCCCCTCCCCCCTTGGACTGCTGCAGATATACCTCCGACACTCGAAACCCAATCCCAACCGCACACGCTGCATGGCCTTTGGCCAAAATGGATTCCCTCGTATGTAAGCCCTGACTGAATTTGCCTAGAGTACCAGTATTTGCCCACCGAGAAACGCCCCGTTTCCACCCCGTCCGTCAGGGCTGCCCAACCGCCTCCCAGCGCGACGGCACGAGCTGCATCACACCGCTGACCCTGCCTCCCGCTTGCTCCCCTTCGCCGGACTCACCTTTGGGGGTGGCCCAGCTCCAGGTCAGCCCAGCCCTGTGTCTGGAAAGGTCGTGAATATCATCGAATACATCACCCGGCTAGGGCATGATGTGGTGCTTGGCAGCCACCCCCCCTAAGCCACCTCAGCTGTTGTCCTCTGCTCACTGAATGCGCTGACTCTCCAGCGCCTGAATGCGCCCTGCTACAGCGCTCCAGGGCATCAAAGGCCCTTCTCTTCTGGCCCCTGACGCTGTTCCCCTGGCAATGCCCAATCACGGAGGCTGCCGGCGGCCCGGACGGGGGACGGACCCACTCCGGCGGGACTGATCGGGGCTGATCCCGGAGTCGCCATGCATATGATTAACAGTCTGCTCTGACCTCTCAACACTATATACCTCGATTCTTCTAATGGCATGCATACAACATCCAAGTCCACAATAGCATCTCTTACAGTACATACGTTTCCCAACCCGCCCTCGCAAGTGCATCTCCGGGATGAAGCCTGGCGGTGGGACCCCAGTTGACTGACCGCCGTCATCGAACACCCTCGCTCGTTTTCTCCGTGAGGTGCCTTTGCTCCCGAATAACCTGACCTGGCTGATGCCTCCCCCCTTGAGCCTCGCCCAGGTGGCGTGTCCACGAAAACCGCCCTTCCAGAAGCCATCAGCCCGCCCCCTTTGCCTCTCCCACCTACCGAGCTCCTCGTCTGCCCACCCAGTGCCTTCGGTGGGGGAGCGTGAAGGCGAAACATGCACTCGTAACTGACCGGGGAGAGCTTCACCGAGCCCGTCGCCCTGGTCCCTGCGTGCGCCGGAAGTGGCTCGTTGACCTTCCGCATGGCGACAGCGACGGGACGGGAACAGGCATCCCCTTTTTCTGGTTGTTTCGATTCCATCCCGTCCCGTCTCGTCTCGGGGCTGCGAGTGGCCATCCGCAATCCGTATAGCCTAAACATGAGCAATCGCGATTTTGCCATTTGCTTCTGACATGGGCAGACCTCACTTTGGGGTCAGTGTCGAGACAGCAGTCTGGCCAGCTTTGAACCCGGTTTGCTTCCACATCAGCATTACGTTTACTAGGCTATGAGCCTGGAATGAGCACAGTTTGGGGGTCGTCAGATGGACTCGTGCCACCAGCATCATCACAACTCCTCTGGCTGTTTCCACGGATGCTCCCTTCCGACTGCATGAATCCGTACACATCGACAACAATCCTCATACACGCAAAACGCACTCCAAACACCCCAGATGACGTCCAGCACTCTCCCAGGTTCCATAATAATCACACCTACCTACCTAATCATGCATAGAACCCGGGGAACAGGTCAGCGCGGCGACCTCACCGAAAGCCCAATGGATCCCAGCCCGGCCCAGCCCAGCCCAGCCAAGGGTCTCTTCCCTGCCAGCGCCCTGCCTCCGCATCGCCTCAAACGCCGTCCATTCATCCATCCATCATCCCGGAAAACCTCTCCAGATCTTTTTCTGCTCGCTCTGACCTGACAGCCAACCGCCTGCTGCCCAATTTCCCAACGGCGTTCCCGAATTGTCCCGTCCGGACCTCCATGTCCGGGCTCCAGTCAGCACCTTTTCGTCTGCCAGCATCGCGGCCATTTGCCCATGGTCCTCAGAACGGCTCATGCTCCTCGGGATTTCTCTTCATTCTCGTCAACGTCTTCTTCATGCTATGGTCCTTCTAGAAGCTCGCCTCCGAATAGTGTCCACACACTCTCCCGACGGAAGCGCTACGCATCCTTACCCGTCGCCCTCCCGCCCGCCTCCGCCTCGGAACCTCCGTCCGTTGGCGATAGCGCCAGGCTGGTCATCATGGAGATCGTCACTGGATTCGTTCATTCTCTAGCATGCCATTTCCATTGTCAGGCTACCCTCCGTCAACAATCACCTTTCTGGCTTGCCAACGGGGGAGCTTCCGCTGGTTGGCCTGCGCTATCCTACGAACCACTCCAGGGGCTTTGCTCTGTTTACGGCAGTCCCTTTGTTTCTTCTCGATCCTCCTCCTCATCGTCCCGATGCCCTTCGCTCATTGGGGTTTCTCATTTCCAATGGCTCCCGTTTCCGAAATAGCCAAATCTCTCAAACACGTGTTATGCCCAGGACCCGACCAAGTCATCCTAATCGTCATCGCCCATGCCCGTCAATCCGCTCGCCAGTCCCTGCATCCGCCGGCCGAGCAGGTCGTCTGAGCTGTTCAGCTTCACCAGACTCTTATTCTTACTGAGCGTTTTGTCTCGTCTGCTCCTGCGCCCAACTCGCTTCTCCCTCTCCCCGCTCCCATTCTCTCCCCGCTCCCCGTTGGGCTTGTCCGGCTGAGTCACCATGCTTCCCACCTCACTGTTCTGATCCCTCGTGTCCTGCGTCAACGTCGCGCTGCGTCCTCTATTCACACGCGTCATGCTGATTTCGAGGGGTCTATCCTCCTCTCCGCTGGACTCTGTCCGCACATGGCGGCCCGGCTCGCCATTCAAAACCGCGACATTGGAGTTGCGGCGTCCTCGCTTACTCTTGCGAGCGCGCATGCTGTCCGCATGGGCGAAGAGCTGGTCAAACCACCGTGCGCAACGCTCGAAGTGCTTCCACGCCGGAGGATATAACGTAGGAAACTGCATGAAGCCATGCGACGTCCCCGGAATGAGCATTACTTCGGCCGCATCCCGGTCGTCAAACTCCTTGTCATCCTCTCGCTTATTGGCTAAGAACTCAGCCTCCTTTGCCCTCCTCAAGCGCCCTGCAAAGATCACGGTATCATCCACGAGAGGATCTCGCTCTCCAGTCAAGAAATAGGTCTTGGGGAACTTTGCGAGTAGATCTTCGGGTGCCAATACCGGGCTGAGGAGGTAATCCTGGGTGAAGTCAGGCCGGTTATGCGCACCGATATACAAGATAATCATTGCGCGCATCATTTCTGGGGTCAATACCCTGTCATTGAAATAGGAGATCATGGAGGATGTCGCCAGGCGAGTCCTTATCGGCTCCACTTGTTGAGAAGCTCCCTTGCTTTTGGGGCTCTCTACCTCCTTTGCGCTGCTGAGCCTCCGCGGTCCAACATGCGAAAACTCAGGATGGGGGCTTTGGGCGGGCTGTGAGGCCGCGATGGGCTCCTCCTGAGGTGATAAGCTGCCTGGCGTGGATTTCATCGGCGGAGTGCCGTCTTCCTCATCCTCGGAGTGATGCGGCGTTCCGACCAGGGCATTGTACTGCATACTTTTACGGCGCACAATAGGTTTGTTCGTCTTCCTCATCTTTCGATCCCGAATCAGGGACATTTGCTCGTCGGTCATCCAGTTGCCAATGTTCATGTCCAGTGCTGGATAGAAACATATGAGTCCGTCTGGAGCCGGTAAGTTACTCTGGCCTGAGAAACGACGGAAATTGGCTGTGCCCGTCTCGAGAATCATGAGTGTCGTGGCCACGGCAAGGTTCCCTCCAGCACTATCACCCGTAAGAATGACTCGCGGCTCCTTTTTTCCAGACATGCCTATGCACCTTCCCCTGGTATTGACGAGAGTAGCATACACATCAAAGCATTCGTTCAATGCGTATGGGTAAGGGAACTCGGGCGCTTTCTTGTAATCGATGCTGAGGATCGGCAGCCCTGACTTGGCCGCCCATGCAAAGAGCTTGTCGTCGTTGCAGCGGGGATCCATAGCAACGAACCCCCCCCCTGGAATATCGAGGATCAATCGATCGAAGTGCTCCAGGTCGGCCAGGGGCCCATCGTAGTACAGCCAGGCCTCCACGGGCTCCTTGTAATCACTGCTCGCCGGTCTCGGGATCCGGACCTGCCGGGGCGGCCATCTCATGAACCGGGGACGGACGAGCCCCTGGAAGAAGTTCAGATACGGCGTGGTGCCCTTGTTCCAGGCCACGCGGAGGTGTTCTACCGTGAGGGCGCCCCGGACTTTGCGGACCTTCTCATCGGCCTTTTCAGCAGCGACGAGGTAAAACATGGAGAAAACAATGCTTGCGAGGTCCCGAAGCCACTTCGTCCGGATCTTCATGGCCGTCCAGAAGCCCGCGTCCAGCGCCGTCAAAACCCATGTAGCCCGGAAATACGTCGCATCGTACATGTTGGCCATAGGCTCGGGACTAGCCAACCCAACGAGGGCACTGAAGTTACGGGCCGCGTAGAGGTACATCATCGTTATGACAACCGTCTGCCACGCCGTCAGGCGCTTCGTCGTGAACCGCGAGAGGAGCTGTGCCCCCGGAGGGCCATGTCTATGACCCCTGTGCAAAGACTTGTGTCAGCAGACGCGTTCTCTTGTACCCGGGATATACCCCATGGGGGAGGCGAAACGGCGGAGACGTACTTGAAGAGGTAGAAAGACCAAAAGGAGAGAACGGCGAGGACTTGCAGCCGGCGCGACTTGGCCGACGGCCGTCCGAGAACGTGGTCTAGCATTGTGTAAAGCAGATACAAGGAGCGTACAGAGCTTTGCGAGCGGGAGAGTTCTGGCGACACCGGATGACAGAGAATGGCAATTCTGAAGAGTCCGGGCGCATGTTTGTTTGCTCGTCCGTCTGCTCGAGCCCCAATTGTCCAGAGTCAGGATTCACATGGACAACCTGACCGACAAGTGGCACCACAGAGGGGGGAATGGCTCGCTGCTCTGGGTCGTCAAAGCCCCGATGCCTCGGCGAAGAGAGCCCCGTCTTAGAGGAGTGGCGGATCGCGAATCGGAAGCCGTACAGGGAGGTGGTTATCAGATATGGCCTATCTGATATTGGGAGAGCCAAAACGCCGTGCAAAGGGAAAAAATGAAAGAAATGTGAAGAAAATGAAATTCGAGATCCAAGAGAAAGGAGAATGGACCAAAGGGAGGAAGGTAACCCGAGCGAGTCAAGGAAAGCAGCGGCTCAGGGCGATCGATCCTTCCTCAGAAGGAAGCTTCGGCTCGTGAACCGTTTCGTGACTCGTGACATGTTTTCGAGGGCGGCCATTCAGTCCAGCTCACAGAGGCTGACATGTGAAAGTGTAAGTTGGGGCGCAGGCCAAGCTTATTGGCTGAGTCAGGTGGCCTGCGCCACGCGAGCAATGACGTCGCGTCGGGGAATTCTCCGCATGCAGAGGCTTCCCGAAATGGCAATCCGCTTACAGACGCTCTCCTCCTCTTACAACGAGCTCTCTTACAACGACCGCTTACTTGAGCAAGAATGGAAGTTCGTCGTTCTTGAATCATATATGTATATTTTTGTCTTAGTTTCAATCAAAGTGCGTTTTCTAGATCTGTATTTGAACTCTCAGAAACTTCCTTTGAGTAGTTCTCCCACATCACTTCAACCGAACAGTCAAAACCTCGGCCACCGAAAGCACGATGGGCCTATAAAGTGTATTCACAGCAAGAGCATATCCTCTATGCTTCAGATATATATACATGAAAGTTACTCTCTTCCTTCAAGGAAACGCATCACCACCCTAAATGGTCCCGAAGCCAGCAGTCGTCGCGACGGACTTGACATCAGCATACGCCGACGCCGACGCGACATTCTTGCCCTCAAAGTCCACCAAGAAGCTGGTGTCGGTACCAGAGAAGCTTCCGGAGCTACCAAAGCCGTTGACCTGGCATGTGTGGCCGACGGGGGTCAAGCAAACAGCGTTGGCGCTCGCACTAGGGCTGCTGAACAGGAGGCCCTCGTAGCCGGACTCAACGGGCTCGTTGATGTTCTGGAAGATGTTGCCCTCAGCCAGCACCATGCCACCCTCATCGATCTCGAAAGCGTGACCGCTATTGTCGTACCAGTAGTTGTTGACGGCGTGCAGCAGAGTGTTACCGGCCACCTTAGGCGAACGACCGGATGTGTGGTAGATGTAGTTGTTCTTGAAAGTAACTAGGTCGTCAGATCCGTCCAGGTATACGGCCCAGTAGTGGTATCCGTCACAAGTGGCCGACCACGATGTCTCGCCGTCGATCTTGCAGTTGGAGATGGTAACGCGGTTGCTCGCAGACGTGCCGAGCACAATGTGCTGGCGTCCGATGAGGGATGTCGTCACGTGGTCGATCCAGACCATGTCGACGTCGTCAAGAGTGATAGCATCACCACCCCAGACAAGCTCGGGGTTGATGTCGGTGATCTGGATGTTCTGGATGATGACGTTGGACGCGCCGCTGACAATGCGCAGGCCCTTGCCCTTGATAATGCCCTTGCTGCCCACGCCGATGAGGCTCTTGTCTGAGGCAACAGTCATGCCCAGAATACCGGCCACATCGTACGTCACCGAGACCTTGGGAGCATCGGGCTCGTAGTTGTCGCACCAGTCATCCTGGTTGATGGCCTTCTGACAGGCTGCCGCGGTGCCCCAGGGCGCACAACCGGTCGCGGTGGTCGTGCCCTCGGTGCCGGTGAAGTCTATAGTGGTCTGGAGATAGATCACTCGCGGCTCGGAATCAGAGAGGTACTCGACCAACTCAGCCGTCGTGGTAGGATAAACGGGAGTGGCGGTCCCGCCGCCGGTGACGCCCTTGGCGAAACCCTCCGCAGCGCCAGTCACGGCGAGCGAGGTCCGAAGAAGAGAAAGAAAAGAAACGAGAACGAATGACTTCATGGTGCCGAACGAAAGAAAGATTGGCGATGCTACGAGCTGGAGAGGAAGGATTGTCGTGGCGACTATCCACGATATATACTTACAGTGTGGACCGTGTAAGTGAGAGTCGGCGGACACTGATACAGCATCGTCCACCCTAGGCCATCAGCTGCTCGGCCCGGGGGCTGTTTCGAGGTCTGTCGGCCGGCATTTCGTGGGCTGGGCTTCTAGATCGCACGGGAAGTGAGCCCAGCGTTTCCTGATGCGGCAGCACCGCGAGATGCGATTCGTGGAGTTTCCAATGCCGCTCGGAGAGGCTTCCAGGGGTCAGAAGATCCGTGTTTCAACGGCGGGGACGGACTGGGGCTGGTCCTGAAATATGTTCTTCAGGTTCTTCTGTTGCGGCGTCAATCTGTGGAGATGGCATGAATCCGTGAATAAGCATCAAACAAAAATAAGTCGCCAGGGGATCCCGAGAGCGAGCATGTCTATCTGAAGCAGCGAATATACGGAGTCTAAAGTCGGAAGAGTTCAAGCCGCGCATACGGAAGAACTCGAATCTTTTAACCACCAGTGAAGCTCCAGGCTGAAAATGTGGGGTACAAATGTATTCTCCCACTGCTCATAGACAAGATCTGAAGACCAAAAAGAATCGATTGCTCTCAATGGCAAAAGTTATGCGTAATCTGGGAATCGAACCCAGGGCTCATCGAATGTTGCGAATGGCAACGATGAATTTTACCACTAAACCAATTACGCGGGCGCTTCAAGGAAAGCCGATGCGTGATCTGGGAATCGAACCCAGGGCTCATCGACGCTGCTAGATGGCAACGATGAATTTTACCACTAAACCAATCACGCTTTGTTGGAACCTTCGGCTCATAATGCAGATCAAGTACCCCGCACTGTTGTAGACAATCAGAATCCCGTCTCTTCTCCATGCGATTTGATTCTGAAGCCACACTACATATCTGAATACTTATTCAAGACGTTCTCCCTCGATTTTGATACTTGAAGTGTTGAAGTTTTGTGCTCCCAAGTCGTAAAGTTTCGTCGGGAAATCAACTTGCATGACCCTCTAATGATTCGCACACTCTTGATTGAAAGCCATTTGAAGCCCCCTTTACTCAGACAAGACTCACGATGTTGGCCACGTGAGATGGCTGTTTCTGGGTTGCGTGCAAATGCAAATTTTTCTTTCTTGACACGTCATCTGCAAGCAACGTTCTAAGATTAATGTGTGGCATCCCCAACACTGAAGTGTTTTCGAAGATGCATCAACGTCAGACCATCATGAAGTTCTTGATCATTTCCCTCTTGGTTTACGCCGTTCACGGTTGGATCATCCCAGATGATCTTCCTGACGGCATCTACGATATCAACATTACTGACGACGACGATCACTCGACAGCTCACGTGAAGAGATCGAAATCCTGGGCCTTCAATCCTTTTGTCGATTTCCCTAAGCTCGAAATGTACAACTACACCAGACGCGTTCGACCAAAGAAAGTCAAGGGCTGGTTGCCACATTGGAGCTGCCAGCCGAGAGATCCCCAGCTGGCAGAGCTGGACTATGCCGAAGCCCGAGAGAATCTCTTCAAGTACTGTCGCCAATGGAAGGTTCCCCCGATGACAGCCCATATCGCCGTGGCAAAGAGCGGCGGCGTTGCTGTGTACACGTGCAATAGCAAGCGAAAGACAAAGCACTGCTTCGAAGAAGAGTATCGGTGGGCCGAGCGCAATATATTCGATCCCAGATGTGGTCATTTGATTGCTGCCAGAGCCCTGATCAACGGTCACAGAATGTACGGGCGAGGATATGCCGGCCAAGATATCTGCAATAAGATATGGGGACCGCACGCGAGGCAGCATTTGGTAGTTCATGAGCACCAAATCTGGGTCGGCGAAACGCCAGATGCAAAAGGCAAGAAGAAAAACCAGGTGACTTCTTTCCAACAATACGCCGAACAGCAGGCAACAGCGCAAGATCCCAAACTTGTCGAAGAAGTGGTTGTCGACCAAGAAGAAGACCTAGAGGAAGACCAAGAGGAAGACCAAGCTGTCACCCTCGTGAAGCGAGGAAAGGAGGGTTCTTCCAAGAAGACCCCTCAAAAAGTGCTAGAATGGGCCATCGAAAGGCAGGAGATGCGGGAAAAGGAGCTCGCCAAGTTGCAAGCATGGAAAAAGTGGTTCAAGATGGTGCAAGACCAAAGTTTCGACGAGGAGAAGCTTGCTGCAGAGGCGTATGAGATATGGCAGGACCAGGAAGAGCTTCGGCTCAAGATAACCCCAGACCCGGAGGAATATGACCCGAAGTACGATCTCAATCTATTGGACTTCTCAAAGAGCGCCTGGGCGAGCAAATATCCAAAGGATTTCATAGAAGAGCTTAAGAAGCAATACAGGAGTGCTCGGAAGGTCAAGGGCAAGCCACCCAAGGACTTCAAGGAGGAGGAGCAGAAAATTTTAACCGATACCGAGTCGAAACTTGAAGCTATCAAGTTCGAGATCAGACCCAAGTTGGAGGTCAAGGGAAGATTCGGGATCAAACTCAATGGAACGGGGACGGTAGACTCGCAGAAGTCAGACGTTCCAGAAAAGTTAAACAACACCAAGTTAGACATTCCAGAAAAGTTGAACAAAACCAATGCAGCCGGTAAAAATACCACCGACGGTAAGAATTCCACCGACTACGACGCCAAGAAAAACTACTTCGAAATCAAGCAAAAATTCGAGTTGGAAAAGAGTCGGCTAGAATGGGCGAAAAAGAAGATGATCCAGGAAACAAAGTCAAAGAAGGAGCTTAAGGAGATCAAGAAGTTGCAAGAGGAGCAGAATAAAAAGGAAAAGAAGGAGAGGAAAAAGGAGGAGGAGAAGAAGAAAAAGGCGGAAAAGGAAAAGAAAGAGAAGGCGGAGAAGAAGATCAAGGACGAAGAAAAAGCGAGAAAGAAGGCCATAAAGAAGGCGGAGAAGGAACTAAAGAAGAAATTGGATAAAGAGCAGGAGAAGAAGGAATGGACGAAACAGGATAAGAAGAGGAACAGACAGTCGAGGGAGAAGGTAGAGAAGAAGGCAATGAGGGATGAGTTGAGGAGAATCGAGCTGGAAATACAGAAGAAAAAGGACAAGGCTGAGAATCTGACCCCATCCGAAGGTTGGAATTGGCCGAGGAAAAAGAACTAATGGTGTAATTAGGAGTTGATGAGTTTTGGGTGTTCTAGTCGATAATAGGGCTTGGAGTATCATTCAAAATAATAAGTCGTTTCGGTCTTCACGAAGTTGATGTCCATCATGAGAAACATCATGACTCCCAGCCTGAGCCGTTGCCGGAGCTTCCACCAATACACAAAGCAAGTCACAGACATTTAAAGGTAAACAGTGCATTGAAATCAACATACTCTAGCGTATGCTGCCCAAGAACGACCGAACCCCATGCTAAAACCTATACCCGAGATGCACAGCATGAAACAACACGAATTACCCTCTCAGTCCTCTCCCATATACTTTAACACACTATTCAACACCTCCTCGCCTGTTCCAATACGACAATTTGGTATCAATAAGCGTAGGTTGCTATTACAAATGCAAACAACGCAATGCATTCCAATCTCAATACTGTTCCTCCTCAACGCTCAAACCTGAAAGGCTACACCGCTCGTCGACCTGCCGATCGTCTTGAAGCTCTGGTACTTGCCATCCGCGCCCATCACGTCGAAACGTTGCATGCCCATAGCATCCGACGTGAAGCCACTGAAGTAGTACCCGATGACAACAACGAGGTACGTCAGCATCAAGATGCTTCCCTTGAAGTAGTTACTCTTGCCTTCGCCGTACATGTAGCTCAACAGGAAGACACAGAGGATAACCGTGACCATATCCCATTGGGGGAACAGGAGGGAGAAGGTGTACGCCGAAGGGTCTCCTCCGCTGGGGGTGCCGGGCCAGAAGGCTGAGTAGAATACCAGGCAAGGGATCTGCAGTAGGCAGACCTGGAGCGCGTATGCTGAACCAATCTCCATGGACAAAGCAATGTTTCCATTCATAGCAAACGAGATGGCGTTCTGGTTGTAGGTTAGCGATGAAACAGCATCAAAGAAGAATGTTGACTGACCAGGAACTCAGTGGTGTTCGGAACCAGAGCAAACAAGGTGATACCCAAGAACTTCTGATCAATAGAGAAACTTTCCAGGACCACATCGACGGTGTCGACAAGGATCTCGGCAATGATAGCATAAAGAAGAGTCGCGCCCAGAAGGATCACGGAACTCTTTGCTCGGCTCCAGTTCGGTGCATCATGCCCGCCGTGAGCGTGGACTTCCGTCGGCGCAACATCTTCGCCGATGTCATGATACGTAGGTTGGCGATTCGGAGCTGCAGGACGAGATGCACCACCCTGGGAGACGGGATTGGCCGATGGCCGGCGAGTAACCCGATCCCGAGAAGCAATGGTTGCGGCAGTTGCAGCAATCTCGGCCACTTCGCGGGCAAGCAGTTTGCTGTCTGCTTCACTCAGGCCCGGGACGTGCAGGCCAGTTCGAGTCGTATCACTGCCACTCGACTTAGGGGGAACCACATGAGGAGTTGTCGGGGCGCCGTTGACTGCTCCAGTTTGCCCAACCACCGAGCTCTGGCGAGACATAGTGTCGTGCAGACCAACTTGCTTCAATGACTGACCCAGGATCCGTTTGTAGAGATGCGAATCTCGGACGTCAGAGCCAGTAGTTTCAGCCACCGAGGCATGCGCCTGAGATGGCCGAACGCTTGAGCTATGCATGTGCTCCTCGTGGCGTTTCTCTTCGACTTCCGCGTTCCAAATGACAGCAGCGTGTGTTCGCAGGGTAAACCAGAGGCCAATCAGGTATGAGAAGAACAGCAGGATAGCAGCCATATAACAGTACGGGCGGACAGCTTCCAGGTAGAACCTGTCACCAAGCGAAGGAGCCTGTGAGAAGTAACACTTGCGGCAGTCTCTGCTATCGGTTCCGCTAGAGCCCGAGTGGTCCTCGCAGTCGAGGCAATTCAACTCATGAGTGCCATAGATCTGGTAGAATAGCGTCGGTCCAAAGGCGCCGACAACGGCGAAAAGCAACATGGTTGATGTGACTCCGGCAGACTTGGCGTTGAAGCGCTGTGTCTTGCGTTTGATGGCGCCGAAGCACATGGAGATGCCTGGCAGGAAGAGGATACCAGCAAAGATGCTTCCAACGATGCTTCCCTCGACAAGCTGCGCTTTTCCTTGGGTTAATGCCACGCAGTAAAGGAAGACCTCCACAACCGTCGCGAAGAAAGCGTTGATTGCGGCACCAACGCCCATGGAAGACTGTGCTGAGATTGACGCAACAGCCTGTCCGATGAAATAAGCCAGGGGGATAATGGACAACAGTCCGGCCGTGAACAGGAAGGCCGGGGAAGTAATGAAAGTATCCAAGTGCAAAATACCCTCGAGAACCAGCCAGTCGAAAATAACAAACACCACAACCACCATGAGGTTGATGAGGAAGATGTTGGTTCCGTCAACGGTGTACTTCCAGTACCTGGAGCCAACCGCACGATACGTGCAAAGTAAAATCGATGAGCTGGGGGCGTCCTCGGCTCGAGCATATCTAATGTCGGACTCGAACGACAGCGCCAAGGGGTGCCGCCGCAGGTGGTCGAAAAGGAGGAACGTGACCTTACCCATCGGAATCCAGAAAACCAAGAACCAGCAGATAGCCGAGACGATGATTAGCGAAGGTGAGATGAGGCAGTAGAAAAAGACAAAGAAGATGACTCTGCCAATGTTCCACTGGCCTCGCCCAAACAGTCTTCGCTTCAATCTTGGGAGGTCGTCGCTGCTATCTGGACGGCGACCGCGTCCCAAAAGGCTCTCTGTCTCGCTCGGCTCCGAGTCGATGCTCCTCCTCGAACGTCCGACGATTGAGCGACTGCGGTCAGGGCCGAAAAAGAGTCGGCCATATTCAAGGTCACCGCTCTGCCATTGTTCATACTCCGAAATACTCCTGCCTTCATCTTGGTCCTCGTTCAGGTAAGCTTCGTCCTTTTCCAGGCGCACAAACTTGCCGAACGGGTAAAACAGATATCCGGCCAGACCCCAAAGAACTCGTCCATATTCTCTCCCACTAGGAGCCGCAGAGAAGAGCAGGCAGATGATAGCACCAAAGGCAGCGAGTAAGGCCATCCACCATCCAAAGAACATGGTCCACACCAGATTAAAGAGTAGTAGCCAGTTGCTCACTCGGCCGCCGGGGGCTGAGTGGATATCAGCCTGCGCAAACTTCTGGATCGAACGGTCCTTCTTGTACAGAGCAGGCTTCCATACACGGATACCGAAGGGATGTGTCTGGTTGATGGCCTGCTGTCGATCTTTGAGGGTAAAGCTCTCGGCGTCGCTCACGTCACCATCAGAGTTGCAATCAACGTGATCCTCAAGGTCAAGTTCCTCATGGTGTTCTTCCTGATTCTCTGCATTGCTAGTGTCAGAGTCCGGTGTATCCTCGTCGCGCTCCTCATCCTCGTCTTGTCGAGAGTGAACACGGGAGAGTTGAGTGGACAGCTGAGGTCTGCGGCGTGTTCCGTAGCTTTGTTGGCGCTCTGCAGCATCTGCCTCAACCTCATCTACGTCGTCGTCTACAGAGTATACGCCTCCGCGGAACGGGGTGGTAGACGATGTTCGTCGAGACATCTGGGGTTTTCGAAGTCGAGTCGCAGATCGCATTCGCTCGGGTCCTTTCGAGGGTCTGGTAGGGACCGAAGCCCTAGGTTGAGCTTCAGTCTGAATCTGGCTGGATCCTATTGCAGTCGAGGTGCTTATCGAGCCTGGAGAATCCAAGAATCAGTATCATAGAACAAGGAAATGCTCGTCAAAGGGGATCATCAGCATCGGGAACAGGGACGGACCATAACCAGGCTCGGGCCTCCTTCGTACAGTATCTGTTGACTGAAAGCTTTCGGAGAGGCCGTCGTCGTCACGGCGTATACCAGATTCAGCTGGCGCGGCTGAGCTGCGGGTGTCTGTAGGAGAGTGGGCGCTGGGTGATTTGCCCCGACGACGGCCGGGAGACCTAGAGCGAGCCATCTTTGGGGATGACAGTAGTAGCGAGTCGTGAATCGCGCAAGACGTGCAGATTTCGGATCAAAACGGCCGGGCGCGACAACGGGAAAGGGGCACTCGAGTTTTCAAGCAGCCACGATGGTCCTGCTGCCTCGAGGCGTTGACGTAGTTGCGAGACGGGATGACCAGGGAATGCCGCGCATGCCAACGTCAGGGATCTCAGCGTCTCGTCTGCAAATCGCCAGGAGATTCGAGTCCAGACGAGATCAAAGAAAAGAACCGGGCAGTCGACCTCCAGCTGAGGCGATGAAAAAGCAGCCCGTCCAGAAGAGTGGTACCCAAGGAAATGGGAAGTGGACGTTGGACGCGACCACAGCTAGGTAATGACGGGATTCGGGGGGGCCGTAATGTAAACAGCCAGCGCCAGCGGCGGGACAGCCCGAAGCAGGACTCCGTAGCAGACGATGCCGATGAGACAGAGCAGGTCCGGGGAGCAACCGCGAGTTCTCCCTTTGGAAGGGGTAGATACTTACTTGGATTGCAAGACGTTGTGAACAAAGATGCTCAATGCCAGAGGAGAAAATTAACTTCCACCTCCAGCTGCCAAAATCAGCCCGTTCTTGCACAGCAAAACAGCCTTTGAGACTCGGGAAGGCGCCCCCAGATTTGCTCTTACCTATCCACGCGGAGCACCGTCGAGCTCGTGAATGTGATCAATCTTTCCCCAGCCGGGTTTAGCGCTAGCTGCCGCTGATGCCGGGTGCTTGCTGAGCCAGTGGAGCCAACGTCATTTCTAAGTGAAGGGGTCTCGGGCCTACCTCAAAGAATTGGACATGATTTCCCCATGCGTGAACACGAGACCCTGTGCCATATTGGGCATCTTACGATCCCTTGGCATGCAAGAACGACCTCTATGAAGCATGGGAACGCATACAAAATTTTCTGCAATTTTTTGTCTCCCTAGTGAGGCACGGCGGAGCAGCTCGATGCTCCGGTCGACTCCAAAGTTTGGTAACGCCCAGCCCAATGGCAGCCCCTGTCGGGACCACGCTTCCGGAGCCCGGCCAAAGTAATATTCCGCGATATGCAACGTCGGTTGGCCCGTGCGTCTCGCCGCCAACGGGCTTACGAGACCAGCTGTAGCCTTGCTGCGAAGCTCAACCGCATCGCGAGCAACTCCAACCACACCTCCAGATCCCGTGCCATCGCCAGCCCGCTCCACGAAATCCGAATCCCCCCTCGACTCTCCTATCTCTAGACACCTTCGCACACGTCACGCCTCTGAGCACCGCCAAGATGGCGCTCGACGAGTACTATCACAACAAGATCGAGGCGATGAAGCTCGAGATCCTCAAGGGTCAAGCCGCTCTTCGCCGCCTGGAAGCTCAACGGAACGACTACAACTCGAGAGTGCGGTTATTGCGAGAGGAGCTGGGTCTGCTGCAACAGCCTGGGTCCTATGTGGGTGAAGTTGTCAAAGTGATGAGCACCAAGAAGGTCCTCGTCAAGGTGCATCCAGAGGGCAAATATGGTTCGTCATAGCCAACCAAGCTAACCCTTGTCATCCCATCTAACTGTCGCAGTTGTCGATGTTTCCGACAGCGTCGATATTTCCAAGCTCACTGCAGGAAAGCGAGTAACACTCCTGTCTGACAGCTACAAATTGGAGAAGATGCTCCCCTCGTCGGTCGACCCCCTCGTTTCGCTCATGATGGTGGAGAAGGTCCCAGACAGCACATACGACATGATTGGTGGTCTGGATCAACAGATCAAGGAAATCAAGGAGGTCATCGAGCTTGGTCTCAAGCACCCCGAGCTTTTCGAATCGCTCGGTATCGCACAACCCAAGGGTGTCCTGCTGTACGGCCCTCCTGGTACTGGAAAGACGCTCCTGGCGCGAGCCGTCGCACACCACACAGCATGCAAGTTCATCAGAGTGTCTGGATCCGAGCTGGTGCAGAAGTACATCGGTGAGGGTAGCCGAATGGTGCGAGAACTGTTCGTCATGGCCCGAGAGCATGCGCCGTCCATCATCTTCATGGACGAGATCGACAGCATTGGTTCATCACGAGTGGAGGGATCTTCTGGAGGAGACTCTGAGGTCCAAAGAACTATGCTGGAGTTGCTGAACCAGCTGGACGGTTTCGAGCCGACCAAGAACATCAAGGTCATCATGGCCACTAACCGTCTCGACATTCTCGACCCCGCCCTCCTACGACCCGGTCGTATCGACCGAAAAATCGAGTTCCCCCCGCCAAGCGTCGAGGCCCGAGCAGACATTCTTCGGATTCACAGCCGGAAGATGAACTTGACGCGTGGCATCAACCTAACCAAGATCGCTGAGAAGATGAATGGATGCTCAGGAGCCGAGCTGAAGGGTGTGTGCACAGAGGCCGGTATGTACGCGCTCCGTGAGCGCAGAGTGCACGTCACGCAGGAGGACTTTGAGTTGGCGACGGCCAAGATTCTGAACAAGCACGACGACAAGGAGGTTTCGCTCGGCAAGCTTTGGAAGTAAGGTGTATTTCTGCTGGGCTGGGTTGTGGGCATCATAGAGGGCTGGGACAACAACGGCGAAGGAGGCGGAGTTGTAAGGATAGTAATTGTACCAATATCCGACAAACCGTGCTTTGATTGCTGCGTTAATCTTTTTCTTTGTTTCTTCACATCCTGGGTTTGTGAATGCGATGTATCGTTCTTGTTCAAGCCGGACACACAAGTTGCCGAGTGTTGGTCTACCCTATAGTCTTGATTGACAAACTCTTTGTGGCATATCATCTCGCCTTGGGACCAACAGTCAAAGATAGTCAAAGATAATTCACTACATTTTATCTAACACTAGTGCTTTTTTCACGCCTCCTAGGAGACCTCCTAATTGATAGGTTGAAGCGTACTTGAATTCCACTTTCGGCTACAAATACGGATGTGCATATAAGTTGATTTCTCTGTGATTCTTTCAAAAAGTCTACTTTAGAAAAGAACTGTCAAACTAATGCACCAAAAACAGAGACATTACTTCTGCTATTCAGTCAATGAAGAAGGAACGTTTACAAGGCTAATTCATATTTCGACTGAGAGTTTGTGATATCTGCTCAAATCTATGGAAAGAGAGACATGAACACAGGAATATGGGTAGCTCAGGGCCACCAAACCCAAGAAACCTAGCATCCATGTAACAGAAAAGCTTTACACCCAAACCTCACGTGGCGTTTCGCATTCCCAGACCGGAGCGTTCCGTCAGCCCACATCGAATCCTTACAAACCTACCTAAGCAGCCCCATCTCCAACTTTGAAGCTATCACCGGGCCCAACTCTAAACTCGGGTCTTAACCCACGTTATTCCCACAATGTCTCCGAAACCACATCGCCGGGAATACCGTTGAGTACGTCTTCGCGAGTCAAGCATTGCATTCCTGCTGGATGTCGAGTCAGCAGGGGTCAAAAGATGGAGGAAGTTGGCGAAGGAGAATCCTGACGGGTTCAAGGTGTAGTTAGGCAAATGCCGATTGTGGCAGGAGACTTTGCATGGATCAGACCTCTCTGTTGCCGTAGAGAACGAGATCAACTGGTGGGGCTGGCACAGCAAGTGTGTAAAACTTCAACGCCAACTGCAGACGCCTCATGTCCATGTGTGGGTTAGGGAGATGTCAGCTTGGTCGTCTAACGTATACTCCATACAGAATATGCTCCGTTGTGCATCTCCATATAAAAACTTTCATGTAGAGTGCCACGTTGGCGAGAGCTCGGCCTAATCCGGGGAGGAACACGTAAGGGAGTCAATAGACCATATGATCGACACCCTGCAAAGTGAGGCTCAAATCCTGTGTCGATCTCTAACCGACATGCAAGCCAACTCACCAGTGATCAACAAGCTATAGGCACACACAAATACTATACTTTTGAAGCTCGGACTCCTATAGCGTGCTGACGTGATGTCTCTCTGAAGATTTCCTTTGGCAAGCCATTTCGCTGCACCGGTGACATCTCGTACGATGCAGCGATAGGAAGGTGTCTGGGGAACTGTAGATATCTCATGAACCCCCTGCTCTCGAAAACCCCTAGATCCTGCCTACATTGGTACGTTGGATTCACCGCTGAGTAGTGAGACGAGACTCAATATCAGTCTCGTACGAGGGAAGGAGGAATAGGTAGAGAGCGTTGGAAAAACGGCACACAATTCAGACTGCTCGATTTTCCATGCCGCTTCTGGCATCTTACTTGATTCGGCTGCAACCACAACGGACGAAAAAGCCACAGAAACTCTCCCAAGTCATGACCGGCCACTCAGCGCTCAGGTCCATGACTTGCGCCGATGGAACAGCGGGGTGGCAGACGGTGCAGAGCCTGAAGCATGCGTGGACGAGACGGGCTTGGCCTCGCGGGGCTAGCAGGGCGAGTTGGTTGCTTGTGGCTTGCCAGTTGTGTAATTCCCGGCGGGATCGGCGGCGTCTAGAACGGTCGAATCCACGTCATTGAGCAAGAGAGGGCATGAACAGCGACGGAGGGCGGACGAAACGAAACGGCTGCTGCACCCTTCCGTTTTGTAAGACCTGACGCAGACACATAAACGAGCCGGACAGGATTGGGCTGCGGGGCGTGAGAAAGTCGGAGATGATGAAGCAGCACGAGAATGGAGAGCATCTGAAAGTCAGTCTCAGAGGTGGAGATGACTTGACGGTAGAGGAAGCACGAGGCCGAGGCCAGCCAGTCAGCTTTATTCGGCGTTCTCGATGAAGTTGGTACTTCAGTTTTCATTTTTGTGCGTCTTGCATCCCGAGGTGTGCCACCGGGCAAACCAGGGGTTCAACCTAAGAAAATGTAAAGGTAGATTCAAGCCGCGCACTCGAGTGGTAGCCTTCGGAACTAACTCTGACGGATCGAGTCGGGAGAGACCCGCGTTTCTCACATCCATTGCAGCGACTTTGGACAGTGACGGCATCTCTCTGGACTAAGTGAGTGACTCAATAAGCCTTGCGGCAATAAAAGAGTCTGGACCGGAGGTAAATTTGCATCCTAGACATTGGAGACCAACCAACTAGTCTGTACATGCGGAGAATATGCTGCGATCTTAGCGAGGCGTGCTGCAGCAGCTTGTGTGATTGTGCACAGCTGTTGCTCCCTTGACCTGAAAGTGGCTGATGGGTGGTGCTGCCACTGCCTAGTCACACAATTGCCTTTCGAAGCCTGTATCGACGATCCTATGGCAGCTGGAGCACAGAGTTACGAGCCGGATGACGTCCAAGGTTCCCCGTGCACAGAGATCGTCAGGTCTCGACCAGTCCATATCTATTATCTTACCTTTTATTGCAAGCCTCAAATTCTCATCAACAAATGAAAACATACCTGCAAGACCTTGCTATTGCACAGGCGAGGGGGACAAAAACCCAATCGATCCGAGCCGGGGTGTAAATAGTACAACACGAACTTTCAACTCTCCCGATTCGGGCATGGAGGGAGACGTCCGTGTGAGACGGTGAGTCCCTTCAGTATCAGGTGGTCTTCCTGCGTGGGACGGTGCTACACTGCTTGATATGCTTGGAAGAGGGTCCATCCGGTGCCTTGGAAGAAGGCCTTAATGGTCCCCCATATTGAAGTTTAATCGGCTAGAGATTGGACTTCCGAATGTCACGAGCCGTCGGTGAGAGGGACCTGGGCAGCAACCGGGAATGGAGTCCCCACCCCGCTGGTTGACAAGTGACAGGACCCTGATTTTCTGCTCGAGTTCAACCTTGGCGGGATCCTTGTTGTATCCAGGGACTTGTTGTTTTGGGTTCTCGACCCGTCGGGGTGGAAGCTATGAATCGGCCCATGTCACGTCGAGAACCATGGGAAAGACGCGGTGGATGGGAGTGATTGCTCATCATCATGAGCAAGTCCGGGAGTGGACCCGGTCCAAGTCCGAAGAGTGTTGTCGTGCCGAGTGGCTTGCGGAAGAGAGAGCCTGAGCCCTGGAAGCTGGAACTGTAACCGACAAGCGAGGACGCCTGGGACGGGAGGCTGGCCGGGCTGGGGCTTGCACCAGGAGCCTGGGAGAGAGCCCGCTTCCGCCCAGAGCATCCATCCATTGTGATCGGTCGAGCGGGCGGGTACGGGGTGTTGGGCTGGCTGGGTTGGGGGGCCACGTTCCGAGGAGTTCCAGGGCAGAGCCGCTGTACCGTTGAGGAAGCATGCCGAGTGATCTGCTATAAGGGCAGCTTGACGGTGAACCATTGATTGACTTCTGCCGGAGGAGCTAGTTGGAAGCCCTACCTTTAGTTCGTGGTTGATGCTCCGGAGCCTGCAGAAAGAGAAGCGCAAGGGGCCACTGAAAGGAGGCGTCTGAGGCTTCCGAGTTGACAGCGGCTACGTCATAACCGCGACGCCGCCAGCCCACAAAAAATCTCTCTCCGTGGTGCGTTTCGTTTCTGGTGCTCCTCGAGGCCGAAGGTCTAGAACACGCCGGAAGGGCTGACAAGAGGCAGGTGACGGGCATGAGCGTTGCACAATCCGTATAGTCTCGAAGAGGGCTGGAGCGTGGGGAGGGGGGCGTGTATCGCGAAGATTATGGGCAGATAACATCTGGTTGATTGCGCGAAAAGATGAAGAGGAGAGGATCATGGCCTGTGCCAGTGCGAGAAGGCGTCATGGTGAGGTAGGATGGGGGCAGCTGGGAAAGTACATACGGCGTTGCAACAGCGGCAGGAGCAACTGGCGGCCACTGCGAGGCAGGAGCGGGGCCGTGACGTTGGTGAGGGCGCCATCCGGACCCAGGCGCGCGCTGATGTGCATGCTGGTTGGCCGCTGGCAGGGGGCGCTTTGGGGGCTTGGGGGGAGCTACTGTACTGCAGTGGGAGCCTTGCTGCGCTTCAGGGCTTTCTAGCAGTCGCGAGTGCGCCTACAATGACGACGGTGGATGGATATTGAGTCCCGTCTCCATCTCCCTCGAGTGTTAGACGAAGAAGCAATCAGCGTTCTAGATCGCAGGCAATTCCTCAGCCCAGCCAGGCAGCCACTGGCGGGAAACAGGTTTGGCCAGAGCCCGCAGGAGTCTGGAATCTGTCTGTGGCAGACCAGGGGATAATACCGTGCAGTATTGGATCACATCACGCAAACACCTATTACCTGAGATCGTCAAAGGGGTCCCCTCCCTCCCCCTCTTCGCGCAGGGGCCGGTGACGGTGACTGCTCCGTTCGGCGGTCCAGGTCCAGGAGATGCACCAGCGAGAGTGCATCCGCGACGACGATCTCTGGCCATCACCCCATGCGCATGTGCACTGACCGACCCATGCCATCCATGGCACGGCGTCAAGCGCTTCGGTCCCGGGAGTGTGTATGTATGTACTTGTATGTACTCTGTGGGGAGATGATAGAGTTGTCGACAACGTTTTGAGTTGGTATGGTGCCTTGCTGGGAAAATTAAAATGTTGGGATGGAAGAAGAGGAAGACAAACATCCGGACATCGGAGAGTGATGCCGTCAACTAAAGCTTCTAAAGTCAATGCAAAACACGCCTACAGGCGCCACGGCCGTCTCGTCTCCCAGCAGCCCCTCGCGCTAGAACCCGCCGCATCTGAGCCGCCAAGCTCGCTGGAGTTGGATTGCCATTATTTCACCCCCCCTCCTTACTGACCGTTCAGGTTCCCCTTCCACCACCATTCCCACACTCCTCCACTCCCGCTCACACCCTCCCGTCCACTGCAAACTGGCGGTAGAGACGAGGCGCCTTTCTGGGGTTTCTCTCTGCTCGAGGATTTCCTTTATTTCCCTTTCCAGCCGCCTCTGAGGGGACCCCTAGATTGGAACCTGGCTATCTGTCTCTCCCCATCCCATCCCATCCCATCCCCTCTTCCCACCCCCCTCACGCTCCCCTTCCTTGCCCTGGTCTCATTAATAAAGAACCTAGAACCTCTCCCCTCACCTAGCCTTGTGGTGGTGTATTATTCAGTCACTCGGCCTTCTTCATCTTTAATCCCTTCCCCTCCCCCCCCTTGACCGTGTGCCAGGACGTCGACGTCTTCTTCCCTCGGTCTTCTCTTCTTCGGTGCGCCGTCTGCATTACAAATTCGCTTTCTTCCTTCTCCCGGGCTTCCCTTCTCTTCGACATCTCATCTCAGCCGCCACCGTTTCGCCGCCTTTCTCTTCCTCTCTCTGTCCTCCGTCTCCGTATCGGATCACCGTTACCAAACCGAGTTACAGTCGCCACCCGGTCCTCGCCCTCGACCGTACATCACGTCAGAGCCCCAGGCGCCTCCATTTCGGCCACTGTGCGCTTCTTCTTAAAGCCTTAAACTTCCGGGGCCTTGCACTTCCCCCTGGCAGCTGGTTTCTGAGGGATCAGACCCCACCGTCTTGCCTCATCCCGTCACGCAGCACGTTTCGCTCTCGACGCCCAGGGCCCGAGACCCTTTGGCACAAATACCGACTCGCGATAATCGTCTAGGCTTGCTGCCCTCTTCAGTTTCAATCTCACCACGTAGCATCGAAAGATTTATCGCCATGGCTTCATAGGTCGTGTCACGCGCTCCCGGACCGCCTCCCACCAAACCTCGAATGACGTCGATGCTTACACATCACCAACACCTTCCACCTCGATCTCCATGCTCGAACTCGACAGAACGCCCGCCGGATACACCATGAGGACGCCAGCAGTGCATTCTCCCGGCGTTGGGGCGGCTCAATCCCACGCGCACGCGCACTCGCATTCTCATTCACTCTCACACTCCTCGTCAATTCGATCAGCCAGGCAGAACCGCTCCTCAACGCCTGTCGCCTCTCCCCGCCTCCCCTATTCCGTGGGCCAGAATCATGCCCCGAAGCTTTCGCCGCGTATAATTCCCGATGCGCGGGCACCCAGTCCTAATTACTTTGGTCTCGTTGTTGAACGAGGCGATGACCCGCGAGATTCGTCCGGTCTTCCACGGGAAACCTGGAGTCCGTCTTCGTCATCCGTCAAGTCATTCGCGGCTGCGATTCCCAACACAGTCCCTGTCCCGCTGGACGCGAATCCCGAATTCGAGTCCTTCAAGAAGCAATGCGATCTGAACAGGGGCAAGTCCATGTCAATGTCCATGTCAACGCCCTTTTTCAAGCCAGCAACCCCCAATGGCGCATCTCTCCGGCCTCGGCCTCCGCAACGGTGGCACACCCACTCTAGTGAATCTGGCAATGAGCTGCCCACGGCCCGGACCATTGGCAGCATCGCGCGAGAACGTCCTGTGAGTAGGATGGACATTGACCAAGAGGCTTGCCACGACTCTGCCTACGGATCATCAGAGTCCAAAAGGAGCTCGGATGCGTCCTTCGTTCCCATGCATCTTGGAAACATTCCTCGGTTCGAATCTCCTCAATTGATGGAGCCGCCTCGATCTACTCGGAATAGTCTGACACGGGCTGAGGACACCGATCCCCGGCTATCAATAATGGAACACAAAGTTGATCCTCCGTCACCTGGTCCCAACGACATCAGACGCGCTGCAACGGTTCCCCTCAAGATGGAGGGCGGCCAAAGCAACATGATATCGGCGGCACAATTGCGCGATCTGCTTGAGACAGTCGACAAGAACCGCCTGATGATATTGGATATGAGATCCGCTCAGAATTATAGGAACGGTCGTGTACAAGGCGCACTCAACCTATGTGTCCCCACCACATTGTTGAAACGAGCCACTTTTAACCTTGGAAAGCTGCAGCAGATGTTCTCGAGGGGAGCTGACTCGACCAAGTTTGGAAGATGGAAGGATATGGATTGTATTGTCGTCTACGATTCTCATGCCTCAGACAAGCGAGATTCCGTCGCCGCTCAGAACATGATCAAGAAGTTCGTCAACGAGGGCTACAAGGGAAAGACTTGCATCCTCCGTGGCGGATTCACAGCTTTTCAGCCGGCTTGCCCTGACCTGGTCGACCATCTTTCTCCTTCAGATAACGCAGAGCCGTCCGCAGGCATGCCTCATGGGAGCAACATTGCACCAGTCATTGGTGGTGTGTCGCTTCCGTCCTCTGATAAGGACCAGAACCCCTTCTTTTCCAACATTCGACAGAACATGGATCTTGCCGATGGAGTTGGACAGTTTGAAGTCAACCGACCGACGGCTCTTGAATCACCTGCTCTCCCTCGCTGGCTCCGCGAAGCTGCCTCGAAAACCGACCATGGAAAGAAAGTCTCTGACAAGTTCCTCCACATTGAAGTCGATGAGCAGGCCCGAATGAAGGCCGCATACGCTGCTTTCAATCCCAACTCCAAGACGAAGTGCCCAGTTCAGCTTTGTGGTGTTGAGAAAGGAGGCAAAAACCGATACAAGGACATTTTGCCTTTTGAACATGCCAGAGTCAAGCTGCAGGACAAACCAGCAGGGGCATGCGACTACGTCAACGCCAGCCATTTGCAAGCTTCGAGAAGCAATAAGCGATATATTGCAACACAGGGACCCCTTCCCGCAACTTTCGAAGTAAGTCATAATACTTGCATCCACATGAAGACGCGTTGGCTAACAAGGTGTAGGACTTTTGGTCTGTGATTTGGGAGCAAGATGTTCGCGTCATCGTCATGTTGACAGCTGAATCTGAAGGAGGCCAGCTCAAGTGCCATTCGTACTGGAAGGGGAGAGATTTTGGAGCCATCAGACTCAAGCCCCTTTCCGAGAAGAAGGTGTCTCTGGACATCGACAAGCATAGATCCGAGTCACACGCTTCGCCCTCATCGAGTGGCGTAGGAGAGTATGGCCGGCGACGTGCAAACACTTTGACGACGCTTGGCTCCGCGTCGGCAAGTCCGAAGCCGCAACAAAGCCAGGGCGAGATCCCATATGTCATTGTCCGGAAGTTCGCCCTTTCGCACGCGTCGCACCCCTTCGCGCCCATTCGAGAGATTACGCATCTGCACTTCCCAGCCTGGCCAGACTTTGGAACTCCTGCGCAGCCTTCGCATCTCCTCGCTCTCGTGGAGTTGGCGAATGTTATGCAAAGATCGGCTTTGCCTGTCGAGACCACATCTGTTGTCGGGTCAAGGAGGTCGTCGATTGAAGCATCTCCTCCAATTACGTGGTATGACGAGCCCGAAGCCGATGCCAATGCCAGACCGATGTTGGTCCACTGCTCTGCAGGCTGCGGCCGCACAGGAACCTTCTGCACGGTCGACAGCGTCATCGACATGTTGAAACGACAGCGCCAGGCTAAAATCTCGGCTCTGCGTGGCCATGATGCGGAGGGAGATGTTGCGATGAGCGAAGCAGGAGATGTTTCACCGCGAACAAACAAGGGATTTGATTTCAAAGTGAAGAGCCCCCGTGGCGACATAGAGAAACGGATAGCTCAAGGACCAGCGCCGGCGGACACGACCTGGGTCTTCGATGACACAATAGACCTGATCCAGAAGACGGTCGAGGATTTCCGAGAGCAGAGACTCAGCATGGTCCAGAGCCTCAGACAATTTGTGCTCTGCTACGAGACGATTCTCGAGTGGGTGAGCAGAATGAATGACCGAGGAGCGAGTGCTCCAACTGGTCGGATGCGGAGCGGAAGCCTGCAGCAACCTCGGCGATGATGCATTGAATAGAGAAGGATGACACACGAGTATCAATCATGACACTCGTTCCGATTATGACGACACACGGTAACTGTTACATGGAGGAGGAGGAATGCATTGGAAACATCAGGACATGGGAAAGGATCATTATATTGCAACAGGACTACACAACTCCTCTGGGTACGGCACATACGGCGTTTTGCGACTGGCATTTTGGGTTGGCTTTGCATCTTATCTCTCTTCTCATATGGTCCCATGGCCAGCCCAGGGATCTTTTTTTGTTTGATTTAGAGCCAGCGAGGCAGAACCGTGGACATGGCAGTGGCACTCCTGATTTTGAGAAGAGGTGGACTGGTGGTGTACAAACGAAAAGTTGGGCTCGGGATGGGCTATGGCGCATATACAGAGTACACTCACGAACATTGCTATGACTAGGATCCGTAATAGAAGTGCATGGCATTGAGCTGACAGTTGAGGCCGGTAATCCCCGTGATACGTTGGCGTTGTTTTGACGTCTGTGCCAACGCTGAGGTTCAGGATACAAGTAGTAAGCACGCAGGGTATCACGACAATGACTGTCGAATGAAAGGGGCCAGACAGTAATCCGCATGAATGATGGTGCATCACGCTGACCTCGGCGTGGCCAACTAATTGAACGACGGATACGTGATACACATGACTGGTGGTGAATCCCAGCTACTGCTGAATCGTGATTGAGGCCCCCCAGACCTAGTGAAGCACCCCTGTCAAGCGAATAGCTGCATTCGGTGATGTGCATCGCGGAGGAAGCTCATGTGCTAGGAATGACGCACGGCGTCATGCGCGACTAACGTGGCTAAAAGGATGACTTGCAGCTGAAAAGATAGGAGGAGCTGCGGCAATAACAACCAAAGCCGGCCAACCAACAGGCAAATGCATGATGTTATAAAAGAGGCCTGCTATGATAAGCTGGCTGGATGCAGTGAGGTTAGTGAGCCAGAGACGCAGCCGGGATAGCGGATTGCTCGGGGCTCTAGCGCGTGCGCCAGCGATTGGTCAGCGGCGAGATCCAGGGCAAGGCGGCGACCCGATGCGGCAACTGGCGTCAGCGCGCTGAAACGGGACTGGAACTGGACTGGAAGCTTCCACAGCTGAAGGAGCGCTGGAAACAGGCTGGGCCAGGGGGCCCGGGCAGGTGCGAAACGGCGACGCCACCCGCTGGAACCTGGAAGTTTAGGGACCTTACTCTAGGCTTATCGCCCGCCCGCCCACGCGCCAGCCCGTGGAGGCGTGGAGGGGACCTGGCAGTGATCAGCGTCCCGCCATCTCTGTTTTCCCTCCTCCTCCATCATCAACCATCCATCCGCATTTCATCGTCGCCCATCGACGACTCACCCGTCTGGAGTTCCGCACTCGGACGTTGGGAGGTGTCTCTGCCAGGTGTTTTGTCCCCCCTTTTCTTCTGCACCTTGGCCTGCTTGTATTTTACTCTTTGTGTTGTTCTTTTCTCCCCCACACTTGTTTCGCCTTGTTGCCTGTTTACGTCGCTGGTCCTTCATTCTGCTTCTGCGACGGCTAGTGACTTGGACACTCGTTTCGAGTCCACGAGAGCCTCTCGACTGCCCACGGATCCCGATCCCGCTGCGCCACGACCCTCGAGTCACATCACGGCATTGTGGCTATTATACATTAGATCGCGCGCCTGTCCGATTATTCTTTTCTGAACGCTGTCGCCTTCGCGCGTCGCATTGTTTAGAATCTCGATCCTCCCCCCCACCAGCCACCGACATGATGAAACGCTCCTCGATTGACCTCACCGATCCGGAGCGCAACCTGGACGAGTCCAACGGCGCTCCCTCCGACGACACCATGGATAGCGATCTCGACCTCGCCATGCCTCCCGCCGAGGACGAAGTGCTGGATCAGGACAGCCGCATTTACACCCCGCCAGCCCGCATCGCCGCTCGATTCTACAGGCCCTCGCAGGCCCGTCGCCGGGACTCGGCCGCCTCTTCGCGCCGGAATTCCATTTCGTCTGCACACTCGCGCTGCTCATCGATCCAGCCTTCTGCCCATCGCGGTGGAGAGCAGAGCAAGTATGTCGCCCAACATCTCCGCCGAGCTTCGTTCCTCGAGGACCGAAGGGCCCGGTTGGCCGACAGAGCTGCTCATGCGGAAAAGGTTCGCCTTCGCGCCGCCATTGCTAAGGCTACCCAGCGAGACTCGACCTTGTCAGAGGAACGTGCTCTCGCTGCGCAGCAGGCCCGAGAGCGCAACTTGGCCGAGATTGTGGCCAATTGCGCCGAGGAGGTCAAGAAGGCGAAGCAGGTCGCCGAACTCATGAAGGAGAAGCGGGAGCAAGAGATTATACGGATGAAGGCCCAGATTGAGGAGAGAATGGCGGAAGCTGAGCGCAGGAGGGAAGAGTTAAGGTCAAAGAACGCCTCGAGGCGATCGCGGGGCCAGAGCGTCATCAACAGGAAGCAAATTGAAGTGATGCCACAAGTTACGGAGCAAGAGGCCCCCAAGATGACTGAGGATGAGGCGGCCATACACATCCAGGATTGGTGGCGTGCGCAACGCAAGCGGCAAATCATTTTGCAGTTCAACAACCTGGGGCTGACGGTAGATGGCATCAGAGACACATCGTTTGATACTGTCATGGAACTTTTGGGTCAGGAGAAGGTTCTTCTCATCACGGCCAGACTACTTCGGCTATGTGGACTTCACGAAGGCGAGCCCGGCTCAGTCAACGAGATGGCCGCCGTGAGAACTTTCCTCAGTGCTTTCCTGATCCTCGGCCACCCGAACCAGGTCCTAAGCAATAAGGACGACGGGGATGAGGAGGTGGCAAGCGCCCTTTCTGCCCATCGACTACCCTCCACGGATCTCGAGAACCCACAACTCCAAGATCTCGTCGGGAAAGCGAGGGATCTCCTGATATCCTTTGAGAACATCTTGGGGCGTCTGACTTCGACGAATCGGTACACGATGCCCCCGGCTCTCAAGAAGACGCTTCCAAAGTCCTACGCTACGTTTTACAACGCATTCATCGCATGGAAATCTCGAGATTCAAACGCGCTTATCGAAGTCATGCTTATGCAGTTTGTTGAGCTTGACGCCATTTATCACACGGTCAAGGACACAACCGACGACGCTGCCACGGCGCTCTATCGAAAGAGTATACAGGACAGCCAGCTCATGCTCATTGTGCGGATCAAGAAGCTGGCTGGTCAGGAGAAGGGCAAGAAGTTAATTTTTGAGGCTGTTGCTGAGGCCAGAAAGTCTCGAGCTACGAAGAAGCGAACTGTTGATACGAAGCCTCGAGTCGCGGAAAGCGTCTCAGGAGAAGCATCGGAGACTGCTAGCAGTCTCGTCTCAGGGGCCGAGCAGACCCTTACGCCGCCACCTACTCCTGCTAGCAAGGCCCAGCCTAAGCGACAGGCCCCTAAGACAGGATTGAACGGCTTGATCCCTGATAATCGGGTTGTGGTCCACGAGCTGGCGATCAATAAGGAGTATACGATCCCCACCGAGGAGTACAAGCGAGACCAGGCCCAGGTCATGCACCCCATGTACGAGCAAATCAAGGCCAACATGGATGGCCACAACAACGTGACCAACTTCAGATTCTTTATGACAATAGCCTCCAGCATCAAGGATAAGCTGCAGCGTCTACTTAAGCCTGGAAACTCGATGTATAACCTCATTGGGGAGATTCTAGATCCGGAGATGGCAGAGCGACAGTTCATGGTTGGGAATTTCTCCTACGAGAAGTTTTTCACAGCCATGGGCTCCTTGTTGCCAAAGCTCTGTGCTCCGTTCCGAGACGACGAGGTCAAGGAATTGGTTCAGAACAAGTTGACGGATGGAAACATTGTTGACAGGGTTGAGGCGCTGAACGAATTTGTCGACGTCATGCTCTGTGACTATATCAACTATCTGCTAAAGGTTGCGGCCCCTCAACTAATCGAATCGTCCGCGCAGTACGAGGCTAAAAGGTTTGCCGAGGACGTGGAGCAATCAAACATTGGCCTCGGAGCTGCAGAGGCTGCTTGGAAATTGGCACGCTCCAAGGTACTGACCGAGGTCCAGAAACGGGATCCTGAGGGCATCAACCATCCCAAGTCTCGACCGACAGCTGGGAGAATCTACGCACAGATGCTGGTTGACGTCTTCACGCGACCAGCTCCCGTGCCGGTAGAAGAGATCCCTGAGATGCTGCGCCTTGATCAGTCCCGTATCAACCAGGTTTCAACTACTATCCAGAGGATCATCACTGTTGGAGCAGTGCTGCTTCAATGCAAGAACATACTCAAGCGGGATGTTCGGTCTGCTTGGAAGACCGAGGCAACTCGGATCATGTCAGTTCTTGAGGCGAATCATCCACTGCAGACAACTGTCGAAGGGACCATGGCGGCACTGGAGTCTGGACGATCGATGCCCACGGCCACCAAGGCTCACTTGCGAGCTCTGGTGACCAAGGTCTTGACGGCCAGCCAGCAGATGTCGACAGAAGCCGCTGACCCGCGCGAACCGGTTCTGCGATTGCTCCTGACGAGACTGCGAGGCAACATCCTGGCGCGACTGGCGCCCGGGTCGGCAAGCGAGAAGGTCAAGGCAGCGACCATGACCAGCGACAAGCTTGCCAGCTTGGGACTCTCCGAATTCGTGGACAAGGTCCGACACATTACAGAACTCCTCGACAAAGTAGGAGAGGTAGACAAAGCGGCTCATGGGCCTTGGTGGGATGCAGTTGCAACCAAGGTAGAACAAGATGAGATGAGCACGACGGCATAGACATATATGAGACGTGGAAGACTGCATTAGAACGGATTGTCTGCATACGACGCACACGATTGAGCAGAAGCGCACTCTGCATTTGGGACGGCATTTTAGTGTTTTATTTCTTGGGAAGCTCGAAGCTCGTCAGGAGGCTTTTTTTCTTGGGCTACGGCATGGCGCAACGGTTCTTGGAGGACGTCCTTTTGGACGAGACTTGGGAGAAGTCGCATCTCGGAGATGTGTACATGGGCAGCGGCTTTCTGTGTTATTTCTGGCGACGGATATGTGCTTTACGATGACGAGTGGGATACTCTGTTGAGTGCAACGATGCACCAGGACCTAGACTGATTCAAGGATGGACAGGCAATCTGAAATTGAAAGCGAATTTGGTTCGTGATACTGTGCCAGCTGTGACGATTCGTGGAGTTTGACTTTGGCTGGTGGCTGGCTGACCCGGAGAGTTGGTGTCTCCGTCGCGTGCCGGAGGGAACGGAGGAGGATGCGCCATGACGTCCGAGGCGATAATTAATACGGTGTCATCTGTGAGATTCAGGCTGAAGTGATGGTGGCATTTATGCTTAGTATCACCTCAGATGATGGACTTGACAGGGTAATAATGCATAATTATATGCAAATCGCAGGAGAGTCTTCCCCGTAGGTATGACAACACAGCGGAGATCGGAAGTCTTGGCTGATTTAGGAGTGCGGCACAGGAGAAGCGAGATTCAGTCAGATTTGGATAATCCCTGCTGGCAGCGAGACACGTAAAAGAAAGGGAGGTGCTCGCGTGCCCTTCCTAGGGGGGGGGCGGGAATTCGGTGACGAGATCGGGCATGGAACGGTGCAATTTCTAGCGCCTCACCTGCATGTGTCTGCTGAGGCAATGAATGCAATACAGTAGGGCTGAAGGAGGGATCGGAAATTGCGGCGCGCCAGCTGGGCCTGAGCTTGGGCTCTTCAATCTGGAGCGAAAATGGCAGCAGAAGAGCGTTTCAACTGAGTGGGAGGGGAGGGGAGGGGAATGCTCACAACCCAAGGAGCAAGGAGAGTACGTACCCCCGGCTGAAGCACAGGTGGCACCGAGTGGCGCCCAGCAGCCAATGGAAGGCCGGGAAGCGCCGCGACAGCACACGACTGGTTTCCGGAAAGGGGCTAGCGGGGCGGGCTCTGAGGGGCGGCGCGCGTGAGCGGTTACGTCGCCCTCGGATTGACACCAGGCTGGGGGCCGCTGGAATTCGCCCATTTAGGGGGGATGAGGAGCGATGGGATGGGGGCGGATAATGTGCTGCAGAGGGAGGGCGAGAACAAACATCGCGACGACGCGAATAAAGAAAGTTGTAGGGGGATGGGCGGTGTCAGGCCGCGACAAATCGTCAAAGCTGACGGTCATCAAAGGCCGTCTGTGCTCTATAAATTATTTTCGCCTGTGGCTATGCCCGCCCCCCGGCCGGCTGCTGCAAGGAAGAATGGAAGACGGACTGGACTGGCGGCTCGCAGCGAATGGAATTGCGAATCTAACCCCAGCTCTCAAATCCACACCGGGGTCTGAGCCAGCGCTGCCGCGTTTCTTCTCACTTGTCACTCTACAGGGGCGCTCCTGCCGCTTGTCAGTGTCTAGTTTCTGGTTTCTGCCCCCTGCCCTGCCCTGCCATTGCCCTGCCTGCCCTTCGCCGCCGCCGCCATCGACCATCCATCCATCCATCTCCATCATCCCCAGTTGCGTCTGCGTCTGACATCCTCTTTGTCCCTTCTCTGCTATTCCCTTTCGAATTGGCCCAGTTCGCGGCGATTCACGTCCCCTCCTTGGTCGTCTCGTCTCTGTTTGTATCTTCCTCAGCTTTCCCTCAGCCCCCGTTGCAGATTTCCTAGCACGTACGTACGGCATCACCAGGGGCGGAACTCGAAAGGATTCTTTCGACATAACGAACCATATCTCCCTCCCTACGGCCTCCCTACGTGGTATCTTCTGGCTCTGTTGGCTGCTGCCCGTCCCAGTCGCACTCGATCTATCCGCGTCTTGCCAGCAACAGCCGCCCATCTCGGCCTCGTAATCGTCGACATTCGACACCCGCCGCGACCATTAGAGTCGTCGCCGCCAAATCTCTCCTTCTCTGGGGGCTCGCTACCCTCGCGACTCCGATCCTCGCCTCGCGCGCCCATCCCAAAGAGCCTCACGTCACCCGTGACGAGCTCATGAAGCGCAAGGCCAAGACGCCCAAGTACTTCCACGAGCCCGGCGGTTCGCTCGAGCTTGGCCACTACGACTCCCGCTACTTCAAACAGCAGGTGCCCTACTCGGAGCATCGCTTCGTCCTGCGAGATCTGGTTCGCAGCTACCTAACCGTCCTCCATGAGTACGGCGTCGAGACGTGGCTCGCTCACGGCACGCTGCTGGGCTGGTGGTGGAACGGCCACATCATGCCCTGGGACTACGATCTCGACGTCCAGGTTTCCAACAACACCCTGCAGTGGCTTGGCGACAACCTCAACCGCACCGAACACGCCTACAACTTCACCGATGCCGATACTGGCAAGGTCACGTCCAAGATCTACCTTCTCGACATCAACCCGCATCATGTTGACATCGACCGCGGCGATGGTATGAACATTATCGATGCCCGCTGGATCGACATGAGCAACGGCATGTTCATCGACATCACCGGCCTACGCGAGCGTGAGGTCGACCGTCCGGGCTACTGGAGTTGCAAGAACAAGCATCGCTATGCCAGCCAGGACCTCTGGCCCATGCGCATCACCGAGTTTGAGGGCGTTCGCGCCCGTATCCCTTACAACTTTGAGCGCGTGCTCATCGATGAGTACGGCACTAAGAGTTTGACGACGGAAGAGTGGTCAGGGTAAGTAAAGTGTTATTCCCTTTGAGTTTGACTTTTGGCGATACCCCGTTTCCCCCGTGGTTTTCACATGCCTCGGAGAGCGATGACGTGGGAAACCCGTTGCCGTGGCTTCTGCCTTGAACGCATCATGGAACTCTGCTAACGAGCCTTTCCAATATAGACACCGATGGGACCGCGACATCAAGGAGTGGGTGAAGATGAACGCTGAGGAGGAGAAGCAGCGCAAAGCCGACGCGACAGAGCGCAAGAAGAAGGAGCTCCTCGAGAAGGCTCGCCTCCAGGCCGAAGGCTCATCGTACTCAACCTGATCGTCGCTACGTCTTTTGATGCTTCGCTTTTCAGTTCTCACTCACAGCAACAAGCCACGACAATACCCCATCATTCGAAAGCCACGGCCGGGTAACGCTATCTTTGTACATGTAATACCTCCAGCGGACTCTTCCGCCTCCTCGTCCTCGGGACGACCTCCCTTTTTCCAGTTCCTGTGGCATTTACGGCGTTTGTGGGGAGAAACATGGCGTTGGGGCGGCGACGACGCGGCCACCGGCGATGGCGGCGGCAGGGCTTGAAGCGTATCTCGGGCGGCGCGCTCCCGTGTGACACGCTCTCTCACCTCTGAACCGACGCAGTGCGCCAGGGGTTGGTTGCACGACACAGAGTCAGGGGGAGAGGGTGTTGGATACGGGTGATGCGCGTTCTCGTCGGGAGATGAAGAAAATGGGACGCCTGCCGGGTGCGTGAGAGGATCGTCGGGCCGCGGTTTGTGTTTTGTGTATGTCTGTTTTTCGTGTTTGGATAGGCTATCATGAGAGGGCAGGATAGTCAAAATGGGACTATTTCAAAGACCATCAATCACTCAATGAACCCAAGCAGTGTACTTGGACTTGCATGTTTTCAAAATGCCAAAACCTAACAGTTGGTATAATTCGTAACGTCGTAGGATTCCCTTCTGCACAAGAGATATCACTCCCAAATCATAACTCCTTCATACGAAAACCCTCTTTCAAGATGACATCCACACCTTCCAATTCTCTCCTCCACTCTCCCTCCATCCGCCAACACTCCCTCTATCACTCAAGTCAACCAGCGGCGCAACACTCGGCCTCCCATGCGCGCACTGGAACGGGAACGCACACTTCGCAAGCCGGGCGACTAGCGCGACGCACTCATCCCTTGCCAACTCGTCGTTAAACATGATAGCGCCTGAGACAGTGTTAGCAGGGGGTAGTTTATATGCGGGGGAGCGCAGGACATACTACGGCAGGCGCGTGAGTAGAGCAAGTCGAGGATGCCCTGCGGACAGCCGTGAAAGCTCGTGGAGCGGGAATTGCGGATAGGTGGTGTGCCGTAATCGACGAGATGCCAGATCTGCTTGCGCAGGAGGCTGATGAGCAGACGCGGCTCGGAGCGGCACCGTTCGAGAATGGCGGGTGGGAGGCCTGTGACGACGACGGTAGCGGCTTTGCGGTGGTACTGGATTCCCCAGGCGTCGAAGTACTCGCGGTGCTGCATGAGGAGTTGGCGCTCCTGGCCAGGAGGCTCGAATGTGAGCGGCCGGTCGAGGAGCTCGATATTAGGATGAACGTCGCCGGTGGAAGGGTCTGTGATGAAGTACGCAGCCATCAGATCCTCAAGGCGGCACCGCTCGTCGGCGGCGTGCTGATCGAGAAGGATGAGCGCGGTAGCTTGCTGGCTGGCCGTTGACTTGAGACTGGCGAGAGGGAGCTTGACGAGGACGAATTTGCGGTCGACCTGAGAGATGACATTGGCTTGGGCGAGGGCATCTTTGGTGATGCGGCCGGCAAGGTTCACGGAGGAGGATTCGAAGGAAATGCTTCCATCTTTCCCGCAGCTCGAACATCCCATATCATTCTGTTGGTCTGAGGCCTCGCCTTGAAGTCTGGGCACCGAAGACTCCACCGTTTCAAACACAGGGTTCTCCCACTCTCTGTGTACTCGTTGAAGCCACTCCTTTGGCTTGGGCCGTGTTGGAACGTCCACACACTGCCGTTTCTCAGGCGAAGTACTTGCTCCATCCAGGGAACGTTTAAAAGGAGGGAGTCCACTGTGTGAGATTATCATCGGAGTTTGGGACTCCATACATCCGTCATTATTGATCTCTGGTTCAGGGGATGGCTCCTGAAAGGGCTTTCGGAGAAGCTTTCCGCCCTCTCCAACCAAAGGACTCGAGTATGAAGGTCTTTCCGTTGACGGCGTTGCTGTAGGTTTGGAATCAGGGGTGGAATGCATTGCTTTACCAACTTTGACTCGCTCCCAATCGTCAAAAGGACTGTCTGTCCTGGAAATCGATGTAGCCGATCCAGGTCGCGAGGAAGATTTGCTTCTCGAAATGTTTCCCGCTGAAAGAGGCTGTCTCTTAAGTTCCTTTCTTCCATTGCTGGGGAATCTTGCGACCTTCGCCTTAGACATCGGATTGGCTCGGTCAATCTTCTGAGGACGGTATCTGCGGCTCTTCAAAAAAGAGTAACAGAAAGCCTTGATCAGATCGAGCACATCGAGGAGGCCATTTCCCGGTATAGAGGCTCGCTCTTCGACGTCAATGGCATCGGACCAATCTTCAACATCGATCTTCATGTAGAACATGGGCCAGCGCTCGATACCTTTGCGGCTGCGAAGATCTCTCCCAGTCAAATTGTCGCCAATGGGTCCATCCGTGGTGCCATCCCCGTCAACCACACCAAAGCTCGAGTCATTGAAAGCCTTGTTGATTGTTTCATACAAGGCATCCGTCCCGTAGTCGTTTGTCAAAGGGTGCACACCGAAGCTGATGAACTGTGAGCGTCGACTTGCCACTGGTTTATCATACATGTGGCATTGGAGCCTTATGCCCGCACGCGATGCAGACGACGTGATCCAGGAAGTAGGTTCTGTCGAACCCGTCAGAGAAGCCTGGGCTAGGAGCTGCGAAGTGCGAGAAGCTTTGAATGTTTGGTCTGATGGACGTAATCGTAGTTCTCTCTGAGTAACATTGTCCTTGAGAAACACGGTGACGGGAGACGGCCAAGCAAGCAGGAGACCGACGATATACTGCACGACACTTGACCAGTTCTTGTCCAAGGCCGCTCGGTCTTCCAGTCTCGGTCTTTGCTTGACTCTCACAGGTAGATCCCCGAAAAGGTCACGCACGGTGACTCGGGTGCCATTCTCAAAAGTGGTGAACCTATGGTCGTCCGATGCCACAGGATACCTGCTGAGCGTTTGCGAGTTGTGAATGCACAAGGTGGGGGTTAAGTTGTGAAGCGCCTGGCGTGATGTTATCGTTAGCAGGGACAGTGCTGCCACCGATGCCAGAAAATCGCCACGCTTGCCATGGTAAACAGGGCTGGGTGGGAATCTAGAAGTATCTGGACGCTCGTTAGTATCGGGATGACCATATGGTATTGAGATTATGACGACGCACGATGAAGCTTGCCGAGTCCTCCATCAGGCTGAAATTCCCATGGCTTGATGCCACGCCCGTTGTCTTCCACTGTACAGCTCGCTCTCGTCTGGTCGAAGGAGATATTGACCTTGGAGGCAGCGGCATCCAACGAATTCTTGAGCAGGCCGCAAATTACGCCGTTCAGGTGGGTGACGCTAACAGAAGACCTGATCTTGTCGACGACATCGGGGGGGAGGGGCTTAATCGACATGGCATTTCGGCGGAGATTCTGGCTGATACAGAGACTTCTGGAAATGGTCGAGGATGAAGAAGTGACGTTGGTCTAGCTCCGTTATGGGCTAACCTGAGGCTGTCAGGTACAAGTACAGGTGCGGAGGAAGTACCGAACGGTGCTTGGCCAGCCCGCAGCGGGCCGGGATTACAGTGGATCCGAGCCCCGGCTTCAGGGGTCCAGCAGCTGCTTCCAGGCGGAGGTGGCACCAGGAAGCTGCTGACTGCCCGCCTGGAACCCGCCCGACAGCAGGAGCCCGCCGTCTGGTCTGAGCCTCACCTCCGTTCGCCATGCATCCGATCCAGGCCGTGGAAAACACTCGATGCTGTGTCACCGCTGACACGAGCATTCTGTTCTGTTCCGATCCGAGCGGTCAGCGGCCGGGCTCTTTGTCGAGAAATCCGCTTGTCGTCTCCTTGATCCCGCAGTCATCACGTGACACCGCCTCCCTCGAACCGCCGCTGCCGCCGCTTTCAGATCTCGCCCATGCCTTTCACCCAACATCAGTGACGCCTCGACTCGAATTCCCACGCACAGCCCCGTCACATCGCATTCGCCGACCTCTGGCTGCTCGCTCTCCGTTCAGGCGCCTCTCGATCCCCTGATTCGATCGCTGTTTCCCGTCTCCAGCGCCTTCATCCCCACTTGAGTTCGCCCAACTCCTAAGTGCCCAACAGCCGGAGCTCCTCTCCAGGACAACTTCGGTTCCTATATCAGACAGCCAGTGCTTTCCTCATGGCTACGACGGATGCTCTTCCGCAGTCTCACGGTAATACCTCCACCCTCTCGAGTCTCACCCCACGCTCTGGGCTTTGCCGCTTTGCTTCTTTACCGATTGTGAAGCGCATGCCAGTATCCCACCATGACACGCACTGCGGCAGGAGACATTACTAACAAGACTTCAGACCGCCAGGGTCGGCGAAGGCCGTTCTCAACGTGGGTCAAGAAGCTCACCAACTTCAACAAGTCCTCCGACGGCGATCGCGCGAAGCGATACAAGATGAAGCGCCCTCCGAAGCACAACAACCCATACCCGCAATCGGGCATTATCGCCCAGGGCGCCATGAACAGGACCAGCGCCAGCGCCTGTACCTTTACCACAGCACAGACGGATAGCAACACGTCTGTAGCGCGGTCGACTCGATACTCAGAAGGAGACAGACGTCTCACGACGGAAGGCAGGAGAAGCATTGTTGGCACAATCTCGACCGACCACGAAGGTTCACATTCTATCAAGGCGCCGAGCCATGGGACGAGCTCGGTGACTGGAACGAGTCGAACAGCCGGGGGTGGCATGGATTCCAGACGAGGAGGCGACAGTACCTTTTCGAGCCCGGCACCGTCAGTACGATCTCTCACTACGACTCTCACCACGATCCAATCCATGGCACCCAATAACAACGGGGCTGTCATGACGAATGGGGTGGCGCCAACTGGGAGTACAACACAGTCAATCCAGTTCAGCCAACCCTTCCCGACCCAACCGCCAGCATCTGCCATACCATCACACCTAGCCCCGTCGAGTAACCCCACGACCTACTCTACGGCCACAGCAAACAATCTATTGACAGACAATGCGTCAATCCTTACGCTAGCTTCGTCAAGCAAAAGGCGCCGACGCAGGTCACTGGACACGGACGCTTCTGTTCGAGCATTGGCGCCATCTTCGTTGTGGGGTGGCAGTCGAGAGAGCCTGCCTCTCAGCGTGCTCAGCGCTAATATCGATGCTTCGACCATGCCCCCTACACCTGGTATCCACGGCAGCAGCTCTAGGATGGGTGCTGAGCGAACGAGTATCTATTCAGCCACAGGTGTCCCACCGGCGATGGCTGGTGACCGGAGCAGTTACTACGCAAAGCAAGGCGATGGAGCCAGTGTGAGGAGTGGTCTCTTAGGACATGGCCGAGCAGACAGTGTGAGTGGGAGCATCGGAGGCCTGACGAGCCCCCTGGTCAGCCCCAGAGAGGTGTTCAATGAGACAGCGGAGAGAGACGAAGATGCCACGCCCATCGCGAAGGAAGAATGAACCTCTTTGCAGCGCTTATGAATGATTAATGGAATTATGGAATCTGGAATTAGGTTGGGTCTGGGGATCTGGGACGGAGCGTTGATTCATTAGCTGCTGGTTTTGGTTGTATAGACGATTGGTGCAAAACTTGCACTCACAAAGGGCACGGGAACCGCTGTAATACCATACTATGATACCCTCTGACATCCTGTTCAAATAAAAGTCTAGGATCGTCTGGTTCATGAACCCCGTATTTGTTAAAGGGACTGGTAGACGTGAGCTTTACCAACGGAAGGGTGCCTGGCTAAGACGTGTGGCGGGTGCCTGTCAGGGTCAGGTGGCAGCCACAGTGGCGCTAATCGAGCTCCGAGCTCCCAGCTGCCATAGCATGGGACGGTCCCACCATCGTCATCGCATCCCAAGAAGCGTTTCCTCCTACGACAACACTCTCAATGCGGCAAGATGGCTATCTCGGTACGTTCGGACTCCCTCGCGTGTCTTCTATGCTTCGGCAGAACGCGGTGACTGACCCTTTACGCAGTGGAAGTCGTTCGACTTCTTCGAAGTCGCCCAGATCGCCCTCCTCGAGGAGGATACGCAAGAGCTGTTCCAGAACAATGAGATCTCCAGCGTCTGTACCGGCTCCGACAGCTTCTTCCTCGGAACGTTCGATGGCCATGTCAGCATTATAGGGAAGAGCTGGAAGGTCATTCGGCGGTTCCAAGCGCATGAGACGGGCGCGATTACACATATGCGACAAGTTGAGGGGACGAGCTTGTTGGTCACCGTCGCGGTGAGTCTGGCCCTCCATAGCTGTCGTCTGGAAGCACATTCTCAGCAATTAAGCATTTGCTGATATTTCTATAGGAGGATATGAGCAGTGAACCGGTGCTGAAGGTTTGGGCGCTGGACAAGCTGGTTAGGAAAACGAACATGCCCACATGTCTGAGCACGCTCAGTATCAACAACGGAAGACGCCAGTTCCCTGTGAGTTCTACCTTGGATTCTTCTGGGAATCAGACTTTAACATATCAAAGATATCCGCATTTACGGCGACGGACGATCTCAGCCAGATTGCGGTCGGTTTTGCGAACGGCGCGGTAACGGTCATTCGAGGCGAGCTCGTCCACGATCTCGGCACCAAGCAGCGAATCGTTTACGAATCCGAAGAGCCTGTAACAGGCGTACAAGTAATGGTTGATCCGCGGTTGACGACTCTCTTTGTCTCAACGACGTCGCGCATAATCAAGCTGGGGCTATCCAAGAAAGGTCAAGGCCTGCCGCCGAAGACTGTGGAAGACACTGGTTGCGGTCTGGGCTGTATGACACGCGATGAGAGAACAGGCGACATAGTGGTCGCCAGGGAAGATGCCATCTACACATACACACTAGAGGGACGAGGCCCTCCGAGGGCATACGAATCGCCCAAGAGCCTCATCGCGATGTACCAGGACTATGTGGCAATCGCGTGTCCGCCTGCGAGCAGCAACACGAAGGATCCCGATGCGATGCGACGGCGGTTCGGCGCCAGCACGACGGATGCTCTATTCGATGCCTCGTCGTTTGTATTATTGGATACAGATTTGAGGGTAATTGGACATACGGAAACTTTAATGTCTCCTATCCGATTCTTCTTTGAGGTCTGGGGTGATTTCTTCACCATCACTCAAGACGGCAAGGTATTTTAATGCCTTGTGAAGAAATCACACTGGAATGCCCGTTGCTAATGCGTTGCAGATTTATCGATACCACGAGAAGGCACTCCAACAGCGACTAGAGATGCTGTATCAGCGGAACATGTTCCCGTTGGCCATAGAACTGGCTCAGAAGGCTGGAATGGACGCCGCGGAACAGAGTCTCATCTACCGTCGGTTTGGTGACCACTTATACCAAAAAGCAGACTATGACGGAGCAATGGTACAGTATATTCGGGCAATCGACACGACGGAACCGTCACAAGTTATCAGAAAGGTAGGCACCATCATCAAGGCTAATTAGAGAGTGTCTTGCTAACAGAGACAGTTTCTTGACACCCAACGGATACACAACCTCATCCAATATCTCGAAGAGCTTCATGAACATAGACGGGCGACAGCCGATCATACCACGCTACTACTCAATTGTTACGCAAAACTCAAGGATATCACGAAGCTGGAAAAGTTCATCAAATCCCCTGGTGGTCTCAAGTTTGACCTCGATACGGCAATTGCCATGTGTCGCCAAGGCGGCTACTATGAACAGGCAGCATATCTGGCCAAGAAGCACGGAGAAACCGAACTGGTAGTGGATATCCTGATTGAGGACTCTAAGAACTATGAGGAAGCGATCAACTTCATCTGGCGTCAGGATCCTGAAGTTGTCAGTCACTACTAGTCTTTGATTCGAAGCGAGACGTCGACTAACAGCTTCATAGGCATTTCCTTGCATGCAAAAATACGCTCGGGTGCTGATCGAGAACTGCCCCAAGGAGGCAACCGAGTTATTTGTTGACTACTACACTGGAAAGTACCGGCCACGAAAACTCGTTCCTGTGTCCAACGAGGCCGAGGCCGAGGCTCCTGCAGGTGGTGGCTTCGCGGCGAACGCAGTTCAGAATCTGTCCAATCTCCTCCCACTGCCATATATGAACACCGCAGCTATCGCGAGTCCGGGGACACCAGGGAATGGACAACCAGCAATCACCAGTGACTCTGCCTTGGTACTAGAACCGGACGATGCACCGGCACCCAAGTATACCCCTCCGCCCCCACGAACCGCATTCTCATCGTTTATCGACCACCCTGACGAGTTCATCGTTTTCCTCGAAGCGTGTCTTGAGGAGCCTGAGCTCAGCACCAGCGATCGTACAGATCTCTACACTACTCTCTTTGAGATGTATCTATATAAGGCCAAGGAGAAGAAAGGCCAGCACAACAAAGAAGAATGGGAGGCGAAGGCAAAGAAGCTCATCGAGGGAGACCATGTGCCCATGGAAAGCTCAAATGTGTTGCTACTGTCCCACCTGTCGGACTTTCAAGACGGCACAATCCTGGTCAAGGAGCAAGCAGGTCTTTTGTTTGACATATTCAGATCATACACTTCAGCCAAGGATACTCGAGGAGCCATCAAGGCACTACGCAAATACGGTCCTGAGGAACCGCAACTATACCCTGCCGCTCTGGCATACCTGACATCTGACCCTCGGGTCTTGGAAGAGGCAGGCCCTGACGAACTCGCCAGCGTTTTGAACAAGATTGACAAGGACGGATTGATGGCGCCGCTTCAAGTGATCCAGACTCTTGTCGGCCAGAACTCTGGGAGTGGAGTCGCGACGATGGGCATGATCAAACCATATCTACACGAAACCATTACGAGAGAACGAAAGGAGATCGGGTCGAATCGTCACCGCATCAACACGCTCCGCACAGACACGGAGAAGCGGCGAACGGAGCTGTCCGATCTCGGGACCAAGCCAGCGGTCTTCCAAGCGACTTGGTGCTCCGACTGCAGCCAGCGTCTGGACCTACCTGCAGTGCACTTTCTCTGCAAGCATAGCTTCCACCAGCGCTGCGTGCGCGGCGGCGACACGGAGGGCCAGATGGAGTGTCCCAAGTGCGCGAGCGAGAACGACCTGATCCGCAAGATGCGCGAGCGTCAGCGCGAGAGCGCGGCCAAGCACGAGCTGTTCAAGAGTGAGCTGGAGAATAGCGACGATCGGTTCAAATCGGTTGCAGACTGGTTTTCGAGAGGTGTGATGGATGTCGGGCACGAGGTGGAATAAGCGGAGTAGTTTCTGTCTGGAGGGGTTGTTTGTGGGATCTAGAGGAGTTCTTGGTGAATAAGGCGCCAGGAGAGTGTATCATTTCTATAATTCAAAGCGATCATTCCGGCGATATGCAACACAGAGCATAAATGCTGTTTCCTACGGTGTTTTGGGTATCCTCGCATGCCACGTCCGTATAAGTTGGTTGGCCTGCCTTATCAATCTCCCGCCCCACGCTCCCACTTACTCACCTCATCCAACGTCACCTCTCATCATGGCCACTCCCAAAGCCATCATCGAATTCTTCTCTCGCTCCCTCACATCCTTCCAGGCCTCCCAAGATGCGTTCCGCGTTCTCTGCACGCTCCCTCACCACCAACTCCCAGCCCTAGCCCCGCGCCCGCCCTCCGCGCCGCCCGCCAACCTGATCGTGCTGGACTCGAGCTTCAACCCGCCAACGCTCGCGCACGCTGCCATGGCCCGCTCTGCGTTGCAAGCTACTGGCGGATCCAAGCGGCTTCTGCTCCTCCTAGCCGTCAACAATGCCGACAAGGCGCCGCAGCCTGCTAGCTTCCCGGTGCGGCTGGGCATGATGGAGGGTTTCGGGCAAGCCCTGCTGGAGGATGCGGATGCGCCGCTGGAGATCGACCTTGCGGTGACGACGCTGCCGTTCTTTGCGGACAAGGCGCGCGCGCTGGGGCAGGGGTATGGCGCGGAGGTCACGCAGACGTTTCTGGCGGGGTTTGACACCCTGGTGCGCATCTTTGATCCGAAGTACTATGGCGAAGCGGGCATGCGGCAGGCGCTGGGGCCGTTCTTTGAGAGGGCGAGGCTGAGGGTGACGATGAGGCCGGATGAGAAGTGGGGAGGCGTAGAGGAGCAGAGGGCGTATGTGAGGCGGTTGGGAGAGGGGGGCCTGGAGGAGGTGGGTGGTGATGCAGGCTGGGCGACGAGAGTTGATGTTGTGGAGGGTTGGGGGGATGATGTGAGTAGTTCGAGGGTGCGAGGGGCTGTGAAGAAGGGAGAGGGGGAGCAGGCTCGGGGGTTGGTTGGGAGGAGTGTGTGGGAGTGGATTGAGAGGGAGGGATTGTATCGAGAGTAGGTGTTGAAGGTTGTCTCGTGGTATAGTTGTGGTTAAGGGTATGGGTATCTCTTTGGGTGACGAATGAGAAGCAGACTAAACCCCAGATGGTACTTGAATCTACTTAGAAAGCCTGGATAGAGATGATGGGATTCGAGCTAATAATTCAAGACTTAGTTAAGTAAAACTGTGAATTCTCGAACTTGTCTTCGGGAATCATCTTGGTCAAGGAGGAAGAGACAGAATCCACAACATCCATGTCAATGGAGAGTGTTATTTTCCATATCGCCTGAAAGTAACCTGTCCCGTTTCTTTCTCATGCCTATCATGAGAGTTCAACTTCACTTCAACAAAAGAATATGTATCATAGCATCACCCAAAGATTTAGCTTTTCAACGAGCGCTGCAAGACGCTAAGGTCAGTGAAAGGGATCCTGGATGAATCCAGTCATCACTTGACGATTTTCTATGGACTACGGGAGCCCTGTCCCAATGCTGGAAAAAATTAATTTGTCTTCTGTAGGGTAGATTTTGAGGTGCCAGGGCTGGGCTTGGTGGAGGAGCTGTGATTTCGTTGGAGGTTTACCATGATGAATATAATAAGTTCTACTGCAGGATTCATCAAATCCTCTTTGGAGATTCCATGGTCGAGATGACATGAGTGAACCATGTTCATCTTACGCAGTACAAGATACCAACTGAAGCAAAGAACGGTACATTCAGGGCGAGTGTGCTACAGACCCATGCATCCTCAAAGTCATTCATGGTCATGTTTTAATGCAGACAAAGCTCCGCCTCTATGTAGGTACCTCTTCCAAAGCTATGCAAGGGCAATACACCGTACGTATGCTCTATAAACACAGTATGCATCCCAAACCGAGCCCAACGCCTCGCACAAGTCTTCAAACACCGCCGGCTCTCGTCAAACACCAAGCCGGAACACTTGCCGCCGCACAGAGCTTCCGAGCTTCCACCAGCCATCTCGGTCCGCCTCCAATCTCGCCTACCGCCGCAGAGATTTCCAGACCGCCGCAAAACTCCACCGCAAAGGGGTCCAAGAGGCGCGTTCACGACAGAGTCTTCACGACGCTGGCCCAAGACTGGTTCACGGCTGGTCCCGCGCGTGGGTCCGGCATGTCAGCCTCATTTTTCGGGCCCCCGCCTCAGGCGTCGACTTTTTTTTTTCTGCCGCCCGTGAAAAATTTAGGCGGTGAGGCGGGTGATTGGGGCCCCACATGCAGCCTATAAAATATTCGCTGCCCTCCCGTGCTTTCTCTCTTTTTTTCCTTTCTTCTTCACGTCGACAATACTTCAGTATGTGCACCCCTACTAGGAGCGCCTCTCCAACGAGCGCCCTTCCCGTCGTTCTTTTCGACAGCTTGCTAACAGCCGCCTGCAGGAGAATCATTTCTATAGTATTCGACCTTCTCTTGGTTTCCCAAAGAAGCCACAGATCCCACCCTGGTTGATGAGTGCATATCCTCGACACCCTAGAGTGAATACTCCTGGTCCTCTCGCACTGTCCGCAAGGATGGCGGCGTCGACTTGTGCGGCTGCTGTATAGAGAGTTGTGTGGTCCTTGACCACAGCTTTTGATGATCTCGACCCTGTTCGCGGTCTGCCCTCGGGCGCGTGGATGGGGTGGGTGTTGATGGACGTCTGACAGGCGTGTTCTTTTATTCTTTTCATTACTGTCTGGGGCTTGCTCCGGGCGTGAGGAAGAGATCGTGACGAGGGAACCAAGGAGGAACAGTCCGTAAAGCCAAGTTTTTATGTACAGGTTGGGTATCAAAGTTATCATGGGTGATCGGGCTTGCGGCCGTAGACATACCGCACCTTCATGTAGCTGTGGATGCGTGGATTTCGTAGGCACCTTCGCATGTCCGCCAGGAAGGTCGGGTATTCGTGTTTGGGCCAGTCCAGGACGTGGTGCCAGAGCAGCAGCGTATAGCCCTCAATGTCGTTGTCCATCGTGAGTCTGACGTACTGGCCAATCTCGGCCAGCTTCTTATCCTTTGGCCAGCCGCCGACGGGTATCTACAAGAATTCTCGGTTGGACAGGTTCTCGAGGGCCATGGTGGACGTGACGGTGGATGTGCGACGTACCTTGTATTCAACAGCCTGAATGTCCTTGAACCCTGCCCTATGAAACGCTCTCTCTTGAAGGTTCTCCCGCAGTGGGAAGAACGGCTGACCCAAAACCCTGCCGCCCTCATCATAGAGCCGCTTCCAGGTCTGCAGCGCGGGATGGCCCTCGGTGGTGCCATCGTCGCTCCAGAACTCGATGTCAGCCTCGCATGACTGGACCCAGCCGCCGGGGCAGCAGCAGCGGAACGCCTGGGAGAAGAGGGCGGGCCAGTCCTTGATGGCGCCGAACAGGTAGCGGATGTGGATGAAGTCGAAGGTATCGTCGGCTCGGGACCAGCGCAACGTGGCGTCGTCAACCTCGAAGCGCACGTTGGGCGGCACCCACTGTGGCTGGCATGGCGAGAGGTCGGATCCGATGACCTCGGCCTCAGGGTGCTGATCGGCGAAGTCTCTGGGTGAGGGATGTCAGTACATGATGGAGAGAGCAGCAAGATGGGAGCTCAAACATGGCCCAGATACCTGGAGAGGCGGTTAGTAAACGAAGGATTTTGTAGATCACCAGCCTAGAGCAGAGCAGAGTAGCACTCACCACTTCCAGTCCCAACATCGAGTACCCGCTATTTAGACACTGTTAATTACAGAATATGGTAAGTGAGGCTCTCATGGGACAGACTTGGGTGTTCCTCCTGATGGGCGCAAGATGCAGCTGGCCGTCCAGTAGTAGCGTCAGGTAATGGTGGCTAAAGGCATGCATGTCAGTGAGTGGGCTCACCCCAATGTCTCGACATCTCGATGGGCTGGGCACGGCACACCTGATGTCAACCGAGTCCATCTGCTGATCATCGTTGGGCGTAAAGTACTCGGTCTGATGCCGATCGCTGTGGTACGTCCGGCCCTGGATATGACGGTACTCGAGGATGCTGGCGGTGGCTGGACCGGTCAAGCTGGCGCTGGAGCCCGAGAGACATGGCATCAGTTTGAGTGAGATTCAGAAGGGGGTCAGAGGAGCAGCCATACATCTCGTCGCCCAGCGCGGAATCGCGGTCGTCGTCGTCAAAGATGGCGTCCTGGGACTAGTTAAACTTTACGAGTGCACCAGCAAATGAGGCCTCGAGGGGGGATTTACGTCGGGCACCTCTTGCGGAATGAGCTCGGGCTGGACGGGATGTGTGGGAGCTGTGGTCATGGCGCGCGTTGCGTTTGGGAGCAGATCGTCAGTCAGACAGTCAGGACAAAGCCGGCGTGAGGGGCAGCTCGCGGGGGGCCGTTTTGGAGAGAGTCGAGTAACGAGCGGACGGGACGGGATGGATGGAGGAGCGTTTCGAATGGTGGCCGGCTGGAGGAGGGGAAAGCAGAGAGGAGAGAGTAGAGGTAGAGGGGGAGGAGGAGAGACAGCCAGCCAGCCAGACACACACACAAAGGATGTGCAGCTCCAGGCTCAGGCTCAGGCTTGTTTGTCGTCGTCGACCGCCACCTCGCGCCGTCCCTGGTCTGGTCTGGTCTGGTCAAGGCGATGCCGATGCAATGCAATGGCCTGCCCTGGCCTGCCCCTCACTAGAGCGTGGACCTGGCCTGGGAGCTAGAAGATAGAAGACAGGAGATAGATTGCTTGCTTTGCCTCGCCTTACCGCATTCGCATCTAGGCACGGTATTGAGGGGTAAAACGGTCTCGCGAGCGCAGGGACTGGAGTCCAGCCGTGGAGACGCTGGTGAGGAGCTGGAGCTGGAGCCATCCATCCGTCGATGGGACTGGACGCGGTGAGAGAGGAGAGAGAAGCCATTCTTTGCCGGCCTTGAAAGAGCTCACGCACTGACCCCCGCCATCCCGGCAGTTGGTGCAAACTCTATTATTACTAAACGCTGCACTGCGACGCCGTCCCGTCCCCTAACTTACTCTGTATTCCTGTCCGTTACTGTTCCTGTTCCTGTACCGTTACCGAACCCGAACCCCGCAGTTCCAGGGTCTCTGACGCTGTCGACGGCATGCTCACCCGTAAATAACTTTGAAATCTTATTGTATTGCCCCAACAGATGCTACTCTAGATAACATACTTTGCCCATTGCGACTATCCCTGCATCTCAACCTGAACCTCACTCACATCTGTCCGATAATTAGCTCATATACCAGTTAGTGAGGGGCCAGTGCCCATACCCTGACCTAGAAGATCTGCATACACCATGCCATCCCTCAACTTGGGAGGTGCACCTTCGAAAGAATCAGTATTTCACGGAATATTCTTCGTCTCTAAGTCACAGCCTTCATGTATGAGATACTCACCCCCAAATTTCACGGCATATCCACCACCATCAATCTGCTCTACAAATGTGGGCTGAACCATGCCCCGTTCTTTGACCCAAACGACGCGCTTGGGCAAAAGACTTCTATCCTCAATCACGAAACGGCCGAGATACCAACCGTTGCAGTGGAGCAGTCCGTCTTTCAGCTCTAGCAGAGCCGGAGAGCCGTTCGTCGTTGCCTGGATTTGTTCTTCACCTTCTTCTTCTACGACTTGGGAAATCGGAGATCCATCGAGATGGATATAGAAGGGGCCGGAAAGAGAATCAGCCATGTTGGTGTTTATTTGAGTTAACTTAGATGGTGTCAAGATAATTTTCGCTGGAGGAATTGAAGTTGGGGAATGGTGCGGATTGAGCCAACTCAGACCTCGATGACAGTCTTCTCGCTCTATATATACTCGGAATGCCCATGCAAGGAAGGCCGTATCGCACAGAGAAATGACGTTGACCAAGAGCTGCACCCATTGCTGCCACTGACGATACTTTCGGCACAGAGCTGAGGGAAGCTGTGCCTCTGGAATTGTCCATTCGTCACACTGGGCGACGATCTACCGCACTGACGTTCCAACTCGGGGCCTCAAACCTGCGTCCTCCCCGAATGTTCGAATCGCTGCTCACAGCTGAGGAGTGCAAGGAGGAGCTGCGACATATGATGGCGTGGCTGCATAACCGAACGGGTGCCGAGTCAGAACTGGCAACGTGTTCCAGCTGAAAGTTTCACAGCCGGCGAGGCGGTGTAGATGATGGACGTTACAGCGAGATAGGATTTCCGTCACGACGGGAGTTTGTATTGGTGAGACTAACACCCCAATAAGTGGCTTGATATGTCAAGTATTTGGCACAACCCTTCGACTGCGGAACCGAGCATTAATGGCAACGTGAAAGAATCTCATTCAACCTTCTTTGTCACTACCTGTCAAATTTAACCCTGTCGTCAACGGGAGCGGAAAGTGAGACAAAACGCCTACATTGGGCGGCGATTGACAGGCAGGCTTAACCTCAACCTGTCGCGAACTGAGTTGCATATGCACTGCATCGGGGCTCTTTCTGACCTGCTTCAGCGACCCTTCTCTTGTTCGGTGTCTTCCCTTGCTTTATCAGGGCTGCTTTGATAAGGTATGGCTGCCGGTTGGCGATTTGCTTGGTCTCTGCCGAAACTTACGAGGTGCTGTGATATTTACTTACCTTAAATTTAAAATTTCGGCCAGGCTGTCTCTTCGAATCGCTATGACCCCATTTCTATCCATATTATAAATTGCGATAGGTTATATACAAAATTTCCTGGATCTTTTTCTTTTCGCTTGTGGTTGATGTGGAATGTCCGTAGAGCCGGGCAATTCGAACGGCTATACGGAGTTCTCCATAACGTTTCCCCCAGATACTCTATACGTGACTTTCCGACATCACGATTATAGTTCCATAAACGGAGAAACCCCCACTACTCGAGGAGAAGAAGGTTATACATAGCAAAAGCTTGAAATTTGGTTGACCAAGCCTCACAGCACACCAACAGAGCTCAACAGTGGACGCGGGATTTTGGTCATCGGGCGGGGAAGGCACTCTGAGTATATATATCTCAATTAAGCTCACGCCATCAACGATCAAGCTACTCAGGCGCCAACGCCTGGCATCTTCCGTAGTATAGTGGTCAGTATGCAAGCTTGTCACGCTTGAGACCCGGGTTCAATTCCCGGCGGGAGAGACCGCCAAACCTGCTATAACAGGTTCCTGAACATCTTTTTTGCAGTTTTGCATGATCAGGCCTTTTTTATGAATGTGTCATTTTCTCTCTCCCCCTTTTTGAACGAACTAGTAAACATCCCTCTTTGCGTTCGCATGTTGGGGAATCGACATAAGCAGCTTCGAAGAGTCATTATTCGTTGCTAATACGCTTCGTTGTCATCGCTATCAACTTGGGTCAACCTGTCGCCTGGACAATGGTTCGTCTGTACCTCTCGTACTCATCGCAGGCACCATCCCACCCTACCTAAAGACCTTTGACAGTAATGAAGAAAATAGCCCCTCCTTAATCTCTCCAATGGAAAATCTCCTGAACGCCATATAAATCGTGAAGGGGAAAGATTGTGGGGAGCTGGTTTAAAGGAGGAGCCCGCCAGTCATATAATTTCCCCTTTTACATTCTGTTTCATTCGTACATCCCTTTCATCTGTATCTAGGATCGTAATCTGTCCTACCATATGAAGCTTGGTATCTCGGATCGGAAACACGCGGATCCTGCGCCGCCCCTGAGGTATTAGGATCGTATCCGCGTCGGTCGTCGTATGTATAATTTGGCTGCTGGTTGTAGGACCCTGATGACGTAGGATACCCTACTACGGCATATGTAGATACATTCGTGGATACTGGGTAGGTTGTCGGAGGTGCTGAGGCTGGGTGGTTGATCGGATAAGGATCGGCGGAGGCGTTGTAAGTTGGACCTGGATCGGCATACTCGGGCCGGATATCAGAAGTAAAGGATGTCTGACGAGTACTAGGTTCTGGGAGGGTTGAGTATGTCGTGCTGCGGTCACTTGAGCCGGCGGCGGTATCAGATCGTAGGGAGCTGTCGGGCGTAGTAGAGTAACCGTAAGGCTGCTGGTTGGGACTATATCCTGCATAGGAGCCTTGTGGCCCGTAGTAGTCGTCGCGGGGATAGTAATTCGGCTCAGGATCGTATTGGGGAGCTCGTTGTGTAGGATAGTCTGTATATGCTCGAGGATGCGTTCGCGGCCGTGGCCTATTGTCAATTTGTTGCCGCCGCTCTCTTTCGCGTCTTTCACGCCTGTCTCTCTCCTGTCTCTCTCGCTCGTATTTCTCTCTTGCGAGACGCTCATCCTCAAGAGCATCAATCTCCTGCTGACGGAAACGGTTCTTCTGAGCCTCTCTGGTTGCTATGGATTGTCAGCCCCGTGAGCGTCTCTAACAGATTTGGCAATCTACCTTGATTTGGTCGTTTATTGGCCCATTGGGTCATGTTCACCGAAGGACCGCTGCCCGAAGGCACCGTGACCACAGGGTCCCTTGCGAGTATGACATCGTGGTCGGCCACATTATCGCTGTCAAAAATCTGGAAGACGGACCTCACGTCACGTCTGTCGTCGGGGTGGAGGTATCGCAGCTCGATCGAACCGAAACTCCAGTACGAACCGCCCATGTTATTAAAAAGTTGAATGTCCTCGAAATCGACATCTTTCTCGCCGTATCCTAGGGAGATAACCTTGCGGCTACCAATGAAATTTATTGCTGCCTCGTTGCCACTATCTCTGAGTCCCCGTGACGGCACCCATTGGTGGTCCGTGGCCATGATGTGGAAGTCCACCACATACTGTGAGGCACACGTCTGAGACACGTCTGATTAAGAGGATGGCAGGGAACTCACATTATTTGCATTGCGTGGCGATGACCCTTGATCGCGCCGCTTCGAACCGGAGATTGATGGAGCGGGCCGTTGACGAGGCTGCTCTTGGGTTGTATAACCCAGATCCCGCTGATTATAGGATGATCCATAGCTATTTTGGCCACTGGCAGATATATAATTAGGGTGTTGTGCACTGACCGCCGCTTGTTCCCAGTTGGACGTCTCTACGGTGCTTCGACCACCAGTGTCTTGCCCAGCATACTGCGACATCTGAGGGGCCGGTCGCTGGACGCTGGGCCGATCGCCGGTAGCATTTGTCCCTCTTCGAGGACGCGACTGCTGTCCTCTGCTTGAACGAGAAGGGTCTGCGTATGCGTACTGCTGGGTTGGTGCCCAACTTGAGGCAGCCTCATCGTCGTCGGCAGGGAAGCGCGGGTCTCTTCGAGGGCCATTCATCGGCGCAAAGGGTGGCTGCTGATACTCGCCTTCGAGATGCAGTGGCAGTGACTAATGCCTGGCGTGTTTCTGGGTCGGCAGTTTCGAAGCCACAACGATAAACGATTATCTGAAGGTCTGGGTTTGTGCCTGACGGGTGAGGCGGAGGCGGCAGTGCACCCTCGTTTTGACGAGGCCGGCGGAGCGTCTGGCCCAGAACAAAAGAGCCGCTTGCAGAGGCCCCCGACAGGAGGCAATCTGACGGGCTGCATATTGTTGCCTTGAATTTGCCTTGGTTAGTTGACGCAGTGTGGGAGGGGGTGTGCTGGGGCTGAGAAGCAAGGCGGGCGAGGGCGCAAGATGAGTGGCCGAGACACGCCAAAGTGCAACACTGCAAATGAGGGGAAAGATGCGGTCTGTCGTCAGTCCACCGACTCGACATAAATAAGAAAGGGTCACGGGCGCATCAAAGGGCGGGCGCCCAGCCGCTGCTTGAGTGTGCCTCGTTGAAGTCGAAGACGAAGACGACGTTTATCGCCCGCAAAACAACACTGAGCCATGGCGATACCATCAACCACCAACGATCCCCACGGCTATGACCGTCTGGCACGGCTCATGGGCCGCTACCGTGACATGTCAATTTTCCGCCGATTCGGAGCTCTGGCTGCTCAGAAACTGCTCTATATGCAGGCTGAGCTTCAGCAGCTTGAGATCCTGTTGCGAGAGCAGCAAGAGAAGGATCGCACTTCAAGCCATCCCAATCGCAGTATTTACCACCGAAGCTGGGTGCACCTCATTCGCTCGGCAGACGAGGATGCGCCTGAAGGCAACGACTCGCGACAGCTGGAGCTGATGCGAGAGATTGATGAAAAGCTGGAGCGATATCGTACGAACTTCTGCCACCTTCATCGACCTGGTTGTCTAAGTAACAATGAACCTGCCAGACGAGACTCTGCTCCGTCAGCAGCAAATAATGCAGCTTCAGAAGCCCACATCGAGACAGGTCAAAGCTCTGGCGGACTGGATGGACCGTCCAGATCGAGGAGATGTGTTTCTGAGGGGCCCGGATCGACATATCTGGAACCAGCCAGATCTAGATGACCTTGCGACCATGGACTCTGGCGATGTCGCCGCCAGCAGGCTCATTCCAGACTTGGTGTTTTTCTACCACCAATTCATCGGAAGACGACTTCATGCATGAGATCCTACCTCTGCCTTCTTCAACTATTCGCTAATGCGAACAGCAGAAACCCGAGACCAGCGAAGACCTCAGAAACACCATCGTGTACAACGACTATGGTGTATTCTCGGCCATCAAAACCCTAGCGACAATGATCGCTTGTCTATTGCTCATGGCCAGCATCACTGTGCTCTACATTGTCAAGGATATGCCCCTTCGAATCGGCTTGACAGCCATTTTCACTTGCGCATTCGCGCTATCCTTGAACCTGACAACAGATGCGAAGATCAAAGACATTTTCAGTGCGACAGCAACGTAAGTATACTTTCTGAGATTCATTACCCGTTCGCAAGTGCTCTCGACATGCTGATCAACGTCGACAGCTTTACGGCTGTGTTAGTCGTATTCATAGGAACTAGCGACAATACTGGCTGAATCGCGATGGTGTTTCGAGATGTTACTATGAAGGGGCGAAAACTGCCCCTTTGGTCGCTATATCCTTATTTTGCCTTGAATACTTGCTTTAGTCGCTTTATGATGACATTCTTCCAAAGCTTGCAGACTGAATTCGGGCTGGAATGGCATATCACTTTGACTGGACTGCGAGATTGCCTGTACTCTCAGGTTAGGGTGGTTAGGGTCAGGTTAAGGATCCAGGGTTTTAGTCAGGGTCAGGGATTTTAGTTAAGCTTTGAGGTTTCACACCTTGTTGTGATTCACCACCGCCTTGGTGAGCGAATGAGTAGGTAGTGGTGAAAAAGAGAAAAAGGTGAATGATAAGACGGGTGGCTGCAGGACGTGTTTTAACATTACGAAATCTTCGGAACCAAAATTTTGAGAAGAATACCCAAGGAAATAATACATCGCAGACTACTAATTGGAACAATTCAATGTTGGATTGAGTTCTGACTAAATCCCTACCTTGAGAATATGCTTAATTCCTCTTCGCTCCAAGAATTGAGCACCTCCCCCTCAGATGACAAGTGAAGGCGGTGTGGGATTGAGAAATTTGAGGCACCCTGTAGACTTTTTACACTTTACTTCGGTCCTTCAGGCCCCAATCATTGCTCGGGCTGGGCTGGGCTGTGCATGCAGTGACGGCCAGCTGGCACACCCCGTAATCACCCATTGACCCCTGCATGAGCACATCCTGGATGTGACTACGTACTTCTTTATCATATCTGACCTCCCGTCCTTTCTGTTCATCATGTTTTATCGCTCCATCTTGAAGTTGACGACTTCGAGACCATGGATTGGCCCGAAGACCCGTATCTCGCTCGAAGATTTTCCACGTTTTACATACCATTGGATCCATTCCACCGACTCATCCATCAAGTTATCCACCAACTTATACATCGACTTATCCATCGACGTGAAATATATTATTGCATTGATATATCTTGAACGTTACCGAGTTTGGAAAGAGTATTTGGGTCGGCTTATGGAGGATGAGCTGAAAGCGGCACAGGACCTGATCGTAGCAGCAAACAGACTCATAGAAACCGGAACAGTCGAAAGGTCTGAAGTCCGAGAGAAGATGAGATTTGTAAGGCAAGTTGGCAGAAGAAGTCAAATTATCGAAATGGCACACGATTTCGAAAGCATGGTCGAAAATATCAACAAAATGTTTCAGATATTTTGGTAATCTTCCTCTGTCATTGAAGAATATTTTTGATCTGCTGACTTTTCCTAGCATAGCCCTTGGCGTCAGCTTGGAAAGCATCGCGAAGGACTACTGCGTGCCAGCAACGGTTGGTAACCATGAAGTGGACGCTTTACCTGACACGGGAGCACAATCCAATTTTATATCCCCTCGTTTTGTTGAGAAAATTGGACTTGAACCCGATCGATCGGCCCCTCGGACAATTGAACTTCCCGGAGGAAAACATGTGTTATCTCCAGGTCCTGTTAAGGTCCCCTTTTCCTTCCATGGCGAGCTTGAGGAACACACACTTGATTGCTGGGTCTTGCCAGACTGCACGAGTGATCTTGTCCTTTCTGCGTCGTTTCTACGCACCACCGAGACCTTAACCGAGTTCAGACACCGAATCAAGGTAACCAAACGACGAACAGAGAACAAAACGCGGTTACAATATCGTCTCAATCTCATTGGTGATGAGCGGCATCGCCTCTGGGGTTCTTTGAATGGGAAGGCCGCGCTTTCGCTTCCTGACACTGGATCTGACGTGAATCTGGTGTCTGAATTATGCGCAAAAGAACATAACCTCAAGATTGACTCTGGCCCCGAGCATCAACTGGAGCTTCAACTGGGCGACGGGACAATGATCTACACCAGTGGTCTTGTTCACGATGCGAAATGGACCTTCGGCGACTCGAAGCAAAGCATCTCCTGCGACTTTTACATACTGGAGAACCTCACTGCCGACATCGTGTTTAACAGCGACTTTGTTTTTGATCACGATATCTTCTTATCCTTTGGCGAATTCATAATCGACGTCGATTCGATACAAAATTTGGACGAGTTCTACAGCGTCAAGCTGATCGGGAAATATTTAGTCAACCATTGTAAGCTATGCACGACAGCATCTAGTCGAGAAGGTAGCAATTGGTTCTAACTTGAAGTTATAAGTGAACGATTCCGACCCTGTAGAGGATGAGCTCAACCTCCGCGATAGAAATCGGGACAAAATTTTGGCTACGGATGATCTAAACAAGAAAGAAGAAGCTGAGAAAGGCGAGAGAGAACGACAGGAGCTCTGGGATAGTCTTTACAAGCAACGTAGGAGGGAACAGAAATTGAGAGATGCCACATCAGAATCCTCTCCTGGTATGGTTGGCCAGCAAAATCTTCCTCTGGTAAAAAAGAGGAAATGGTGGAAGGCGATTTTCTTGAGAAAATAATGGGGAGCAGGACTTTGCAGAAGTCTTCGCGAAAGAAAAGTAGCTAGATGGTGCGCACACCTAAGTCGGGTGCTCGCGAAGAGTACGAGACCCCCTCTCCGAATTTAGCATTAGATTCAATCCCAACCCTTTCCTAGATGTCACTATAGGGGGCGAAGGGATGAATTGATTAATATTGGTTGCCTTGCTGCGCCGTATTTGACGCATTGGTGCCCAAGGCTCCCAAGGCATTCTGTACTGCGCCACCTTGAGCTGTGTGAGGCACTAGCACAGGGTGACTTGTCCACTCATCTGTCTCGAGACCGGACGTCTCATACGTCTTGCGTGCTGGGATAACTGGAGTCGGGCTCACCCCTCGCCTTCTTCACCTCCAGTTTCTTCCACACTTGGGGAGCGATATTCAAGCTGGGCACGAATAAAAAGCCAACAAGAGTGCCTGACACAGAATCGGCATCACTACCTACTTGACCTAGACACAATAGCGCCGTCGCTTCTGCATGTCAAAGGAGCAAGATGTGGAGAAGCGCGCGGGCCAGACTCCCGATCGTCCCTGATCGCCTCGGACTCTGACGATGACCTCCTCAAATTTCGCAAGTTCAACGAACTCAGCGCAAGAAACATTCTTGGTTTGCAGTGCGAGTTGCTATTGATAGAGGAAAAGCTTAAGGAGCACGATCGGAAAGTCTCGAGGACCGAGGATATAGACTTGAAAGATGCTGCGAGAACATGGGAAGTGATGGTCAAGCAGGCAGCGGACGGACGGATAGAGTCACAAGAGATGATGGGGCTGTTCAAAGACCTGCGAGTCAAATTGAGAGAATATCGTAAGAAAGCACCGACACTCGAGATAGAAATCTACTTACGGGAGAGACTAGACGAAGCTCTGGTTCTGCAGGACAGGGTTAACCGGCTACATTCTCCAGATAAGTCAGCCATCCAAGTCGCTCAAAATGAGCTTTGCGGCGGACCGCTTGAACTAGATGGATCTAAGCCGAGACCCATGGTGGGCGGTAAGGCGCGCCCTCCCTTGTATCCCTCTTCGTGCCGCCCCTCGTCACCACATACGAAGGACTATTTGGATAATGAGAGTGATCTGGTGTCCCTCAGGACTCCCGCCGAGACGGATTTTCTGTCGAGAAAACTTCGACCCATCTGGCCTGGGAAGGTGAGCAGAGAAACATGGATATAAGCTTGTATCGGGCTGATCTTATGTTCTTCGACGCCTTAGAAAGAGATTTCGAGAGACGGCGTCAGACAGATCAGTCGGTTCAATGAGCGATCGGTATTCAAGGCAGTTGTCATTATTAACGTCCTTATTGCGATTTTTCTTCTAGTTGGACCAGTCACTAGTCTATCTTTTGTCCGGTCCCGGGCGGCGATTCTGGCTGTGATTTACGATTTTACGAGCCTGTTTGCAGTGGGAGCAGCGTAAGTCGCCGGACTCGAGTACAAGATTGATGAGAACGGCATATTGACTTAGAAATTATAGATACGCTGCAGTACTCCTCGTGTTTATAAGCAACGGTAATGGGGCAGGGAACAATTCCAACACGTCCTCTTGGTCTCCTCCTCTCTCGCCCAAATTGCTCGGGTAGCACTCGCTTCTGCGATCTTTGGAGAAGGATAGGCGAACGATGGCGAGGGTGACGTTTTATCCTCGATAAAGATGGCAAGGGTGGGAGTATAAGTAGTGCCGGGGATTGCGGGTGATCCGCCAGCGATCAGCAGGGTCCGTTACAGCAGCAAACATTGCGGACAGGGGTGAGGCTACAGCTCTAGCATTCAAACAACCACTCAGCAAACAAAAAGAATAAGATCAACCTGTGACAGGTCTGGCGGACTCTCCCGCCGGGAATTGAACCCGGGTCTCAAGCGAATTATGAATTGCTTCAATGACAAGCTTGCATACTGACCACTATACTACGGAAGATGTCAGGCGTCGAGCCCGAGTAGCTGGATGGATCTTGGTGTGCGGCGGGGAGCTGTTAGTGTATATATGTATCCTCGGCCTCGCTGAGGTTATGGGTATTATTGCCTGGCATGGTAAAGTGAACCACTGACACATCTGGATCATATAGCCTGTGATTTGCGGCTGCGTTGAGGATGCTCCTCTTCGAGATGTCACTGTCTCCAAGACCCTGGCGGAGCTCCACGACGCCCCGACCCAACCCGACGATACCCTCGCCATATGGATCTGATATGGATCTCAATTATGGAACTCAGCCCATCGTGTTCCTTTTATCAATATCATCTATCAATGCCAACCCCCCCAAAACCTCGGCATGTGGGGTTGAGGGGTCGCAATGAAGCTTCCCGTTAGGATAAGGTATGTACAGTCATAGCCTGTTGGGGTAATCATCTCCAACTCTAATAAATAGCTTCAGATGACGAAACGGCCTGAGGGGTCCAAAGATCACCTGTTCAACCCCTCACCGACCACCGCCAGCTTGTCTTCGAGCCCGTAACCCACCGAGATCACCATTGCATCTCAATCGCAACGCCTTCGGTCATGACTGCCACCATCCGTCTCGGCACGGCCTCGCCGGGCAGCAAGCCGACCACGACCCAGACCCTCGCCGACATCGCGAAGATCGCCGAGCGCGCCGCCGCGAGCAACATCGACATCCTGCTCCTCCCCGAGGCGTATATCGGCGGCTACCCGCGCGGCACGTCGTTTGGCTGTGTCATTGGCAACCGCACGGAAGAGGGCAGGGAGGAATTTGCGAGGTACTTCGACCAGGCCGTTGATCTGGGGGATACTGCTGCCAATGGCGCCGGCGCCGGGTCGAAGTGGCTGAAGCGGGAACTGCCTGTTCCTGAGGGACAAGAACATCGTGGAGATGGTACGCGGGAAGAGCTGGAGCGCATTGCGAGAGACTCTGGCGTCTTGCTTGTCATCGGCTGCATCGAAAAAGCGGGTGGCAGCCTCTACTGCACGGTTGTCTACGTCTGCCCCAAGGAGGGCATGATTGGCAAGCGTCGCAAAGTCATGCCTGTAAGTCTCTCACCACTCTCTCCAAGAATCACTACTAAACAGCATCTCTAGACTGGGACTGAACGTCTCGTCTGGGCCCAGGGCTCTCCCGCCACGCTCAAGGCCGTCTCAACCACCATCCGCGGCGTGCGCATCAACCTCGCCGCCGCCATCTGCTGGGAGAACTACATGCCGCTGGTCCGCCAGGCGATTTACGCTCAGAACGTAAACCTCTACCTTGCACCCACTGCCGATAACCGCGACGCCTGGCTTGGGCTGATGCGCACTGTCGGCGTCGAGGGCCGCTGCTTCGTCGTGAGCAGCAACATGTGTGTCCCTGCTACTACGGAAGAGCAGCCCAGCACCTCGCGGGGCCGCCGCAATTCAACAATCACGGAAGAGGGCTTCGAGATTGCTCTGCCGCGCTCTCCTGCCCATCGCAAGCGCAGAAAGTCGGTCTTTGATGAAGATGGCAACGAGATTGTGCTGTGCTGCGATGAGGATGCTGAGACTACGAGCGCACAGACTAACGGTGCCAAGACGACCACTGCGCCCACGAAGAGCTCTGAATTTATATCCCGTGGTGGCTCGTCTATCATCGGACCTTACGGCGATGTCCTTGCCGGACCTCAATGGGAGGATCCCGACGGACTCATCTATGCCGACGTGGACTTCCGTGAGTGCATCAGGGGCAGATTGGACTTGGACGCTGGAGGCAGTTATTCGAGAAGCGATTCCTTCAAATTCAGTGTCGAGGGGCTGGATCTTGATCCTCTCCCCTATTAAGAAAATCCCCAGCTTTTGTAGGATGGGCGGAAATTCTGATTCATGTTGGCCACGCACGTTCATATCAATCGCTGTATGATCTACTTCATTAATAAGACTGCAAATATCTGCATGCTGCTCGAATGCGTCGCTATCTTGTGATGCGAATCATTATCATGACCAAAACGCCGTGCCACCGCTGTAACCTTATCATAACTCATTAGGTAGGTAACTCAACACCATGCTGTCACATCCATATCCCTTCCCAGCTCTAAGACTCTACTGCTTGTCCTTCTTTGCTGTCTGGTCGGGTGCCTTGGGCGCTCGATCGAGTTCTTGCCTTCGCTGGCGTTCCATAGCTGCCCGTGCCAGAATCTCGGAACGAGTCATTCCCGACGTAACGCTATTAACGCCGCCGACGATGAACTCACCACCTGTCCAGCCACCCTCGTCTTCATGATCTTCTTCTTCGCCGGATACCGTGTAGTGAGAGGATTCGCCAATAGTGTGACCCCCCGACTTCCAGTCCGCGGCAGCCACCTCCTTTTCGATCTGGTGGCAGAGATCCCAGAACTGACGGTCATGCGGGCCATGGACGTTGTGAGCCAGTTCGTGGCAGAGCGTCTTGCGGATGGTCTTGTAGTCGCGGTAGCCGTCATGGGCGTCTGTTCGCAGTCGAAGCTCAATGACCTCTCCCTGGTTGCGGTTCAAACCCAACAGCCTAGTGGTGCCCTCGTGTGTTGACTGGGTGTTTGAAAGGGGCTCCATTTCGGTGAGGAGACCAACCGAGAACTTGTGCTTCTTCATGGCGGCAACGATTCCAGGGTCATTTTTCAGGCGCATGAGAAGTAGCTGGCTTCGTTGCGGATTCGGAAGGCCGAGTAGGGGCTGAACGTCATAGAAGGTGTACTTATTATCCTCGGGACGTCTTCGAGGTTTAGGAGCTCTAGCCCGTTGACGCTGTAGATGACGAGCAGCATTTCTCTTTGCGACCTTGTCAATCATGTCCTGAACACTTTTCGTGTCCGCAGCAGATGCGCCGATGAGTTTGAGTTTCTTGCCCTTGAAGTTGGAAAGCGGCATGTCAGGATCTTTGAAGGGGGCTTTGATCAACGGCGTTTTGGGTGCCATGATCTTCTGGTTGTTGAAAGGAATGTCGAGGGTGGCCTCGATATCTTGAAAGAGGTCCCGGATGGTTGCATCCTCGTGGTAGGAGTATTCGTAGTCCTGGCCGCGATGCGAGACCGTGATGGGGAAGAGTGGTCCATCTTGTTCAGAGTCTGGGGATCCTTCTGAGCCGATGTCATCATGCGACGGGTTGCCGACGACTTCGCGGTCCTCCTCCATTGTGGCAGGGTACGTAGTGGTCGAGATTGCCTGTGGTGCCGGGAGGTAGAAGCTAGGATCGCCGCTCCGGCTGAAGCTTATGAGTGCTGCAAGTAGTAGGGTATGTCGATCTTGTAGGGAGGTTGTTAGGAACGAGCGAAGGCGTCAAGGTTGTTTCAGGAACAGATCTGTGCCTGGCAGAAGCGGATCCGGGGTCAAATATATCCCTTCCTTGTATTTGCGGAGTTGGAGAGGGCGAGGCTGTCGCGATCCAGGCGGACTTTCGGTTGGGTTCTCTGCTTTGTAATACGTCACAGCCACTGCCTAACGAGTCCTGACTGTGCGAAACGGGTGGCTGAGTGTGGCTAAAACGGCGTCACATGAGGCTTCTGGAGCCGACCATCGGCCAGTCCGTTCGTCAGGATTCCCGGCCGAACGCTTCTAAGTCCGAGCCGGCCAATGCATTGACAAGTCGTAAAATGCTTCAACCGGACTGCCGGATTCCATGCAGCATCCGGCGATGCTTGCGCTGACAGATTCCGAGGATCATGTACAATTAAGGCCCTGAAGCGCGCTAGTCCTCATTGGGGCAAAGACGACGGGGCGGGTGCTCCGTGCACGTTCCTGCCGAAGCGTCAAACGCCCGAGAGCTCGGCCCAATCAGCGTGCAGGCGCGTCGTGTCCTCTTTCAGAATCAGAATGGAAGCTCCCGTCCCCTGCGATAACGAACGGCACATCATCATCGCAACCGTTTCCGACCTCCATGCTGCCAACTTCAACGGCCACCGTCTAGCCACAAGCCAACAACATCATCCCGGCATTCTGCCTGCACTCGCCATTGACGACGACACTCCGTCTGCTGCTCTTCCAGCAGCTCCGTTCTGCGCCTCCAACCGATCCCGTTAGCGACGCTTTGGTCGAATCGCAACCATGTTGAACATCTTCCGAATCGCAGGTAGGTTGCCGTAGGACAATATGCAAGGCACCAGGGACCCTTGGCACTGACTGTCGGCATAGCGGATTTCTCGCATCTCGGGAGTATCCTGATTTTGCTGCACAAGATGACACAGTTGAATGTAGGCGTCTCCCTGAAATCGCATGTGGCCGCTAGAAGCTGACGAGAGTACAGAGCTGTTCCGGCATCTCCTTCAAGTCACAAGCCTTGTATATGTTTGTCTACATTACCAGATATCTCGGTACGAAGCATCACCAAAGACCCCTCGACCCGAATTTCCAACCTAACGCCTATTATTTTCGCAGACCTTTTCTCGACGGATAGTCTCTACAACCTCGTCTTCAAGCTCCTCTTCCTCGGCTCCCAGGGCTACATCATCTACCTCATGACGAACGCGTACAAGCCTACAAACGATCCTAATGTCGACACTTTCCGCGTCCAGTATCTGCTCGGTGGAGCCGCTGTCATGGCTCTCATCTTCCCGTACAAGTACACTTTCTCCGAGATTCTCTGGGCCTTTTCCATCTGGCTCGAGTCTGTCGCCATCCTGCCCCAGCTCTTCATGCTGCAGCGCACCGGTGAGGCAGAGACCATTACCACCCACTACCTCTTTGCGCTCGGCACTTACCGCGCGCTCTACATTCCCAACTGGATCTACCGATACTTCATGGAGCCTAAGCACAAGGTTGACTATATCGCCATTGTCGCTGGTCTCATCCAGACGGTTCTCTACAGCGACTTCTTCTACATCTACTACACCAAGGTCCTCAAGGGCAAGAAGTTCAAGCTTCCCGTTTAAGGGGTCAACACGACTCCTTCGTTCAACTCTGAGGGAAGCTTCGACTTCTCAACCCTGAAGGCGTGTACAGATGGATACGAGACCTATAAAAAGGTCAATCGCACGTCTGTGCAAGATAGGAATACTCAGGCAAACAGGCCTGCCGGAAATCCGGCTTCTGGGGATGCATGGATGGGGCGTTGGTGGGAGGTTGTTCAAGTTGTAATGTATACCGGCGTCGCCAATGGATTGGGGATTTATGGCGAAAATTTGAAGAATTGCAAGGCATCGGATATGTCAAGATAGACCGTTTTTATCACATCGAATACCATAATTATGAGACAACTGCAGTTCATGTGTTGCATTGCATTGCATTGTAATGATGGTATCATGGTCTAGCGTGGTATGGTATCAATGCTCGAACATCGGCGATCGGGAAGTCCAACGCTTTTGGATGAACAAATATGATGATAGTTTCGTAAAAGCATTACTTTAACTTACTTTTGTATACCTAACCAAGCTATATGTGAGCTGTACCTATCTGAGTTCGTATCATGGTGGCGTTCAAGGCAGTCGAATCACGTGACGTATTCCTTCAGCGCGCGACGTCAACCTGCCTGTGAACTATAATGTTTGCCATCAATGCTGCAACAACCACATCACATCTATATCCATTATGGCGACCGAAGCGCCAGAGAACACCGAGCAGCCTGCTCCAACCCAAGATGGACCCGCGGAAGCGACCGACGCTCGGCCGACGATGTCCGACTCGAAGCTCCCATCGCGCAAGGATACCTCATTGCGAGAGTTCCTGAATAAGATGGACGACTATGCGCCCATCGTAGGTGCACCCGGCACGATCGCTCGAGCCAGCCTGCTAACTGCCGATAGATTCCCGACGCTGTGACGAACTACTACATGACCAAGGCTGGTCTGCCGCCGCCACCACAGACCGACCCGCGACTCGCGCGGCTACTCGCCCTCGCGACGCAGAAGTTCATCGCAGACATCGCAGCCGACGCCTACCAGTACAGCCGCATCCGCGGCGCGTCGACTAGCACTAACAACCCGATGAGCTCTCTCGGCGCTGCAGCGGGCTTCCCGATCCCCGGTCAGCAGGCCGGCCAGCCCGGTAACAAGGACCAAGGCAAGGGCGCGCCGTTGGGCGTCCCGCGGCCTGGATATGGCGGTGGTGGTCAAGGCGGAGGCCAGAACCGGACGGTGTTGACGATGGAGGATCTGGGTATGGCGGTGGGCGAGTACGGCGTTAATGTAAAGAGGAGCGAGTTCTACCGCTGAGGATGTGGGTTCGGCATGCTACTTGCGATGGACCTACAGGATTGGGTGGTTCATGCGGACCTTTGTGTCTTTGCATGACTTCTAGGCGTTAAAGGGCTCGGCGTTCAGGGATATAGTAGGCAGGCATACGGCCGTGGACATGCGGTCAAGATCAATACACCAAATTAGACACAACTGTATTGGTCCTACAACGCGAGGCAGAGTTGTCTCTTTGTCTCTCGATTCATACGCCCAGAAATCATGAATGCGCTTGTAATATGGTACATAGTTTGTACAAGGGTGCTCGATCCCAAATCTTTCCTTCTCTGCTTCCCCAGCCTGCTTCTTGCTCTACCTCTTGTCCCAGATATTCGGCTTTCGAGTCCTGAATACAATCTGTTAGCACAAGGCCAATAGTTTCCTAAATAGTTTGCACTCACGGAGCAAATTCTCCTAGCTTATGTCCAACCATATCTTCCGTGATGGTCACAGGCAGATAATCTCGTCCATTGTGAATCTCGAACTTCAGCCCCACGAAGTTGGGCAGAATTGTAGCTGACCGAGCTTGCGTGCGCACCGGAGGGACCTTGTCTGTCTGGTTTTTGGGCCAGACAATCGGGAGGCTGTCGCAGGTTAGATCGAGTTGCGGGAGGTCATCGTCAACGAAGGCTTACGGCACGAGGTGTGGCCCTGGACAAGTCAGTTAGCGGGGTGTGCAGCTTGGGAAGGGATTCAATGTACCTTTCCACACGGAGCGCTTGAGGAGAATCCGAGTCGGTTGCATTATTGCTGGCGCATTTCGCAGTCGTCGAAATTTCACGTCGGAATCGGGAGCCTCCAATTCGAGATGGAGATCTTGCGCTTGGGTGGTTTTTCCGGCGGTTAGTCCGCGGCACGTGACCCGGCTGGAGGTGCTTCAGTTACATGAGGCGGGTTCAGGACTTTCATCTACCGCATCAAACACAAGGTAAAGAAATTTATGAAAATATAGACTTGCTTTATAAGACCAGTAGAGATTTTTTAATATTTTAGTATCATTATTTGGATGGTGTGCAGGAGCGTTGAGCGACCACCTTCAACCATCAGCAGATGGCTCTGAAAAAAAAGTACCGATCCTGTCTCTGTCGAACGAAAATATGACACTGGATTTACCACTACCACTACTCTCAACTTCACAGCGTAGCCGTTACGGGCGCTCTGATATCAATAGTTTCTGATGAACCCCAACCACATACGACCACAGCTCTCAGAAAGTACAGGGTCTCGTCTGCTCCCCTTTAGTGAACCTGAGAAGCGCCGGAGTAGTAGTTGGCTCGGTGACGTCCAGCGAATGCCTGGTGTTGTATGTTTCTAATTTTTTTCTTTCTTTTTTTCCTCTCTTTGTTTTCCTTTTTATCTTATCCTTCTATTAAGAACTGTTTCTTGGGTCATATCATTTGCACGGATGCTTCTGCTATTAGCGTTAGATTCCCGCCCGCTCGAGTACGTCTTCATATGCAACATCCAACCAACATGACCCTACCCGAAGCCAAACCCTATCTCTCATCTGAATCCCAGCCCTAGCCTAAACGCGATTCTGGCCTTGCTTAAACCTATTCAACTCTACTTATTTCCCTTAGCCTATATGCTTGAAGAAGCGTCTTCCGTGTTTGACGAGGCGCCTTTTCAGATTGGGTTGATGACTACCTAAAAGAGGGGACCTCAAGCGGCAAGGGAAAGGGATTTCGTATGAATAGTATGGTTCTATTAATTATGTTATTTGAATCTTATAGTATCACCCTTGCCCCTGAAATTTCCATTGTATCTGACGTTCTGCGTTCTGTGTCTCTGATTACGGAAGACGGACGCCACTTAGGAGTGTAGAAGAGTAAATTTGGTCTGCCAGCTTCTCAGGAGCCTCAAACCGACATAATAGCTATACAGGTAATTAAGAAAAAAGAATACTTCAGTTGAAGAAGTAATGAATCCGACGCTTGTCAAATTTCATAGAAAATATCTCTTGGCGTAAGAAGGGTCGATGGCTGACACCTCTCCTACGTGTAATAGAATAACTTCATAGCCATACAACCTGTGCTACATTGTAAATTAATTCGCGTAACGCAATGAATAGAACTGTTCATGTGATTTCGATCATAAGAGGAATTGAGGCACCCCAGCATTTGCTGAATTCAAATGCTTCAAGTGTCTCAACCTGTTCTGCCACAGTCTTTCGCATTGAGGAAAAATATCTTCGATCGATTGCGTGCGGCTACTTAGATGATGTAAATCGGGAACGCGAAAAAGGAAGCGAAGCTATCCGTATCGAGATCATCAGTTCGGCGTGACGAACGGGAGAAGATCGTAGAACAATGCGAAGATATCGAATAGCTCGTGATCTGAGTAGCGATTAGCCTGATAACATCATAGAGTAGCCCTTTGAATCATCTCCCGCAGTTGATCATGAAAAGAATCTTGATCTAGAGCTGCGAGCTATTGATAACGGCTTCTAGGGTGGCAAAAATCCTAGGAGAATATGGAGTCCGTAGGACAACTCATTCCCCAGCATCAAGATCACATCATGACTTCTTTGCTCGCAGAGTAGTTGATCGATGCGATCGGCTATCTTCTAGTTCCATATACACCCATTCTGAGATATGATATGATATCAGGGGCGTATCAAGGGCGTATGAAGAGCGTATTATGGACGTAATCGAGGCAAGAAGGAGTGATATCATGGGAGGAGATCGAGGGAGGCCATTCGTCCGATCGTGAAGTAATTGCGGCTCGAGATGGTACAAGCCATGGATCACAACTACAGGTTCGGTCTTGCGTTGTTGCTCATCTACAGCAGCAAGGAGAAACGGAAGCGTCGGATGGTATTCTCATGATTACAAAGAATGGCATTCGTCGTTTGTCGACGGCTGACATCGGTTGATTTTAGAAGTCCGGAAGTTCAATCATCAAGTACACGTATCATCGTGATTTAGGAAGGTGCATGTTTAAGGCGGAGAAGGTCTCCAGAGGAGGGCAGACGAATCTTTTGCGGGGAGACAGATGAACTGTATGGAGTGATGGCAATCTGGGCTCCAGGAGCTCGACCTTCCTACCTGGGATAGGTTGAGGACCAGGAGACGGGCGTCATCACGTGTAATACAAACGACCCTTAGTCCAGCGAATTTAGTAATGGATGTCAGATTAGAGGATATCCGGAATTGTGGGAGGTGTGGACTGACTATCAATGTCTAGATGACTTGCTGGAGACCAGCGATCATCCGTTGCGGTGACCAGTCGCTAGCTTGCGCAAGAGAGGCTACGCTAGGGGACCGATTCCCGAACGCAGTCGGATCTTGTTGGTGTCTCTGAGCAATTTGATGCAACTCTGGTGGCAAGGAATGAGAATAAGCATGTCTGCATTCTCGACCTTATCTCATGGAGAAGGGTTGCAGTACGGGATCGTAGACTCAAGACGGCTGGGCCACACACCTAACCCAGATCTTCTGGAATCCCAGTCTGCCCTACGGCTAGGAAAAGCAACAGACCAACAGCGGGAGACTGCCAAGACGCTCTTCTGCCGTGAGCCCTTGATTTGGAATCTGCCAAGATGGAGCGTGCCGAAACGAATCTGTGCCAAGGCATCTGTACCTGAAATCTAAGGGTTGCAAATTGCAGGTGATGCAACCGATATTCGTCGCTCCTGCAATGCGACGGCTTGGCCTACAGGGGGGAGGGCAACGTCAATTGACTTCACTTGGACACTGTAGAGTCCAGCCCAGGCGCGCCACCACCAAAATGGTGTTGACTTTCGATAACGTGGAAGCTTAACATGCCACAACTGTCACCAGCTCGACGGCTACGCGCAATCGCATCGTGGCTTTTCCCAAAACGACGCACATCGCGAAAGCAAAGCAAGTATTAGGTTGTCGGGCTCGTTCCGTTCTGGCAAGACGTTCAACATCCCACCGCGTGGACAGTGTCTCGCGTGGCAACAGGTAAAAAGCTTAGCTAGCTGCGCGGTAACGGCATTAGGAAGGTGATGGGACCGCGTCTGTGTCAATAGAACGTTGCAGCGCGATTGAAGGGCTGGCTTCGTGGGCATTGCAGGGCCGGGAGGGACCGGTTTTCCGGGGACTTTTGCGGGGGACGCCACACTTGGAGGGCCCTGCCCTGATACAGGGTTGACGATAGTGGCATGGGTCTGGTCTGGTCCAGGCTGGCCAGCAGGGAGTAGGCCATTGCGGATTATTGAAGACGCGGCGAGTTGCGGCGAGTGCGGGTTGCGATGAGGCAGAGGTATTAGTCGCTGGGCGACAAGCGATTGGTGGGATTGGCATGCCGGATAAGGAATGCAGTCAGTCAGTAGGCTACCTAGTTGAGGCTACCGAAGAGATAACCATATTTAATGGATTTAATGGTGACGGTGGTGAGTTGCGTCGAGTCGAGACGCGATCGGTGATGCCAGTTGACGGAGGTTGACGGTGCTTCTCTAGCCTGCCACAAACATCTCCTGATGCTTTGACTCTACAACACATGGTGCAAGCAGAGACAGTGATAGCGCAAGATAAGAAGAGACACCACGCGGTGGCCCATGCCGCCATTCTCTCAGCACATGGTGGTGGTGCTGCTTCAGCTGCTGGACCAACAAGTCGATGATCTACAGGATGCATCGTGATCGTGTCTCGGTTTTGCATCCTCCAGGACTCTGGCGGCCGTTGCACCGCAAAGCTGACGGGCCAATGCGACGGTACTATCTCTTCCCACAGGGGCCCCCGGATGGATCACGGTGAACACTTGCATACAAACACTGGACTCGCATCGTAGGCTACAGGCGAGTTACTGCAACCCAATCTGGTCCCGCGTCAGCAACAAAGTCCCGTCCGTCTGTCTTTCCAGATGGAGAGACGTGAGTGTGTCTCCAGCCCAAAATAAATCCGCGCTGATCTGATTCCGTCGACCTTCTGGAACGCCCATCTGGCGGCTGTCGACCAACCAGCGGCCGGCGCAACAGGCGAGCAGAGAGATACGCTGCCGCCATTCCCGAGTCGGCCCGGATCCTCTCAGCGGCATGTCACCAATAGCGAGCGAGGCCTGACACGAGATTTTCCCTTGTCCCAAACCGGGATCCGTCGCCGCCGCAAAAGTTCCTGCAGAGAGAGGAGCGAACGCTTGTCGTCTGCCCAGAGGAAACAAGTGCGGCTCCCTCGACCGATACTGGCAAGGCTCTGGGAGCCGACAGATCCGAAGAGCTGGACGGGGATAACGCGGACGGGTGCCAAGACGGCAGAGCACCGAGTGCCGAGGAGTAGTGGCTTGAGTCGTGATGAGTTGCGAGAAGACTCAAAGAGAAAACTTCACAGAAAGAAAGGATTGTTGTATCGCGGTGCCCGAGTGTAACTGGTTGCGGTGGTGGCTCAGCGCGGCCGCTTGCAACAACACTAGGACTGTCCGTGGCGATGGGCTTCATGACACATGGCGATCGTCATGCCTTGTCGTCCTCTCATGTTTCTGGCTGCCGCCAAAAACGCCGCTTGCGTATCCCGCTGCAGCTAGGAACAACCCTGACAGTCCCCGAACAGGAAACCTCCCGAGACCATCTTGAAGCGCCATTGGCTGCGCGGCCTCCGTGTGCAAATAGCGTTCTGACTGACGACCTTGTTTTTTTTTTCCTCCGTGGCGACGGTTCGAAGGTTCTTCCCCGTGACCTTCTGTGCGTCTGTCGTGTGCGTACTGTGCAGTCCGCGGCCAGTGTTGCGCTGCGTCCCCAAGCAGCAGCGAAGACAGACCCCTGGCTAGTCTACCCGCTGGCTGCGTTTCTCCCTCCACCGACGCGACCCATTCTAGAAGCTGGCAGTTTTATGAGCAGCGTCGCAAAAGTTCTTCGATAGCACAGCGTCGCAGGATTGGACCACGCTGCCCACGCTTCAGAAGTTCCCCCCCTGGGATAAACGCGACAGAGCAGCAGTCGGGTCAGCACCGCGACGCAGCGAAGCCTATTCGGATGGCTGGACCCGGCTTGGGGCCTTTGCCAGCTGCCAGAACGGGCGAGGCGAGGAGGGGAACATGTCGAAGGGGGCTCAACTCCAACTCCAGAAAGATGGGGGAGAGGAGCCCTGTCTGACAGTCCGTGAGATAGGGAATCTGGCATTCGCGGGCAAATCCCCACGGCCATGCGTGTACAGCGTACAGTATGTCACAGTACAGAGCCTAATTAGCCACCCCCAAGCTGGAATGCGTTTGACTTTCGGGCACATCTTCCTTTCGCCCCCCCATCCGGAGAACGGCCAGACCAGGCGGTGGCACGACACACACCCATCGCCGCACTAAGCAGATCGCAGTCACGGCCGAGGGCCCTTCGTCGCCCCCGAGATATCGTCCTTTGGCACTTGGTACCTTGGGATCCCATCCCGTCCCATGGGATGGCGCGTTCCCGACGAGGTGGGTTGGCTCATGACCGGGACGCCCCCCCCTCCGCCCCGAGGGACGGGGATTTCCTATATGAAGCTGCCATGCGACCTCCCCTTGAGGTGAAAGATCGTCCCGTGTCAGTCGGAGCGTCCCTCACATCTCTCTCCTCTCATATAGATAGGATATAGACCCCGCCCCCTGCTGCTGCTGCCATCTGCGAGTGTCCCAACCTTCTCTCAACCTCCCTTGCTAGAGACAGACAGACCATCACCGCAATCATGTCTATCCAGCCAGGACCCCTTGCGGGCGACACCGACCCGCGGACCTCTGTGTCCAACAAGGAGGAGCTCATGGTCAACCAGATCTTCGACCCCCATGACCCCAGCATCAGCTTCGAGGAGTTCATGTACTGGGCCAAGATCACCCGTGATGATGAGATCGCCGCCAACAAGGCCTTCCTCGAGGCCCGTGGCCCTCGTACCGTCAAGAACACCCTCGCTGGTCGTTTCTCCAAGGGAAAGACTGGTTTCGAGACTACCTCCAACAACAACTCCGGCAACGACAGCGATATCGTCACTGGTATCTCCGACCAGGAGTGGAAGAATGCCAGCCGTTCGCTGCGAACTGCTGGTTGGGGTGCCGTTTTCTTCCTGATCACCACCGATATTCTGGGTCCTTTCTCTACTCCCTGGTCTTTCGCCCAGATGGGTTACGGACCTGGTGTTGCTCTGTACACCGTTTTCGGTGGTATGGCCGGATAGTGAGTTTACCCCAAAATATCAACAACTGTCAAATTGCTAACAAGACGTCAAACAGCTCCGGCTGGATTATGTGGAGGGCCTACCTTGGCCTTGACTCTGACCGTTTCCCCCTGCGAACCTATGGCGACCTCTTCTTCCGCGTTTTCGGCTCCTTCGCCCGTCACTTCGTCAACTTCATGCTCGGTCTTCAGATGCTTCTGTTCGTCGCTGTGCTGATTCTCAGCAACGGTCAGTCCATCTCGCAGATCTCCCAGGGCAACAACGGCAGCAACGGTAACGGCATCTGCTTCGTTGCCTGTTTGATCATCTTCATGGCTGCTGGTTTCATCCTCGGCCAGATCCGAACTCTTCAGCGCTTTGCCTGGATTGCCAACTTTGCTGTCTGGATCAACTTGCTGATCATCTTCATCTGGTAAGCTCACCATCCCCCCTCAATTTTGCTTCAATTACTGACAGTGTCAAAGCATGGGTGTCGCCGCCAACTCGCCCCCCAACTTCAAGACCCTCGTTGCCTCTTTCGGTGATGCTTTCGGCCCTGGTCCTGTCAAGACCTACGCCGGCACTCCCCCCGCTGGCATGGCCTCCGGTGGTACTGGCTTCGTTGCTTCGCTCAACGGTCTTAACCAGGCTGTCTACTCGTACGGTGGATGCATGGTTTTCGTCTCGTTCCTCGCTGAGATGCGCCACCCAATGGACTTCTGGAAGGCCATTCTCTGCGCCGAGACCTTCATCTACTGCGTCTACATGTTCTTTGGCATCTTCGTCTACTCGTACCAGGGCCAGTTCGCCTATAACCCCGTCATGCAGGGTCTCTCCCCCTACGGCTGGCAGACTGCTTGCAACATCATGAACCTGGTTACTGGTCTCATCGCTGCCGGTCTTTACGGCAACATTGGTTTCAAGGTCTTCTACATTGAGATCCTCCAGGAGGTCTTCAAGTTCCCCCCTCTGACCAAGCACATGGGCAAGATTGCCTGGTCCATCGCCATCCCCATCTACTGGGCCCTGGCCTTCATCGTCGCCGCCGCCATCCCCCAGTTCTCCTACATCTCCGGCCTCATTGGCGCCTTCTTCATCCTCAGCTTCACCTATACCCTCCCCGCACTCCTGGCTATGGGCTTCTGGATGCGCAAGGACGCTATGCTGCCCGAGGAGAGCTTCAACCCCAACACCCGCACCTACAACTACGTCGACTCCGGCTTTACCCGATGGAAGCGTGGCTTCATGAAGAAGCCTTGGTACAACCTTTTCAATCTGATCTACATGCTTGGCGGTCTTGCCACCACCGGCCTGGGTGTCTACACCAGTATTGAGGGTTTGATCAGCGCTTTCTCCGGTGTCAGTGCCGCTACCAGCTTCGGATGCACTCCCCCCGTCTAAAGAAAAAAAGGAATGGGGCATCGAGAAGCGGTACAGTCCGGTGTCCAGGTTGTATTGCGTACCGGATGCACAGTACATTAGTTATACCAGTTTAGTGATACCTAAGAATTAATTTCTTCACTACTATCTACCGTGTTTGCTTCATATGTAAAATGTGAAAAGGCCTCGCTCAGAAAAACAGGCGATTGGCGCTGTTGTATTACTCATAGACAAAGACTACAAAGAAGACGATGATTTTTTTCAGGCACAAGGCTATTCATTTACGGACTGATGTTGGGGGGGAAGGTTCTTGATCCTTATTTTAGGCCGCTCTTTGTCGACTACCCTTCCCTTACATCGCGTACCGGTTCGAGCTACTGGGAAATGCCAATTCCCTTGTAGTAGCTCCCGGAAAAGCCGCAGATTACCGGTATGGATGTCAATATGTCCCTTTTTGAGACAGGATATAAATATCATCCTCGAATCCGAAGATGAACGTATCTCATCTGGGAAAAATCACCTCGACCTCATCCTTATAATTTACAACCCAATCCAACTCAAACCTCGCTTCTTTTGTATCCTTCCATCATGTCGTTTCATAGCACAGCGCCTATGGCTTCCACTCTCATTACTGTAGCTTCGACGAGCACAATGATGAAGGCAGCAACGAGTTTAGTTATCAATTCGGCGACCACAACTACCAGTGCACCCACAAGCGCGGCCACATCACAATCGAATTCAGAGAATCATCAGTCTCCGGTATCGAAAGTATTGCTCGGTTTCTTGATCGCGTTGCTCATTGCGGTCATTGCAGTGCTTGCCTATCTGCATTTCAATGGATTTTTCTTGAAGTTTACGAAGACAAACAAATCTACTAAAGTCAGGCCCTCGGGCCAGCCCCCTGAAGCCTAAGACACTCACATAACGTTGCTACAGCAAAGCAGTCCCAGGCTCCAGCTGAATACTCCTTACCAGCCGCTCCGGACAGTTCACCATTCGCGCCCTTTGCAGGACCATAGCCAAAGTCTGTCGCCTACACCAGTCCAGCATCTATATAACGTGCCCTTGACGCCCGTGGAGGAGCCATTATCGACAAAGACGCTGGAGCCTGGTTTGGGTACGGAAATTAAGAAAAGTCTTATGGCTTCCCTCAAACTTAAATGATCCACCTGAGCTGTCCCTATGACTCCGAGTATTGCCAATACTGGCAAAATGTATACGCCATATCAAAAGATCCTGAGCGCACTCCAATTCAAGTAACGGGCATGATTACCTTGTGTACTAGACAAAGTTGACGGTGGCTTGACTCCTAGCCCTACGCAATTTTTTTCTTTTTTTTGTCCACATGTTCAAGCAAGGACAACAAGGTAGCGCCACAAAGGATCAGGTATATAGTATTCGTCTCCTACCATTCTTAGAAGAACTTTCCCTTTCATCGATAGCTCTTCCAATACCAAGTTCTCGACATGGGCTCCCTCTGGCACGCTTTACAGTCATTATTCGTCGCATTATGGTCATTATGCTTCCACCGAAGGCGGCGAGGCGCCGGTGGGGTAGAAACCAATGCGACAGGATCCCTCGTCGAGGATAAGGTCGAATGGAAATCGAATCGACATCTAATGGAACCTGGGATGATTTCAGCTCTTCTCGAGTTAGAGCAGACCCTTGATCCATCTATTGCCGCACAAGTTTACAACATCCGGTACTCACAACTCATGGCCTTACCAGACGAGATCCTTCTACAAATCCTACATTATGTCTGCGATGATGCAGTGAGCATTCTCTGTCTCAAGCGCACTTGTAGGAAATTCCGATCAATCCTTTATGACCGCACGCTTTTACCATTCTCGGTCGTTCTAAGAAGGAGGCTTACATCAGAGTGTGGAGATCTCTATTTCCTGACTCAAGATCAAATTCTGGATCTCCGCGAGCGGTTGCGAAGCGATGGATTATATGCCGATTGTAAGAGAGGAAACAACAATAAAGAAGATGAGATTCTGGATGACGCTTTTATCCGTCATACTAGGTGCTGCACATTCAAGGGGCCTGGCCGTCAGCTCTATTGTTACGGCTGTTGCAGCGAGCATGATGAGGCAGACTTTGCTCCCTCTGATCGAGATAAGGCAGTTCGTCAATGCCTTGGCCGAACTGGAGCCATACAACTATGTGGACATAAGCATATATATTTTGCAGCAATCGAGGCTTATATACTTAAATGGAGGCAAACCCCAAATAGAGGCTCCTTTGAAGATTGGCTGGACGCATTTAAGATTGAATGCCGTCATCCCAGTCACCTTGGATACTGCAGACATACCAGTGGACAAGTTTGGCCCAAGGCCTTTCTTCAGAGCTGGGATGGAAAGCAGGTTCCGCTCTATATAACATGGGAAGGTCATTGGAAGTTCCCTCATACCCCCAACGGTCGTGTGCCGGCATCAGAGATGAGGGCTATGTTCCAATATCATCGACGTCAGGGGAGCCCAGCTACTATTCTTCTCCCTTCGACTCCTCAAAATCCTTTGCCTGAAATGGAGTGTTTTGATTATCACTACTGCACATGCCTTAATTTCAGAGGGATAAGTCAACCCAACACGTCAGAAACGGTGACGTGTAATCACACTCCCAGAAACTCTGTTAGGCGACATGAAAAAGAGTCCCATGACAAATTCTCTTGTAGTTTCAGTCATAGCCTCCGTAGCAGGGGTAATTTCATGGGCAATTTGGACATAGCAAGGGAAGGAGGCCGGTCGGGATGCCTAATTACTCGGTATTGGCGCGTTTTTCCGGCTATCGCGCAGGGCCACCAACACAACCTAAGTCCTGCTGCGCAGTGGATCGAACGTATGGATCCAGATACATATGAGCATGCCCGGTTATTGTGCAAGAATGAGACTTGCATGAACTACTATCGACGACCCCTTCGGCGGTGTCATTGTCTGGCATTAAACTCCAACCAACGCCATAGAAACCTGTTGTCCTCTATCTAGGATTTAAAGAAACAGTCAGGTTAAGGATACTTCTGGCGAGGTATGGTGCGCGTCGTACCTAAGGGCAAGGATGAGGAAGAAGGAGAAGAGGTACCGTCCAGACTCAGGAACCTCTTCTTGGGCCCGGAAGGGGAGATAAGCCAAAGTCTGTCACCCACACTAGTCCAGCCTCTATACAACATCCCTTGACGCCCATGGAGGAGCCATTATCGACAAAGACGCTATAGCCGGGTCTGGACACGGAAATTAAGAAAAACTCATGGCTTCCCTCGACCTTAGCTGATGCACCTGAGCTGTCCCTTGAGATCTCTAATATCATCAGATATGGATATTAGACATTAGACATCAGACATCAGATATTATAAACTCCATATTACTTCCGTACCTTTTCCTTGCCCTTATCCTTGCCAGCCTGAAGAGGTCCAGGGCGTTCGGGAAGACGACCTCCTCTTCAGCCCTGACGATCACTTCGACAATCAGGAACAAAGCTGGTACCAGGAGAGTGCCATATTCTTGAGAGAATTGAGCGATGAGGTGAAATCCTTAAATGAAACTTTACAGCAGATCGCGAAACATGTCAATCGGCGGAGCAGGTAAAAATATTTCATCACGATCGAGTGTCCCAAAAGACTCACGTACTTAGGAGTGGTGAGGCCTGGGCGAAATCGATTGGGCAAGGTATGTGACGCGTCATTCCTAAGGGCAAGGATGGGGGAGAAGGAGAAGAGGTACCGTCCCGACTCAGCAACCTCTTCTTAGACCCGAGAGCAGAAGCGCAAACAAGTCATAGCATTCGTTCATCTACCCCTCGAGGGCGAAGACCAAGAGAGCAAAACAAAAGAAAAAAGTCAAAAGTGGCTTCATAATCGTGGGTACCATCTTCATCATCATCGTGTCTCGTTTGTGGTCTGGTTCATGGTGTCGATGGTGTCGACGGTGTTGATGGTGTTGATGGTATTGTTGGTTTCTTCTGGATAAAACGTTGGGAACATCTCGGCCAGAGTGTCTTCATAACTCTTTCCTCGAATTTTATGAGGCAGGTACACTGGACATCATCTACCTTATCTTTGTGACGACAAGTGGGTATTGGGTGCTCCTGCCCGTTGACGAGACTCGCTTACCTTGAACTGGATTGACCATGAACACGGAAAGTGCGTTAGAGGTAGGTGCATACCTTACCTTACCTCACCTTACGATTTCTGCTGTCTGCTCCTTTTTCCCCCTCTCTTCATCCCATCAACGCCACGACTCTTCTCGGTATGTCCTGGAAATTTCCTTCTGTGCTATTCTTGTTTGGGTTGCTTATCAAAATCTCTTCACTGGCTGTCCGATCCTTCTGGCATTCTCAACACACGCGCTCAAGCGACTTCACTGCTATTCTTAGCCCTGTTTCCTCTTGTGTCGCTAGGCTTCACTGTTTCCTCATCTGTTTATCACACATCTACCTCCTGCACATGCCTTTCGAGCCCTGTCTCCCCCGAAAATTTCCTCTTCTTCTGTTTTATTCTTCTGCTGTTCTCTTTCTCTGCTGTCTTCTCTCTGTGCACATACTGATAAGCAGATAGATAGGGATGTCGACCGATCAGAATAAGGGATGAACTTCGCTCATACACACACACGCACCATTACGATGTGGCCCCGGCCCCGACCCCAGCCCCGAACCCTGCCACACCCGCACCTCCTGGAATGCGCCCTGCGGTTTGGGCTGCTCTTGTAGCAGCCTATAATAAGGCTACAGAGCTGGGGGTAGACCCAGCTATTGCACAGCAAATTGGAGAAGCAGGTTCTGCCGCTGCTGCCGCTGCCCGAATACGTGATGAGCAACGTGACGAAGCATGTGACCTTGAATAGGGGCTACTACTGCTATAAACAACTATGGAAGAGGGGGTATATATAATAACCCTGTAAGAAGAATCCTACCCCTTCTATGATATATACTCACACTATATTTATATAGACAATTATCACAAAGAAAGGCAATAACCCTAAGAGAGGAAACTGAGGAGTAAGAGGCAGCAAGGCATGGAAAATAGTACGGGTCACAGACAGAAACCAGATTCACAAAAGATGAAAGTGTAATATCATTCTCGTTGATATCTAATATCTATATCTGATGTCTAATATCGATGTCTGATGTCTGATGTCTAATGTCGATGTCTGATGTCTAATGTTTATATCTGATATCTATATCTATAACGTGGTTGACATGCGAGCGAACCACACAAGCGAGCGAACCACTTTCCCCTACTCTCCGCCTATAATCCTCAATTACAACACAACAACACAAAAAATCTATTCAGAGTTACTAGAACTAGATTCTC